>CM026897.1:57825209-58425209 GCA_015227895.2 Colaptes auratus
CCTTGAGACAGTCAGAACTACACTCTGAAAGCAATAGAATGAACTTTTGACTATACAAAGCTGGATGAAAGCTGGAAAGAAAAGACTGAAATAGGTCTTATGGTGTTGCAGTGGTCAAACAGTGAAATCAAAACATGTTTCTGCAATATATAGAAAGTTATCATGCCTTGCTCATCCAGCTGTCTGGAATTTGTGGCAACCCAAAGACCTATGAGCTTTAGGCAGGCAGGGAGAGCAAAGGGGCAAGGAGATCTGTGGAAATGAAAATGGACAGTAACTTTGTTATCTAAAGGAGAGTGTAACATCTAAAATTCTCTTTGGTAAGCTGGAAGTTACACACTAGGGAAAAAGTGGACCCTTCACTTTCTGATTTTCTGTTCAAATGAACCAATTATTTTGCTGACCTCAGGGTCCAAATTTCAAAGGGGAGTAAAGACAGGCTTAGGCCTGCTGCTATGGCAAATTCCAAAATACCCAATTACTGACCTCAGGAGGAGTCAACATTCCTGAGATTAGAGTCACTGGGAGTTTACTTCACAAACTCACTTCTAATAATATGCTATAGTGCAGACACTATTAGCCTGCCTTTTTCAGTTATCAAGTAAGATATGTCTTAAGGCAAAATAGTTATTAACAGCCAGTGGTAGGAGTTACATCTTAATTGGAATCAGCAACATCTGCAGGTGAGTGTAATAAAAACATATAACAAGTAAATGTGTTAGTGGATTACAGGGACTCTGGGTAATCATTCCATAAAATAGCTTTAGCAGAAACAGTGAATATTTCAAGGACTCATAGATTGAAACTATTTCTGGGCATTGAAGAGTGTCCCAAGGATTAGCTCTGTTCTTACCAGCCAATTCAACCAGTATTGTGTTGGCAGAGTTCCCAGACTTCCTTATTATTTGCACTGCATTTATTTCGATGTTTACACCATTTTGTGGCAAGCTAATTCTCTTCTTTTCCCCCAAATGGTGTCAGGATGCTGTTCAGTAACAAAGCCCTTTCACACCAGCAGCCTGAGGTACAGCTATTGTGTCCCAGCTGTCAGTTATGCTAAGACATCTTTAGGTCTAAGTTATTCTAATATGAGTGACCTGCTGTTTCTATATACAAAACTCTTCTACTGCTTTTATAATTAAACACACAAGGCAAAAGCCTGAAAACTGAACACCTACTGAGCATCCACAAACTCCTGCTGAATCTTATTGGTATTGTAGATATAGAAGTTAAGATATTTAAACATACAGAAAATTGTTCTTTAGTACTCTCAGTGTCTAAAGACATATCTGGTGTTCTGGATCAATCTTTACATAATAGAGTTGGAGGAGATTTCTAGACCTAGTTAAAAGGGAAACTGTTACTGAGGTTTTCATTTTATATTTTACTCAGTCCTTGCTGAGTCAAACCCATGTACCCTTATTTCAGATGACTGAAGACAGTCTGTAGTTACAGCTGTCCTATATGTAATTCTAAAGTTCATGTGCATTTTGGACCTGAATTTTATGTCATGGATGGCCATGTTAGGCTATTACTTGAACAGCAAGTGAGTAGTTTTGCCACTTCTTGAAAACGAGCTGAAAATATTGTGTGTTCACACTTTATTGGATGTGCTCCGTAAAGAGAGAGTTATGTGTCTAGTCATTCACATTTGCCCTTGACAGTATTCTCAGGATAAAATAACTAATGTATCAGCACAGCAGAAGTCAATATGAGGAGAAATACCCATAAAACACAATGGGTCACTTGACTGCTAAAATGGATCAACATATTTTGTTCACAGAGACTTTGCCCAGAACTCTGCCCTGAAAATGCAAGAGCGCAAATTTCTCAACAAGATTTGGATGTGTTTTCAGAAACAGCAGCAGAGCAGGTAAGCAGGCACCCCCACTTCCTTTATGGTTTTTTTGGTTGTTACTGTCCAGATACAGATTATATTTCCAACATCTTTTATTGGTGTTCCATGCAAGCTCTGGAGGAAACAGCTCACAGTCATTCAGCAAAACCAAGTAAAACTATTCCCATGCTCAGACATAGGAAAAAAGCATCAATTTCCTTGTCTCTGTAGTTGTGGATGGCAACGACATTCCCATTCTCAAGTTTTATAGAACAACACCTCCTTCCACAAACATCTTAAAATTGGAAATCTGCCAGGGCATATGCTACAGCTAATGCACCTAGGGAACTTTTCACTTTCCGTTGTCACCTTCTTATATCTTCTTAAGTGAGGTTTGTTTCAGTAGGATTGCCACAGTCATCACAGCAATGTGATACAGTCATTCACAATTTAGAAGGTAGAGGCAGTGAGGCAGCTTAGGCCTGTGAGCACTACTGGGCAACAGGAGGAATATATAGATGCCTTTTTTTTTCTTTTGTATATCTGTCCTGAGTTTGCACAGAAAAACAGTGCAGTTTTGCCAGATTCATCCCTTAAATCTATAAGCTGTAAAAAGAAAGCCAGAAACACCAAAATTTTTGAGGAACTAATGAAATGTTTATTAAGCTCCAAATATTTCAGCAGTACATTCAAGAAATTTTGGCCAAGGCAAGTGGAGCATGTTATGTTATATTATGGAGTTGTTCCCATGGCACCTTTCAAATGTCTCTGCCAGAGTCTATGGCTCTAGTCAGACTTTGTGCTTCCTGGAAATGATAACAATTACTTGAAAAGGGAGATATTAGTGATGTGCACAGTATTCAGAGCATGAGCCCTTATGGATATCAGCTCTCAGGGATATGAGCTCTTTTCTCTAAACTCCAGAATACAGAAGGTTTTCCTTATAGCTATTCTCTTGCTATAGCCAGATCCCCACCCGGAGGAGAGGACAGAGGATTTGGCAGCAGCAGAGGGTCAGCACAGTGATGGATCTACTGCTCTGCTTCTGATGAACGGAGGCAGAAATCAGTCATTCTCTTAATGTGTGAATAGTAAAAATATCAACAACAAAAGTATTTCAAATCTACATCCTGCCCTAAGCATGTAGTCAAATTAAATCCCTAATAAAGTATCTATGAAATGAAAAACAAACATGTTCATCTTTTGTAGTTCCAGCCTCTTCTAATGGAAAATGGCTGTATTTCAATCAACCACATGTCCGAGCTGTGGTTGTTCACACAAGTCTGAATTCTTCCCTTAAATGGGATCCATCTGAGAATGTGACACTATTTTTTCTCTTCTGCAGACCTACATGGCAGAAATGCCAGACAAATGAACTCAGCCTTGCAACACTGAGGTCCTCTTCAGCAAGGCTGAGCCCTTCCAGCACCAGATGAAGACATTCAGCCACTTGGAGAAGCCAGCAATACTTGGTTGCTCAGGACTGCTCTGGCAGCAGAGGGAAAATGATGTGGTGAGGCATTTAGACATGCTGGCAGCACTGGAGGGAGCTTTGAAGGGCAAAGTCTCTGTAAACCACCAGAGTGGTGTAGAGAGCTGTAAGTGGGAGTCAGAACTGAGCCCAGAGTGCAGAGTGCAGTGTCCTTAAATGGGAGAAGCCAGGCTGACTCCTTGGCATCTCCTATTTAGTTGTTCTGCCATTATAGACACCCAGCATGATGCAGAAAAAGAGAATGGGGGAATAGTTACAGGGCTGTAGTGACATTCATTTTCATTTAACTCTCTTTGCGTTAATCAGGGTGTTTAAATGGGCTCCTATGCAAACATGAATTGGATCTCTCTGGAGCTGTTTACTTCTCTGGGAAGTTTTTGCACAGCAGAGACAGAGCTGTCTCTTACTAAAGTTTCGTCAGACCATGAAAGACTAAAATGCTAGAATAACTGACAATCAGTAATAGATCACTTCTCCTGGTTCCTACATCTCACCTTTCCTTAAGAAGCATGAATAGAGGGAATGTTATTAGAACTTAGCAGCTGGTTGGATTTTTAAAGGTTCATGCTATTTATGCCTGGTAGCTTGAGGTGTCAGTATTTTACAGTTATGGATTTTCTTTTCATTTTTTTTTCCATTTGGCATTCCAATGCTGATGTTCACTGATGTGAACTGGGCAATTTATTTTTTTTCCATCTGTTTATTGTATAAGAGTTAACCATTTCTAGGTCTTGTTGGTTGTACGGTTCCATATGGCTTTATAAAGCTAAGCCAACACCTTTGAATAGGCGATGTAGCTGACTATGTTAATTTAAAAAAACCCAAATAGTATCTATTCATGATAGTTAAGTGTTCCCTGTCATACTAATGGGAACAGTTGCTGTTTATGGACATGACTTCTGCAGTTTACTGTGTTGAGCCGGTCTGAACAGCTGTCTTACACGTAGTGTTTCCTTGTCACTATCTCTGTGTCATTCTGTGCTTTGCACCTTCCTCAAGACATCATACTTTGTTTCTATTCCATCATCTACAGGGAGGTGGTTGGACTTTAGGCCACCTCAATACAGCTCTTCCTGTGCTAATTTCTTTCCATGAGGGTGATTTTTGTGATCCGCACACTGACTTGCTGCATGTACACAGACTGCTCTTGGTGACATTAGTGAAAATTATTATATGAGTATTTGGCTTGTTCTTCCAGCATGCTGCTGAGAAGTAGATGTCAGGTCCTCTGGTTTCCTGCATAGCAGGTATACTCTGCATTTAATTTCACCATATCACTTCACAAAGTAATCCTCTTTTGGGAACTATGGAATTGGCACTACATTAGTGAGAGGTCAGTTTTTGCAGCAGCTCTGGACAGGGAGAGAGCAAGATGCCTCACACAGTCATTTGAAAACAAGTGACCTGAGAGAGATGAAAGATACTGCTGAAACAGTCTCCTTAAAACCAAACAAGACTGTCATTTGATATGAAAAAAAAATATTAAAAATTGTTCTGTGCACTGCTTTGCACAGGCAGGTAGATAAATTCTTTTTAGTATCTTAAAGCCGTCGTCACAGGATGACATACTTATTAAATTAAATTATTGGGTAATGACGCTCCAGGTAGCCTCCCAAAACTGATGAACATCACAAAGAAGGTAAGTGGGGAGTGAGGAGTACTTCTTTCAAACCCCATTTCCCAGGCCTTCAACAGTGCATTTCTTGCTACCATCTGTCTTCCACTTCTGCTTCCTGTTCTGCAAAATACAAAGTGCCCTCAGCTTCAGTGTGCCCATGTGTGACACAATAACTGTGTCCTTCAGTGCTCAGATATGATTTGGGGGGTACCATTATCCTGGGATGCATGACTAACTGCTGTGGGCACAGTCACCCTCAGTGAGGCCTGACACTGCTGCTCTGTGCCCTGAGAATGCCTGTGGGCTGTGTGAGCATAGCCAACACTTCTCAGCAAGCATCTGTCAGCCAACTGCTGGAATCCACTCTCCTGTGATTTTGCCTTTCAGAGTCCACCAGAGCCTCCTCAAGGAGCTGCTTGCCTTCATGGTTTGTAAGGTACTCCTGGCTCCTGTCTGCAGCTGTGCTGGTTCTGTGTTTTTCCTTTGCACTTGCAGCAAGCAAACAGCACGGGGAGATGGGCTTTGAGAAAAAGATCCCAGGGGTCAGCTGTCAAAGCGACAACAAAATACTTTTCACTACAACTGCTCCTGCTGACCTAGTCAATCAGCATTACAATTTTAAGAACATTCTCCCTCCAAACATGCTGATAGCATTCTCCTATCAGCAGCTTTTCAGAGACTAGAAATGTTTGGATATTAAGACCTTAAGCTACTTCTTGAATTATGACTACAGAACAAATACAGACACTTTTGTTAAAGCCTAAGCCAGCCTAAGATCTTATTTTCTTCCACACCAAAAAAACATTTAATCAGCTCCCTCCTAACCTGGAAAAAAAATGCTCCTCTGGCTGGAAAAAAAAGAGGAAACATGCCAGTGTGTAGACCAAAGAGAGGCTTTCCACAGGCATTTTCTTTTCCACAGGGCTGACAACTGGGGTACCCACTGCTGTGTTTTTTACATTGTCAGAGTGGGCACAGCCACTGTAATGTTGTTTTTGTTGATATGCCTCTGCTGTCAGAGTACTCATTGGAGGCATGGTCATGATCTGGAGGCTTGAGCTCTCACCTTCAAGGTTTTGTATTTTAGGACATTCCATGAAACTTGTCATTTTCAAGTGCTGTCAGATAAGTATTCTTGGACTGCTTAGAAAACAATCCAGTGCTCAGTACCTTGATAACACACACCTTTGATTCAATACCTTGAGCAAAAATGTCAGTAAAGTTCTCAGTTTCAGCTGGAGAATGTGCAAATGAACCCCTTAATAAAAGTGGCAGAGTAAAGGTAAGAATGTAATGTTTGAAGTAACTGAAGATGGGACGCTGGCTAATGAAACTTAACATGGCAAAATGCAGGGCTTACATTCTGTTTAAAGGCTACACCCCTCTGTACCAAGTTCTCTGACTTCATGAACCCTGATACTGAGGCCTTGGCATGATTGGAATTACTGGGAATGACAGTTAACCAAAACTGTCGGCGTTACATTCCCACTGTTGCTGCTTGTGACACCTCACACAACATGTCCTGTAGTACTTCAGGTTTCATTTTGTTCAAGTGATATTTTTTTTTTTTTACTAATTTGAAAGACACAATTTTATAGAAAATTGATCTGTTTCTGATAGATCACTGAATGAACTGAAGACCATTTTGGGGAGGACAGGAAGAGAAGGAAGGCTTGCTTCACAACGGAGTTTCAAAGGTAGATATCAGATGCACTATCAACTAACAAGTGGATTAGCCAGTTATTGCACATCAGCTGAGCTGTGGCAACCAATCCTGCACACATTTTAGCTTAGCACAAACTCAAGACAAACATGCTAGCTTACTCTCTCCCTGAGGACAATCTGTGGCCTCAAATTTGTCATGCTAAAAGCACTCGAACTCAGCCCCTTAGAATCAGTGCATCTGATTAACAAATAGGATATGGGCAGTCATGTTCAGGCTTACGTGAAGGCTAAGGGTGCAGAACAGGTATTGAGAGGGGTTATAGACGGAGTGGAAGCAAGGGAAGTGTTGTGCTAAATTTAGGATTGTAAAGCAGAGTTTCAACAGTATCTAAAGGGACAGAAGTGTAAATTTATGGGGAAGTAGGCCAAGTAACTGGGCTTGCTCCATGCTCTGACCCCACATTGGCCAAGACACACAGATTTGTTGCACAGGGACCCTGGCTAGTTTGGAGCTGCAACCATTGATCTGACTTTGGGCTGACACATAACATACTTCCAATACCTAAAGCTTTAGGCTTCGCTGGTTATTGAATCTTTTATTATGTTTCATTTGCTTGCATAGCTTGGAAAGGGGAGATCAAGTGATGGCTTAACAACATAGGCAGGTATATGTCACTTACAGCATCTTGGAAAGAAAAGTTTGCTCAATTACTGGGTTATTACCAATGGGTGATGAATGGATTTATCCTTCTGATCAAATCACAGGAACAGAGAATCATTGAATAGCTTGAGATTGAAAGGACCTTAAAGATCATGTAGTTTCAACTGCTCTGCCATGGATGGGAACACTTCCCACTAGATCAGGTTGGTCAAAGCCTCATCCAGCCTGATCTTAAACGCTTCTAAGGATGAGGGATTTACCACTTGGGACCTTGTTCCAGTGTTTCACCACCCTCATAGTAAGGAACTTCCTAATATCTAAACTAAATCTACCCTGCCCTAGCTTAAAACCATTGTCCTTATTCTATCACATGCCTTTATTAACAGGTCCTCTCCAGCTTTCTTGTAGACCCCTTTCAGGTACTGAAAGGCCTCTAGAAGATCATCCCAGAGCCTTCTCTTTTCCAGGTTGAACAGACCCAACTCCCTCAGCCTGTCCTCATAGGAGAGGTGTTCCTTCCCTCTGATCATCTTTGTGGTCCTCCTCTGGACCCTTTCCAACACATTCATGTCATTCTTGTGTTGGACACAGTACTCCAGGTGGGATATTATGAAAGCAGAGGGACAGAATTGCCTCCCTTGACCTGCTGGCCACACATCTTTGGACGCAGCCCAGGATAGGTTTGGCTTTCCGGGCTGCCAGTGCATATTGCCAGTTCATGTCAAGCGCCTCATCAAGCAGCACCCACAAGACTTTCTCTACAGAACTACTCTCAATCCACTCATCAGCCAGCCTGCATTTGTCCTTGGGATTGCCATGACCCAGATGAAGGACCTTGTGCTTGGCCTTGTTGAACTTCATGAGCATGGCATGGACCCACCTCTCCAGCCTGTGAAGGTCCCTCTGGATGACGTCCCTTCCCTCAAGTGTGTTTGAGTGCACAACATAGCTTAGTGTTGGCAAAATTGCTGAGGGTGATGTTGATCCCACTGTGCTTTCCCCTTTAGATTTTCAGGCTCATCTAGCACAAAAAAATATATTTTTTTTTTCAAATGAGTAGCAAATTTCAGTCTGAATAATGATTTTTTTTTATGTATTAGGAGAAAAGTAGAAAATGAGAGGAAAAACACCAAGGGATCCCTAAGAAAGTTCATTGGGTAATTCCTATTTGAACTATCTGCATGACACACACAGAGCAAAACTGAGATGTGATTTCAGCTGACAGGAATCCTGGTTAGAACTACAGGCTGTTCATAGTGTTGTGCACTACATTGCACCAAGGCATAAGGATGTAAAAAAGCAACCCCTCAACATAATTTTCCTTGCTATCATTTCAGGAAGTAAGGTGGAAATAAGGAGGTCAGAGAGATAATCCTTTTAAAATGTGCAGCCAGCTGAAGAGCAGGTCTTTAGTTGATGTAAATCTGTAAGGCTGAACTACCTGAGGCCATGACAGAAAACGAGTGGGAAATTAAACGAAAGGCCTTTTGAGGAATCTAAAATGCAAATGAAATGAAAAGAGAAACACAACACCCCACAATCACAATGTTGTTAAAGAGCTGGTGATTTATTCAAACCATCCTGCTAGTTCATATGAAACAGTGAGTCAGCTTCAAGACAGTAAACTCAGAGACTAGGAATGTAATGCCATCTTTTGTACTCTGTGCCTATGCCTCAGTGGAAAACCAAGAGCAGAACTTCAGCCCTAAAAGGCTAAAAATATTTATTTTTCAAACTCAAGAATTGCTTTGTTTTTTCTTTTATTTTTGTTTTTTAAAGATATGACAAAAAATATGTTTCTAAGAAAATATGACATGCATTTATTATTTTTTTTACCTCTTCAAATCTAAAACAAAGTGAAATTGTAAATAACATTTTTGTTTTAGAAGATATTATTCCTGATGATTTTAATGTCAAGTTCCAACCTGATGTGATTTAAAACAGGCACGTTACAAAGCCCTAAAAAAATGGGATTTTATAATGGAAATGCTGACAGACCCTTAACTACAGTGACGTTGCTGGGCGCCACTCTAATAAAAGGTGGCGAAGATCCAGGAGTCTTCACAGCTGCATGTCTAAACTTTATTAAGTATCTGACTATAGTTTACAGGTCCTTGCCAGATCATAACTCGTTTAATTCTGACACATTCCAGTTTATAATTAGTGTTGCACTAATATGTTCCTAAATGGTACCAGGATATTTTTAAATAATTTTTTTTTTCTCTTGTAAAACAGGGCTGCTCTCCAAAACCAAAGATACACTGACAATTCGAGAATTGTCAACCAAGCCAGCTCTAGTTATTTTTTTAAATCTTTGAGCTAAAATTATTCAAATGCTGAAGGCCAGTGTCTGAAAAGCAAGTATGGAGAACAATTCCCAAAGCAGAAGAAATAAAGCAATTTCTAACTTTCTGTAAGCAAAGTATTTTACTTGCCTTTAGCATCCAGCGACAAAGCAAATTGTTCTTTAAATACATCAGTGATGGCTTGCAACTGGGAAATCATTGTGACAGCAAAATAAGCAAACACAATCGTTTCAGTACTTTGCCAAGTAGTACAATAGGTGCACTATTACATGGCAGGTATAAACTTATTTATTTATATTTACAGCTGGGGTCCTGCCACCTGAAAACCAGGTCATCCTGCGTATGCACACATTTACATAAACTAGACTGGAATGGAATGGAATGGAATGGAATGAGGTGACCTCATTGTGGCCTTCCAGTATCTGAAGGGGGCCTACAAGAAGGCTGGGGAGGGACTTTTCAGACTATCAGGGAGTGATAGACTGGGGGAATGGGATGAAGCTGGAGGTGGGGAGATTCAGGCTGGACATGAGGAGGAAGTTCTTCACCGTGAGGGTGGTGAAGGCCTGGAATGGGTTATCCAGGGAGGTGGTTGAGGCCCCGTCCCTTGAGGTGTTTAAGACCAGGCTGGACGAGGCTCTGTCCAGCCTGATCTAGGGTAGAGTGTCCCTGCCCATGGCAGGGGGGTTGGAACTAGATGATCCTTGTGGTCCCTTCCAAACCTAACTGAAACTATGAAACTATGAAACTATGGAATGGAATGGAATGGAATGGAATAGAATAGAATAGAATAGAATAGAATAGAATAGAATAGAATAGAATAGAATAGAATAGAATAGAAAGCTTTTAGTTGTTTCATTATGTCACTGGTATTTTAAACATGGCTGATCCTCTACATGCAGAGTTGACCATTACTGACACTGAAACACAGCCTCTGAGAGTAGCTGTTGTTCAAGGTTCTTGGTAGTTGTTTTTCAACAGCTCCTGTTTGTTTCCAGGCTGTGATATATGTCTGGGCAGATATCTGGGTAATTCTCTCTGCTGATGGTGATCTTAGAAGGTGAACCAGAGTAGCATGTTATCTTTCCAAATAGTGAGAAGCTAATCATCACTGTTCTGGAAAGCTTATTGAAATCTTGGATGGAAGCAACTCTGGGATTTCTTGAAAGGGTGTTTCTAATAAGAACTGAGAAGGGCACAAGACAGCACGCTTGTAGAAGCTAGATCTCATTTTAGGTAACTCTACGCTTATGTCAGGTCATTGAAAGGCACTGAATTTTGTGTTAGAGCATTTCCATTTCTCCACATAGGGACAACCCTCCCACTCCTTTCTTCAAGAACGTTATTGCTCCTTACAGCTAAGATCCTAAACACTACCCAAATTAAAAATTCAGCAGGATTTTGTATCATGATGCCTGAATTAGTAGGAAGCTGTGCTCTCAAAATGTAACAAGCTTTTGTAGCTGACCATCTCTGTACTGGCCACACAGACATGAGAAGGTACATGCAGCTGCTGATGCAATATTTCAGTGTTTATAGTAAAACACAGGATGATGTATTCACATTTTATCAAACACAACAGTAAAGAATGCAAACAAAGAACTTGGATTATGATTAGAATTAAATAATAATTATAACATTTTTTTCTCTGGTGATACTAAAGCATAAGAAACATAATACACAGGCAGGGTGATCAATATTATATTTCTAGTTCCTCAAATGCATGGTTCTGAGTCTATTAATAATGCTAATTGTGGAAGCTTCTTTAACATATTGACCTGCTAGATATCTGTTATTTTGGTAATCTACATTGTGCCTTCAGTGACTGAAAACTGAGAACTTTTCCTAAGCAATTCATATAAAGAAACTAAGATAGATGAATTCTTCCCACCTGCAATGTGGCATTTTGTGAACATAAAGAGACCTAACTATGCCCTTCACCACTGGTTTTATTTTGGAAAAGAACCCTCACATTTACTTGAAATGTTGGCCCCTTTTTTCCAATTCAGGGCCACAGGCATAATGCACAGTTGCTCAGCATCAAGCTCAGCATAAACCTTACAGCCTTCAATTAAATTACAGATTAATGTTTAACTCACATTAAAACAATTATGAACATACATGGACACACTGTCACACAAAAAGAAACTCTACATGGAGTGGAAGAAAGGACAGCTGGGATGGGGGCATACAAGAAAGCTGCCCGAGCAGCAAGAGGCCTAGTTAGAAAAGCCAAAACTCAGTGATCAGGGAGATCAAGGGGAACAGTAAACATTTCTGTAGGTATATTAATGGTAAAAAGAAGACTAAGGAAGGTGTGGGCCGCCTCGGAAAGGAAACAGATGAGCTGGTGACAAGTGACATGGAGAAGGCTGAGGTTCTTAATGACTTCTTTACCTGAGTCTTCACTGGCAAGGGCTCCAGCTACACTCCCAGAATAATGGAAGAGAATGTCAGGGACTGGAAGAAGGAACTGCCCATTTGTGGTGGTTTAGGCTGGGTGCCGACCCAGATGCCACTGCACAGGCCACACCTGGGATGTTCCAAGGGGGCCCAGCCCAGTGGGTGGTCACAGGAACCCAGGTATTTAATTTCCCATAATGCCCTGCTCCCCTATAAAACATCAGCACAGGGTCCTCTCTCTCTCTTTCCTCCCTTGTTGCTGCCTAGGTAAAAATGGGGTGAGCTGCCTCCCTTGGGCCTGCCCAGGCCCAAGGCTGGGTTGGAGGGGAAGAAAGAGCCCTGGGGAGGTTTTGGGTGTACCCCTAGGTGAGGGATAGGATGTTCTTGGGTATGTTCTGGGATCTCTCTCTCTTTGTCACAGTGCTTGTGGCTTTCTGTAAAACTTTCATTGTTTTTCCATTTAAACTTTCCACCATTTTTGCAATCCGTTCATCTGAGTCTTTCCTGTGGTGGGAGAATTGGTCTCCCAAATCACTACACCATTGTGAATGAAGATCAGGTTTGTGACCATCTGAAGAACATAAAACTGTTCAAGTCCATGGGACTCAATGGGATACACCCATGGGTGCTGAGGGAACTGGGGGATGAGGTTGCTAGGCTGCTCTCTATTGTATTCCAAAAGTCATGGCAGTCCCCACTGACTGGAAAAGGGGAAACATCACTCCCATTTTCAAGAAGGGAAAGAGGAATGATTCAGGGAACTATAGGCCAGTCAGTCTCACCTCTGTGCCCATAAGATCATGGAGCAGATCCTCCTGGAGGCACTGCTGAGGCAGATGAATAACAAAGAGGTGATTTGGCACAATCTGCACAGCTTCACCAAGAGCAAATCCTGCCTGACAAACCTGGTGGCCTTCTATAACAAGGTCACAGCAGTAGTAGGTGAAGGCTGAACAGCTGACATCATTTACCTGGACCTGAGCAAAGCCTTTAACGCTGTCCCACATCACATCCTGGTCTCCAAGCTGGTGCAGTATGGGTTTGATGGATGGACCATTCAGTGGATAAAAAACTGAGTAGAACTTATTTTAATCACTGACCTTTATGCAAAAGGCAAAGAGACATACCAATTGATTGAAATATTACTTGGCAATAATTTTGCCCTCAGTGATGGGTAAAATTGGGGTTTTGTGAGAAATTTTTTCAGTCTATTATTAATGTTTATTTCTTTCATCTTCCTTTTTCTTTCCTGCTTTAATTTCAATTTGTTGTTGCTGGAGACTTTGAGGGGGGAGCAAAAATTCTTATAATTTAGAATTACCAGCTGTATTGTATGAGCAGCAGCACTCCCCCACTACTTCATGGTGATTTTTACACCATTTTCTGGTATTCTGTTCACACACACAAGCATAAAGGGGTGTGTGTCCAAGTCCTCTGCAAAGATTAATTCCATGTTCATGGATGTAAAAACACAAACTGTCTTCACAACTCTGCATAGAGAGTGTAGAACACTTCAAGACTGATCTTGAAGATGAAGAAAGATCTTTCCTCCTTCTATTTCATTTATTGTGAGTTCACTGTTTTAAATGACATTGCAAGATTTCTTAATGTTCAAAACACAGCATCTAGTCTGTATTTGTCTGAACTTCTGCTGAATTTTCTTTGGCTCAGTACAAGAAGATGGAACCCTAAGCTGTTATTACAATTGCCAATAATTGGTGCTGGATCATAAAGGAGAAAACCAAGATGCAAGGATCTCAAGTATCTATGTCTGCAGAAGCAATTACAAGTTGAACTTATCAGACATTACATCTGTAACATACCCAGCCTTATCTAAAACATGGGTTTCCTGCGCAAAAGTGAAACCTTGGGTATCCCTGATGTGCTGAAGGGGCAAAGGTGCTGCTCTGCTCTGCAAGACAGCATGGAGATGAATACAGTATAGATGAGCCATGCAGGCAATAGAAATACTTAACCATATTTACAGACCAAGAAAATGGGGGTGAGACAACCACATGAGAAGTAAGCACTTCACCTGCCTACTAGCCTGCTGCAAAACATCTCCTTTGATTGCTTTGTCTTTCCGTGATAATGCAGCTCTCATCATCAGCAACACGCACCAGTAATTCCAATGTGATAGGCTGGGAAGATGTAGCTGCTCTTCAAAAGCTGTGGAAGCTCATCACCTTTCAGTGCTCCCAGCACAGTGTCACCACACATGGCAACCGCTGCTGTGCCCTGAGTGGGGTCATTTGGCCCACCATCCTTGCAAATGCTTTCCAGTGCCTCTCCTTTACTGCTGCTTTAATGAAAGCAAGATCAACTTAAGAAAATATAGTATGTTTCTTTAATTGTAAAACTTCACTGTAGGCCATGATTGAATAATTTGCAAGCACCATTGAGTCATGTGGAGCTTTGTTTTCCAGTTTAATGCTTTTTGTAACCAAAGCCACTTTTATATCCTGACCACGTGGTACAACAGACATAAGAAAACCCTCTAGAACTTTACAATCTAAAATTACACTTGCAAAGTATTCTTCTAATATATCTTATTTAAAGAGGAGTAAAATGTTCTTTCTAGAGACTAAGGCAACTCCAAATTCTTCCATTCATGTTCATTTATGATAGAGCAGAGTCCAAGGAAAAGTGAAAGAGCAGATGTTGTCCAAATGGGGCTAATTTACCCCAACTGTTATTTGGAAGCATAGTGATTACAAATACAGCATTTAAAATTTGTCATGTGTAGAGAAATATCTTTTACTGATCTTATATTAATAATTTTAAAGGTATAGCAGTCTACAGAATGTAGGGTTAACTTTCTCAGTTGCTCTGAGAGCTGGAGTTCCTCCTTTGGCCAGTCAGCTTTTGCTTTTCTAATTACCTGGTTTTACAGCTATAACATTTGTGTGCTTTTAGATACTCTCAAGTTCAGCTCTGAGCATGAGGCCTGTAGTGTTCAGGGCCGCCCAGAATATCTGTAATTTTAGTCATTTTTTTTTGTTGTCTGTTTCTTTATCTTATTTCTTCAGTCTGCATAAAGAATAGAGTCACAGTTGGTCTGTAGATATTTTTTTTTTTACATTGAAACTCCTCTTTGTCACTTTTGTCTAAATTTTCCACGGAGCAAACATTTCCTGAGCAGCTCCTGCTATCAAGGTTATCCTAATTGTCAAAATGCACACAGGGGTTATGCCTGAATCATGCTTTAAGGCCATATAGAGGCATTTGATTCAGCTCACACATCGGACAGAGCAGACCATAACTGTATAGGTTACTGCTCTTGTGTTTGCAGAGTTTTCCAATCCTTAAAAAGCATCTCAGAATCTGGCAGTTACAGCAAAGAACAAGGGAAAGCCCAGGTTGCCAGAAGTGACAAAGAGGAGTTTCAGTGTCAAAAAAGGAGTAATATCTCCACAGACCAACTGTGACTCTATTCTTTATACAGACTGAAGAAATAAGATATGGAAACAGACCATGAAATACCATAACTAAAATTACAGATGTTCTGGCCAGCCCTGAACACTACAGGCCTCATACTCAAAGAACAAGGGAAAGCCAAGGCTGCTGGTCACAGATGTTGAAAGATGTATTTGGAGCAGCTGCAGTTTGTATCTACAATATTAGCTACAACTATGCATGGCCATCTTCATCCTTAATGCATGTGCCTGTGCCATCTTTCCCACTGCCACCCTCTCCACAACACTTACTATCTTCTTGAGGCTCAAGACTGTCATAGCAAGGGAGCAAAGTGCAGATTGACCACAGCAGTAAAAGTCAAAAAAGAAAGGGATTTGATGACTGGTAAGACTGTGGTGACACAGAAAGAAGAAATGGAAACCATGGTACCTTGGTCACCCCAGGGAAATTCTGCCCATGGTAGCTAGGGAGTTTCATGTCTCTATCACAGAACTAACAGGGCCAGCAAAGCCCTTGCAGGAAGCATGAAAACCATACACTTTGTGCTGCATTAGACACCTAAGCTGATTACACAGAACTACCCTGTGCCTGGGAAATGCCTGCATCTCTCACCATTGACTGTGAGGAGCATAACATTGATCCTCTGAATTATACCTGAATGAGATGTCCAAATTTGATACTGTGGATAACCCTCTAGGACTAATAAATTAGCAACAGCTTAGTACTGGCAGGAGCCATGTTTACTATTGCAAACAATAAAAATTTATTTTAGATTCAGCTTTGTTGTGAGAAGACTTGTAGTCTATAATTTCAGTATCTCTTTCTAAAAATGCTGTAAACTTTACTTAGGTTTTTCAACTGGTTCGCTCACTGTCCTGGGTAGTAGCATTTGCACGGCCAGAGCTTGGACTGCACGGCAATAGTTCACTTAGAGAAAGTGATTACTGACGTCTAGTGTCTCTATTTTTGATTCCCAGTTTGAGATGCTGAAAGGCTATCCAACCTTCAAGAGGAATGCTGTGTTTCCTGAAGGCCAGGCTCCATTATGTGATCCCCATCCACAAGAAGGGACGGATGGAGGAACCCGGAAACTACAGGCCAGTCAGCCTGACCTCAGTGCCAGGGAAAGTGATGGAACAGATTATCCTGGAGGCAATAACTGCGCACCTGAAGGATGGCCAAGGGCTCAGGTCCAGCCAACATGGATTTAGGAAGGGCAGGTCCTGCCTCTCCAACCTGATCTCCTTCTATGATCAGGTGACCCGTCTGGTGGACGTGGGGAGGCCTGTGGATGTAGTCTATCTGGACTTCAGCAAGGCCTTTGACATCGTCCCCCACAGTAAACTGCTGGCTAAACTGTCAGCTCGTGGTTTGGACTGCAACACTCTGTGCTGGCTTAGGAACTGGCTGGAGGGCCGAGCCCAGAGAGTGGTGGTGAATGGTGCCGCGTCCGGCTGGCGGCCAGTCACCAGCGGCGTCCCCCAGGGATCGGTGCTGGGCCCCATCCTCTTTAACATCTTCATTGATGATATGGATGAGGGGGTTGAGTCAGACATCAGCAAGTTTGCAGATGACACCAAGTTGGGAACAGATGTTAGTCAGTTAGAGGGTAGAAAGGCTCTGCAGAGGGACCTCAACTGACTGGACAGATGGGCAGAGTCCAATGGGATGGCATTTAATAAGTCCAAGTGCCGGGTGCTGCACTTTGGCCACGGCAACCCCATGCAGAGCTACAGGCTGGGGTCAGAGTGGCTGGAGAGCTGCCAAACAGAGAGGGACCTGGGGGTGCTGATTGACACCCACCTAAACATGAGCCAACAGTGTGCCCAGGTGGCCAAGAAGGCCAATGGCATCCTGGCCTGTATTGGGAATAGTGTGGCCAGCAGGAGCAGGGAGGTCATTGTGCCCCTGTACTCTGCATTGGTTAGGCCACACCTTGAGTCCTGTGTCCAGTTCTGGGCCCCTCAGTTTAAGAAGGACATCGAGATACTTGAACGTGTCCAGAAAAGGGCAACAAGGCTGGTGAGAGGCCTTGAGCACAAGCCCTGTGAGGAGAGGCTGAGGGAGCTGGGATTGTTTAGCCTGGAGAAGAGGAGGATCAGAGGTGACCTCATTGCCCTCTACAACTACCTGAAAGGTGGTTGTAGACAGGAGGGGGTTGGTCTCTTCTCCCAGGCAACCAGCACCAGAACAAGGGGACACAGTCTCAAGCTGTGCCAGGGGAGGTTTAGACTCGAGGTGAGGAGGAAGTTCTTCACTGAGCGAGTCATTCGTCATTGGAATGGGCTGCCCAGGGAGGTGGTGGAGTCGCCGTCCCTGGAGGTGTTCAAGGGGAGATTGGACGTGGCACTTGGTGCCATGGTCTAGTTGTGAGGTCTGTTGGGACAGGTTGGACTTGATGATCCTTGGGGTCTCTTCCAACCTTGGTTATACTGTAAATACTGTGATACTGTGATTAACAATAGCTGAGGATGAATACTCCATATCATAACTCACTTTTGAGCCTTTTTGTTTTTTTAATCTCTGTTTATATAAGATGAAATATTCTCTTAGCCAAGTGGTCTGCTATACAATATAGTACTGTATTGCTTTCAATCCCAACCTGATCAATTGATTTACCTATGAAACATATCTCTACAATGACACACAGTGCCAGATAAAAAGTCCAAAAGGTGCAGAAAGAATAACCTATCCTTAGATTATTTAGTAAATAAAAACATAAATGAGAAAAAATATATAGAGAGAATATTCTCTCAGAGTGGAAAGAAAAAGCCACTACTGAGTAATGGGATTCAAGAAGTGATAGGTTTCTTGCTTGCTTGCTTAAAAAGCACTGCTGTTAGCTCTTCACTGTTGTGGATTAACTAATCACCTTGACATCTATTTCTTAGCTAGCAGTAAGGGTATAGTTATTGTGTTCCACCCCTTGCTCCCTTGCTGGTTAAATCATAAAACTGCAAGACTGAAAGCATTCCTGTCTACCCTACGTATGTTGCAGCTGGTTTTCTGCTGTGTGCTACCTTCTGTATCTCATATGCTGCAGATTGTGCTTCCTGTGCAAGGGAAGGGAAAAAAAAACCCAACAACAAACCAGGCAGTAGAGGACAGAGTTGAACTGTTTTTCATATCTAATTAATTCACTAAGAGCATCACCCTAAGATTCCAGTTGGGCACCATCAAAATGGAGAGAAACAGATACTCCACCTTTCTCTTGGTCATGCTGTGTTGTTGGAACTGAGTAAGAACAGTCCATTGAAGCTGCTTCTGCCCCTTTAAACTGGTCACCAAGGAGGAACACTGCTTTGATACTTGAAAGCTGAGAGAGGTGTTAAAATAAATCCTTCTACTGCATGCATTGATTTGTGTTACCTCATGGCTACTTAGTCAGGTTTGCAGAACAAAGGTAAGAATCTTGTTCATATCACTAATTCTGTGGAAATATTAAGTGGCACATCTGGATTCCTCTTCTTTAAAAAAAAAGAAAAAAATAAGAAGTGCACTAATATGGAGCATACCCTGTCGTATATGTTCCAGGAGCCTACAAGAACTGATGCCTTAGAAAAGCAGACAGATAAACAAGAGAAAGAGAGAGAGAGGGAGAGAGATATGTAGGCAGGCAGACATTAGAAGATCTATCCTTGACCTTCATATGCCAAAGAAATTATTTTTGTTTGAGGTGGGGGAAAGTCAATCCCTTAAGGGAAAACAGAGCAGGGGAGAGAGGTAATAAGGAAATGAGTCAGACACAAAGAATTGTTGGCAAATACAGACACTTCCCAGTAAAGGAGGATGGTTTTCAGTGATCTAATGTAAAAAAACCCACAGATAATATATGCCTGTTTTTATTTAGTCCCCCTTGTAGCAAGAAATATTAGAGTTTAATAAATGGGAAAAAGGTGAGAAGCAAGACCATTTTCTCTCTCTGCTGTTTCCTCACATCACCCAGGGGAACAAGCTGAAAGTCTGAAGCAGTGTTTTTCTTTGGGTTTAGTAGCTATTTCTTTTTCCCTTTTATTTTTTTCCTTTCTCCCCCAATACAAGCTTTGAGAAGTGGTTCCACTGTAACCATTTAAAAGGAGGTAAAACATGTGGTTTCTTCTCAGGGCTGTTTCTAATCAGATTGAATTAACTTGCATAGCTGTGTAATTATCATGATGATAACTGATATTTTATTTTAGATTTTATTAACCAAAAAACCCTGAAGTACTCTGTGTTCACTGATAAATCCCTGAGGTCCTCCTTGCTACAGAAACTTGTGAGCCTGAAACAGCGAGAGTCCTTCCCAGTCCTTTCTGGCACTCAAATAATTACAATCTAAGGGGCTAGGTGGAGAACTACTCAGATGCTAAACATTATAACCTAAACAGTAAAAAAATCTATCCAAGGCCTGCATCTCATCACTACTGTTAAATCAAACTTTTAGTTATGAGCAGCAAAAATTTGGGGGGCAGCAGCAAGTCAAGCAGAAACACCCATGGTCAAAAGTCAAGAATAAGGCTTTTTTTTTTTTTTTTGCTTGCTTGGAAACAATCTATGAGGAAAGGACTGGAGGTTATGTACTCACAGGAATATACAATTGCAGAGGAGGATGGTCAACATTAAGCAAAGGAGGGATGTGGATGGAAGATCTGTGGCCAAAGCAGTTGACAAAATTCCATTGTCTTCTGCCTTTTCCTGAATGCATACAATCTCTTGATGCAAGTTTTGTCATGGACTAAGGGGAGAATTTTTATGGCACCTCATGGTTGTTGCTATGGTGGATGAGTGTAGTTACCTTTCTTTATTTTTTATGGTGTCGTGTGTGTTCCATTATGCTTTTCTTCCATGAGGCAATTATTTTGTCTGGGATTGAAGAGGTGTTGACCTGCAGGTTTGCTCTGGATGTCAGACTGACAGCTAGTGAAGTCAAGCAGTGCACTCCCTCACTGTCCTTGATGTTGTTAAGATTCACCTCTATGGCAACAGCCTTCTAAGGATACCTATATCTGTCCCATACATACATCACAGTTAATAGCACATAGGTCAGTTAATGGCACAGAGACATCCCCACTGCAGAAAACACATAGTAACTATCCAGTTCCAACCTACACTAACTATCCAGCTCTACTGCAACTGGAACAAGAGAACTCAATATGTCTTCTTATCTTGGATGGTAATAGTGGGCCCAGATAGCCTCGTTGTCGGAAATAAAATTTAACAAAATAAGCATTAGCATTGTTCAAAATGCATATTTTTGCATTACAAACATGTTGCAAAATGGAAACCAAATGCATTAAAAAATATATAGATGTGGCAACTCAGCTCTGCGCTTTCTGTAATTTATGACAAAACCATTCTGCTTAGTTTTGTTCCTTCCATTCTGTGATTGCTATAAACTTTGGCAACTAAACCTTCCAAAGAAATTACTCTGGGCACAACTAGTTTAACTGAGTCCTTTATTGGCTGCCTTAAAGTATGCATCGTTAGCAATTCCTCCCATTCATCCCATTTTCTCTCTCACAAAATATACAATGAAACATCACTGCAGGAACTAGCAGAAGTCCATTCCACTCCATTGTCTTTCTAAGCTCCTTTGGTTGTGGAAGAAGTACTGAATCAGCTGACAGCCAGCAACGCGAATACTGATTCAGCCTGTGTAAGTAACTTTACACTGACAAGGAATTCTTCAGACCTGTGACCCAGGTCTCTCAAGAAGAAACAACAGTCTCCACAGATTTTAAAACCTTTGTAGCAAACAAGATGTGATCTATTCATCTTTATTTTTTCAGATGTGCTCCAAAGTATTTCAAAGACCAGAGAGAAAGAAAACTCAAATAACAGGCTGCAGTGTGCTCCTTCCAACTTTCTATGGTGTGCTATCACCTGGAGTATTCCTTGAGACGTGATCTTGAATAACTTTGTAGATGGAGATAATATTGATGTTAACAAGACTTCTGAGCGATGATGAAGGATGCTAATGTTGGTATTTCCCTGTAGAACTTCAACTTGAACTTTTGATTTACTAGTACTACCCAGGGCTTTCAAAAATGATTGCTTGGATGTTTAACCTGTAAAAGATTCAGCAAGAAAATATTTTTACCTGATACGCTGGAGAAAAGATATCAACCAGCATATGGACTATATCAGCATAGGAACACATCAACTGGAGTTTTATTAGACGTCAGCCTTTGAGAAACAATTTTGTTTACAGTCATACTTGTGCAAACCTACTAAGGAGAATAAAGTTTAAAAATTCTGCCTGAAAACTGCGTTTGTCTCCAAATATTCACTGAGCTTCAAAGGATTTGTGCTTTGCTTCATCCTGACATTGCTGAATTTAAGCATATACTTTCAATCTTTCAAAGAACAATTACACTGTCAACAACTAAATTGGAAGTTGTTGAAGTACAGGCACTACTGTTCCATTTTCACTGAGGCTTCATGTCTCCATGGAGACACATAGCTAACCTGATGTGGCAGTCACATAGAATAATCTTAACTCTTGCAGCTGAAATACCAGTGAATCAGCTCCATTGTGTGGAAGTACTAGGATGTGGCTGGCAGGCATCACACTATAAATGTCACATGGTAGTTAAAGACTACATTGTCCTCACTGGGTCTTAATTTTATATCATTGTTTAAGCACAAAGACACCTTGTTGGGAGCTGAACTGCAGGTGCTTGCCTTATCCTTACTGTCTTTCTTGAGCAATGGTAATCGGCCACATCAGAAAGGTGGGAATAGGAGAGAGGGACAGTTGTGGCATTCTTGTGAGTATCTTGCTATAACAAGCACCTTCACAGGGACATATGCTGACAGAACTCATGCTCATTAAGAAGCCTTCAGTAGACTAATAAGTCTGTTGATTTTAGTTCTTACATCTGGTGAAATAAGGTGATCCATATCTGGCTTGTATGGCCACGTTTTCCAGGGTGAGTGGTGACTGCCTTGGAACAAAAAGCATTACTGTTAAAAATCTGCTTATACAAGTAAGCAGGACAGCCAATCAGATATGTGTCATTTCCGTGGGATTCTGGCTTTAGGGCTACCTATCAAATGGATCATTAATGAGTCAAGTTCTGGCAAAAACACAGGAAGGCCTCAGGAGAAAATTGAAGAGATAAGTTGACATTCCTGGTGTTCACATCCCTACTTCTTACCGTCATCTTTGCAAAGTGTAAAAGGGCGAAGAGCCAATCAAAAGTAGGAGTCCTGCCTGAGTAATTTCCCCCAAAACTCTGGCCATGTAGGACTCCTTTCTGAGGATCATGGTGGTGGAGTGCGATGCTACTCTACCCATTTGACATCGTTCACTGCTTGGCATTTCTTTATCAAGATGACAAAGGACACTACATGACCTACATGGCATCACCCTGCTGTCTCACCACTCCAACTCTTCTCCCATGCCAAGAGTCAGAAACCAAAGGCATATTCATCTGCCCACTCAGCTGGTAGTCTTTTAGAAGTAGTTAGTTGTTATATTTTGGTAGATAACAGAATAAATACAGACCAAAAGAGAAAGGCCAGAAGCCCTCCAAGGAATGCAAATAATTATTTTTATAATTATTTTTCTAAAAGTAAAGAAATAGGAGGGAATATTGATAATGAAAAGAACATGAAGAGGAGCATAAGGAGGAACAGGGGATGGAAAAGATCACTTCAGGTTGACGTGGTGGGGAGTAACAAGACAGTAGGAAAGAATAGTACCATTGCAGTATCTTGCTAAATATGAGGATGAATTAAAGTCACTATCTCAGTTCTAGTTTTATTATCATGCTTGATTCTTGATGTAGCAATGGAGACACCAAAAATATTATCTAAACTGCAGGCAGGCAAGTGTCACATTCATTGTTCTTAGTTAAGTTCTTAAAAATCCAACATCACGATCTGCAGGCATCTTTTGTATCCATTGCAACTAATAAAATAAAAAAACAAACCCATGACAATTTGGATATAAATTGAAGAATTTATATTAATATGTATTTCTATTTCTATAAAGTTCTGATTCTAAGAATTTCTATTATATATACAACACTGAGTTTCAGAGAAAAATAAGTGCAGGAATATTTGGAAGGATGGTTCTTTTAATGATCCCAGGCAATACCAGCATCTTAATAGGTCACTTAGGAGAAATTCTTACTCTGATAACCAAGTAAAGATTTGTTGGACTGTAATTATTTCTAGTGAGTGATGTCATTACTACTTTACTGCTGACACTGTATCAGTGTCTGTGTTTGCTGACAGAGTTTCCAAAGTAGTTCACATCAGCTTATGTCAATGAGGAACAAATAAATGATCTTAAGGATAGAGGCATCAGGGAATTCAGAATTCGGTCATGAACATAGAGCTCATTTTGTTTCACAAAGCAAAATCTGCTGCAACATCTTTTACTGTTATCCTATATATACATTTCAAATGATACCCCTGAAGCATGGAAGATGATTATTCTATTTTTGTGTCCCATGTAATACAAATAAAAATTAGAAGGTAACCCTGTCAAAATGAAGAATCTATTTCATATTTGTGTGCATTTGGTCCAAATAGTTGCATCATGAATCTTAATCAAATCAAAATTAGCCCTTTCTTCT
Organism: Colaptes auratus; assembly: GCA_015227895.2. NCBI lineage: Eukaryota > Metazoa > Chordata > Aves > Piciformes > Picidae > Colaptes > Colaptes auratus. Next base: position 57,849,176 of record CM026897.1, read on the forward strand.
AATTTTGATTTTAGCAAAAGAAGACAACAATTACTATAAAGGTCTTTCTTCTGCCTGTGCCCCAAAAGTGAGCTTCCAGAGGCAGCTCTGAAAGGTTTCTCACCTTAAAGCATGAATGAAATCTACATCCTTCATTGATTCACAAATTTTCTTGAAGTATATTTATGCACACTTCCTCACAGAAAGTGATTGTCTGACTCACGCTCACAGGAAATCAAGAAAAAATACCCAACTTTTTGTGGTTATGTTTTTTCTTTCTTTGTTTGTTTGTTTGCTGGTGGTGTTTTTTTTTTTGCTGTTTTGTTTTGTTTTGTTTTGTTTTGTTTTGTTTTGTTTTTCCTGCTACTCCTAAAAAGTTACTTTAAAGCACTTAAAGTAGTCTGGAGTGTTTTGCAGTTAGGCTCATGAAAGATATTACTTAAAAGCTGAAAGTAGTTTTTAACTTGGTCTCCAAAGTTGAAAGTAATTTTAAACTTTGTCTCCACAAGTTGAACAGTTTAGCTGAAGTATTCTTTCTTTTCACAAAATTACAGACTTTACAGGAAAGGGGATGCCCTGTAGACATGTTGTAAGACCTGTCTTGAAAACTTCATCATAGCAAAGGGAGCAAACTGCGAACAGCCAACTAAGCAATGAGCATAAGCCACTAAGCTGAACAATTGGAGACTTTGTTTGTAGTGGAGTTGCAGAATATTTTGATGTTTGGAAATAATGCACAGATTCACAGAAGTAAGAGAGAAACAAGGAGGGCAAGAAACAGCATTTATAGTATATGTTAAGAGGAGAGGCTGATGACAATCTGAGCCACATCAGCATCCTTTCTTCAGTCACCTTTTCAAGGTGTGCCCGGACAAGGTGATGCACAGAATAAGATGATTCCTTATTTCCAGGTTTGTGTGCTCTCTGCAACATCAAACAGAATTTTTTTTTTTTTTTTTGAGTAACAGACAACACTCCACTGATGTGAGAAAGTCACATTCATAATGATTTCAGCACATCTTGGATTGTTTACACTGGCTCCAGAATGTCTTGCATAGTAAACTCACATTCTTATTATAGTAGAAAAGCATTAACCATATTAAGACATTTTTCTGGGTTTTGTCTCTCCGTTATGATAATTTTAAAAGGACCTTCATGAGAAGGAACGTGCAGGAACAATCCATGATTTCTGAACAATTTCTGAGCATACAATTTCTGAACAGGAAATTGGTTCAAGACACAAGTTATCACTAGCAGACCTCATCTATATGCAGAGAAAATATCACCTACAGCTTTCCTGAGATTGGCTCACGTTCAACATGTCTTTACTGGTTACATATGTTGCCTGCAGCTGTGTTTTGATTGCACACACTGTATCCTCAAGCTCTCTTGCAGAAGAGGCTTACAGAGAACATGCTGTTCCATTGGACACTCCTTTCAACAAGAAGTCTGTCTTCTCTGCTGTATCTGTCTACCAAACATAAATCAGTATCAATATACTACTCCAAAAATAGTCTGGGCCTGCTCTACCTTCAGGCAGCCTTAGAGAGTCAGCACACACTGCCTCTATCCCTAGAAGTGGGGAGAGGCAGGTGCTTCTTCATCACTGGTGAATTTATGATCATTTATCAACTGAAAAAGAAAGATGAGTTTCAAGAAAAGGCAAGATCTTTCTGTATTTGACCCTAGGGAGTTTTCTTTTCTTTTTTTTTTTTGGCTCTATGTATCTTAGCAGTAGCTCTAGATGCCCTCCAAGTCTATCTAACTAATTGATTTCTTTCTCTTGTGATGCTTTTGTAATTGGATTGTAATAAATTACACTCTGCTGTTTAAGAATGTGTCAAATATTGTTTTAACTTGTCCAATGCAAAGAACTGAGAACCAGAGTCTGAATCATAAAATGACATCGTATTATGCTGGTATTAAACAAACACTTAATAATTCTGCTGTCACTTGCATCTGCATAAATCCAGTATGACTCCACTGGCCTCAAGTACTTTCTCAGCATTTACACCACTGTGAGTGATGGCAGATTTTAACTCTTCATTCCTGTGGTGAGATAGATGGACTACAGGCCAAGATATACAGACTGTGTTGGGAAAGCAATGAGTAATGCTGCACAGTAATTTGAAGAGACTAAATTAAAAACACTGATGGTTGCCTGAGGATGCAGTATGCATGAAGAGTGGTGGCTAAGAAGTACCCCTTTGCCTAGTACCTAGTATTGCAGGGAATCTCTCCTATGGATAAACCCAGAAGTTCTCTTAATTCAGGAAACTATTATTTTCTCTGCTAACAGGACTCAGATAGTATGAAAATCCTGTCAAGCAAAGAACAGTTTTCTCAAGAGAGCAATTGTCTTCCCTCCCTATCACTCTGAGTCAGTCTGATCTCTGGACTGCTCCAGTCTCCTCTCCCTGCAGCAGATTAGCCAACTGCATCAAATTATTTGTCAAGGTTTTGGCAGTACAACCTATTTCCCACAGAAGACCAAACAGAGAACTGCACTCTTCATTTAAGTCACTGACTGGACTTCAACCATTGAGTTCTTTTACACAAGATAGAAAAGCTCATATTTCAGCTGACACTTTACATGAGGACTTCTTTTTCCATTATTGTGGTCACATACCACTGGCATTTGTACAGACTGAAAACAATGTTGTAATCCTCCACAGGCCCTTGGCATCACTGTCCACACATTCAACAAGTACATATTTTTTACTCAATTGCTTCAGAATTTTTTTTTTTTAATCTAGAAAGTAGATTTTACATTTCCTACCACTTTACATGCAACAAGGAGATGCATTCATTCACTTTATATAGCTATTTAAAATCCTGGGCATGAATCATTGCCACCAAACTATTCAGAATCAAGGAGGGCTGATGTCTGTTTTCTTTCACTCTCTACAATGCCAATAGAAGTGTTAGATCAACAGTGACTCATTAAAGACAAAGGAAGCTCAACTGATTTGGTTGAACTTCAAGATATAGTCAGCTTGAAGAGTGGCTTCTGCTTCATCCACTCATTGGAGATTCATTATGAAGACTCCCTTTTAAACACAGATTTGACAGACTGCTACCTCTGGCTATATCCCAGCATCATGGCAGATGCTCTCAGTAGCATGTGTTAGAAGTCAGATCCCAGCTAGGGAAACCCAAACACAAGATTCATGGCTGCCATAGACCAAGCACTCTTCTCAGCATGGGCCCAGAAGTGCAGAAAGACTTTGGTACCAGTTGTTTAGAAGTTGCACTCTACAGAGCTAAGACCAGAACATTGCCCATAAGAAGTAAAGTTCGTGTTCTAATGCCTCTAGTTTGTGTTTCTTCATTTTAATTTAGCACATGTGGAAAAGTGCATACATTCCTTTGACATATCTAGTTCAACTTTCAATTGAAGGTGAGGGTTTGCTCTGGAGCAATAAAGAATAATTCTATAAGGTTTTGTGTATTTCCAGACTAAATTTGGTCCATCAATACTTGCAGCAATGACTGTATGATTTTCTGAAGGCCTTTAATTTTTTGTCTTGTCTACATTCTACTTACTGGGTCTAATTTAGGAAGACCCTCTGGTTTTCTGTCCCCTTTCATGTATGTCTTAGAACATAAATGAAAACAAGCTTGACTCAACCAACAAAAAACTCTAAATAAGGAAAAGAGAGGCGCTTTTGGAACTTTTAAATGAAAACCTGATACAAGGGGAAGAAATGAGTCTAACAAATAAACTTCCTATGTGTTGAAAGATCAAATGGAATCAAAAGCTGAGCAGTTAATATAATACATATTTACTGCCTATTTTGCAGAACAACAGCAGTCCCCTTTAGAAGTAGGAGAATCAGAAGGAGCCTGAAAAACCTATCACTCAACACTTCATAGTTTATTCTTCATTGTTCACATTCTTAGGTAGCCAAATCTTCAAGTCTTGACCTACATTATACTCAGTCCCTGCCAAGACAAAATTGACACTAGACCTATATTGTTGCTAGTGCTAGACCAGAAGAAACATTAAGGGTGGTGTTTTCACAGCTACTGTTTCTCAACCAAGCATCCAGGAATTTTATGGCCTTTTGAAAGGATTCAAAATCTTGTTCACAGCAATGTTCAGAAGACATCCATGAGCCTAAATCTTTATGTTACTTTTGAAACACTAAGGGAAAGGACTAAACTGAAGTCTCAGGAGCTTGACCAGAGAGGAGCAAGATTTCAGATGAGGGTCCCATAGAAGATATTTAGTTTATGAGCCAAGGTGAGATTCCTATGACTGCCAGCCTGTCACATGTCCTGGCTTGTATCTGACAGCTGTGCAATGCTCAGCCTCCTGTATCATCATCAGAGATCTTGGAGCAGGAACTGCATTGACAGTCCTGCCTGTGATGCTTGGGGCGGGGTGCTTGTCATTCTCTCACAGTAGAGTTGGCTCTACAGCATGGTCAGTCGTTGATGGTTGCTCTGTTAGTAAATGGAACAGGAGAAGCTTGGACAATTTGCAGGGAGAAGCTATTTAGTAATGTTCTCCTCTGTTTTAATGAACAGCCTCTGAGCATAGAAGATGTTACTCCAAGAGTTCCGGAGCTTTTTGCAATGCCAGGCCTTACTGGAAGGAAATATAAATTCACATGTTGTGCTTTTTGTTTCTGCTGATCTAGCCAAGGCTAGAACAGTCACTCTTTTGATATTTGTAAAGTTAGCATGGCATTTTCACTGTAGGAAATAAATGACTACCTAATTACAATGAAGGAGAACTATTATCTTGTGGCCTAATTAGAATATTGAAATACCGTACTTAAACTGCACTATGGCCCACGTACGTCTGTGTGAACAGTCTTTCTTTAAAAAACAACAAAACCAAAGCATCAAAACCACACATGGGCGTATGTGTTGGTAAAAAGACATGAGCAAACTTGCATATAGTATGTCCTACCATGAAGGTATTTTCTGTGGATTGGGCTGTAAGATTACAATTCTAAGCAGCCACACCACTAATTCTTCAGTTATGCAGTCCAATTAGGACAAATGCTTCCTTTCTAGTTTAATTAGAGATGCTCGTTTGAGCTTATTTGTATAAAATATGTGCTCATTAAACAAGGACTGAATTTTGTTCAGCTTGTTAGAAATGTTGTGAAAAAAAAGAGAAAGCTTTCTCACACTGCTTCTGCCTCTGGCCTTTTTAACCCTTTAAAGACCACAAGTCTGAGAGTCTATTAGTTAACCTCAAGTACAGTACAATCGCTTCAGACAGAAAAAGGGCAGCTGAGCTACAGTTGGTATATTTGTAAACTTCATGCTACCATGGGGATAAATATCTTCCACCCTCAGGTATCATTCATTGCAACATCCCTTCCTGTGGACTAATGCAACAGATGATGAGTTTGTAGGGTTTGTTAGTCTTTTTTGAGAACTCCTTGGCAGCAGAATGAAAGAGAAATTCAGGCCAATGCACAGCCTGTCTTTGCTGAGAAAAAAGCAGAGAATCTATAAACCACTATGAGAATATCTCTGCATGAAATGAAGCAGAAAGATTTACATGAAAGCCATACAGTGTGAAGCCATAAAAGGCACAAAATCAATTGAATTGTTCCAAACAAAGACAGTGCTAATGGTTTGAGCATACTCTGCTCCTTCCCTCCTCTTAAATTAATTATTTCTTTTTGTGAGCTCATTTATTCAGCAGAGAATAATTTACTTCTCTGGTGAAAGTACCGGTATGAATCTCATGCTGAAAAATGCCCCCAGGTATTATGTCACTTATTCAAATATACCTGTAGAAAATAAGCCCTCTGTGCTTATGATCAAGGCAGATTTTCTCCTGACACGCTCCATTGGCCTCAGGTGATTGAAGTGGGAGGGAGAAAAGTTTGAGGTACCTTCCAGGCCATAGATGGACACAAAGAAATTAAGTTTCACTGGGTTATCAGGTATAGCTGAAAGCACCCAAACCTTGGCAAGAGCATGGCACGGGGGCACTGCCTGGGTAGGAAGTGCCTGGATGGCTAGAAAAGGCACAAGGGCAGGCTGTCAAAGATTAAAGTCTAATTTATCCCTCCTGGGGCCGCACACTCCCCCACGCAAAATGGACAAATGCAAACCGCAGGCACACACAAAGTGGGAGATGGCAGCCTCAGCAAAACGAACTCTGGGGCACGCCAAGTCTTTCTTACAAATGCAAATCTACCCCTTTTCTCCTGCACGTGAAGGGGATTAAGCATGCAACGAATGTGCATTCAAACACTGTGTGCACAAACACAGCCCTTGCCCTTTGAAATCCTGGCCTTGAATGCCTCTAATTTCTGCTGGAACACTTGGAGCCTGGTTTTGAGAGGCAGTGAAGGAGCAGAAAGCTTAAATGTAGTTCTCAGGTCTCCAGATGATTTCCACAGATCAGGAAAAGCTTGTAGACCAAACAAAGCTCAGATCTGGGGTCTGGGACCTGTTCAAAAGCCAAGAGAAAATGGATATGGCTTTGAAATCATTATTGTCTTGGTCTTAGAACTGCGTGCAACTGTTTGCAGATTGACAAATCCTCTGAATCAGAGGGAAAACCAGGGAATCACAGAATGTTTTGGATCCGAAGGGACCTCAAAAGTTTATTTCATGTAACTCATCTGCAGTAAGAAGGACCTTCTTCCATTAGAACAGCCAACACAAAGACCTGTTGAGCCTGGCCTTGAGTAACTCCAAGGATGGGGCCTTAACTAGCTCCCTGGACAACCTGTTCCAGCATTCTGCTACCCGCATTGTAATGTCTAACCTAATATCCAACCTAAATCTACTCTTCTTCAAATTTAAAACCATCACCCCCTTTTCCTATCACTACAGGCCTTTGTAAACAGTCCCTTTCCAGCCTCCTTGATGTGTTGTTCTAGATTGTGTCTACTGGGATTAATGGGAGCCTGGATATTAGAAACTGTGTAGTCAGCCCTAATGGCAGAATTTTCACCTTTCTTCAGTGCGTGTGCCAAGTTTCTTATGGTCTCAACACCCTCATTCTCAGGATTGCCTTGTGGTCAATCCACTATGTGAAATAAAGTCACTGTAATTTTCTTAAATTTATCACAGTACAGTACAGTACCACCAAGGTTGGAAAAGACCTCAAAGATCATTGAGTCCAACCTGTCACCACAGACCTCATGGCTAGGCCATGGCACCAAGTGCCATGTCCAGTCCCCTCTTGAGCACCTCCAGGGATGGTGACTCCACCACCTCCCTGGGCAGCACATTCCAATGGCAAATGACTCTCTCAGTGAAGAACTTTCTCCTCACCTCGAGCCAAAACTTCCCCTGGCACAGCTTGAGACTGGAGTCTCCTTGTGATGTCCCTTACCCACACCCCAGCTAGGGAGCAGACCTCCCTGTGGGATGGGTTGGGACGACATGTGGGTCACTCAGTACCCCCCCAGGAGAGAGTCCCCAACAACTATAACCTTTCTCCTTTTCTTTGTGGAGCTGGTTGTTATAGTTCGTGGGGACTGCTTGGCCTTAGGCTCCTCCCCAGATGGCTGCTCCTCGGCCCTCTCATCCCCACTGCCCTTGGCCTGCAGGGCCTCGTACTTATTATGCAAAGGCAGTGGAAGAAGAGGAGAGGGCCGGGATGGATCCCCCCTGCCGCCCCTGACAGGGACCTGTATCCATCCCTCCCTGTTTCCTGGAACACTTCCCTCAGCAGGGGAGATCTGCAGAGCCTGCTCCCACATATCCAGCTCCCTTTCGCTTTCCCTTATTGACCTGAGCCTAGATACCTCATCCTTCAGCTCGGCCACTTCATCCTTCAGCTCCGCCACTAGACTGAGGAGAAAGTTTACCTGGTCAGGTAAACACAGGTTTTCTCTCCTTCCCCCTCCATTCCAAGTGCCAGGCTGAAGCACTCTCTGTAGCTGGCAGCCTGGACTCCTGCACGCTGATGCAGCAACTCTGTCTGGGTAGATACTGTTTTTCTAGCCTTCATCTGAGTGACCACCACGGTTCAGCATTTGACTCCTGTAGATTTACAATGACATCATGATATTCACAATCTTGTATTTTCACAGGTGTCATGTCGTTATCTCTTAGTCTGAACTATTGCTTCATTACAGCTAAATAGGATGAGGTGGAGGGGAATTGCCAGTTTTGAGCTGGGACCTGCTGGGATCTACTTGGAGCTGTCATGTTGTATTAAAAAGCAACCAAATGCAGCCGTGTTTCTGGGCAAATAGCAGAATCTTGCTTCAAGAATATATTCATCCTAAGATAGTTTTTGCTTTCTGAGGAAGATTTCCTAAACAACCAGCCAAAATGCGAAAGGGAGGCCCTTGCTATTGGTCACTTAAAGAGCTAGCACAGAGCTATTTCCTCTTCTGTCTCATTCTATTGACAGACAGTTTGTCGGAAGGGGTAACACTGAAAGAGAGCACATGATTTAAAGAGTGGAGAGACTCCCCATCAGTCCTACAAGGGGAAGCTCTTCTGGAAGAAAGCAGCATAAAATCTTGTCCAACTTTTTGCAGGTGAATGATGCTTCCCTACAAAGAATTGTTTTTTTTTCCACTCTGATTCTCTGCTATGGCAGCAGATAGAACCATAGTTCTTACTGACACTATGCTTGTCTCTGAAAGTGGTAAAGACTTCAAAAATATTGTGCAAAAATTCAATAAATATGTAGGGGAAAAAAAAAAAGAAAAAAAAAAAGAGGAGTGGAAATTTACCAGTGAGAGGTGTTTGCTGGTACCAAAGTGATTTCAGAAGTTTTTATCTTTTGGACAGGGTCCAGATAGTGTTAGTCTGGCCACGATAGCCAAATGTAAGTCTAATTAATTTCAAGTTCCTCCAACTTTGCATTCTGGCTGGTGTCCTAAATGTATTGTGGCAATTTAATTTCAGAATCTGGAACTGGACTTGAGAGAAGTGACTGGCTCCCATGTGCCTTTGCTCTCATTGTAATTCAGAAGTCACTTTAGCTGACATAGTTCCCAGAACAGCCAGGATAAAAATGTGTAAAACTATTACTCCTGTTTTCTCAGTTGGTGTAAGTTACTTGTCAGTATCAATGGTAGTTTCTGATGTTACACAGAGAAGACAGCAAGCAGAAGAGCTATCTGAGGGTATAAGTTTAAAGCCAGCAATTGTGTGCCCTGCCATGACTAAAAGCTTTTTAGTCAAATAGTTCAAATAATTTTATGGCACTTAAATATTATCAGGTGATATAGTTTTTAAACTCTTCTTCTAAATATTTTGTAATGAAAATAAAACACCTAGGTTCTCTACACTGAAGTGTGCCCTTACTTTTTCCTCCCTAACCTCACTCTCATGAACCAGCACAATTATTCCAGTCAACACTTGTCCAAATATGCTAAATTCACTACAAGGAATTGCCCTGTAGGTGAAAAATTCTTTGAGTGCTTACACAGCCTAGAGAGAGGGAACAACTGCCCTGTCACTACACTCAGCACTTGGAACAGGAGCAACACTGTATATGAAGTTAATGAACATTTACAATTGCAAGAGGTTAAAGGTGTAAGGGGAGTGTGGACGATAGAGATACCTTAGGAGTTTGACTGACATAACAGGACAGAGCAAGAGGTCTGTAATAAGCTAAGAAAAGCTCCCTGCAAGAAACTTCCAGGGTAAATGGTATTCCCAGCTACACCTGCTAGAGTTGCTGCTTGTCCCACGGCATCAGGGACCAAAGGGAATATTTTTAATCAAGGCCAGAGGGCACAGGCATCTCTCCATCGATGCACTGAACATTCCAAATGGTTATGATTACAAGGATCTTACTGGGGTCCTGATAATCAGGGATGAACCTGAGCTACCACCAAGGGGATTTTCAGGCAGTGTTATTTCACCAGGCAGCAAGTCAAGGAGGAAGAACAAGTCTTGACTTAGTATTGGACAGTGGCATTGCTCCTCACCAGAGGTTCTTCATGAAACTAGGTGGCCTAAAGATAAGATAGATAAGCCTTGCACACCAAAAAACCAACCAACCAAACAAACCCCAAAAAACACACAACAAACAACCCAAAAAACCAACAACCAACCCAACCCAACCAACCAACCAACCAACAAACAAACAAACAAACAAACAAACAAACTCCCCAAACCCATGAAACAACAAAACCCCAGGATTTCCAACACAGAAAACAGAGTGAAAGATACTAGAATCTGTTGACTATATGTAAGCTAGTTAGGAAGTAAAGATAAAACCTGTTTAAAGATTAAAAAGAACTACAGAAAGGCCTCACAACACTAAGATGTAAACAAAGAAAACAATGGATGAAATTCAGTGTGGAAAATTGTAAGCTGGTATACATAGGAGAACAAAAGCTCCAGCTTTATTTATACTATGCTTAGCTGTGATGTGGCTGTGTCTACATGGAAATCACAGGATCACAGGATATTAGTGGTTTGAAGGGATGTCCGGAGATCATTGAGTCCATCCCCCCTGCCAGAGCAGGACCATAGAATCTAGCACAGGTCACACAGGAACACATCCATATGAGTCTTGAAAGTCTCCAGAGAAGCAGACTCCACAAGCTCTATGGGGAGCCTGTTCCAGTGCTCTGTAACCCTCACAGTGAAAAAGTTCCTCCTCATGCTGAGGTGGATCCCCCTGTGCTGTAGTTTATATCCATCACCCCTTGTCCTATCACAAGGTGCAACAGAGAAGAGCCTGTCCCTCCCTCTTGACACCCAGCCCTCAGATATTTATAAATATTTATTAAATCCCCTCTCAGTCTTCTCTTCTCCAGACTCAAAAGCCCCAGGGCTTTCAGCCTCTCCTCACAGGGCACATGCTCCAGTCCCTTAATCATCCTGGTAGCTCTCTGTTGGATTCTCTTCAGCAGATCCCTGTCCCTCTTGAACTAGGGAGCTCAAAGCCAGATGCAATATTCCAGGTGAGATCTCACCAGAGCAGAGTAGGGGAGAGGAGAACCTCCCTCGATCTGCTGGACACACTCTTCTTAATGCACCGCAGGATACCATTGGCCTTCTTGGACACAAGGGCACATTAGTGACCCTGGATAACTTCTTGTCCACCAGGACTCCCAGGTCCTGCTCCACAGGGCTGCTCTAGCAGATCACCTCCTAACCTGTACTGGTGCAGTTTATTATTCCTTCCCAGGACTCTGCATTTATCCTTGTACTTTATGTTCCTCCCTGCCCACCTCTCCAGTCTGTCCAGGTCGCACTGAATGGTTGCACAGCCTTGAGGAATCTCTTCCAAGCCTTGCAGTTTGCTATCATCAGCAAACATGCTAGGCAGACACTCTGCCACTCCGTCCCCTCATCAATGTCATTGATGAAGATGTTGAACATGACCAGAGCCAGCACTGATCCCTGGGAGACTCCACTAGTTACAAGTCCAACTTTCTTGGGCTCCTTTACTCTCCAGAGTCTTAACCCATGGGATTCCTGCAAGTATATCTCTGCAGAGCACTAAGTTAGCCTGCAGAAGTCCAGGATTGTAGTCCTACTTACTGCCCTGCTTCTACCCCATGTAATACTAAACTCCACCATGTCATGATCACAGTCACCAAGGCTGTTCCTGACCTTAATGTCCCCAACCTGTTCTTCTCTATTAGTCAATACAAGGTCCAGCAGTGTGCCTCTCCTTGTTGGCTCCTCCACTACCTGTATCAAGAATTTATCACTGACACACTGCAAGAGCCTTTTGGACTGGCTGTACCTGGCTGTGTGGGCTTTCCAGCAAATGCCAGGGTGATTGATGTCACCCATGAGTACCAAGGAGTGTGTACTAGAGGCTGCCTCCAGCTGACTGCAGAAGGCCTCATCAGTATCTTCTGCTTGATTTGCTGGTCTATAGTAGACACCCACAACAGTTTCACCTCCCTTTCCACATCCCTTAATTCTTACCCACAAGCTTTCCACCTGTTCTCCTTCCCTGCCCTGTGGAACTCAACACATTCCAGTTGCTCTTGCACGTAGAGAGCAAGACCACCACCTTGCCTTGTTGGTCAGCCTTTCCTGAACAGTACATAGCCATCCATGACAGCACTCCAATCATGGGAGCTGTCCCACCATGTTTCAGTGATTCTGATCATATCACAGTCATGCAGCCTAGCACAGATCTCCAACTCCTCCTGCTTATTGTCCATGGTCTGTGCATTGGTATGGAAGCATTTCAGAGAGGCAGTCAATCTATTAGTTTTCACTCCTGCTGTCTGAACACCCGTGACCACCTCCATGGCCACCAGCCTACCAGTGAGCCCTGGATGTGCTGGTGCTTCCTTGTTGGCTCTTGCATCTTCCCCAACACATGGCTCATTACCCCCCACCTCCCCTGAAGTAGCAGTGAAGCTGGCACACCACAAGCATCCCAGGCTTGTTTCCAACAAACTTGGTTTTTCCCTTTCCCCCTTTTGACTAGTTTAAAGTTCAATTAATGAGCCCAGTCAAGCCCTGTGATACAAACCTTCTCCCCCATTGAGAGAGATGCACCCTATCTGTCGCCAGCAGAGGAGGCATCATGTGAGGTGACCCATGGTAAAAAAACCCAAAGTCCTGTTGGAGGCATCACGCTCGAAGCCAAGAATTGATCTGGTGAGTCCTCCTCAGTCTTTCTGGGTTGTTCCCTGCAACTGGGAGGCCAGAAGGGAACAGTACCTGTGCTCCCACTCCCTTGGCCAGTTGACCCAAGACCCTGCAGTCTGTTGATAGCCTTCAGCTTTGTTTTTTCAAGGTTTTTTTAAAACGTTTACTTTCATGGAAAAGCAAACAAAAAATAAAGTTAAGCCCTGTTCTTCATAGGTCAAAATGGCAACTCTACAGCAGAAAATGTCCTTATAGCACTCTTCAGCATCTCTTCTCTCACCACTTAGGTACAGGGTTGTCCCTCAAGGACACAGAAGAAATTGAAAAGGTAGGGAAAAGAACAATAAGAATGATCAAAAGCTTTTGTTCAAGGAACAACTGTATAGACTAGATGTGTGTGAAAGATGATTGAGATAGTTATTGGTAGTTGCTAATAAGGCAAATAAACAATGTAATGGGAAAAAAACAATAGAGAAATGACAAGGAAAAATAGGGTGAGTATTCACCCTTTCCTCTGTAGCAGGAACAAGGAGACATCAAACCAGACAAGTGTAGAAAAAGAATAAAAAATAAGATGGAGTCCTAGGGAAGGTTTCAAGAAAATCGCACAAATTCAAAGAAAAATCTATGGGTATCTTACTGCTTATAAGTGGATGTTGTTGGATACAAGGAAAGCATTCAAGGGAAATTTGCTTCCTGCCTCAACATCAGGCATTGGACACTGCCGCAGGCAGGATGTTAAACTAGATCAGTCGGATCAGTTTGGATGGTGTTTCTATTGTTTTGGTCATCTTTGGTCACTCTTACGACACAGCTGCAAATACTTTTATACATTCATTATGATGATCCAGATAGCTCCTAGCATATGAAATCTACACTTATGCTTGAGACTCAGTAGGGCAGACTATTCCCCAAACCAAGGTGGCAAGTAATTAATTTTGGATTATTCAGTCATTGGCCTTTGTAGGATCTGTTTCAAATCAAATATTTGATGAAGAATTTTGCTGAAAAAACAAATCAGCTTATATTTTAATACTTTGCTGAACACAGGCCATCATATTTATGTCCTTCAACTGCAAGAAATCACACCAAACATCAGACATGTAAATGGAGGCTATTAACTCTTTCTCACTAGTTTTAATTCACCCTCTCTCTGTTCCTTGTTTCAGATTGATATATTTTTTTCTTCTAACTGGCAAGGACTTACAGGTTTCTATATAAACAATATCACAGATATTTTTTAACCTTTATTTTTTGCAGACAGGCAGATGCAGGCCAAGAAGAAGGCTCGCTTTCTATAGCTGGATAATTCTTATGTAGCAAGATATTTTTGATTAAGAAAGTATTTAATCACCGGAAAAATCTTTATCCACAGTAAAAATGGGGGGAAGGTAATGGCAAGTCATGATAGTCTGGGTGAACACAATAACACAGGCTTGAGAAGAGACATGATCACATTTCTAGACTGTTCTGTTACTTGTGTGCCTCAGGATATATTTCATCATCTTCTTTTCAGTCGCAGTTTTAAGACTTCGAAGAGATGAATGTTTTATGCAAGGGATCCAAAATAATGAAGAATTACTCTGAAGCAAGGAATTGTGGAAAATTCCTGAGAAGTGTGCTAATGCTAGATTCCACGGCTTTGAAGACACAGTTATTACTTTTGAGAAACTGGACTGCTTTTAGGTGTTAAAACAGGGGAAAAAAAAAGAAGAAAAAAAAAAGACAGCTACAGGCAGTTTGCCCAAGGAAGATATAACATCTTCTCTCTGTAGGTGACAAATGCTGCATGCAGAGACAAATTGTCAGATTTCCACTCATCCTCTCATGGGATAAGATGGATACAGCAGGCTTTTCCTCAGCCTGTCTAGACAGGACAAATAACTCAGCCCCAGAAAATTTTCCTCCCGAGAAAATGAAAGTGTCTGGAATCAGGGGACACAGTGTAGTCTGTGAAATGCAGTAATGGTAATTGCTTCTTCCTTCCACAATAATGAAACAAAAGTAGGCCTGTCTTTGGGGTTGTGGATGTGAGGCAGAAGGGACCTGCATGCTCTTCAACCATTTTCCTCATCTACGTAAAAAATCCTATATCCTCCCATTCCACTCCTAGGACATAGGGGAGTGAAGTTATCCCAGTGTTGAAGAATTTATTTGAAACCTTAAGCAGACTGCCTGAGCCTCACAGGACAGCACACAGCTAGCAGCAGGGAATCTCTTAACTTCTAATTCTCAGCTTTCATCACAAGATCTTCTACTAGGACCAGAGTTCAGGCAGCCTTTAGGCTCTTTGCTAGACATCCAGCCAAACCTTTCCATGAATGCAAAGTGACTGTGGGAAATCCATGTGCATGAGAGCCAAGGGAAAAAAGAGGGAGTGAGAAATGTAACTACTCATCAAAATAAACAACTGGAACTTCATGCATACTTACACTCTGAGGACTACATTACAACAGAGTTGACTATGTTTCAATGTAATGTCTTTTCTCCACTTGATCAGGGTAGAGCCATGTCCCCCGTGATTTTTCAGAGACACATCCTCGTCTTTTATTTGGCAAATTATGGCATGGCACTAGAACTCATTGAGGTTTTTTGGTCACTGAATACATTCTTTGGACAGACCTTCTAAGTTTTATGGTCGCAGAGGATGACTTGCCCTTTCTTAGCTGGGAAGATGTCTACCTTGTCCCTGTATATCCCAGATGCTCATCACTGAGTGGGTCAAGTTGTGTTACAGGCACCTGTATTCTACATCTAGGAATGTGTGACTAATGCCAGTGGGCAAGTAGGTACTCTCTGGGACTTGCTTCCCGCAGTTACTGTGGGAGAGCAGAGGACAAAGAATCCCGAATCACACTTGTCATCTTTTCTAATCTCGTGCTTTGTTACAAGCTATATTAAACAGCCTTTTTGTACAAAACCAGATTGGCATTTACACATACTCTTAGCAGCTCTGTGAACCGGTCTGTTTTCAGTTTGTCTCATGGAGTGTCTGTGCCCCAGCTCTTACACAGCTGAGATTTTAAAATAATTATTTTTAAGAATACCTACCCACCTTGCGTAATCTTAGACCCAATTACCACACAGCTCATCAGGGTCTTTGTGACAGGGCCCATTCGATTTCCTCAATGAGAAAGTCAGACTATGTAGAAGACTTAACCAGAAAGGTTACACCATTACTCAAGTGTGCAAAACTGCTCAGACTCATTGGCTTTGTGTCTCTTGACTTGCGACCCAGTCTACCCATGGCAAGGGCGCTACGGCTTTCTAGTCTACGCTTGCAGTTGAAGCACATCACGACACTTCTGTCACACCTAAGGCTATGAATGTGAAATGGCAGTACAGGTGCCCACAGTCACAAGGCTAAACTCTCAGCTGGCTCTTCATTGTGTGTGCTCTGCAGAGTCATAGGTGTAGCTCCCACCTCTTACACTGATCTTATCAAAGCAGTTGCCATGTAGCTGTCATAATTATATACTCCTTTGCATATGCAACACATGAAAGCTCTGTTGCCCCTTCTTGTTCTTCGGTTGTCTTTTTCAATCTGTCTCAGAACTGAGCCCTGTCTCTGGCTTCCCATCCGAAACTCCCTCCTTTGCCGCTTAAAACCTAAGGCACTGTGTATTTCAGGTGGAAAGGAGTATATGGCCTTAGGTATGGAAAAGGTCTGTGTAAAATAATTGCAGCCTCCTTAATCTATTTTAAGCATGTTATGACTGAGTGTTCTCATGTGATTGTTTCGGCAGCTTTGGAGAAGCCAAAAATATGAACTCAACATCTGCTGCTTCTTGGTGAATTTTTGTTGCCCTTGTTGTGGGAATTTTGGTTGCTTGGTTGGTTTTGTTTTTTTAATTTTACAGGCTGGTGGAGTGAGAGGCTGCGGAAGTGCCTGTTTGGTTTGACCAAACTTCTCTGACAGATGTTTTCCAATTGTGAAAGAATCTGACCTTTATTAAAATCAGGAACTTTTTAATGTTGTTCCCAAACACTGGAAACAACAGCATAGTTCAGTGGTGATTTTTCATGTTTTAAAAGGTAAATCTGTAGCTGTATTTGTTCTTTTGTTTAAATTAAAATTAATCTCTACTGGCTATTCTTAGTCCATTTGCCTCCTAGCACTGTTCTTTGAAGTCATAAGTGAGACATCTCAATTAATGGCAGAAAAGTGGTTAGTGGAAGTGGAGTACCAGAAACCCACTAGCTTACTAATCAGTTATTAAATGATTCTGTCAGAGCATAAATTGCAGCTATCACATTTCCCTATAAACAAATAGACTTTCCTACTTTGACAAATAGACTTTCCTACTTTGACACTGAGGATTGACATCTGGAATGTGTTTGAAACATCCCAAAATGGGTTACACATATCACGTCTTCAGAGAGATAAACCGGATTAAATGAGGTAAAGGATGAAACCAAGGGTAGCTTTGAGGGTTTGTTTCTGCATACTTTGGTTTAGTTTTTATCAAATTGATAAGCTGGAAGCATAATAAAATATACATATGAGTTATTAAATAACAAAATTATTTTCTGAGCCAATTTGATTCAGGTTCATTTGCCCAGCTGATGATAGGTTAATTACACATAATAGGAGGCTAATAAACAGCAGAATAACAGTCTAGAAAAAATCAGAACTTGGAATACAGAAGAACAATCTGGAAACTTCTTATACACACAAAACAAACAGCAATACTGCATCGGGTGGTGAGATCGACCACCTCGAGTTCACAACAGAGCTAAACAACAGGCAAACAAGCTATAAACCTTAGAAATAACCAGGAAAATTAGCATAAGTTACTCATGAGCCGCCAAGCTGTTAACTACCAAAACCTTTGCTGAATGAAGCGATGCTGTGAGTTTGTACTTGTAATCCAAAAGGCAGGAATAATCCAAAGGTAGTATCCAAAATTAAAGGAAATGAGAGAGAGGGAGACATGCTGCTGTGGCGAAGATCTAGGCACTGTGCTGCTAGGACAAAAGAAGCTAATTGCCCTAATTGCCCTGAAGACAGGTGCATGAAGTAGGTGCTTAAGAGAACAACGAACAATGAACAAGTGGGCTCTCAAAATCTTCCCCTATAAATTCCCTTTTTGAAAACTGAATGGCCCAATGGCACATTAGCTATTCAGATCCTGCCAATCAGTTCAAAATGTTTTCTGGTGAGCAAAACTGCACACGCCTTCTCTCATAGCCCCTGACACGTGCAGTTGCCTCTCTGAAACGTGAGGCTTGGGGTCCAGCTTCCACCCCTTCCCAGGCAGCCTTAATGGCGCCTGGCACCTAGACCTCAAACCCAGGCCCCGCAACAGAGAGGGAGAAGAGAGGGCAGTGGCCAAAACAGATTTAGCTGGCTTGTTAATGCCTCTTCTGGGACATACTTCTAGCAGCTTTCTGTCTCTTGAGAGACTGTATGCCCACAAGTTTCCCTGCTTATTTATTCCAGTTGCATTTAAGTGCACAATTCATTATGGGCACATTTTTTCCTTTTAGTTTTTATAGCAAAAGAAAAGAAATATTGAAGTTGTCACTCCGAGGGGCATAATGTTCTGTTCACCAAACATCAGGAGGGGAATGACTAGATACGCACTTTCTGCAGGTGAGACCTTCTTCCAAACATTCTCCTCTCCTTTTTCTCAAGTCTGAGAATTTTTCTACAGACAAGATTTTCTACCCCTCTCTACTAAAATCACATCCTCACTGCCACATATGGACCTGAATTGTTTCTCACAGTCTGGGAGAAAAGCAAAGTACTAGATTCAGATTATTTCCTTAATGAGAAACAAAATGGAAGTGCTTGTTACAGTCATACTGATCTGAGCAGCTTTTGGATGATTGGCATCAAGTTTTTAAAAACACACAGGCATGACGACATTTCTTGCTTGGCTCCAAAATCCTAAGTGTCCGTTGTGTAAAAGAAAAGTTGGAATTTCATTTTAGATAAAGATTATAAATTATAAAGTGATTTTATAAAGATATTTTATTGTCTCCCTCCACTACGGGCCAAACTAAACTGTTTTTTCTTTTCTACTCTCCCCAATGAAGAGCCTCACCCTTCAGTACAATAACACAAACATGAGTAAAATCCAAAAGTATGGCTTCAGTCCAGAAGATATAATTTTGCAGAACTTCTAGTTCTAAAATTATGCCAGTTAAATAGGGAAAGAGATTGGATTCCATACTTCAAATCCTGATTGCAATACTTGGGCTTGAGTTTCAAAACATGAATTTTTTGTATGTTAAAGGAAAAAAAATGAAAAAAAGAGTAGTCTTGTTCAAATTCAGCTGTGGAGCTGTAGTCTGGTCACATGATA
Organism: Colaptes auratus; assembly: GCA_015227895.2. NCBI lineage: Eukaryota > Metazoa > Chordata > Aves > Piciformes > Picidae > Colaptes > Colaptes auratus. The sequence goes on from CM026897.1 coordinate 57,867,991, forward strand.
ATTTTCTCCTTCTTCTGACAACACACAATCTTTAGCATTGGATTTTGCTTTGCAATTTCTGTTGAGCAAGCCAAAAATCAAAGTGCATTTCAGATACAGCCACAAAACACAGTTCACAAAGTTGGTGAAATAGACATTTTGCAAGTTTTTCAGCAGAATACCATAAGTAGATTCCACATTAGGAAACACTGCACATGAGTTTGCTTTGTAGATTTGCAAACCTGTGATTAATCAAAATTCATTTATGAAGCACATTGCAAAACCTGAAGCCAGATGTGGTTTGCATTATTTAGAGTTTATTGGGTACATTTAGCAATTTAGCTGCTCTACTTTGAGATTTTATTTTTTTTTAACTTTATCCATTTGGCCATGTTTGACCAAAGAATTGCTTAAGCTACCCATATCCAGAATTTAAAATCTTATTTCCCCTTGTATCTGAACACTTGTAAGCTATTATTATGAGCCTATCAAGCTCATAAGACCCTGCTTTTACTTAGATGCATTTAGGCATCTGCATGTAGGATACTCTATGTAGTCATTGTCCATACATAAGAAATCTAATGATAACTATATGACCACAACAGGAAAGAAAAAAAAGAAAGGTTTCTATTATATATTGTTTGCCTGTAAATATTTGTCATGAAATTATTAATCTGCAATAAAAAAGACAGCAAAAAAATTGATTTTTTGTAATTTAATACAATACATCAAACCAGGTTGGAAGAGAGAATAGAATAGAATAGAATAGAATAGAATAGAATAGAACACAATACAATACAATACAATACAATACAATACAATACAATAAATCCAGGTTGGAAGAGACCTTCAAGATCATCGTGTCCAACCTATCAACCAATCCAACCCACCTAAACAACTAGGCCATGGCACCAGGCACCCCATCAAGTCTCCTCCTGAACACCTCCAGTGATGGTGACTCCACCACCTCCCCAGGCAGTCCATTCCAATGGGCAATCACTCTCTCTGTATAGAACTTCTTCCTAACATCCAGCCTAAACCTCCCCTGGTGCAGCTTGAGACTGTGTCCTCTTGTTCTGGTGTTGGCTGCCTGGGAGAAGAGACCAACCTCCACCTGTCCACAACCTCCCTTCAGGTAGTTGCAGGGAGCAATAAGGTCACCCCTGAGTCTCCTCCTCTCCAGGCTAAGCAACCCCAGCTCCCTCAGCCTCTCCTCATAGGGCTTGTCTTCCAAACCTCCCATCAACTTCGTTGCCCTTCTCTGGACACGTTCCAGCAAGTCAACATCCTTCCTAAACTGAGGGGCCCAGAACTGGACACAGGACTCAAGGTGTGGCCTAACCAGTGCAGTGTACAGGGGGCAGAATGACCTCCCTGCTCCTGCTGGCCACACTCTTCCTGATGAAGGCCAGGATACCATTGGCTAAATGTTTACTAGCTAAGGGGCAAGCACACAGAAGCGATCATGTTCACCTTGTAAGGTGAACCCTGAAAGACTTAAAAAATAATTTTAACAATAAATGTAACAATAAATTAAAGCAATGCACAAGAAAAGCAGAGCAGAAAATGTAGTGATATTAAAATATGTTATGCAGATGAAAATCCACAAAACAGAACTTTTTTGGGTTTTCCACACGTTAGGTAAATCAACAATTTTTCAAAACACAGCTCACATCATGGGTGATTTTATCTAAAAACTGTGGCTTTAGTACATTTCTGAAACTCCTGTAGCAGTGTCAAGAAGTGAATGTTTGATATTACACCTGATGGAGACATAGGGATATAAAACCCATGTGTGATTTATGATAGAAGCTTTTGAATGGCTTTTCTTCCTCATCCTATTTTGCTCTTCAGCATTTTATCTGAAGAAATGCTCTTCTCAGTGAAGAGAAAGTCCAACAGCTACAGTAAGAAACAAACATGGGATTACTTATATTATTTAAAATATTACAGCATACTGTCCCTGGAGGCTGGTGCTGTACACATATAGATATATAGGAACTGAATGAAGGACCTGTTGTTTCCTAGGTTTCCTATTCTAACAAAATCTGGGGCTTATTCCAACCTTATGGTAATCTCAGCTGTTGTACATTCCTTTAAAGAAAGAAGGAGGTCATAACTAAAGTATGGTTTGAATCTATTCCATCCAGCATGACCCACGCTCAGGCTTGATCTCACACTTGTATACTGATCGATTACTTATGCAAACAGAATGGCCCGTTAGCCAGCACTAAAGGAGACAACGTTATACAAGAAAAGCTCCAGCAAGACTTTCAATCTAACAAAGAGGAAAGAAAACCTCTCATTTCCAAAGATCAATGCTTTATATGGTAACTACTTTGAGAAGAGCAAATCTCTATGCAGAATCTTGTAGAGCCCAGCTGGGGCTGAGTAAATGAATAAATTAAAAATCTGTTTGACTGGTGGTATCTGCTCATAATTGTAAGAATCTCAGTTTAAACTACTTATCTGTTTGATAAGATTTGTTAGGGAAAACAAGTTTGGGGAAGTCTTTGCCTAATTGTGGCTATATTAAGAAAATGTTTGCTTTTCAAAATCTCTCTACTCTCTGATGAACAGCATGGGCCTAGTAATATCTTTTTTGAAAGTTCAGTTTATTGGTGGGATATTGTCTACTTGTGAGAAGTCTGTTACAGAATTTATTCTGATTTACATCAGTCTCTCTCTCTCCCTGTATTCTGGCTCTTGCTGATATATCTTCTTGAATGCACAAAGTAAACAGAATTTCAGAGTCAAAACCTGATTTCTGCTCTCTAATGTAGGCTTGTATGACTCTTAAGCCATTGCTGGTCTTTTTCTGTCTGTATAAGTACACTCAAGAAATAAAAAGCAGGTTTATATTCTCCTCAGAATTCTTATAGAGTGCAAGACTAAAGATAAAATGGCACTTTTTTCCCCCATTTTCACTATTTTGATATTTGTAGAAGAGTATAAAATCAATGAGAAATTATGTATGTTGAAAATATTAACTACACACAGTTTCTGTAAAGAAGAGGTATGCAGCTTGGAAATATTTTTAGCTACATGCAATTCCTGTAAAGCCATGTGTAACTTTTATGACTAGACCTGGTTGTCAGAAAGGGACTGATGTACCTGGGGCAGGCAGAGTTCATTCCTGTAACATCTTTGTGAAGCAGCTGGAGATGAAAGCGACCATTCTTCAACCAGGTGTGAAACAGAAGACGTATATATGTTTAGTGATTGTCTTCATTTAGGCTGGAATTAGAGCTTCATCATTCCCTGCATCCTTTATGAAGCTAGACACAAAAAAACAGAACAAAAACTTAGTGTTAGTGTTACTTAGTAAGTGTTCTGCCAAATATTTTTTGGAGTAGAAGACAGCACACTTGTCTCAGGCAACAAGCACCAGAACAAGAGGACACAGTCTCAAGCTGTGCCAGGGGAAGTTTAGGCTCAAGGTGAGGAGAAAGTTCTTCACTGAGAGAGTCGTTTGCCATTGGAATGGGCTGCCCAGGGAGGTGGTGGAGTCGCCCTCCCTGGAGGGGTTCTAGAGGGTATTGGACGTGGCACTTGGTGCCATGGTCTAGTCATGAGGTCTGTGGTGACAGGTTGGACTTGATGATCTTCAAGGTCTCTTCCAATCTTGGTGATATTGTGATACTTAAAATGCACTCCTGAGAAAGTGCAGGTGTGCTATACTCAGCCAAACACATAGTTTTCCTGCATAATTTCACTTGTGTGTAGTCATGCTGGGGCTCTCTGTGGAAGGACTTAAGTAAAGCATTTGTCACTTTATCCCACAGCAATGTCCTGGAGGAACTGGCTGTTTGTGGCTTGGATGGGTGGATGCTTTGCTGGGTTAAAAAACTGGCAGGATAGCCAAAATTCAGGGGAGTGGTGGAGGTGAATGGAGTTAAATTCAATTGGAGGCTGGTCAGAAGTGGTGTTCCCCTGAGCTCAGTTGTGAGGGGAGTCTTGTTTACACTCTTCATCAATGACTGGGATGGCTTGAGGACACCCTCACTAAGTTGGCAGATGACACTAAACTGATCTGCTCAGACATGGAAAGGCTCTGCAGAGGGATCTGGACAGGCCAGATTGATGGGCTGAGGCTGAAGGTATGAGGTTTAATGAGGCCAAGTAATGGCTCCTGCACTTTGGTCACAGCAACCCCATGCAGTGCTACAGGCTTCGGGTAGAGTGGCTGGAAAAATGCCCAGCAGACAAAGACTTAAGTATGTTGATCAACAGCTGTCTGAATATGACCCAGCAACATGCTCAAGTGGCCAAGAAGGCCAACAACATCCTGGCCTTTATCAGGAATAGTGTGACCAGCAGGACCAGGGAAGTGATTGTGTTCCTGTACTTTGACACTGGTGAGACCACACTTTGCTACTGTGTTCAGGTCCAGAGAAGGGCAACAAAACTGGTGAAGTGTCTGGAGAACAGGTCCTGTGAGGGACCTGGGATTGTTTAGTCTGGAGAAGAGAAGGCTGAGGGGAGAGCTTATTGTTCTCTATGATTACCTCAAAGAAGGTTGTAGTGAGGTAGCTGTCTGTGTCTTCTCCCTAGTATCAAGTGATAGAAGGAGAAATGGTTTCAAGTTGCACCAAGTGAGGTTTAGATTGGATATTGGGAAAAAAATATTTTCTGAAAAAGTGATCAGGCATTGGAACAGGCTGCCCAGGGAAGTGGTGGAGTCACCATCCCTGGAGGTGTTCAGAAGAACCTGCAGACATTGCATTTTGGGACACAGTGGTCATGGTGGTGTTAGGTCAATGGTTGGACTCAATGATCTTAAAGGTCTTTTTCAATCAAAGCAATTCTATGGTTCTGTGAAAGCTCATCAGGGACTGAGCATGGGTTATCTGTACTCCTCCTGGGTTTTATTTTTATATTGTTGTGACCTTCCCTCTCTATAAAGAAAAGGCATCATATATATCTTACTGTTTGGGTTTTTTTTTTGGGAAAAGGTTATCATGCTGCTTGGTTTAAATGCTTCATGTCATGTAGTGATTGCAGTGTAGCAGAGCCTTTTGAAAATGAGAAGCAAATACCAATGTTTGTGACTGCTTTACTCAGGACAGAAAGAAGTGAGTTACTTGAAGAGATACAGGTTTTGGTCAGTCTTTCTAAAATAAAAGCAGGTTTTTGCATAAATTCACACATGTACAAGTAGAGTCTGACAATTCTGTTCTGGACAAATGAGCTACCTGTTGCCCTCCAACATGGTTTTCCAGGGTCTGGGCTTTCTTCCTTTCTGGTCATTCACCATCCTGTGCATCTGTGTATCTCTAGCCCAGGATTGCAGACTGAAGAAGCACATGGGGGTCAGCTGTTGCAAGGCTGTCATGAGACCTTGCCTGACAACACTGAGATTTTTCTAGAAACCAACCAAAAGTGGTAAGAATTGGACTTCAGCCACAAAGATAATACTGACTTTTAAAAACATTTGCTACCTGAATGCATCTTTACCAAACAGATACCTGCTTGGCAAAGTATCCTTGCTTCTGCTCTGTACACTTTGTTGATTCATTTATGAAGAACTGACAACTGCAATGTAATTATTTTAGATTATTTGGGCTCTTTTATGTCTAAATATGCCCCTCTTAAAAATACTTTTTCATTACAGTATATAAAACAAGAAATGCAATATATTTGGGCATTAGAAGAGAAGACTTTAGTTAGGTCTTTCTTCCATGTCACTTCCTAAGGGAAGAACACACTAAATTGCATATTTTGCATGGCAAAATAAGTACAGCTTTTTGTCATCAGTACTTCTCAAAGAAAGCTTAAATTTCTAATGGGACACATGCTCCTCTGATGGATGGTGCTCTGAAAGCAATCTAGATATTTCTCCATTAAATAATTGTGAACATGAGGAATATTCCTCCTACTGACATTGAAAAAGTCCCTGAATGAGCTCCTAAGGAATTTGGGCTGAAAATTGCTTTCAGATTTGTAACAGATTTTATATATATATATATATATATATATATATATATATACACACACATATAGATATAGATATACTTCTTATTTTTTCTATGTGTGTGCATGTACCGGCATGTGTGCTTGTCTCTGTATGTGCGTGTGTGAAGAGATATAAAAATTCTGCATGGTCAAACATCAGTCAAATGTAGTACAGTCTGTGTTTTGGCTTAGACTGGCAAAGAGGAAATTAAATGCTTTGAAGGATTATAAAACCATTCTAAAATTTGGAACATTTAAATGAGAATAGGAAAAACTTGAAGTAGGACAGGAAGACAAAAGAGAAAGGCATGCATGGAAAATGAAACCAAACGGATAAGTGTCCTGCTTTCAGACAGTTTAAGATATCCCTCACTGGTGAGCTGGGTGTTGATAACTGCTCAATATGCTGATTTTGAGATATGCAAAGTCCTATAATTCAGATAAGTTACTTACCTTTTTTCTCAAGTATTCCCTTTCTCCCAGTGCAATCCCTCATGTATTTCTTACACATGGGCACTCTTTCTACTACACATCACTCTCTTCCTAATTTTCATGATACAGAGTTTTTCTTTGAAACCCACAGCTGTTATGTGACAGCTAGAAGCTGCAACTCCTGGGAAAGGAGAGTAGGTGCATTCAGACCTCCAGGAAGAAGGAGGGTCGGCCTGTTTATTCTGACTGCTACACAGTGATATTCCTTTTGGTAGGAAGAAGAAACTACACCTTTTTTTTTCCACTTCTTTCTTTTAAATGGTGGTAGAGGACTGTTTTTAAGATCTACAAAATATCTGTCATTAGTATCCTAAAAAGTGACCTCAAATATTATTCTAGAACCTTTGGAGTAACATGCATAGGCAAGGCTAAGTATATTTTTAATATGTAGTAGCTAGCTAACAAGGAAGTCAAGGCTTTACATCGCCCTCAGACTTAGTAGGTTAACATCTACCAAAATTGAGCCTTGGCCTTCCAGAAAATGACCAAAAAATTGAAAATCATGATACTGTAGAGACTTCCCCACAACACAGCCCTAGCTCTAGAGGTTTCTTCAGCCCCGGTGTTTTTTGCTCTTACCTGCTGGCACTTCCTTTGAGGATAGGGTATGATATTAGCTTATGCTTCCATTAAACAGTCGTCAGCAGTCCAGTTTCATGGGACGAAGCCCTAGAGGGAAGAGGGACCCAGGACAGCTGGGCAGTGTTCAAGGACCACCTCCTCTGTGTCCAGGAGCAACGTATACCAACAAAGAGAAAAGCAGGAAAGAATGCTAGGAGGCCTGCCTGGATGAGCAAGGAGCTGCTGGACACACTATCACTTCAAAGGAAACTCTACAGGAAGTGGAGGGAAGGACAGATAGAACAGGGGGTATATAAGGAAGCTGCCCGAGCAGCAAGAGGCCTGGTTAGGAAAGCCAAAGCAGAGTTTGAATTGAATCTAGCCAGGGAGGTTAAAGGGAACACTAGGAATCTCTAGGTATATTAAGGGCAAGAAGAAGACTAGGGAAGGTGTGGGCCCCCTCAGAAAGGGAACTGGTGAAATGGTCACAAGTGATGTGGAAAAGGCTGAGGTTCTCAATGACTTCTTTACCTCAGTCTTCACTGCAAGGGCCTCCAGCCACACTCCTGGAGTCATGGAAGACAGTGCCAGGGATGGGGAGGAAGAACTGTCCATCATAAGTGAAGCTCAGGTTCGTGATCACCTGAAGAACCTGAAAGTGTTCAAGTCCATGGAGGGAAGGGATGCCATCCAGAGGGACCTTGACAGGCTGGAGAGCTGGCACAAGCCAACCTCATGAGCTTCAACAAGACCAAGTGCAGGGTCCTGCATCTGGGTGGAGGCAATCCCAGGCACAAATACAGGCTGGGCAGAGACTGGCTGGAGAGCAGCCCAGGGGAGAGAGACTTGGGGGTGCTGGTGGATGAGAAGCTCAAAAGGAGCTCTCAATGTGCACTTGCAGCCTGGAAAGCCAATCAGATCCTGGGCTGCATCGGGAGAAGTGTGGCCAGCAGGTCAAGGGAGGTGATTCTCCCCCTCTACTCAGCTCTGGTGAGACCCCACCTGGAGTACTGCATCCAGTTCTGGAGCCCCTATTACAAGAGGGATCTGGAGGTGCTGGAAGGTGTCCAGAGAAAGGGCCACAAGGATGATCAGAGGGCTGGAGCACCTCTCCTATGAGGACAGACTGAAAGAGTTGGGGCTGTTCAGTCTGGAGAAGAGAAGGCTCTGAGGTGACCTAATTGTGGCAATTGTGTGAAGGGGGCCCACAAGAAGGCTGGGGAGGGACTTCTCAGGCTGTCAGGGAGTGATAGGACTAGGGGGAATGGAATGAAGCTGGAGGTGGGGAGATTCAGGCTGGATGTGAGGAGGAACTTCTTCACCATGAGAGTGGTGAAGCCCTGGAATGGGTTATCCAGGGAGGTGGTTGAGGCCCCGTCCCTTGAGGTGTTTAAGCCCAGGCTGGATGAGGCTCTGGCCAGCCTGATCTAGTGTGGGGTGTCCCTGCCCATGGCAGGGGGGGTTGGAACTAGATGATCCTTGTGGTCCCTTCCAACCCTGATTGATACTATGATACTATGATAAAGCAGAAGTAGAGAGGCTTTAAAGTCAAATCCCATTATAATTAACTAAAGCGATTCTCAACTTTGTAAATACCTGCATTATTTGGTCAGAATTCCAAACTCCTTCCCAAAGTAGGCACATCCAGTGTGCTTCAAACGATTTAGCAGATTATTTCACTAATGTTTGTCTCTTATTGTTCTCAGTTTAGAATATTCATCACACCTTTGTACAGCCAGCTGAACTATTTTTCCTGGAAACTCATTATCTATAAAACATTCATTTTCTGTGACTGGATCCTTCTGACACTGAATTTATTTTGTAAACATTGTAACAATTTGCAAATATTTTCACAGCAACCCCATGCAGTGCTACAGGCTGGGGTCAGAGTGGCTGGAGAGCAGCCAGGCAGAGGGGGACCTGGGGGTACTGGTTGATGGTAGGCTGAACATGAGCCTGCAGTGTGCCCAGGCAGCCAAGAGGGCCAATGGCATCCTGGCCTGCATCGGGAACAGTGTGGCCAGCAGGAGCAGGGAGGTCATTCTGCCCCTGTACACTGCACTGCTTAGGCCGCACCTCGAGTCCTGTGTCCAGTTCTGGGCCCCTCAGTTTAGGAGGGATGTTGTCTTGCTGGAACGTGTCCAGGGCAACAAAGTTGGTGAGGGGTTTGGAAGACAAGCCCTATGAGGAGAGGCTGAGGGAGCTGGGGTTGCTTAGCCTGGAGAAGAGGAGACTCAGGGGTGACCTTATTGCTCTCTACAACTACTTGAAGGGAGGTTGTAGACAGGTGGAGGTTGGTCTCTTCTCCCAGGCAGCCAGCACCAGAACAGGAGGACACAGTCTCAAACTGCACCAGGGGGAGGTTTAGGCTGGATGTTAGGAAGAAGTTCTATACAGAGAGAGTGATTGCCCATTGGAATGGACTGCCTGGGGAGGTGGTGGAGTCACCATCATTGGAGGTGTCCAGGAGACTTGATGGGATGCTTGGTGCCATCGTCTAGTTGTTTAGGTGGGTTGAATTGGTTGATAGGTTGGACGCGATGATCTTGAAGGTCTCTTCCAACCTGGTGTATTGTATTGTATTATTGTAATGAAAACTCAGCCTCCAAGATACTGATAGATTGTTTATATCAACTATTATGTTTGTTTTCTATTCATAGTTTCTAGACCACCTTGATTTTTTTTATGCCTTTCACAATTTTGTTTTCTAAAGCATCAAAATAACTGTAACAAATCATGGCAGCATACTTGCGGCTTTGATCAAGTGCAAATAAAGCTCCACTCATCAGAAAGGAAGTTCCTCACTTGCAAATAGCAAGTCATAAGGGGAAATAAACTGTTCCAATCTATTATCCAAGTAGGTTTTGCTCCTTTTTTTTTTTTTTTAAATAATGAGGCTATAACCAGACAACAAAGTTTAGACCCTGTCCAAGGTAGTTTTGGGAATGTTAGTTATTTGAACATTCAGCTGGTTTGAATCTGTTCCTACAAAGAAAAAAATTTTTTTAATGGATTTTATGATGAGTTACTAGTTTTGTCTAGTCTGTAGTGCCAAGGTATGGTAAATGAAGTCTTGTACACTGGATTTTAGATAATTTTTCTACCACAGTTCACCCTTTCTCCAGGTGGTATGGATTGTAGTGCCACCACGCTTTCCATGTCATGGAGTCAGGGATGCCATCAGCAGACATTTCAGATGACTAGAACTATAGAGCACATTTTTACTACAGGAAGCAGATGCTCTCCTTTATTGAACATTGATTAAAAGTCAGTCTGTCTTTTGAGTCTTCCCATCTGCTAAACACATAGACTCAGAAAGTGCAGCTGGCATTTTGATTAAGTGTGTGTTTTCCTTTCCTCTTCTTGTAAAGGTATGAATGAAACATGAGAAAAGTGACACCCAAAGTTCTGTGTCATGTGAAGATTTTGAAATGCTCAGCTAACATTTGTTTTGTTTGGTTTGGGGTTTTTGTTGTTGGTGGTGGGTTTTGTTTCTTTTGTTTTGTTTTATTTTCTATCTGGGTTTCAGGAGATAAAGAAGAAAAAGTAAGCTGATGAGGCAAATGGATGTTTCAAACATGCTGTCAAGAATTAAGTAGATCACCTCAGACCTCATCTCCTGAGGCACTGGTGATGAATATACCACTGAAAAGACTTCAGGGAACTTCAGAGCAACATCCTCAGCAGGGAGCTGGTGGTTTCCATAATAATGTGATCTGCTCACAGATACCTGAAGTCCACTCTAGCTGGAACAGCTATCAGTTCTTAAGCAAATCACCCTTTCATTAAAAGATGTGTATCCTTGCTGCTATTCCTGTCCATTCTTCTTCCCATATACACGTCACAGCATGAAATCTCCACTAGCCTCACTGGCAGAAGTCAAACCTGTATGCAGAGGTAGCCAAACACAACATACCCATCTTGCTCAGTGACTTTATAATGGCATAGAAAAAAAAATCCTGGGAAAAACAGTTCATCTTTCAAGGCCATCACTGTTTTGTTGTAACTATCCTTCCTGAAAGGGAAAACTGTTTTAGGAGGGTAGTGCCATTTCCACTGCTCTGTATGTGCTGGTCTATCTGTTCACAGTATTTGAAGGCATTTTAATGCATATTTCTAAATGTGTGCAAGCCTAGCTGGAAGATTAGAAACAACATGAACCATGCTGGGATTTTGTTATGGGCCCTGTGAAAGTAAAACCTGAAAAACAACCCCAAAAAAACCTGCAAATGAATTTCAAATGGATAGTTCTCTTGACCCTTTGCAGCTAGCACTATGCATATATTACCTACAATATAATGTATTCCACAGTAATCGAAAGTCAATTAAAACAGTCTCTTCCTGAATTTTACTTGATGCTTGTTCTGTGTAAGCAGGAAACTTTGCACCACTTAGTGAAGAGTGCTCACTACAAAAGCTGACATACTCTAGATAATTTAGGGGAAATCTGTCATGAACAGTCTATTGTATCATAAAAATCTTGCTTGTGAATCTTAGTGAATTTCAGTGTCTGAATAATTGGTACAATAGTAAAAGTGTGGTTAGAGTAGTTCTACCTTTGGAGATCCTGGTGAAGCATTCTGTATGAGCTACTGTAGCAATATCAACATTTAAGAGAGGAAAAAAAATGTGTGGAATAATCCAATTGTCCCATTTAAAGATGACAAAAATTTGGAGATTTTTTTTTCCATAGGCTGGGTAAAATATGCCTTGAAAAGATCAATTCTGATACGTGTGATATAAAATAATGAAGTGTATAGCTTAGTCACCCACAAAAACAGAGAAACTGGGAGTCTGGGTATATAAGAGTCAGACACAGCAATCAGTTCAGGAGGAAGCTGTTTGAATTCAAAATACAAAAGATCCCAAATTGCGAATGGGTATGATTTTAGTTAAACAAAGCAAAGTTGGAAACCCAGCTTCATTTGTCTTTCATTACTCAAAAATTAAAATTACAATTACACAGCTATTTTGTTTATGTTATTTTAATAACCTTATTCTTTACAGGTATTTTCCTTGTTTGTTTGCTTGTTTCGTTTTTTTCCCTCTTGTACAACAGTGTCCAAAATTATTCTTTTTATAACACTGCAAGATGATGTAAAAATTCTGAAAGTGTACTATGAAGTTAAAAATGAAAGAACCGAGCATGAAATCAGTGAACAACCTGTGTACAGTCATGTTTTCCCATATGAGTGCAATGGATAAAAAGAAAAAAAATGTAATAAATTCATTCATCTACACCCACTTTAAATATCTGAGCTGATCAGCAGTTTCACTGATGTGTGGCCAGACTTTGAAGTCTATCTTAGCTCTCTGGAATTTGACCAACCACTTTCCAGACCATGTAATGGATTGCAGATCTTTCCACATTATGTATTCCAGATGGCCATATTCTTTGTGCATTTTGCCTTTCTGATTTAGGTTACTGGGGTACCTTGGGAATACAGCTTGCATGCTACAAAGTGACAACTGACATATTGTTATGCTATTATGCCGCTAGATATCAATGATGGACTTTAACGAATGTTTATGAAGTTTGAGTTTGTTGTTTTTTCCCCCACTCTTTTGATCATTTTTACACTCCTGGATAATGAAACACTGAATGTGGCATATTCTTCATGCATCACATGTAAGGCTTGAGTTTCAGAGGTGGGGGCACCCACAACCAATGTGAAATTCCTTGAACCTAGTGAAACTTAGCACCTTTTGTAGATTAAGCATTTGGTGAGTGCAAATTTCTTCTAGGATTTCCATACTAAGGAAAGCATCCCATAAATTGAATTAGCTGAAGCCACCACGCTTACTTTATGGACCAGATTATATAATTGCAATCTTCTGCCTGAGGTTGAGTTCAATCATTCTCACAGGCCTCCGCAAGATCTTACCCACCACCACGTAGACAATAGCAGGTAGGCAACCAAGTAACTTAAGGCTCTCATTCTCCTGCAAAGCTATGAGAGCTTACTACACCTAGGAACATCTGTATTTGTCACTCAGACCTGAAGACCCCAAGATCAATCTTTGTCTTCCACTTCACACTCTCTTACCTCCACCACAAACCTGGAACAAAGCCTTGCTTTTCCTAAGGCTACATTATTCCCATGTCCCTGCCCTCAGTTTGCACTAATCTCTCATTCCTTCCTTGAATCTGATAAGTCAGCAGAAGTTGGAACCCATTTTAAAAAATGTGACTTCAGAAACCACTAGTTCTTGCATGTTTTACTACAGTAAATGAAAAATAGGGAGCAGACAATTGCCAAAAGCCTCAAAGGAACATAGTACTGAATCCTGCAAACACTTAAGCAAGAGCACAGGGGAAAATGTGAAATGCTGACAGTTCTGGGGGTTATTAATGCTATTAGCAAAGCCCATTTTGGACTACCTTCTAAAATATATTGCCACACACTTTATTCAGTAAAAAGATTGACATTTCATCATCGTGGACAAATAACTTTTGTCTTTTCCAGTACAGTGCCTCAAGCAGTATCTGTCTTTACGAAAAAATATTTCTGCTTGAAGAGCTAACTAACTGAAACAGCTTGGTTTATATTGGCACTCAGGTAATGCCACCTGGAAACTCAGGTGTGGATGGAATAAACAGATTTTTATTCAAATGGATATTCTTTGGTCCAGTGACCTACTATGTGACTTCGGTGTGTCCACCAAAGCTGGTATCAGGCTGTGAGCTTGTAGCAGGGCATGGGAGAAGAGCAGATTTGACAGTGACACCAAAACTCTTGCCCTTTTCAGTCTTTGGTCATTTTGACTGTTTACTTTGCATCATATTTTTATTTTTTTTCTATGAAAATCTGAATTACTGTTCTTTTCCTTACAAACAACTATGGTCTTTCAATCATCAAATTGATGAAGACTGAGCATACAAATGACTAGGTTCATGGCACAGCAAATGTTGCTTATTTTGCAAAGGCAAAAGTAATGTAAAACTAACTCCCTGTTATATTGTCTCACACTTCAAAAAAAATAATGGAAATCCCTTTTTTCTCTCCTGTTTGTGATTTTTCAACCATCCCCCAAAATGGCACTGTTTGCTATAGGGTATTTGTAAATATAGCCTGATGCTCTTTACCGACATGGGAGTTGCACAGCTGAGGATAGATCATGTCTAAATGAGCTTTTCTGTCTTCTGTGGGAGTCATTTCCCAGGGCTATCTCAGATATTTTGTGGCAGCTTTCCTCACCTCCTGTGCTGCCGCTGTGAGAACCAAGTGCACACTAGGGTTCCTGCTTTCAGGAAAGTTCTGGGGTAAGGTGCTGGCATCAGAAAGGTTGCTGAATGCCCCACAGGGAGTTATGATTGCTGAAGTATTGGTCCCAAAGTTTTCTTGAGTTCTGAGAAGCTTTAACGCAGCACTTTGCATGCCCCTTAGATAAGTATCAGATGACTGAGACGCTGCAATTGTATTTGTAGAGGGATAGGGTGGCTACCAAGTAGAAGCACATTCAAATTTCACCCAGACACTGCATTTTGCGCACAGATGTTGCTCAGTTGTTTTCTTAGCTGTTACCTTTGCAAGTAAGTTTTTCTGTGTTTATTCAGATTCTTTCTGAAGTTCTTTTTATTTTTACTGTATTCACAGGGAACAATTCAAACCAGAGAAAATTAGGAACTCTTTGAATGTGGTGTTAAAATAACAAACCCTCCCCGGTGCATTTCAGTAGGTTGGTGGGGGTTTTGCCAGCACCTGTGACTGACCAGCTGTTAGCAGGAAAGAAACCCGTGAATCTAAAGGGTGCCTAGTCCACACTCTTTGACAAATCCTCACACACAGAGTAACACTGTTCAGCTGTGAGGGACTAACTTTTCTTTTCTGTCTTTGCTTACCAAATATGAAATGGAGCCACTTTGGTATTTGCTGTAGAGTATAACATCAAATGAAAACACAGCCTCCTGCTTTAAAACCGGAAACTGCACTCTGTCACAATAATATTTGCATGGATCCCTTAAAAAAGAAAAACATTGCTCTGTTTTATGACAACAGAGAGGTTGTGGAGTCTTCTTCTCTGGAGACCTTAAAAACCTGCCTGGTTGTATTCCTGTGCAATATGTGCCCATGCCATCAGGGCAGTTGGACTAGGTGATGTCCAGAGGTCCCTTCCAACCCCTTACCATTTTATTCTTCTAAGGCAAATGACAAAGTCTGCAGCTGCAGGCAGAAGTATCTCTAGAACTTCACTTTAAGATGAGATAGGAGGAGGGGCCCAGTCTCACCTTAAAGGGTAGTGTTGTGCTTTGCTGTTTAGGAGCGGAAACAGTAACATAAACAAGAATGGAGGAAGAAATAGTGCCAAACATTGACCACACCAGTTGTTACAGACTGCACTGCAGTCATCTGCCATGGAAAAAAAAAAAAGAATGAAAAAAAGAAGGGGAAAAAAAGGAAATTAAGGGAACTGACAAATGCTTACATACCAGGGAGGGAATACCAGAGATCTTCTATTCAAATGCATATGGAGATGAGTGATCTCAAATCTGGACATGTTTGCCCTTTAGCCCTGGAGTCTGGAATCTAGTGAAACAGGACAATTACAAATAATTTCTCTATAGTGAAAGATTATTCTCCATTTGTAGGCATCTTCTTCACAATATGAGCGCGTCAATCACAGCTGCACAGTCAAGACCAAGTAAATAGTAAATTTTGAACTCCTCCCCACATTTTATTCTTTATTCAATGCCCTTGACGGTTCTACTTAAATTTTAACTCAACCTACATCAAAAGATGCACACATCTAAGAAAACCCAATATTTGTATCTTATTTGTGTGTTCTTTTCTGAATCCGCTGTCCATGATAAGTAAGGATTGAAAGAGCTTTAAAACTAGTTTTGAAGGGGGAGGGGATTAAAATCAGGCACACCAAGGATGAACCTAAGGAGAGCCTTCAGTTTGCCATTTCATTTGAGGTGGGAGATGGTGACAATAATATCAAACTTTTCTGTGACAAGTAGCAGGAAGACACACTGTGTTTGGAAGGACAGGGTGATGGTAAGGGCCTTCAACCTGTTGCCCTAAAGCATGCTGTGAACACTGCAGCAAAGGCAAGGTCTTACAGAGATGAGCTAGGGGCTCCTGAGGTAATGGGAGACAGGAGGGTAGCTTCCATGCAATGCCTTGGGGGATCAGTGGTGTGCCCCTCTGAGGAAGTGACAAGGCTGGCAGCCCATATGAAGTACTTCTACACCAATGCACGCCACATGGGCAACAAATTGGAGGAGTTGGAAGCTATCATGATACAGGAAAGCTACAACATACTGGCAATCACAGAAGTTTGGTGGGATGAATCCTATGGCTGGAGTGTAGCCATCCATGGCTACCCAGCTGGTAGGGACAGGAGAGGAAGGAGGGCTGGAGGTGTTTCCCTCTATGTAAAGAAGTGGATCAAGTCCAAACAGTTGCTGGTAAGGAATAGTCATGAGCAGATTGAAAGCTTATGGGTAGGCATTAGGGACAAGACAGCAAAGGGAGCCTTGTGGTAGGAGTCTACTACAGGCTGACTGACCAAGCAGAACCTATTGAAGTCTTCTTACTCCAGCTCAAGGAGACATTGTGATCACAGGCTCTTATCCTTCTGGGGGATTTCAACCATCCTGACATCTGTTGGAAAAGGAACACAGCTGGCTGCAGGCAATCCAGAAGGCTCCCTCTTAAGACAAGAAATTAACAGCCTTACATGAGGGGATACATTATTGGACCTGCTGGTCACAAATGCAAGTGAAATCATCAGGCATGTCAAAGTCAAAGGCAGTCTGGGCTGCAGCAATCATGTGACAGTGCAGTTCACTGTCCTAAGGGGTATGAGCAGGATGAGAAGCATAGTCAGGACTCTAATTTTTAGGAAAGAAAATTCCAGCTCTTCAAGGAATTAGTAAATGGGACCCTGTGGGAAATGACCCTTAGGGACAAGGGAGTGGAACAGAGCTGGCAGATCTTTCAGGATGCTTTCTACAGAGCACAAGATGTCAATCCCCAGACATAAGAAACAGGGCAAGACCATGGCTGAGTTGAGACTTGCTGGTCAAACTAAAGGGCAATCT
The DNA here is from genome assembly GCA_015227895.2 of Colaptes auratus. Classification (NCBI taxonomy): domain Eukaryota; kingdom Metazoa; phylum Chordata; class Aves; order Piciformes; family Picidae; genus Colaptes; species Colaptes auratus. Next base: position 57,885,029 of record CM026897.1, read on the forward strand.
GGGACTACACAGGAAATGGAAGGAGGGACAGGCTTCCTGGGAAGAGTATAGGGACATTGCCCATCTGTGTAGGGGTGAGGCCAGGAAGGCCAAGGCACAGCTGGAACTGAGCTTGGCAACTTGGAAAAACAAGAAAGGCTTCTACAGGTACATTAACCAGAAAAGGAAGGTTAAAGAAAATGTACCCCACAATGAACAGCAGTGGGGAACTTGTATCAATGGATGAAGAGAAGGCTGACGTTCTCAACAACTTTTTTGCCTCAGTCTTCATTGGCAAACCCTCTCTTCATGGATCTCATGTTGATGGCCCACAAGATGGAGACCAGGGAGACAAAGTCCCTCCCACTGTAAGTGAAGACAGGGTATGTGATCAGCTGAGAAACCTGAAGATATACAAGTCCATAGGACCTCATGAAATGCACCCCAGACTCCTGAGGGAATTAGCTGATGTAGTTACCAAGCCACTCTCCATGGTATTTGAAAAGTCCTGGCGGTCAGGTGAGGTCCCTGGTGACTGGAAGAAAGGAAACATCACACCCATTTTTTTAAAAGTTAGAAAAAGGAGGACCCTGGGAACTACCAACCTGTCAGCCTCACCTCTGTGCCTGGGAAGGTCATAGAACAGATCCTCCTAGATGCCATGCTGAGGCACATGGAGGACAGGGAGACGATTCAGGACCACCAGCTTGGCTTTACTAACGGCAGATCCTGCCTGACTAACCTAGTAGCCTTCTGTGATAGAGTGACTATGTCAGAGGACAAGGGATGACCTACACATGTGATCTATCTGGACTTCTGTAAGGCCTTTGACATGGTCCCCCACAACATCCTGCTCACCAAATTGGAGGGATACAGATTTGATGAGTGGACTGTTCAGTGGATAAGGAATTGGCTGGATGGTCACATCCAGAGGGTAGTCCTCAATGGCTTGAAGTCCAGATGGAGAGTGTGGCAGGGTGAGAGAAAGTTCTCCCCCCACACATAAAGAAACCGCAGCTAACTCAGTCGGAGAAACAGATGAAATAAGCTCTATTTACAAGAAGTAATGAAATGCAATGAATATGTACACAATATACAGTGTTTACAATATATACAGAAATATACAGCAATGAACGTAATACAGAAGAGCTCCAGCCAGAGGAGGGTGTGTCCCCCGGCCCCTGTACCCCCTCTCCCTCCCCACCTCCCTTTTTCCCCAAAAAGGGTTAGAGAGAGAGAGAAAGGCAATTAAGGAGAAAATTCTGTTAGCTCAAAGCATCTGCAAGAATTAGTTTTCTTATCTGGTTAGCTTTGTTAATTCAAGGTCGACTCCATCTGGCAGCTGTTGCTTCAGAGAGAGAGAAACAGACAGGCCCACAGGAACAGAAAGAACGGACTGAACTGACTGAGACTCAAACTGAACTTAAACTTAAAGTTGCATTCTACCAATCAACCAATGAAATTCGTTTAGACCTTATCTGTGTTTTCAATACATTCAGCCAGAGTGTTCCAGCAACTGTCCCTTTCTTAAAGTCATAGCCTAAAACGCTCACAGAGAGCAGTGACAAGTGGTGTCCCTCAGGGGTCTGTACTGGGACCTGTACTGGTGAATATTTGTATCAGTGATAGAGGGATCAAGTGCACCATCAGCAGGTTTGCAGATGACACCAAGCTGTGTGGTGCTGTCAATACACCAGAGGGACAGGATGTCATCCAGAGGGACCTGGACAAGCTGAAGAAGTGGGCCCAGGTGAAACTCATGAGGTTCAACAAGAGCAAGTGCAAGGTTCTGCACCTGGGCTGGAACGATCCTCACTATCAATACAGGCTGGGGGATGAGGTGATGGAAAGCAGCCCTGTGGAAAAGGACTTGGGGGTTCTGATGGATGAGAAACTGGACATGAGCAGGCAGTGTGTGCTTGCAGCCCAGAAGGCCAATCACATCCTGGGCTGCATCAAAAGCTACAACTTTGCTCTGCTCTGGTGAGACTTCACCTGGAGTACTGTGCCTAGGTCTGGAGTCCTCAATATAGGAAGGATATGGACCTGATGGAGCAGGTCCAGAGGAGGGCCACAAAAATGATCACGGTGTTGGAGTACCTCTGCTGTAAGGACAGGCTGAGGGAGCTGGGGTTGTTCAACCTGGAGAAGATTCAAGGGACACCTAGTAGTGACCTTCCTCTACCTGATGGGGGCCTACAAGAAGGATGGAGAAAGACTCTTTACAGAGGCCTGTGATGATAGGATGGAGGACAGTGGATTCAAACTAGAGAAGAGCAGATTTAGACTGGGTTAGGAACAGGTTCTTTACCTTGAGGGTAGTGGAACACTGGAACAGGTTGCCCAGGTAGGTAATGGGGGCCCCATCCCTGGGGATATTCAAAGTGAGGCTTGACAGGGCTCTCAACAGCCTGATCTAGTTGAGGATGTCTCTGCTTACTGCAGACGGGGTTGGACTAGATGACCTTTGGAGGTCCCTTCCAACCTAAACCATTCTGGGATTCTATAATTCTAAGACTGCCAGGCACACATAGCATGGGAACCATTAGCAAGCTGTTTCTTTTTTATCTTTTTTCAGTGAGAAGATGAAAGGTTACATGGCTCTTTTCCAAAAAACAGGGGGAAAAAGTGTGCTGAAGTTTCAATAATCAAGTTCAAAAAATAAATTAGCTGAGTGAGAGATGATTCACTGTCCAGGGATAGAGATACAACTATGATGACACTATATTAGTATCAAATTAGTCCTTCTACGGCACGACCAAAGCTGCGTCTCTAGAGTGGCAGAAGAATGGTCCTCCTCCAGAAACATGGTTTAACAATAGTATTTGTCAATTTTTTAAGGAATAGGAAAAGGAATAATTCCCACCTATGCCCTATATACCTCTAGTCTCTGATATGGCAGCCCAAGCTAGAGATTAAATATTTCAAGGACCCCTTTAAATGTTTGCTTCTTCAGGATACTTTTCAAGACAATTTCAGCTGCCTACACAGAAGAGTAGATGCCTTTTAAGGAGAAAGAACAATAACCTGTGCACTTTCAAGCCATTCTTATTCTTCTTGCCCAGCATGACAAATAGGTTAGACAGGATATATCCCTGCCTCATCTACTTACTGCCCATTTATGCAGAGGAATTAGACCAATCCCTTTTTTGGTTTGTTTCTTTGATTTTTTTTGTGTGTGTTTTTTGTTGGTTTGTTTGTGGGTTTTTTTTGAGAGCCTGCTAGCACTGCTTACCTTCTCACTCTCCTCTAGCATCAAGTTCCTGAATTTCACTATGCCCACTGTAAATTAATGCCTTTTTATTTAAGATGATCTATGAACTTCCCAGAGTGCCCCTTAGTTCTAATATTATAACATTTACTGAACAGCATAGAATCATCATAGAATCATAGAGTGGTTTAGATTGGAAGGGACTGTAAAATCTAGTTCTAACACCCCCTACCATGGGCAGGGACACCTTTCACTAGACTAGGTTGCTCAAGGTCCTGTCCAAACTGACCTTGAACATCTCCGGGAAGGGGGCATCCACAACCTCCCTGGGCAACTTATTTCAGTGTTTCACCAACCCCACTGTAAAGAATCTCTTCCTCATATCCAGTCTTAAATCCATTCCCTCTTGTCCTATCTACAAGCCCCGTCTACTACAAGCCCTTACAAAGGCCCCCTTCAGGTGCTGAAAGACCTCTATAAGTTCTCCCCAGAGGCATCTCTTCTCTGGGCTGAGCAGCCTCAACTCTCACAGCCTGTCACCACAGGGGAGGTGCTTCAGCCCTCTAATCCTCTTCATGGCCAGCCTAGGTATTTTGCTTTACCTCCTCTGTGTGCTTTCCAAATACATTACACTTCTCTCAGACTTCAGACATCAGCTATGCACACAGCACTACAAGCTTTTATTAGGTGGAAAACAATGCCCTTTTCCATCAGGATCCTTCCTGTTGTTGTCAATATCTTCTTGGATGTTTTGAGCAACCAGAAGGGTTTATGGAACTAAAGTAGAGGAGAGGGCAAATCTGCATCCAGAAACTTCCAAGGGCATAAGGAGTGGCTTATGTTGAGCACTTGTACATGATGAGGTAAGGTCTTTGAGAGGAAGAAAAAAATGGAAATGGTACCAGCTTTCATTCTGCATCTTGATAGTCCAAAAGCAAACAAGTGCATTTTGCTGTCTTTTCTGAAGAGGGACAAAGGATTGTCACTCAGATTGAGCCACATTTTCTGTGGATCATAATTATTGGCTCAGATTGAAATATTTTTAAGTTGGGTTACTTGTTAGGTTCGGGGGGAATGGTTGTGTGTGGGTTTGGGGCTTTTGTTATTGTTTGGGGGTTTGGGGGGGATTTTTGTTGGTTTTGGGTTTTGGGGTTTTGATGGTGTTTTGTTTTGTTTTGGTGGGTTTTTGGTTGGTTGGTTTTGGTCTTGTTTCTCCCTTCAGTGTTGAAACAGCACATGGTTCATTATGGCTATACAAAAAGATAGCCAGCCAGCTCACATGCTCGGGGTGTGCTGTCATTTCTGGCAATGTCCTCACGGATGAGTTATTAGTGGTCAGAGATTGGAGACTTGGTGTCCATGCTGTGGGATCACTCCCAGTCAGAGGTCCAAGCCCCCTGTATGGAGCCAGAGCCACCACTTCTCTGCTTCCTCCTAACCAATGCATTATGAAAGCAGAGTGTATAAAAAAACCCAAACCTGAATTCCCATTCAAACCACTGCAGTGTCCTTTTTGTAAGACCATTTTCATTAATCCATGTGTTACGTAGAACTCCAATCACTTCTAGGAGAACTACTGAAATGGTGACTAAGATAAGTATTTCCTTCACCATTGTCCCTTTTCACTTGAGTTTCTTCATAAGTCATGAGAAGATTGAGAGAGGTGATTCTGCCACTTCACTCTGGTAAGACCTCACCTGGAGTACTGTGTCCACTTCTGGAGCCCTCAATACAGCAAAGACATGGACCTGATGGAGTGGTCCAGAGGAGGGCCATGAGAATGATCAGGGGTTGGAATACGTCTGCTATGAGGACAGACTGAAGGAGATGGGATTGTTCAGCCTGGAGAAAAGAAGGCTCCAGAGAGATGTAATACCAACCTTTCAGTACCTGGAGGGGGCCTACAAGAAAGCTGAAGAGGGACTTACTAAGGCCTCTAGCGATAGGACAAGGGACAATGGTTTAAAACTAGAGTAAAAATTTAGATTGGGTGTTAGGAACAAGTCGTTTGCCATGAGAGTGGTAGAGCACTAGAATAGCATGCTCAGGGTGGGACTTGAGGCTCCATCACTGGAGACTTTCAAGGCTCAACAAGGCTCTGAGCATCCTGATCTAGTGAAGCATGTCCCTGCTTCCCTGCAGGAAAGTTGGACTAGATGATCTTTGGAGGTCCCTTTGGAGGACCCTTTGGAGGAGTTGGAAAACTCAAACTATTCTATGATTCTAAATCAGTGTGCTTCACTTACAGTTTGCTTACCATCTTCATTACATTTCGTGTTTACACAAAGCACTACTCATACACTAATGTATAATTTTTCATATCTTTTAAACTATTTCTCCTCAAAATCCCTCCATTACAGATGCACCTCAGGAAGGAGGTATACAATAATATGACATGATTCATGTAGTGAGGACCTGATACCTCCAGTCATTCTTTTTAAGTGCCATTGGCCTTAGGTAATATTCTCCACCTTTACTTTAGTAATTGCTACTTTCTGTAGAGAAGAAAAACATTTCAATAATGATACCCACAGCTCCAAACCACTACTTAGCACATAATGAACTAGTATAAACTAAATCAGTTTGATTCCATTTTCTGCAATATAAAACTGTATCTGAGGTAGATGGAGTTCTTTGACGACTATAGACATTAATGCATTTAAGTGTTTTTGCATACTCTTTAGCACCACAGAGAATTAAAGACAGGGTTTATATTTGTTAACAGAGCCAAAACACACAACAGGAGTGGTTAACAATAGGACTGGAATAACAAGATCTTGATTTGAAAGTTGAATCTCTGGGTTTCAAAGTCATAGGCTACACACAGCACTTTCTAAACAATCTGTATGTCTGAACAAGAAGGAAGGATTAGCTTAGGAAAAAGTTTGATGCTTTCAAGTCATTGGTGGTGAACAAGGACATTCTCTTTGCTGTGCTCTTGGGGAAGAGTATACATATTCAACCAGCTCTGAAGGCTGGACTGTATCCTAAAAATACTTCTGCTGGAAGAGCAACATTTTAGTTCCCACAAGGGAAAAAGGAGCTAACTGGCTGCTGGGCATGCTTTGCCTAAGCAAACACAACAGAAATCTGTCAGCAGTCTTGGGATTTCTGTTAAGTGATTGCCTAAAGCAAAGAGGTGAGGGAATATGCTATGTAATGTTTTCCTGTTTCTTATCAACTCAATGGCAGGTTCAGCAGGTTCAACTGTTTATCCTTGCTTTCATTGTCTGATTGTTAACTGAATTTTGTTGTTGAATGCCATATGTATTCAGAATGAATTCTGAGATGAAAGAGCAAGCAAGGCTACAAAATTCTGAGATGATAGGAGCTGAAGACAGCTCATATCATGAAGTCATTTAGAGAAGGGAAAAAAGATAAGAACCTTCCTACAAAAAGTATGGAGTATTTAAATATAGCCATATCTAGTATAATCAGAAGTCATCCTGTGTGAATACCTGACCTCTGTGTACATGATATGCAGATTAGCAAATGTCACTGCTTTGTTTTGACCCATGTTTCATCCTTGGCGCTTGCACCTGTTCCCACTTACTGCATGTGTTTTCTGATGGCCCAAGAGCCGGAGTGCCAGCTGGCTCTGCATACCACATGGCACCTACTCCAACCGATTTTACTTCACATTCAGCACCAGTATTGGGTGGATGCAGCTCTACAGCTAAAACCTAAGGTTGGAGTGATTGTGTTAATGCAGTCTCTAAATGATCTGTCTTCTAGTGGCTTATGGGAAAATGAAAAAGGCCACTTTCACATAAATAGCTCCTGAAACACAACAGGAACAGTACTGGACAGCCAATATTCACAATAGATGTGTTTCAGGAGTTTTATTTTGAACTAACTCTGATCTGGTTTTGTGCTAAATGTCCATTAGCTGTGAGAATATGGTCAATGTGCTGCCAGGGCGTGTCTTCCAATGGAGGAGTGCAGTTTGTGTGTCCTGAATCATCGAATCAGTTAGGTTGGAAAAGACCTCAAAGATCATCAAGTCCAACCTGTCACCCAACACCTCATGCCACTAGGCCATGGCACCAAGTGCCATGTCCAATACCCTCTTGAACACCTCCAGGGACGGTGACTCCACCACCTCCCTGGGCAGCCCATTCCAATGGCGAATGACTCTCTCAGTGAAGAACTTTCTCCTCACCTCGAGTCTAAACTTCCCCTGGTGCAGCTTGAGACTGTGTCCTCTTGTTCTGGTGCTGATTGCCTGGGAGAAGAGACCAACCCCCTCCTGGCTACAACCACCCTTCATGCAATGGATCAGTGACCTGAATCTCCATGAACGCACTCCGTTATCTAAATGCTAATATTACCTAGCAGAATAAGAGCAGCATCTCCTTCTTCTTCCTAATGTTGCAGCTTTTCATGATGCTGAAGCAGTTGTACATAACTTTATGATGCTGTTTGGATTCCTTGATAGGAGAGGTCCCAGAAGACTGGAAGCTGGCCAACGTGGTGCCCATCCACAAGAAGGGCCGGTTGGATGAGACAGAAAATTATAGGCCTGTCAGCCTGACCTCAGTGCCAGGCAAGATGATGGCACAGGTCATCTTGAGTGCAATCACACAGCACTTACAGGATGGCCAAGGGATCAGGCCCAGCCAGCATGGATTTAGGAAGGGCAGGTCCTGCCTGACCAACCTGATCTCCTTCTATGATCAGGTGACCCACCTGGTGGATGTGGGGAGGCCTGTGGATGTGGTCTACCTGGACCTCAGCAAGGCCTTTGACACCGTCCCCCACAGCAAACTCCTGGCCAAGCTGTCAGCCCATGGCTTGGATAGGAGCACACTGCATTGGGTTAGGAACTGGCTGGAGGGGCCAGCCCAGAGAGTGGTGGTGAATGGTGCCACATCCAGCTGGCGGCCTGTCACTAGTGGTGTGCCCCAAGGATCAGTGCTGGGCCCCATGCTCTTCAACATCTTTATTGATGATCTGGATGAGGGCATTGAGTCCATCATCAGTAAATTTGCAGACAACACTAGGCTGGGGGCAGGAGTTGATCTGCTGGAGGGTAGAGAGGCTTTGCAGAGGGACCTCGACAGGCTGGACAGATGGGCAGAATCCAAGGGCATGAGATTGAACACATCCAAGTGCCGGGTTCTGCACATTGGCCACAGCAACCCCATGCAGTGCTACAGGCTGGGATCTGAGTGGCTGGAGAGCAGCCAGGCAAAGAGGGGACCTGGGGGTACTGGTGGATGGTAGGCTGAACATGAGCCTGCAGTGTGCCCAGGCAGCCAAGAGGGCCAATGGCATCCTGGCCTGCATCGGGAACAGTGTGGCCAGCAGGAGCAGGGAGGTCATTCTGCCCCTGGACACTGCACTGGTTAGGCCGCACCTTGAGTCCTGTGTCCAGTTCTGGGCCCCTCAGTTTAGGAAGGATGTTGACTTGCTGGAACGTGTCCAGAGAAGGGCAATGAGGTTGGTGAGGGGTTTGGAGCACAAGCCCTATGAAGAGAGGCTGAGGGAGCTGGGGTTGCTTAGCCTGGAGAAGAGGAGACTCAGGGGTGACCTTATTGCTCCCTACAACTACCTGAAGGGAGGTTGCAGACAGGCAGAGGTTGGTCTCTTCTCCCAGACAACCAGCACCAGAACAGGAGGACACAGTCTCAAGCTGCGCCAGGGGAGGTTTAGACTGGATGTTAGGAGGAAGTTCTATACAGAGAGAGTGATTGCCCTTTGGAATGGTCTGCCCATGGAGGTGGTGGAGTCACCATCACTGGAGGTGTTCAGGAGGAGACTTGATGGGGTGCTTGGTGCCATGGTCTAGTTGTTTTAGGTGGGTTGGATTGGTTGATGGGTTGGACGTGGTGATCTTGAAGGTCTCTTCCAACCTGGTTTATTCTATTGTATTGTATAGTGTAACTCTATTAATAGGTACTGACAAAGCCAGAAATCCTACTTCAGTATATGCTTAGCACATAATGCCTATGTTAAATAAAAATAAATTTTATATAAGAAAAAATTTCATATAGCTGATGTAAACTCTTCCTCAAAAGAACTATATGCACATATGGAAGTTCAAGTCAGATGGGATCTGGTGATTCAGGGAAGGAAAACAGGCACAACTGGTATTTGTGGAGTAGGAATCCGCAGTAATTTCTCCCTAAAGTAGGGATTTCACAAGAGTTACTGTCACCTGTGCTAGATTTCAACCTCTTCCAAAGACTGAAAACTGTACTATGTGTCACAATAGTGAAGGAAAGGGTGAAGTGGAGACTCAGGCAGGATAAAGGGCATGGACAGATACCTATGGCTAGCCCGCATGCGCCTGTTCTGCTCATTCTATGGAAGCTTCCCTTTCCCCTCTGTGGCTGGCAGGTGTCTCAGCTGTGGTTTAGGTGTAGTTCCAGCCAGGATAGCTGGTAAGTATTGCATGTTCCTCAGTACATCTAGAGAGCTTGATGAGCAACAGTCTGTTTTGGGTGGTTTCCAGCATTCCAAATGAATAGGAAGTTAATTATTTCTTTGATTTGGAAAATGATAGTGAATTTGTCTCTAATTACAAGAACTAGCTGAAGGTTTTCCCACATCTGGGACTTTTTAAAGCTTCCTTCAGGAAGGTGTTTCAGCACAGTGCTATTGTTACAATCCTCCTCTCCCCTAAGGGATTAGTCTTCCACTCCTTGCTCTGGCAAGTGTCCCACTGGCTCTAAGTGCTCATCTTGAGTTGGTGTTACTGGCTGGGCTGTCAGTGCACAACATAATTGGAAAAGTGAGGTATACCAGGTCTAACTATCCTTTTGTTATATATTAAAAAACACAACCACCCCCACACACACAGAAAAGAAAAAACAACCCACAACAAAAAAAACTACAAAAAAAACCCCACAAAAAACCCAAACAAGTTTCACATTCATTGTAACTACTTGAGCTGCATTAAATGAACGTGAAAGGAAATACTGTATAGCAAAAACTTGGTGTTCAAGCGATGCAATGATCATTACATGGCATTCAAATATTTTCAATACAGTACTCTTTTTCTTTTTCTTTTTTTTAATTTCTAAAAGACTATAAGCCGGTAAGGAGATGCTTTGTTTCATTTAATGAAAAGAATTTTATTTCAGACTCTGCTGAACTGATTTTTTATTTTGCTTAGGTCAAGCAAAAATATTCACACACACACCCCACATAACACAGAATTCCCTTCTCCCCTTTACATTTCCAATTTTTAGGCTGACCAGCACCAGTGCAGTCTTTTTTAGAAATCCACAAGTGTGAACAATATCATTCTGAATCCCTCCTGTTTCCCAAGTATATCAGATAGCTAATCTGTCACCATTAGCAGGTGACGGGGTACAAGAACCAGCACCACTTGGTGCCATGGTCTAGTCATGAAGTCTGTGGTGACAGGTTGGACTTGATGATCTTTGAGCTCTCTTCCAACCTTGGTAATACTGTGATACTGTGATATATATATAAATGCAGGAGTGTAATCCATGAAAAAAAAATTACCTGCCAAGGTTAGCATTACATAAACCACAATCACATCAGTTGAGCCAGTTTTAAATCAGAAAAAAAAAAAATCAACATTAGTTTTAAAATGTAATACCTAGAACCTGCTAATGCATTCATTAATAGCTTTGGGCCCTGCGATTTTGTGAAAATTAGAGGTCTCAAAGATCCAGCTGGGTTGCTTCATATTGACCTGGAATACATCAAACTGTGCCGTCTGCGACTGAATGCAAATCTTTCACAGGCATATCTTCATTTGAAACAGAGAACTCTTTTACAAAACCAAAATGGATGTGATTAGTTACTATTTCTACTTACTTCTGCTTAGTATTCACTGGGAGTGACTGAAGTGTCATACTGATTTTTGTAGCTGCCTTTGCAACTTTCTATCTGCTCTGTAACTTTCAGGTGCCTCTTTGAATGTGAAAAAATAAAAACTGAACGCAACTAGCAGCACAGCCTCGGAATCTTTTTTTTACTCCCCAGGATGAAGAAGGCATGGTTTAAACATACCTGTGATTCCAAGGTCAGAAATATCTTTTCCCTTAGAGTAAAATTATACAACAAATGCCAAGTACATGCTAAGCCTTCTGTGAAGCCAGATCAAAGTGGCTCTCTTCAGTATGCTTTAGCCTGATAGCACTTGTCATTTCTCATTTCAGTTTCCTAATGAACTCCTGGATCCAGGATAGACATGCGACACTTACAGAACATGGTATCGCATTTTCAACTGCAGACAGATGTGCACACATCATTCAAGAGGCCAAATATTCATCACTTCACCGAGGGTGAAGCCACTCTTGCGGGCTTTGGCTCCATGCTTATAACTTCATTTCCATGCTAAGAAACCACTACAGTTCTTAGTAAGCACCATCTGGTCTCCCCAGCTGTTGGGGCTCAGATTGTGATCCCATATGGGTCAGGGAAAGCAAGGCAATCAGGGGTTATCTTGTTCATTGTCCCCTGCTGGAGTTAGCAAACCAAACAGAATCAAGAGAAAATTAGGGGGAATGGAAATCTAAGGCATTATTTTGTTTTATCTGCTGATGTGTCTCCAGGAAAAAATCAGAGATGGGGCACAAGCAAGGAGTTGAGCAAGAAGCCTGGCTCAGGCAATCCTCTGGTGACCATGCAGTAATGTACTGCTGTGCCTGCAGCTATATTTGCTGTTCTGGCCACCTAAGTAAAGAAAAGCACTTGTAGACAAGATTGTATGTGCTGTTTCGTTGGCTTTGCCGAATCTCACAGCACCACTGTGATCCCTAGCTAGCCAGCAAAGTAAGCTTTGCAATAGCTGAAGCGTTCCTTATGTAGGGAACTTCATCAAGAGCCTAGGGCAAGCAAATGTAGGGAAAGAAGCTCTGTAAGAGCAGCATGTTCATAGGCTGGGGACAGCTGGCTGAACTGCCTCATGGGCCTCTTTTCCATGTGAGGAAGACATCACTGCAGTCTGTGTCAGTTAAATTGAACCTGTGCTGACAGCATCTTGCCACATTTTTAACCAACATTTTGTGGGCACAAGCAGGCATAAACAGACACAATGCACTATAGTCAAGTCAAAACATAAACTTAGAACACAAGCTAGTTGTGGTGGGTTGAAAATTCCCCCCAAAAATTAAATTTGCCAGACCAGCCCTGTTGGAAGCAAATGAAGTTGTATTTACAAGCAAAACTACAATCTACAATGAAGTACAATGAATATGTACAAAATATACAGTATTTACAATATTTACAGGTACTTACAATTAATAGACAGCACAATAATCCCCCTGGCCATAAAACCAGCAGAGATGCTAATAGCTTCTCCCTCCCTGCCTCCCCTCCTTACCCCCTTGGACACAAAGGGACAAGTGAAAGAGCAGAGAGACATTAGAACTTAGCCAAAACAATGCAGCCAATGTCAAGCAGAAGCCAGCAGAAGCACAGTTAGTATCTCCCGGAGCAAAGAAGACAGAAGAGAGAAGGATTCTTTACCAAACTAATCTTATGGTAGATATCTCTCCAAAGGAATTGTTTAGAACTATCATTATTTTCCCTTCTACACCCAAGAGTGATTTGTTTTCATTTTACCACTTTCTGTTCAAGATCTGTGGAAAATTTCAAAAGTGTAGCCTAAAACTGCCACACTAGTCCAGGGAAAAGCTTCCTGCAGTGCTGTAGGACATATAGATGTTCTTATGAGCTGTACATTGCTTCAATGCTACATAGCATTAAACTTTGTTTTGTCTACATTTACCGTGTTTGTACATTCAGACATGAATCCAGTCCTAATTTTGCTTGGCAGCCAAAACTCTTCTGTTGCAAGCTGTTCTGATGCAGGGAGGATAATCATAGACTATGTTGGTCCTTATTGCTGATACTCTGGTCAAGCATTGTTAAAGTTACAGATGGTTCTCTCAGATCTTGGCTCACATGAGTCATCTGACACAGGGGATTTTAATTCTTAAACCTTTTGAAAAAACATTTCAGCTAATCTTCTGTGCTCTAGTTCAGGAAAGGACACTCCTAATGTTAAACACATGCTGTGGAATGTCATTTGAACCAAAGGATCTGAAATATGTGTTTCCATTAAAGATTGTAACTAAATGTCCTGGATGGGAGTGCATTCTGGATTTGCTGTTTTCTGAAATAGTCTTTCAGGATTATGTCCAGCTACACAATTTTGAAAAATGTCTCTTTGATGCTTGGAGACTGTACTTGAAGTACATAGCATCATTTTTTATTATTATTCTTCATGCATGGAGTACATCTGCTTGAATCCTATCCGTATGTTTAAACCAGAGATTCAAACAAATATTCTGGGACTGAACAGATTTTTCCCAGTATTTCTTTTTCATATGTGTGACTTTGAAGACAGAGCTTTAGAACACGTTTTTGGGCTGTGTCCACAAACACACATTATAAGGTCAGTGTTCGCTTGTGTACTACCTGTAGCTGTGAGTGCATGTTAGAGAAGCTGGAGGATCACTAGCTAGTATCATCTTCCACAGACAAGAAAAGATTCTGGAGTTCTTTGACAGCAGGCATTTGTCACATGATACCTCCAATGGTCTTCCCAGTGTCAGCTGTAACATAACACTTCTCAGCTAAGATAATAAATCAGTCTAAATTTAGCAGGGAAAAGACACTTGGCTCTCTACCACGCCTGGTAATCAAGAAATTAAAGATAACTGGAAAGAAAGGGGGGGGGGGGGAACCCCCAAAACCGAGAGAAAAAAAAACAGGCTGTGGGCTCTTTTTTCCTCCTTTGGACTTTTCTCTCTCTCTTCCCCCTCCTCCCTCCCCCCCATCCCCCCTACCCCACCCCGCCTTTTCTCAATCAGGTGTGTTGATGGAAGCTGATTATATGCTGCCCCGATAATTGGTTCGGATTCCTGAGCCTTCTATCCCTCAGCATGGCCAGTAATGAAGACAGAGAGGGAGGCTGGGATGTGTCTGCCTGCCTGGAATGTGGCTGGAGCTGAAAGCTGACACCAGCTCACTGGAAAAGGGCTTGTGAGCAAAGGCTGTCTCCAAGACAACAGAGTATTTTCCCTGTGATGCATTTACAATGTGGGGTTAAAATTCTGTGAAAGCAACAGCTGTTGTAAAAAACATTGTATTAAATATGCTTAGAACTGTAAAACATGTGCTTCCCGTGTTGTACTTTGCTTGAGAGAAATGTGGAAATCTGTGGTAAATCTGAGGGAGAGTTTCTGCTCTCTCAGAGGCTGTTTTATAAACATCATGCTCCGTTTTCAACCCTGCTGATGGAGATTCTTCTTCAGACCATTTTTCTCTGAAGCTGACATTCAAGTTAAAAGTTAATGACTAAAGCTTGGCTGGGTCTGTCCCTTATTTTATGCTTTCAAACTAATCCATTTGCTTGAAAACTCTGAGTGCTCCTGTGTTTGGGCATATGCTGTGGCAAATAAAGCCTGCTTGCTCTGACAACTGTGGTATATGTGGCCTCACTCTCATTTGCAGTTTGGACTCACCAACACCATTATTATCCATTCCCAGAGAATAGGTCTCCTGCAATGCTCTCTAGTTACAGACTTTGCCAACCTTTGGGGAGAAACTTTCTGTGTAGATAAAGTATTATCAGGTTTAAATATTTGAGGCTGGCACAGACTAAGGACTGCTTTAGAGTGTCCTTCCTTTCACTCTTATTTTGCAATTTTTAGATACTCTTAAAATTACTATGCAGCTTTCAGCCCGAGAAGCAAAGACCTATACGGCCTCAAGAGCCTCACCCTATGTTACTGTCCCCGAGTGGGACCATAGGAACACAGCTACACGGCTGCCCAGTGAGCCTCTTCAGGCACTGATGTGATGGCTGTATTTTTGGTCTTTCCCATGCAAACTCTATAAAAACTGTAAAAGCCTATAGCAAGGTGTGTTTCCATCCCTAGTTTAAGCTTCTGACACCTCTTATCTTCTTTGCTTGGGGTTTTATTTTTCTCAGAGTAGAAAAACATTTTCTACTGAAAATATTTTTGTGCTGAAATGGATAACTTCATATACCTTCTAAATATGGGGGGGCGGGGGTGGGGAAGTCATTTAATTAAGAGGTGGGCTGTAGGATGGCAAATTCCCACTTTAAATCCCTACTGCACTTCCAGAAACTTATATTTAGGAGACTGGTGCTAGAGATATTATTTTCTTTTTCTGATTTTTTTTTCCTTCCTCCCCAGAGGTGCCCAAAATAAATAGTAAATTAACACTTACTGAATTTTCAAGACTACTAGCTCTGAGTTCATTTAGGCAATGTGAACCTGCCCGTCCTTAGCAGTACTACTAACAGAAAATTACTCTTCCATCCAAATTAAGTTCCAACATCTGGAAAGAGCTTGCCCAAATGGACTTGGCAATAGTGCCAGAAAACCTTATTCATCCTTCACCCAGCAGCTGCCGTCATCACAACAGTCCAGCTCCCACTGGGATGGTTAAATATTTGTGCAAAGGTCTTTGACTGTGTTTCAGGAATCCCAGGAAAGAGGGCTTGAAAGGAGAGTGTTGTTTGCGCATGTTAACTCACAAGTATGCCAAAGAGGAGACCAGGAAAATATTGCAAACTCCATTTTTCCTCACCCCTTAGAACATAGTAATTAAAATAATCACTGTAAAGATTATTTTTGACCATATGAATGTATGTGTGGGAAAAACGTGATGATTTAAAGTATGTTGTGTTTTGGAAAAGATCATTTAAACACATACATATGAGAGAAAGAAATCTCAGTATCTGGGTTTGATTTACTTCCATGCCCTTGAAGGTAGAAACTTCACATGCATTATACATCTGTTGGGACCTGGCAGAACAGGAGTTGTGGGCTTTTTACTGTTGCCAGAGTCCACGTGAATTGGATTATGCTGTTGGCCCACTTCATGGTAAAGATAGTATCTTCGTGTATGGTTGAATGTCTGCCTGAAAAAAGAAAAAGATCTGTTCAGCTTCAGTGGGAACAGCATGCCCAAGCTACTTCAGTAGTTTTGAGAACTTCAGCCTAAATAATAAGAACTTATTGGAAGTGAAAATGCTGTCAGAATGAAACCTGCTGATTTCAGTTGAAGTTTTGGATGCTCATCACTCCTCAGGTGTGGCCTTTGTAAGGCAAAAAAGCCCCAAGTACTCTGGAAAGTCCTATCAACTTTGAGACCCAAAGAGCAAGAGAGCCTTTCAAAATGTTCTTTCAAGAATTTGGCTAGTCAAACAGGGTGGGACAAACGTCTGTTCACCACCAGCTAAGGTCTGGAAACATCTGGGGGTTTTTGTTTGGTTGGTTGTGGGTTTTTTTTTGGTTGGTTGGTTTTGGGTTTGGGTTTTGGGGGTTTTTTTGTTTTGTTTTTTTTTTGGGGGGGGGAGGTTTTTTGAGCAGCACAGATGATAACACTTTGTCCACTCTGATTTGTGGCCATTCTAAATTTTGAATGCATTTTCCCATCAACCATATTACAATGCTTCTGTCCCCATGAAACACACAACAGCCACAGTAATGTCTTCAAGTTCAATAACCAGAAAGCACAGAAATGCCCTCATTACCAGAGGGCTCTAAACAGTGAGGATTATTTTATTTGGTTTAAATCCTTCCAAACATCAGATTTTTTCAGCTTTGATTTCGATAGTTTCTCACAACGCCAGAGGATAAGGACCAGATCTCTAAACACAGCCTGCAACTGCTAGTATCTCAATTTGCAAGATGGAAGATGAAGAGATTTTGTCTCCAGGGGGGCTGGGGAGGCACAAAAAATAGAAAGTACTGAAAATGAAGGAGCATTCTGAAATAACCCCAGGGCCTAGTTCTTTCATAAAATTGTTCTTCAGATTATGGGTGTGATTTTTCTGGGTCTTATTCTGTTCCCTGTGAAAGTGACCAAAAGATTCACTGACAGGCAACACACAGCAATGAAAGCAGTTTAAAACTTCACATTATGTAAGTCTATGATTTGGGGGAGTGTGTTTATAGCTGCTGAAACAATATATGCATTAAATGAAACAAAATTTTTCAAACAAGTATATCTATAAAAATTTGGTAGTTAATTCCTCACAAAGCTAAAACCCTAATTCCATGATGAACTCATCATCCCACTCTTAACCAGTACACAATTCTTGGCTTTACATCAGAAAAAAAGACATTGTAATTTTCTAAAGCCCCAACCTATATGAAATCCTATTGTTACAACATTCACCACTACAATAGCCCTCTGGAGCCCTCAAAATGCCTGGCTGTCAATTAGGTTACTATAAGGAAGGAACAGGACATTGTTTACATCACAATGCAGCATCAATGAAGGTATATACATTAACCAGATGAATGCATTCTGCTGTGTTTCCCTAAGCCCAGTGCAATCTATGCTGATACAATGAATATCAAGCAGATCTCTCCGAACTGACAGTGCAGCTATCAGCTGCAGCCTAACTGAGTGCTTAGTAAAATGAAATATGTGGTGTGCTGTACAGATTGGCAGTGTTTTGGGGAACTTTGCTCCACAGAAAGGATATAGATGGGAGGAGGGGTTCAAAGATACCTAACAGCCTGGCACTGACCCATTGAAAATAAGGAAGCAGGTTCATACGCCACACCATTTGCCTTTGTTATTAGGAAATAAATCAGCTTTTGTTTTTTCTGGACAAAGTAAAGGAATGTCATTATGACTTATAAATTGTGCAGTTACAAAACAATCAGGAAATCTTCACATTTAAATCTGAATAACTTGAATTGTTGGAAATTTAAGCTTTAGTGAATTGAGTGAAACAAATGCTTAAATAGAACTCTTCATTGAAATGCTGCATTTGAGCTAAAATCTACATAAAACTGCTGTGACGCTATTTAAAAACTGAGCAAATCTTGTACTTGCATCGTTTAATGCCTTTTGACTAGAGATGAGACAAAACTCAGGGATGGCAATATGGCAAAGTGGTGTCATTGATAGTTCTTTATTTGTAGTATTGTAAATGCATTTTGATTCCCTCAGCTGTAGAGTCTCAGTCCTGATCATGCTGATGCGTTGGCGGTTAACTCATTAAGTCAAAAGTACTGAAGTCAAACCTTTGCAGAGTTCCTTGCTTACTCAGGGAACAGCATCAAACGTTTTCAAACAATTCTTGTTCTCAAATTATTAAAGGCTGTCCAGAGAAATTGTTATGCTGTTGAGATAAACTGACTCAATGACTGCAGGGTCAGAACAGTAACAGAAAAATTGGTACTGTCCTTGAGAAACAGATAGAGGTATTGTTCTTACTTTGATATAACTAAAATTAAGCCCCCTACTTTAAAAAGTGTGCTTTTGTCACTAGGCAGATGAATTGGCATCATAATCTGGCAACTGGAGCTGCAGACTTAGAAATTATGTGTGACTAACCTAAAGCTTTCTGGTAGCTATGGTTTTATTGGCTCTTTCATGGTGTAAGGCAGCCATCACTTCTAGAATTTCCTGTTTTCCAGCCTTTATCTCCAGCTAAGCTCCACCCCATGTGGATTTTCACACTGTCCCTTCTCAGAGATGACCTCTCTTCCACCTCTGACCTCTTTCAGAGTTTTCACCCTTGTTTTAACAACTGATTTATGACATGCCTGTGAAAGGGTCAAGCCTACTTTTACGGTTTGCTTAAAATATTTCTCTTTTTTTTGGTAGACACAGAAGTGGTGCTTAATAAGTGCTAAGTAAATAAACTAAGGATTGGAGACAGCTTCCTTTTTCTGCTAACTACTAGATGTCTATGAAAGTCTTTGTAACAAGTGTTTACCAAGTATTCAAACAAATTAACTGATAACTATAATCATTTTGTGCCTAATGAAATGTGTCAAGGGTTTAGGATTTCCTAAAAGAGTAATTTCAAATTAAGTTGTCTCACAGTTCAGTGAAAAGGCAAACGCTGAAGATAATTCAAGGACTTGTATATGTAATAGACAGGAAGTGTATTTTTCTTTTAGTCTGACAGATTGATCTTCCACACAAAAGGAAATTAAAGGGGGGGTGGGGGTGGTGGAATGGCAAGGAGGCTAGTAGGCATAAACTTTCAATGCTTCAAGCCTTCCTTTCCCAAAACACTTTTTCACCTCAGTTCAGGTGAACTCAGAACTGCAGGATCAATGAGTTAACATTAAAGAAAGATTTTGTTACTCCGTTTCACTTGTGCATTATCCTTCATATGCACCATAAATTAACATAGAAATTCAGTTGTGGTTCTTAATGATGTCTTCATTGTTCATTGTATCCAAGAATCATAACTGCATGTATTTAGATTTAAAAAAAATTAAACATGGATATTTGTGTTGATATATATGAAGATCTAAGTAAATACTAACTAGAAGACAATGCTAATCCTTGTCACAGATCACATCACACAGAGAACAATTTAGAAATAGGATGAGTGTGTTTTGAGGTTCTCTGTTCCAAGCTGAACTGCATACTAACATTTTCTCTATAAACTTTGTCACATGTGTCTCTCCCCAAGTTAAATGGTAACAGATGATATTTTTACAGATGTCACAAGAGACATTCCATTGGTTTCTCAAATGTACTCAATTTTTTTTCCTGACCATTAAAAACTTGATTTACTATCTTGACAATTTTAATAGGGAAAGAAACAGAGGTTTATTGGTATTTTTTTCGCATTTCCACATTTCCTTGAAATGCTACCAAAACCTTCCGAGACAACACCTAGGATCTGATTCAGCATTACAGAGAGGCCAAATTTAGATTCTTTTTCTCTTCTTATTGTAAAAGAAAAAAATATTTTAAAAAATGTTAAAAAGACAGAACAGAAATTTTATAGTGCTTTCTTGGTTTCAAAGCATAGTCACATTCCAGCAGCAAGAATGGGGAGACACCAGGTGAACAGGAAGAGTTGCAAGGCATCACTTGGCCTTGTTGGTAGCATGCTCTCTTCTAACCACTGGTGCATGATCACTATGCTGATTTCAGTCTGTGTCATGTCTATTCCCTTGCTGGAGTCAGAAGGGAATGGGTACAGTTTTGTTTCCCATCCGTCCAGAAAGACTGCAGAAGGATCAGGCAGAGCAGAACAGAGCCTTTGAAAGGATCATCTCCTAGACACAAGGGCCGCTGCTAGAACTAGACATTTTCTGCCTTGTCATCACCTACCTGTGTAACCACTAGGCACAAGAAAATCTATTCATTAAAGGCCCCACTCCAGGCTCCCCCACTCCAGGCTCCTTTGACATGCTTAACACTTCCGCTGACTGCAAGGGCCTTCGGAGTGTTCAAAGGATAAAAGACTGAACACTATTTACAGTTTTGATGCTGTTGGGAGGGTGGCTGAAATCCCACATTCCTTTCTCAGACCATGCTCAGTCCTTGAATTGAATGAATAGGGAAATTAAATAAATAATAAGCATGAAAAAGATAACTAAATGAAAGCACTGCCTTTGTTTTTGTCCTGTATGTGGAGCAGTGTCACTTGTTACATGCTTGTATTTGGAAAGTGTCTTTTGATCTCAAAATTTTTCTGTTAGTTTTAGTCCTTTTGCATTTATTCTGCCCTAATTTAATCTATAGGAAGCAAATTACACTTCTCTTGCTGAGATCATTAAAACCAGTAGATCAGAGACTTGATAGGACAGGAAGTAAAAGAGTTGGAAAAAAAGTTGATAAAAAAATGGAGCTGAAAGTACTTATAAATCTTGATTACACTTGACAAAAACCAGAAGTGGCCTGTGAAGTATCCATTAGCTGAAAAGCTGGTATAGATCAGTGTCACTGCATTGGAGACAATGGTGGTTTATCCGTGGAGAAGCTGGCCAAGTGGACAGAAATAAAATTATCTTTTCCGTCACAAAAAGTTCATCCAGCTCCTTTCTGAAAACATCTTTCGATGTTTTTGACGGCCTTCAGTGGAAAGCTTTGACTTGGGAGTATTTTGAGTGCTGGTGAATAAACACTCTAGATACATCTCTAGCTAACTATGTCAATAAGGTACTTGAAATATTGAAGGATAACTTCACAGGTTTAATTCTGTCTCTGTCCTTCTTTTCAGCAGCACTTTTAAACACAGGAGTTAAAAATCCATATTATGAAACTGTCATAAGCACTTCTTGAACGTTTTCTCCCTCCATGCCTAGCCAGAGCAATGACTGAAGATTTATTATCCTTCTGAACTGGAGTTTCATCCTCTGACCTCTACTAAGAATGGTCTCTGTGACATTAATTGTTCAGGAGCTGAATGTTTTGTATGGAGAACGATCTGAACCTGGTGCCTAACATGAGCAGTAGTGTGGGTATATGTCTAGGACATCAATGGCAGCCACTTAGTTTCTGCAATCTAGAAACATGATTTTCTAAAAGCTGTCTAAGTCAGGTTTATTAGGTTTCATGATCTGGAGAATTAGGAACAAATGAAAGCAGAGGATGATAACAAAACCAAAATGGCAGTCATAGATACTAATGTTGTCACATACATGTATTAATTGCAGCAATAACAATATATACAGCAAGCTTCCATTGTGCTCATTTGTAGCCTTCTGAAATACTTGCAATGGAGTTTCAAACTTCCAAAGCTGAGGAGCAGTTTATGCAACCAGCAGGCTCTATGGAGTCAGGGGGAAGAACAAAGGCTTCGAACATGGGTGGACCTGGTCCTTAAGGTCTGGCAGTCAGAGTTGTGCCCTATAAGCACCTCACTACTACCACTCAGGAAGAGGTCATCATTTTCATCAGTACTGCACATGCCAGGGATCATATTTACCTCACCAGCCTATTAGCTTTCTACAATGGAGTAACTGCATCAGTGGACAAGGGCAAAGGATGCCACCTATCTAGACTTCTGCAGGGGTTTTGACAGTCTCCCACAACAACCTTCTCCCTAAACTTGGGACATATGGATTTGATGTGTGGACTGTTCAGTGGATAAGGAATTGGATAGTCACATCCAAAGGTTACCAGTCAATGTCTCGATGTCCAGATGGTGGTGGTGCCCCTCAGGGGTCCATACTGGGACCAGAGCTGTTTAATATCTTCTTCCATGATGCAGACAGTGAGACTGAGTCCACCCTCAGCAAGTTTGCTGACTGGTGCAGCTGATATGACTGAGGGACAGGATACTATCCAGAGGGACCAGGACAGGATGCAGGGGTGGGCTAAGGAGAACTTAATGAGCTTCAATAAAGCAAAATGCAAGGTCCTGCACCTGGGTTGGGACAATCCTAAGCACCAATACAGGCTAGGGGATGATGAGATTGAGAGTAGCCCTCCATAAAAGAACATGGAGATACTGGTGAATGAGAAGCAGGATGTGAGCCAGCAATGTCCCTTTGCAGCCCAGAACACAAATCGTATCCTGGGCTGCATCAACAGAAGTGTGGCCAGCAGATCAAGAGAGATGATTCTGACACTCTGCTCTGGTAAGACCTCACCTGGAGTACTGTGTCCATCTCAAGACAGCGAGGACATAGACCTGGGTCTAGAGAGGGTCTAGAGGAGGGCCACCAAGATGATCAAGAGGGGTAGAGCACCTCTCCTGTGAAGACAGGCTGGAGTAATTGAGGATGTTCAGCCTGGAGAAGAGAAGACTCCAAGGAGACCTTATAGCAACATCATATATCTGAAGGGGAGCTAAGGAAAGCTGGGGAAGGACTGGCTAGAAGGGCTTGTAGTGATAGGACAAGGGGCAATAGTTTTACACTGGAGCAGGGTAGATTTATGTTGGACATTAGGAGGAAGTTCTTTAGTATAAGCATGCTGAAATACTGGAACAGAATGCCCAGAGAGCTGGCAGAGACACCAGTCTTGAAAACATTCAAGGTTAAACGTGACTGGGCCCTAAACAACCTGTTCTAGTTAAAGATGTTCTTGCTCACTCTGGGAAGGGGTTGGACAAGATTCACATATTTACAGGAAAGGAACCTGGAAGGTCCAAACCCCCTGCAGTGAGCAGTGACACATCCAACTAGATCAGGCTGCCCAGGGCCACATTAAGTCTTATCTTGAATGTCTTCAGGGGCAGGCCTTCAACCACACCTCTGGGCATCCTGTTCCAGCATTTTAGTACTCTGAGTGTAAAGAACTTCATCCTTATGTCCAACCTAAATCTACCCTGCTCCAGTTTGAAACCATTGTCCTATCACTACAAGCCCTTCTGTGGTGGGTTCAGTATTCCCCCCACACACATAAAATTGCCAGACCAGCTCAGCTGAAAGCAATTGAAGCTGTATTTACAAGCGAAACTGCAATGTAAAGATGAAATGCGATGAATATGTACAAAATATGCAATATTTACATATATATACAATTTATAAACATCACAAGAATCCCCCCAGACTAAAAACAGGGGGCTACTAATATCTTCCCCCTCCCTGTTCCCTTCCCTCCCCTCGACCTGTACACAGGACAATAGAAAGAGCAGAGAGCTGCTATTAATACTTAACCACAACAAAGAACACAGCCAAGGTCAGCAAAACCAGCAGAAGCACCAGCCAGAGCAGAGGAAGTGAAAAGAGAGAAAGTTAGTGTACACAACTAACTCTGTGTTAGTTATCTGACAAATGCAATTGTTTAGACCTTAACATTATTTTTCTTTTTACATCCAATGGCAATTTATTTACCATTCTACTACTTTCTGTTCAAGATCTACCAAAAATTGCCTAGGCACAACCTAAAACTACCACACCTAAACACAGAATCAAACAGAATCACACACAGAATATATACCTAGTTAGAAGAGACCTCAAAGATCATCCAGTCCAACCTTCAAGGGATCACTGAAGGGTCAACACTAAACCATGTTCCTGAGCACTGGATTCAGACACCACTTGAACACCCCCAGGGATGGTGAATCCATCACTGCCCTGGACATGCCATCCCAATGTTTCATAACCCTTTCAGTGACGAATTATTTCCTAATACCCAGCCCAAACCACCCCTGGCACATCTTGTAATGATTTCCTCTAGTCACAGGATCACAGGATCACAGGATGTTAGGCACTGGAAGGGACCTCTGGAAATCTTCAAGTCCAACCCCCATGCCAGAGCAGGCCTTCCCTGGATAAGCAAAGAGCTCCTGGACACACTGTCTCACAAAAAGAAACTCTACAAGGAGTGGAAGAAAGGACAGCTGGAATGGGGGCATATCAGGAAGCTGCCCAAGCAGCAAGAGACCTGGTTAGAAAAGCTAAAGCTCAGTTAGAATTAAATCCAGCCAGGGAGATCAAGGGGAACAGTAAACATTTCTATAGGCATATTAATGGTAAAAAGAAGACTAAGGAAGGCGTGGGCCCCCTCAGAAAGGAAACAGATGAGCTGGTGACAAGGAACATGGAGAAGACTGAGGTTCTCAATGACTTCTTTACCTGAGTCCTCACTGGCAAGGGCTCCAGCTACACTCCCAGAATAATGGAAGGGAATGGCAGGGGCTGGAAGAAGGAACTGCCCATTGTGAGTGAAGATCAGGTTTGTGACCATCTGAAGAATCTGGAAGTGTTCAAGTCCACGGAACCCAATGGGATACATGCATGGGTGCTGAGGGAACTGGGGGATGAGGTTGCTAGGCTGCTCTCTATTGTATTCCAAAAGTTATGGCAGTCCCCACTGACTGGAAAAAGGGAAACATAACTCCTGCTTTCAAGAAGGGAAAGAGGAATGACCCAGGGAAATATAGGCCAGTCATTCTCACCTCTGTGCCCATAAGATCACGGAGCAGATCCTCCTGGAGGCACTGCTGAGGCAGATGAATAACAAAGAGGTGATTTGGCACAATCTGCACAGCTTCACCAAGAGCAAATCCTGCCTGACAAACCAGGTGGCCTTCTATGACAAGGTCACAACATTAATAGATGAAGGCTGAACAGCTGACATCATTTACCTGGACCTGAACAAAGCCTTTGACACTGTCCCACACCACATCCTGGTCTCACAGAATCACAGAATCCAACCAGGTTGAAAGAGACCTCCAAGATCATCAAGTTCAACCAGTCACCTAACCCTAACTAATCAACTAGACCATGGCACTATGTGCATCACCCAGTCTTTTATAAACACTTCCAAAATGGTAATGTAAGGGTTTGATGGATGGACCATTCAGTGGATAAAGAACTGGCCTGAAGGCTGCACCCAAATGGTGGCTGTCAATGGGTCCATGTCCAAGTGGAGGCCAGTGACAAGTGGAGTCCCTCAGGGATCAGCACTGGGACCAGTCTTGTTTAACATCCCACATGGACAGTGGTGTTGAGTGCACCCTCAGCAAGTTTGCTGACAACACCAAGTTGAGTGGTGCAGCAGGCATGCTGGAGGGAAGGGAGGCCATCCAGAGGGACCTTGACAGGCTGGAGAGGTGAGCCCATGACAACCTCATGAGGTTCAACAAGACCAAGTGCAAGGTCCTGCACCTGGGCCAGCGCAATCCCAAGCACCAATATAGGCTGGGCAGTGACTGGCTTGAGAGCAGCCTTGAAGGTCTTGGAGGTTCTGGTGGATGAGACTCTCAACATAAGCCAGTAGTGTGCACTTGCAGCCCAGAAAGCCAACCACATCCTGGGCTGCATCAAGAGAAGCATAGCCAGCACGTCGAGGGAGGTGATTCTCCTCCTTTACTCTGCTCTGGTGAGACCCCACCTTGAGTACTGTGTCCAGTTCTGGAGAGACCTTATTGTGGCCTTCCAGTATCTGAAGGGGGCCTACAAGAAAGCTGGGAGGGACTTTTTAGGGTGTCAGGTAGTGATAGGACTAGGAGGAATGGAACAAAAACAGAAACGGGTTGATTCAGATTGAGTGTTAGGAAGAAATTCTTCACCGTGAGGGTGTTGGAGATGCTGGAAGAGGTTGCCTAGGGAGGTGGTAGAAGCCTCATCCTTGGAGGTTTTTAAGGGCAGGCTGGATGTGGCTCTGAGCAACCTGATGTATTGTGAGGTGTCCCTGCCCATGGCAGGGGGGTTGGAACTAGATGATCCTTGAGGTCCCTTCCAACCCTAACAATTCTATGATTCCATGATTCGATGACCATATAACCTAAGGCAGGTAACACAGGAATGTGTCCAGACAGATCTTGAAAGTCTCCAGAGACGGAGACTCCACAATCTCTTTGGGGAGCTTATTCCAGTGTTCATCAAGGAGAAGAAACTCCTCGCTTCAACCTCCCCTCAGCCTCCTCTTATCCAGATTGAACAAACCCAGCTCCCTCACATGCTTGTGCTCCAGGCCCTTCACAAGCCTCATTGCCCTTCTCTGGACAACCCCCAGCATCTCAATGTCCTTCCTATATTGAGGGTCCCAGAACTGAACACAATAGTCAAGGTGTGGCCTCACCAGTTCTGAGTACAAGGGGATGATCACCTCCCTGTTCCTGCCAGCTGCAGTGTTTCTAGTACAAGCCAGGATGCCATTGGCTTTCTTGGCCACCTGGGCACACTGCGGACTCATCGTCAGTCAACTGTCAACCAACAGCCCCAGATCCCTCGCCAAGCTGCAGCTTTCCAACCGCACATCACAAAGTTAATAGCTTACTACGGGCTTGGTGTGACCCAAGTGCAGGGCCTGGCACTTGGCCGTGGTGAAACTCATTGGCCCATCAGTCTAACCCGTTCATATCCCACTGTAAAGCTTCCCTACCCTATAGCAGATCAGCACAGCCACCCACCTTAGTGTCACCTGCAGACTTACTGATGTTGAACTCAATCCTTTCATCCAGATCACTGATAAAGATATTAAGGAGGACAGGCCTCAGTACTCAGCAGTGGGGGACACCACTAGTGACTGGGCACCAGCCAGATTTATCTCCATTCACTACCACTGCTTTAGCCCAGCCATCCAGCCAGTTTTTTATCCAGTGCAGAGGGCGCTTATCCAAGCCTTGTGCCATGAGTTTCTGAAGGAGAGTGCTGTGGGAGACAGTGACAAAGGCTTCACTAAAGCCCAGGTAGACAACATCTTCATCCCTTCCCTCATCCACTAGACAGGTCACCTAATTGTAGAAGGAGATCAGATTAGTCATACAGGACCTGCCTTTCATAAAGCCATGCTGACTGGGCCAGATCACCTGGTTGTCTTGTAGGTGCCATGTGGTGGCACTCAGGATGACCTCCTCCATGACCTTTCCTGGCACTGAGGTGAGGCTGACAGGCCTCTAGTTCCCTGGATTGTCCTTTCAGCCTCCAGTCAACCGGAACCTCTCCAGTTAGTCAGGACTGTTGACAAATAATGGCAAGTGGCTTGGTGAGCACACCTGCCAGCTCCTTAGGTACCCTTGGGTGGATTCCATCTGGTCCCACAGACTTGTGACCATCTAAGTGGCACACTAGGTCATTGATCATTTCCTTCTGGTTTGTGGGGGCTGCTTTCTGCTCCCCATCCCTGTCTTCCAGTTCCAAAGGCTGAACCCTTATGGAGCAAATGGTGTCACTGACAAATACTGAGGCAATGTAGCCAGTAAGCAGCTCAGCCTTTTCCTTGTCTTTGGTCAATGGGTTCCCACCTACATCCAACAGTGGTTGGACGTTCTCCCTAACTCTTCTTCTCTTGTTAACATACTTACAAAATCTCTTTTTATTGTATTTGATAACGCTGGCCAGATTGATTTCTAGTTTCTAATTTTCTCCCTACATATCCTTGCAAGAGCCTTGTACTCTTCTTGAGTTCTACCCAAAGCTCTCCACTTAGCCAGGCCACTCATCTGCTCCACCGGTAGAGAAGTCTTTCCTAATGTGTAACCTAAACTTCCCCTGGCATAACTTGATGCCATTTCCTCTCATCTTATCCTTAGCTGCTATGGAGAAGAAACTGATGACCACCTCACTACAACATCATTTCAGGTAGTTGTAGAGAACAATAAAATCTCCCCTCAGCCTTCTCTTCTCCAGGCTAAACAATCCTAGCTTCCTCAGACTTAACACACTTCAATGGATTTGTTGTCCTTTACTGGACCCTCTCCAGCAACTCAACATCCATCTTATACTGCATCACCCAAAACTGAACACTAGTCAAGGTGTGGCCTCACCAGTATTGAGGGGACACAGCTGGGACAGCTGACCCCAGCTGACCAAAGGGATATTCTTCCATACCAGAAGGTGTCATGCCCAGCATATAAATCTGGGGGATAAAGAAGAAAGGGAGGACATT
Source organism: Colaptes auratus (assembly GCA_015227895.2). Classification (NCBI taxonomy): domain Eukaryota; kingdom Metazoa; phylum Chordata; class Aves; order Piciformes; family Picidae; genus Colaptes; species Colaptes auratus. Next base: position 57,913,242 of record CM026897.1, read on the forward strand.
TGGAGTGATGGTGTTTGCCTTTCTAAATCACTATGCATGATGGAGACCTGCTTCTCTGGATACAGATCTAAACACCTGCCCCCTGATGGGAAATGGAGAGTGAATTCTTGGTTTTGCTGTGATTGTGTGTAAGGCCTTTATCAATTATAGTGTCTATCTATTAAAGTGTCTTTATCTCAACCCATGAGTTTTCTCACTTTTGCCCTTCCAAATTTCTCCCACACCCTGTCAGGGAGGAAAGAGTGAATAGCTGTGTGGTGCTTAATTGCAGGTTGGGGTTAAATCGTTATACCACATTAATGGTCTACTATGTCTCTTTGGACTCTGCTAATGTAACGTGGGATTCTGCACAGCCACTAGAACAGAAGCAGCATCAATCTCATGACAAGCAAGCAGTGTCTTGAGGAGATCTGAAAAAGACAAAAGATAACATGGATCTCCAGAACAAGGTGCTGCTGGTGATACCATCCTGGACTAGATTGACCATGGGATTGCTATATTGGGTCAAAAAACCAACCAACCGAAAAAAAAAAAAAAAACACAATAAAAAATGACAGAGATAACCATTTTGTTCAGATTTTTTGGTGAAAAAAAAATTACTTCCTGTGGGTTTTGGTCTTTCCCCATGTAGCATTTGGTTTCAGCTAAAACAAATAGCATAGTTCTCTAAAATGTTGGGCTTTTTCAAAAGTGAAACCAAGAGAGCTATGGATCTATGGACCTGGAGGTAGTACTGGAAGCTGGCAGCAGAAGCCTGTTAGTACTTAGAACAAAACTCCCCAGAATTTGGATGAATACACATATAGGAAAAAACTATAAAGTAAAGCCCACAGATCCTTTTCTTCCTCTTCTACCTCCTGCTGGTTTTCACACAGGCACATGGAAGACCCTGGGAGCAAAATCTGTCCCACTCCTAGAAGTGAATGAAAACTGCTGTTACGGGGATCATAGTGGAGATCATGGGATCTTACTACTGTAGGGACCAAACTCTGACATCACTGATACCCAATGAATCTGTGTTTATTTTAGTGGTGAGTGTAAGTCAGGTCAGGAATTGACACACAATGTCAAGCTAAACAGTGATCTTGGCTCCAGTCCTATATCTTCCTGCAGCTTTGCATAGCTTTCCTATCATGACAAATAGCTGATCTTTGTAGAGGAAAGAATTTATTCTCCAACAAGATGCTGAGAATGAATTATCAGTTCAGTCATCTCTGTAACCAGCTCTACTTGAACACCAATTCAGTAAACCATAAGGATATGTTGTGTCATGACTGTTCTGCTGAAATGAATCTTTTTAAGATAATTTTTTTTTGAGGGGAGTGTAATGTGATTTTCCCCTTAAAGCATTCCTATCATGCTGCTTCATATTCATTAATTAGTCTGAGGTTTCCCTCAGTTTAGTTTACAAAGCCACTTTAAACCCACATACCCATTTAACATATTTATGACCCCAGTTTTCTTTCTTTTCTCTGAGACTGTACCGTAATTGTTCTCTGGACTCAGGGACTGCAGAGTGCCTTCAATGATGAAAAGAGACAACATAAAGAAGGAAATGAATGTGTGAAGGATGAATACCTTCCACAAAACAACTGGGTGCAATTTGGCCCATGGCCCCGGGGGTCACTTTAATAGAGTGGAGCCTCAGTCTCTATTGAGTGTATGGGAGACTATTAACTCTTAACAACTCAGTCTCAGGTTATTTATTTATTGCTTAAATGATTTGTTATTGCTACTTGAATTTAATATACCCTCTGGGAACTGAGATGGCAGCATCATGTTACAGAAATACTACAAGTTATTTTAAAACTGTAATTGAGATTTTATGAGCACCATAAAAATCTTTCTGAACAAATAACTTACCATTAGTCAGAAACTTCAGCAGGAAATCTGTAAAATTAAGGATTTATTAGAACAGTACTGTATTTGTAAGATATTTTTGGGGAAAGAGAGGGTTAAATATTTGATGGTTCAAGTATTAATTTTATTATTTGTATGTAATAAGTAAGTAGCACCTGATATTTTTGAAAGTCTGTATAGATACGATATTAACAAAATAAATCAGTCCTTTCAGCCTGGGAATACTTTGTGTTCAGGCATCCTGACTGGTGCACACCTGTTCAATAGGAACATTTTTTTCAATCAACTGCAGGGTACCTGCATGGAACGATAACAAATCTCCACATTAGTTCTGCTGAGTGGGCTAGTGTTCTGGGTATGTTTGCCCAGTTACATCTTTTCTCCCTCCTTGTCTGTGTGTTGTTCTCCCTTCTGAAAGGTTGCATTGGTATATTTCTTCAAATTATTCACTTTCCCTTTTGCTTTTCTAATCCAAAAAATAACTTGGAAAACTTCCAAACACTATAGCACATTTTTGGGCTGGAAAGCAGGAGGGGTGTCAAAGGAAGGGAAGAAGGATTTAATGCATCACAAAAAGCGGAGGCAAAATTAAACATCCAGAGAAATAAGGGGAAAATAAAAGTCCTGCATAAAGAAGTTCCAAAAGTTAGCCTTGAAACAGAAAAGAATAAATGTCAACACCATTATTGCTGTGGGGCTGATATCTATTCCTTGTTTCTAATTTTACACACATAGGAGTTCATTAGAAACACTAAGAACTGCAGAACAAGTGAGATTTTCTATTTTACCACATATTACCCAAAGAACTATTATACGTTAGATTTTCTCTTCCTGAAATGGAATGATCCAGTCTGAACACAATGTGTATGTTCACGTCCTGTGATTGATGCTCATAATCCCATAAAAATATTTGTATCATATGCTTTACCATCCTTAATATAAACCACATAATCATCATTTTTTATTGTTTTAACATATTTTTCAGCTATCAGTTATGTGCCAAAAGTTTAAACAAATTATATATACTCATTCTGTTTGGTCCTTTGGATTCTTACAAGTTTAGAAAAGTATGATTCACGTTAATTTCATAGTCTTCAACAAGCTCAAATCTTCTTGATCTCAATGGGCAAGTAAGGAGTAGTACATGATTAGATAGAAAAGACTTGATTCTGGGATTGCTGACTATGCCATTGCAAGTCTACTTTCTTACATCTCCAATGACTAAAGTAGTTGAAACTGCCTTGTACCCTTAATGTAACTTAAATATTAATGGAATTATCTTTTGATCCTTCACCTGTCACTGAGAATTATTAATATTCTAATTTAAGCCTTTTGAAAATTGAGTATTGACAAATAAGAGCTAAAACAGGATGGCATCTGCTTATTTTTTATTACTCTGAAGTTGTTGGCCCAAACTAGTCTTTTGGCAGTTTTCTGATTCTAGTGATTCTTGCTGGCACTCTGACTGCTCCTCGCTCCTGCCAGCATGTCTCTTGGCATTAGATTCATCTCACTTAGTTTCACCTAGTCAGTGGATAAACCCTGACATTTCTTCAGGGCACTTTTCAACAACTGTATTTGGTATGTTCCTGGCAGCAGAAGGAGCTATCTTCTAGAAATGGCTGTACCTTTCTATTGACTAGAAAAATGCCTGCATCAGGTTAAATGTTTCTGAGGCATTTAAATTTGGTGAGATTAATTTCACCACAGATGTCCAAAGACATGCACACAGAACAGGAGACATACAGTTAATGACACCTGTCCCATGGCCATCCAGTCTCATAGTGTAAGGAAGCTAGTCTCCTCTCCTCTCCTCCCACTGGCTGGTTTGTGGGCAGTTCTTTCTTCTCCCACAGGTCCCTTCTGAGAGTTCCCACCTTCTACTGTGATCATGTTAGTATCCTTTGCAAAGCTGGATGCTCTCTACACATAACCCTATATATCACATGGTCTCAAGCTTCAAAAAAACATAAGCTTTGTGAAAACAATGGTCTAGGGTCATTTGACTACGTTTTCTCAGATGGCAGGAAGCTCGCTGCAGGGCAGAGAACTGCAATAAGACAAGAAAAAACAGGGGAAAATGAAATTTCTTATAAATGAGGAAGTCTTTATTATAATGAATGGATATTTAACTGGCACAGGTCTAAACAACCTGAAGGCTTGGACCTAATGTGGTTTTACTTCCAAGCAGATGAATATTTTTCTTCTTAGAGATGTAGTTTGGCTTCATTAAGCATCCAAAGAAGCATGGGCCCAGAAAATTAAAGGGTCCAATGGAGTACAATACTTTACAGGAAATTTAGTTTCCTCAGGCTTAAAATACCAGCTAGAACCTAGTGCAGAATTTCTATCCAGAAGTGAAAGGTGAAAGGTTCACAGACAGGAAAATCATCCTGCAATCACAAAAACTGATTTTGCCTCCTTTAAGAGTCTTCTTAGATATATGAGATTTCACTAAAATTGCTGTATGAATGAAGAACCAGAATTCACAAGGCACCTTCTGAGTCCAAACATCCCTCCAAGGATGCACTTATGATTTGAATTCAGGGAGCATCAAGGAGTTTGTAAGACTTTTTTGGATAATCCCAGCTGCAGAAGGGTGTTTAATCTCTTTAAAATCCGCCCTATACTTCCAGACTTCTCTTTCCCACCATCATAATCTTGGGGCTTGCTCCAGATCAACTGAGAAGTTTCTTAAAAAAACATATTCTCCTATATGTCAGAAATCTGCTGGGAAGGACAGTGTTTTTACCACTTAACACCAGTATTATTTTTAGGCAAACTTTAAATTTTTTTCTGCAACCTGGACGAGGCTCTGTCCAGCCTGATCTAGGGTAGAGTGTCCCTGCCCATGGCAGGGGGGTTGGAACTAGATGATCCTTGTGGTCCCTTCCAACCCTAACTGAAACTATGAAACTATTTTAAGTACTGTTGCATGCTGTGTCTTGACTCAAGCTTTTTAATATCAGTAATGTTTTTTTCTTTTGCATTTAGCATGTTTGTTTTCAAAAGACTAGATCATGTCTGTGGAAAGCACACCAATAACAAACTGACTGACTATTATTATAGCTACCACAATGTTTTAAATACATATTGTGTAAGAAATGCAGAGGATTTTCAGGTGAGTAGAAGCACTGCTCAACTATTAAAAAGTTGCTGAGAGTGCTCCTATTACGCTTTCCAATTAGTTAGTGATATGATGATGAAGCTATCACACCAAACTGCAATTCAAATTCCCAAGTAAATATTCTTCTGTCGCATAAATTGTTCTTTGTTCTGAAGGATAAAAAAATCCCAAACATTATGATATATCAAATGGCCTTATCATGGTCAGACTTCTTCCTTGGCATGCACGTTGGTAATCCTGGGAAAGGTTTCAAATACGCCCTTTCTTTTGTACCGGTATTTATTAGCTGTGGTGCAAGAGTAATTTTGGAAATTCCTTAGCACTTCAAAATCAAGATTTTATTGGACCTTTTGTCTACATAAATCTTTCTAGACTGGGCCATTTTGTTCAGAGCCTGTGCCCTGCTGTCAGCAGAGTATGGGAATTCTGTATCCAGGTGATACTAACTCTGAGTACCTTACTTGTCTTTCTGGTATTTATACCAGTTTTACATCTGTCAAAGAATTGAGAAGTCCAGATGTATTCCTAATGTAGTGGCTTCTATTTTCTGCATCTTCAGGGGTGAAAAAAGCTACCTCAGAAATTAAAGACTCCATCTGGTTTTACTACAATTGGACTGAGGAGGAATTAAGTCACAGGATCACAGGATGTTCAGGGTTGGAAGGGACCTCCCAAGACCTTCAAGTCCATTCCCCCCTGCCAAATCAGGACCATATAACCTAGTGCAGGAACACACGCAGGCAGGTCTTGAAAGTCTCCAGAGAAGGAGACTCCACAACCTCTCTGGAGAGCCTGTTCTGTGCTCTGTAACCCCTAGAGTGAAGAAGTTCTTCCTCATATTGAAGTGGAACTTCCTGCGCTGTAGTTTACGTCCATTGCCCCTTGTCCCAGCGCACAAGTGAGAGAGGCTGTCCCTTCCTTACTGACACCCAGCCCTCATATATTTAGAAATATTTATTAGATCCCCTCTCAGTCTTCTCCCCTCCAGACTAAAAAGCCCCAGGTGTCTCAGCCTTTCTTTATATGGCATTTGTTCCAGTCCCTTAATCAGCCTTGTAGCCTCTGTTGGACTCTCTCGAGTAGATCCCTGTTCCTCTTGAACTGGGGAGCCTAGAACTGGATGCAATATTCCAGGTGAGGCCTCACCAGGGTAGAGTAGAGGGGGAGAAGAACTTCCCTCAATCTGCTGGACACGCTCTTCTTAATGCACCCCAGGATTCCATCGGCCCTCTTGGCCAAAAGGGCACATTGTTGTCCCACAGATGACTGCTTGTCCAACAGGACTCCCAGGTCCTTCTCCATGGCACTGCTCTCTAGCAGATCACCTCCTAACCTGTACTGGTGCACTTTATTATTCCTTCCCAAAGTGCAGGACTCTGCACTTATCCTTGTTGAACTTTGTTAGGTTCCTCTCAGGTCAGCTCTCCAGTCTGTCCAGGTCTCACTGAATGGCCACACAGCCTTCAGGTATGTGCTGGGTTACACCCATCCTGGGGGAGGGCTGCAAGAGCTCTGCTTCCCCAGGGGACAAAAGAAACCTGATCCAGGTGAACAGAGAGGGACTTGGTTTCCCCCTTCCAGGAGGAGGGGTCTCCCAGCTCAAAGGTGGTTTATTCCACCCCCTCTTCCTGGCCAGCAAGCCTATAAAAAAGGAAGACACTAAGGCCATTTGCTCTCTTTCTCCTGCCTTGCCTGTTTGAAAGGACCAACAGCTGCTGCTGGCCTCCTGGTTCTGCCACGTGGTTGGGCCTGAACTTCTTCCTGATGCATCCACACTTGTCTAAAGGACTGAAATCCACATACATGAAGGAGATATAAGGGCATCCAAATTTAGTTTTGTATATTTTTCTTATTCATCCTTATTCCTTACCCTTGTAAATCCTCCCTGTTACTGCTGTATATGTATTTTGTTAAAAAAGTTACTTCTCCTATTTCCAAACCAACTCCAGATTATTTTTTGGTAGATTTACTGACTTCTCTTTTCACCTACCCCTTTCTTTTCATTGTCTCCTTTTTCCTTATTGTGGAAAAAGAGGGGGCGTGGGGGAGGAATTGTCAGGTGTTTTTGCTACCATCTGAGCTCTTAAAATCCAGTTAAGGCTCAAATCACTACAAGGTGTCTCAGCCAATCCTCCCAGTTTGGTATCGTCAGCAAACTTGCTGAGCAGACACTCTGTCACTCAGTCTCCTCATCAATGTCTTTGATAAAGATGTTGAACAGAACCAGACCCAGCACTGATCCCTGAGGGACTCTGCTAGTTACAGGTCTCCAGCTGGACTTTGCACCACTGATCACCACTATTGGCACTCTAAAGTTAGGCCTTAATTTTAGCAGGAGTCTTAGACTATCTATATTCTATTTTTAAAACATTTTAAAGGAAAACTAACTCCATGCAACTTTCCTACAGACACGACCATTCTACTACCTGAAATTCCCAGTCTACCTAGGATGCAAGCTTCTGGTAACTTCCAACACTCCCCTGTACTATGTTTGGTCACTTCTGTAGGTGCCCCAAAATTGGAAATAAATCACAATCCACCCAAACTAGCATATTTTATGACTTTGCCAGTTTGTAAAATCATCTTTCAACTTCTCACCTTTTTATTTCATGCCCTTTCCTGTAAGACTGTATATCACACACCTCTAAGATACTGTTAGAGAGAGAACTGCAGAAATCTTGTTGGATGTAGTACTGGAGCATTATTTCTGTAAACATAAGCTGCTCTTTGCCAATTCATCAAGAACTTGTAAGAACTAAAGGTTACACTTCCTGAGTATGTTTATCATGTATAACCCAAGGAGAACTCTGTTCCATGCATTATGTAAAATCCTACCAAGCCAGTGTATGCTATTCTGCTCTAAAAGAACACCATTTCTGTAGCATGTAGTTCTGCTGAAAAAAAGGTATTGCTACAAGGCAAATGATGAGTGCAGTGCTCTCCTGGGCCCACCGCAGCATCAGCTAACCCTGTCATTTGAAGGGCTAGTTCCTGGCTGCCAGGAGTGCAGCACCACTGAAAATTACAGCTCAGGCCAGAGTGGGAGAACAAATAAAGGCATCAGAAGACATGAAGCAGTATCTGGTGTCATGTTAAAAAAAGTACAGCTGTAATTATGTATGTGTGAACTCATTCACCTTCCATCTAATAGAGTGTGGTTTCTGAAAACATTTTGCACAGCTGATTAGGTAGGATTAAATACTGCACTGCATGCAGACATGTATGTCCTCTGTGCATTGGTGGATAGGACAAAATCAGGGCCTTAGAAAAGTTTGACGGCTATTAATGGATGATCGCATACATTTATTTGCCACATCTTTGCTTTTGTTTCAGTGAATGGAAAAGAGGTGTATTCATATCTTGACAGAAATAGAGGGTCAGGTACAGTAACAGTCCAAAATTACGCATATCTGTACACTTAGATTGAAAGCTCAATCTCAATGCTGGACTAGACCTTGTTGAAGATGTTGACAAGGAATACGCAGAGAGCATCCTCTCTTGTCCAGTTACCAGGGTTTGGGAGTTCACTAGTAAATGCTGTTTTATTTAATGCATTCCAGTAGTGGACCTGAAGTAGGCTGAGGTTTTTAAAACAGTAGAAATAATAGATCCACTTTTTTTCTTTTTTTTTTTTTTTCCCTAAGAATTGATGTATGTGCCATTCTAACATCTCTCAGTGGGCCACAGTCCATTGGGTAAGGTTGTGAACTGCTTCTAACAAAAGTTGTGAGTTTAGAATGCGGCAAGCTAGCACACGTGCTTTACACAAACTAGAGTTCTGGAGTGTACATATGCCTGTGTATGTATAGATGATATGCACATTCTTGCACAGTTCTTTAGAGCTTTGTCTAAAGAACAGCTGGGTATGTAAAGGAGATTGCACAACTTATCTCTGGCTCACACAGGCTCCAGAGAAACAGGAAAAAACTTCACCATTCTCAAAAGTATGGATAAAAGCATGAGTTTTTGTTTTCAGTAGTCACTTCTGGTATTTATCATAAATAACAATTCAAAAGATTGTCGTAACTCAGACTTCTAAAAGTAAAAGGAGTGAATGGCACTTAAAGGCATTAGGAGATTCATGGTTCCAGTCTTCTAAGGCAGGCAGTTGCATAATTAATTCAGATGTTCAGTTTCCTCATGCAAGTTTCACTCTGATCTCATATCTTATTTCCATCACTGCTTGTGAGTTTGTGAAGTTTCTGCTTTGGTTTATGTTACTCCATAATTAGTTCACCAAAGGAGCAAAAAGTATGTTGCTGCTGCTAGATATAGAAAGTTTCAGGGATATGAAAATCACTACTGCATTGCTTTTAATCCTCATATTGATGGGTTACTTATTAGCTTTGCATTAAAAAAATGTCAATTAAGAAATGTCGCTTGCCAAAAAACCTAAGTGCTTCAGAAAGGAGCCCAGAGAAAAAGCTGGGGTAAATCAGATATTATACAAATGACAGACAATGGAATGATGCTGATTTACATCCTCTGTGAATCCAAACTTGAAGCTTTCTTCTTGTAAATCATTCGTTGTTGGGTTTGTTTCTTTTTTTGTGTTTGGTTTTGTTTTGGTTTTTTTGGTTGGGCTTTTTTGGTTTGGTTTGGGTTCTTTGGTTGTCTTTTTTTTTTTTTCCCTGGGAATATAGTGAGGAAGTGGTTTATCTACACTTTCCTGTAACACACAGGGCTTTTTTATGATTTTAGAATTGTTTAGGTTTTATTACTGTTTACAGCTCTTTGTCCCTTGGACCATATGAAGAATGGAAGCAGGGTGATTCACCGCTATTTTACTTTTGGCTGGTGAATCATAGAGGATGTCTCACATTTCGTTAGTTTTTTGAGTTCTTAACTCCTCATATTTCTGATTCTTTTCTCCTTTGCACAATGTATGCAGGACAAGAATGTGTAAGTGCCACAGCTACCCCATTCAGACTTTCACTGAATTGGTGTAATTGGATTTTGCACCTCAATTTGCAAGATACAGTTTCCCTGAAAACCAACCCATTTTAGTGAGCATAAAAATAAAATTAAATTAAAAAAAAATAATAAAGACAGGGCAGGCATTCATAAGGTACCAGGTCTCCACAGTCTTCAGCCAAGAGCTCCCAGATTTCAATGTACCCTGAAAAGGGTGATTAATTTAAAGTGAGTGGAGTCTGTTTCTTTAAGACAAGCTCATAAATCGTGAAAGATCACCACTTCTTTTCAAAAGGCTCTCCACGGTCTGAGTTTCCCTTCTGGGTCAGTAAAGGCATTGAAGTTTTAATGGCATGCCATGGCAGATTACACGATACAGCTGTCCCGGCACCGTGAAAATTAAGTTATGCCCCGTGTCAGCAAGGTTTTTTTTCCCCTTTTCTTTCCCTACCCTCCCCCCTTCACTGCTCCTTCTTTCTTCCTCTCTCCCTCTCTCCTTCTTCATTCTCCTTTCTACTGGGAAGTGCGCATCCGAGGAGGAGGTGGGAGCCCGGCGGGAGCTGCTGCCACGGCTGCTGTTGAGCTCCAGCTATTGAGACTAAGTAAATGGAGCTGATGGGTGAAGAAGAGCAGTCAAAGTAGAGGCTTTTGTTTCTCCTGCTCTCCTCAGGGCCCAGTGGCAGAGGCTGCCCTCCCTGCTCACTCACACGCAAGCACCTACTCTGCTTTCTCAGTGCCATCGGACACCCGCCACGCATGACATCCCTCTCTTGCCCGCCCCTCGACTCCGCGGCTCATGCAACAGCCAGCCCCCGTATACCACTAAGTACTGTCACAGAAGGCTTATGCTCTCATTGCCAGAGATGCCTTTTTCCCATAGGTCAGGGCCTCAAGCATTGGCGCACTTTTGCACAGCCAAGCACACGCATGCACAAAGGCAACTTCTTGCATTAAAAGCAATGGAAATATAACCTGGCACCCCTCCATTCCACTATTCTTTTAGCTCACTCTCTCCACTCTGCAAAGGAGGAGAGAGCAAAGGACTTATTGCTGCATAGAAATTAATCATGTTAGCATCTAGTCTGGCAAAGTGTGGATGTGTGAATGGATAAAAAAGATGAGGGAACAAAAAGGAAAAAAATAACTTGCAAACCTATCTACCAATATTCTGGATCATTCATTTCTAATCTGCTCTGCATTTTTATGACATCAAAAAACTCAGTCTCTGGATAGTAACTTAAATATATTGATCTGAGGCTAAATGGTCTAATTTTTTAAGGGATCTCCTGAGAGATGCCCATAACCACAGAATGCAGAGGGCCACTAGTTGGAAATTGTTGTTTAATACAATATTTTTAGTATTTTCAGATACTGAGTTATGACAGGAAGGAGAAAATACTTATGCTTCAGACAAGTCAGAGCTTTTTGGTAAATCTTTGTTTTGGAAAATTAGCAAGTTACTTAAGACTTCTAGCAGAAATCACTCATTCTGATATCAAGCTGACATGTTGGCTAGTTTATCTCTTCCAGCCTGAGCTTATTTTTAATGGATATACTTTCTGCCTACATAATTTCAGATATACTTTCTGCATATAAACAACACTGTCCACATGAAGTGCTTGCATTACACCTTATGCAGTAACTTATCCAAATGTTGGTGGCTTTAGACTTGCACAATTTGCAGTTAGCCTCCTATTCTTATCCAGCACAAAGATTTCAATGGGGTTATTTGTGCCAGGGCTCACTAATGCAAGGATACTTTGATTAAACTTTTCAGTTGTTCCACCATCTCTTTGTACATTGATAGTAGAGGATGAAATCTAAATATATGCATATTCAACCACCTCTTGTTTATGAAAGCTTGATTGGGTGTTGAACTACACTACAGTGCAATTAATTTGCTGATAGGACTTGGCAGTTTTTCTCACCTTCCTCATTTGTTCCTAGGTACAACCTGTTGTTCACAGACAGTGTACCACTCAATATGCTGGAAGCAGATCTTTAAAATTATTGTGTAACAGTATAAACACTGCAGAAAGAAATCATCTGTATGTTGACTTGCAGTCTCAAAACCATGGGCTTGTAACTCAAGCACACAAAACATTAAGGGCATTGGCCAACACAGTGTGAGCCAAACTTCACCAGTCTACCAGAAAGCATGCATAATTGGGACAAAATGAATTTTTTGCCATTATTCTTGAGTGGTTATTTGCAATACTTTTTACAGTTGTGACATGAGTTCATGAGAAAAAGGGAATTTCATCCAAAGGATTCTGCATCAGGAAGCATTGACAGCTTTTCATTTATAGCTGGCGCAGATGAATTCAGAATTAACTTTGCAGGATACTATTAGATGGTGACAGCAGCAGAATACAGGTTTTGCAATTTATCTCCTATGTAGGTGATGTTTGGGCATTAAATAAGAACAACTTTCACAGCACTACAGTAATTCTGCTTCAATAGCTGCAGAGATAGTAGTGTTTGAGGTCAACTCATCCCATAGCTTTACCATTGCACTTACTTTGTTGCATACTTCAACAAAGCTTTAGCATTGCACTTGTTTTTTTGCATACCTCATTTTTTTTAATGCATATCATTGTTGGGGGAGAGCTGATTGTTATTCCTATTTGTGCTGTTGCTATTCACAACAAGTAAATCTTTCTCATGTTTTTTGTGATAGGTTCAGGCCTTTATTGAGGAGAGCTGTGAGCTGCCCAAGAGCTTTTTTGTTAGCAGGGGGTTAAGAAGAATTGTCTGTCACATCAATTATCTGCCTTTGGGCTCTTAGAAAGAAGGTGCCTAGAGACTAGCCACTTCTCTTGCTTGTATGTCTACACACATGAACACCAAAACAGCTCATACTTTGATTGGAAGTTGCTCTCCTCCTCTCTCAGCATTGCTGCAATCCATATTAAATCAGCTCATTCCTCCTTATCAGTAAAACTAGACAGGCCCTGCTTTGAATACACTGGACCACACAAGGGAGAGGAGAGCAATATCTTTCTGTCAACCCTTTCTCTCCATCATTGGGATGCCTGTGTTCTAATAACAAATGGTGAGAAAGAAAGAAAGAAAGAAAGAAAGAAAGAAAGAAAGAAAGAAAGAAAGAAAGAAAGAAAGAAAGAGAGAAAGAAAGAAAGAAAGAAAGAGAGAAAGAAAGAAAGAGAGAAAGAAAGAAAGAAAGGAAGAAAGGAAGAAAGGAAGAAAGGAAGGAAGGAAGGAAGGAAAGAAAGAAAGAAAGAAAGAAAGAAAGAAAGAAAGAAAGAGAGAGAGAAAGAAAGAAAGAAAAAGAGAGAAAGAAAGAAAAAGAGAGAAAGAAAGAAAGAGAAAGAAAGAAGAAAGAAAGAAAGAAAGAAAGAAAGAAGAAAGAAAGAAAGAAAGAAAGAAAGAAAGAAAGAAAGAAAGAAGAGAAAAAAAAGAAAGAAAGGAAGGAAGAAGGAAGGAAGGAAGAAAGGAAGAAAGAAGGAAAGAAAAGGACAAGCCTTCCCTTCTTTCCTATTTGGAGCGACAGCTCTGAGCCTTAGTCAGAGCAGCCCATGAATTGGACTTGCAAAGGGCCCGGGAGGGGTCCCTATAAATCTTCTCCACACAGGAGGCTGGCTGGCTGCTTCTGGGCTGTTGCTCATTGTGACGAAAGCTTAACTGCTTTACTTTCATTCAGAGGGGAAAAAAGAATAAAAATCATAAACCTGAGGTTTATGAAGATTGTTTTATTTCTTTGTTGTTTTAAAAGGCATTTGTTTTCTTCATTATTATTTCCTTACAAAAGTAATCAACACATTTTTTCCTATTTTGTTTAGTGCCTAATTTTCTTCATTCCTCTGTCCTTATGCTACTGTTTATGAAATGGATTAAGTCACACAACATTTGTGAGAATATAAACAGCCTCTTGCTTTGACTGCTTATTCCAGAAAGACCAAGACAAGTAGTATCCAAGTAATAAAAAGTAAATTTAAAAGTGATTACACATCAATCCTGTGTGTCTCTGTGTATAAATAAATATATGCATACACATAGGCACACAGAGCTACATGCACACTTGATATCCTGGAGAAATGCCAGCTGTAATTGCTGTAAACTATACATGGCTTTGATTTCCTACTGATGGCTTTACCTATCATATTCTGCCTTTCTGATCATGAATAATTTCTTGATACCATTTCGTGTGTCACAGAGCAACATATCAACCCACTTAGGACATACATACTTTCTGGATATAGCTTGAATATTATGTCACCAGAATTACAAGACTAAAGAATATTATTAAACATCACCAATGCATGTGAATTATGATTATTGTAAGAACATATTATCCAGTTTTATTGAGGTAAAATGCAATTTTTATCTGCACAAATTGTCCTACCATTTAATATGAATTTGGGAGCATAAGAGATAATTTCTGATTCTGAGAATTACAATCAGGATAATGGAATTGTTTTCAGCTTACATACATGGCGAATTATACATGTCTTTCAACATTTATCTTACAAAGGGTGTTGTCTGAAGACTGAATCCAAGACTAAGCATTGTATTCTGAAAGTCAAACAAAGGTATTTATAAATAGAATAGAATAGAATAGAATAAATTTCACTCCATCCATTTGCAAATAAAGTTACAAGTAGATAGCAAATTGTGTAAGTTACAGTTACTATGAATTTCACCCAGTTCTCAAAATATTTTGACTGACTAAGAAAAATAGGACCTGAAAAATAAGGATAGAGCTGACCATGCTAGGGATATGGATAAATGTGTTTCCCAGTTCTTAGATGCCAGCTTTCTTGGAGTACTGTTTGTGAGTATAGCACATAAAGTTGGGCAGTTTGTTTTCTCCTGCATCTGTGTGCATGGGTGGGTGAGGGGAGTTTGAGAATTCCTAATCCTGCAGCTCTCAGGACCTAGAGAGTTGTGCCCCATCTGGGGTAACTGGATTAAAAATCTTTTCTCATTTCAAAGGTTTGATCTCAACAAGGGTTTGATGTGATGAAATCAAAGTGGCAGCTTGGATTTGAAAACTATTTGGATTTGAACTTCCTGAAGTCTAGATCTGAGGGAATGGCTGGGGTGGATATTAATGTCTGGTAACTGCACTAATGCCTGCATAAAGAAGGAAGTTATAATTGAGGAAATAAAACAAATAATCAAAATCTCATTTCTAAATTAATACCAAATCCAGTGAGAATAAACTTAGAGTAAAATTATTTCTGTCAACTCATGACAAATATCTCTTGTGCTGTCTGACTTTAAGACAGCTCCTCAGTGACAATAATAGAAGACTGCCTCAAGACAGATGAAGCCAAAATCAAAATAGCTCCAAAAATTATGTACTGTATGGCAAATACCTTATTACCTTGTCATTATCTAATATTCAAGGATGTCAAACATTTGATGGCAGTTCATTGACCTATCCCAAGGAAGGGCAGATAGCATATGATTTTGAGCAAGTCACCTTCCCTTTCTCAGCTTCAGTTCCTAATCTGAAAACTGAGGGTATTAACAGCATAACTATTTCACAAAGACTTTCTGAGAAGCACATTACAATGCCTGGAGGCATTCACAGACTTTGCAATGAAGCAATGCATCTAGTTTGTGCATTTTTGAGATTAAATACAAATCAAGTGCTCCATAAAGGCAAGTAATAATAATGTACAATTCCATATACAATTTCACATGCAGTTAGAAACACAGAGGGTGGGTAATTTAGGTTATACATTTGTAAGAAAGTATACACAAATAAATTGTACATATAATCCTCTAAAAGGTATGAACTCAGAATGAAAACATGCTGTAGATACAAAGGGCCATAATACTTCAAACTTGGAAGGTTACAGTAAAGGCAAACAAGATAATTAGAGTTGCCCCTTACAATCATCATATGCTATGTGGGATACACTAGTCATGTGCCCTATTCCACATTATTGAAACTGACTACTGTTCAGGCTAGATGTGAGGAGGAAGTTCTTCACCATGAGAGTGGTGAAGGCCTGGAATGGGTTATCCAGGAATGTGGTTGAGGC
Source organism: Colaptes auratus (assembly GCA_015227895.2). Lineage (NCBI taxonomy): Eukaryota > Metazoa > Chordata > Aves > Piciformes > Picidae > Colaptes > Colaptes auratus. The sequence continues at coordinate 57,929,157 of CM026897.1, forward strand.
CCCGTCCCTGGAAGTGTTTAAGACCAGGCTGGATGAGGCTCTGGCCAGCCTGATCTAATGTGAGGTGTCCCTGCCCATGGCAGGGGGGTTGGAACTAGATGATCCTTGTGGTCCCTTCCAACCCTGACTGAAACTATGAAACTAAGATCACGACTTTTATATAGAAGATATTATGTAATTTTTTGGCACATAGGAAGGTCAAAAATCCTCAGATTTTCCCCTTCTAGCAGGTATTTTCTGTTTAACTTATCCAAAAGCATCCTATAAAGTAGGTGTTACAAGATATCTCCCTGAGACATGAAAGAAATTTTATGTAGATTTATAATGAAAGACTGGAAAAACTTACCAAGAGTATTCAAAAAATCTCACTATGTACAAAAGTGAAAAACATCAACAGTTCTTCACTGATGACACTTTGGAGTCATTTCCTGAAAGAGTAAATCTCAGTGTTCCAAGTGACAGACCTTTCTTAGAGACCAGTGCCAGCCTGCAGAACCATGCAGCTCATACCAGTCCATTAGAAACTCCAGCACCTTCTATGCTAACTGCAGACTCACTTTGACTTTTTCTTGCAAAGATAAACATACAATAATATATCATATGAGTGCCTGTATGTGCATAAGTATATGTAAGAAAAGAATTTTAAATGGACATTCTCTGTAAGATAAAGACGGAAAAATGTTCACAAGTGACGTGTACATCTGCCTCATCCAACTTTGTTAAATATTGTGGGATTAATTACTACAAAAGATTAAATAATTATTTAACTACTGTATCAAGCTGTATTTCCCTATTCTGGCTTGAGTTCTTGCCCTTTATTTACTAATAACGCTGAACTAACACTGTAAGTGACCTTTCTGACAGGACAAATCATGAGTGTTCCACAGGGTAATATTGCTTTATAATCCTGAGGAGTCAAGAATCAAAATGTGTTTAAAACAACAATGAGGATTTTCACTTTGTGTTCCCAGTGTCTCTGGCTCTAGAGGGGGGTGATAGAGGATCTTGGGTAAAACTGTAATTCATATGCCACACTGAGTTCTGTGGTTGAATTTATAAAAGGCAGCTGGTGTCAACAGAAGTTGTGAATACCTGTTAAATTACAGTTCATTATTATCTTAGTACTGTTAAAAAACATTGTAAGTACTGACAGTGTTAACTTTGCCTGGGTCAGCTTTTGAAAAGCTTTTGGACAATAATCTGTGAAAAAAACAAATGTTTTAATTTCATAAAGCTTTATGTCATCATATATATGTATATGAGCATTTTCATCTAAAAGGCATTTCTGTTTTGTTAAGAAATGCCTTTTAAATACCTCTCTCATTGAATAGGACTCAGTTCATTGATCATGTGTCATAAGGTACTACCTTAATAATGCTAAAATTCATACTGAGTCCAGATGAGTGGATGAGTTCTGGGGATAAACTACAAGACATAGCACTGATCTAAACAATCCTTACGGTGGGAAGTCACAAGGAGAGGAAGCGGAGCATACTATAACCTTTTGGCTGAATGCCAGGATGCTGTATCACTCAGAACAGAAAAGACAAGATGAAAGTTCTTGTATTAAGTTGGAAGATCATTACAGGAGTATGAAACAAAAGGGCAGCAAGGACTGCTGAACATTTTATGAGAATCCTAATGATGAGAACAGAAAAAAAAATTATAAAGATAAGAGATCAGAGGGGAATTTGTCCTTAGTGCTCAGCATTTCTTTCTTTTCTGATCTATGTCATATTCATTGAATGGACTATAGTAAGGCTATGAAGGTAGAAGGCATCCTGGGTTATATTGGTTAGAAATAATGGAAATGTGTATAAACTAAGGAATGTGCACTGATATCCTTTCCCTGGCAAATATTTCTAGGTACTGGGTACCACAAGTACCACAAATATCAGTGAGTTTAAATTTCCATCTCTGTATAGGTTGCAGTGTGATAGCCATCCTTCAAACAAATCAAAGGGAGAAAGGACTTCGTGAAAGAAAATCTGTAAGCTACAAAATATTATTCTTCTTCTGAAATTTCAGAATTAATCTTGGTTGTAAAATACAAGACCAGATTGCTGTTAAAATATATGGGTACATATATGTCTGCAAAGTCTTCACGTTGAAGGAAAGACACAGTGAAAGTTTGAATCACATGGACTGTTTTAGTTATGAATTTTCCTGTCCCAACCTAATTGGACAGGTTTCCTGCAATGTAAGTTGGCTAAAGGATAACCATGTGACTCTAGCAATTGTTAGTATGGCAAGCTGAGGCATCACACTAACGTGCACTATGCCAGTCTCAGGACGACAGGCTGTGTACTCAAGTCAGCACTTAGCCTGGGATCCTTTTGGAGCAGTGGGACAGGGATGACACTGACAACAGTAACCACACCCAAGGTAGCATCTTTCCTGAAACTTGTCTCTGGATGGTGCCAGCGTCAGCAGCTTCATCTCCTAACTCTCCACTGATGTTTCACTTTCCTCAGGAGTAGTGATGTGACTGAGGAAATGGCAGAAACTAAGCAGGCGTTATTTGAACACTGTAGAAAGATGACAAGACATTCCTGTAAATGTTTAAAACCACTTTGAAACAGGGAAACTGAGACCAACACAAGTATTCAATCTTATGGCTTAAAAGTAGCCTGTGTCTTTTGTGGGGTATAATATAAATACTTAAATTAATTAATTAAATTTAAAATAATTAAATTTAAATTAATTTAATTAATTAATTAATTTTTATACTGATTAAGAAACATGAATGCTAGTGTAGTGTAAAGAGCAAAAAATCATGGTTCTATATCCTAGCTATATCCTGATAAGAAAAATTATTTTATAGCAGATGCAGAACTACATCAAGAGATAAAATCATAGAACACTTCATAGCAGAAGAGTGTTAAGCATTAGCACTTAAGTACTAGTCCCAACCCTGTTTTTGTCTCCACGTTTAGTCTTTCAAAAGTGTAGGTATTAACAGCAATACTTTCTTTAAAAGATCTGGAAAAACAGTTATGGAATTAGTTCCTACAGAGAATAAGGAAAATGTTTTTCTGAAAGATACAATTTTGCTTTAAGTCTCTTCAGTTCTATCTCTTACACAGCAGTCACAGTTATGACAAATGTCTTATTATTTTTTCATCAGGGAGCAGTTAATAAATTAAAAGCCTCAGCTAAAACAAACTTTTTGAAAGACCTTATGAAATAATTTCTCCTTGCAAATCCATAAAAACCACCTCAAACTCCTTATCAATAGAGAGGCTTAAAGACGGTGCAGAAGTCATTGAATTATGATGTGCTTGTTTTAATGAAATTCCACTCCTGCTGGGATGTTCCCTGCAGATTTTCCATATTTCAGCATGGGAAAGGTTTGATGCTTTCCTGCTGGTGCCAAGAGTTAATTGAAAACATTTCAGGATATATTCAGCTTGGAGGCCAATGCTCTGATTCCTTCATTATTCTTAACAATAATAGGGGGGTAATACAATTATTAATAGGCATGTTGTATCCTCTTCAAGTGGCAGTGTGTTTCTGAAACCGTGTCTTTCACGTTCTTTTTCTTAAGCAAATCTGAAACAAATGGAAGAATAGAAATCTTAGGAGAAAAGTATGCCTGACTGGTATATTATACTGTTTGTCATTCTTTCTCCACAGTGGTTACTTGTCTATTGTTAAATAGAGGTAGTTACTTAAAGTTAAAAAAAAAAATAAAAAAAATTTACAATTAAAAATTACTCCTCTAGAACAGAATTTCCTATTTTTTTTTAATGTTTAAAGTGTGAGCCCTGATGTGGTGTTAATATGTTATTTTTTTCTTTGAAGATATATATATATATATATACATATACTCAGAGTTATTAAAGGAAATTCAGAAAAATAAAATACAATTTTTAATAAAACTGTCACTGTTTTAAAGACTAAATCAGTTTTGAAATCACATGTCCTCCTTAAGATTTATAAGTTTTGTATAATGTATCTGAAATAGTGAGGTTTTTCCCTCCAGAATACTTAGATTTTCTTGCTGGCCCAGGGCTAATTATACATTATCTCCCAAGATAAACAATTTATATTATAACATTGGAAAAAATACTGTTCTCATTTTTCATTACTTTTCTTCTGACCTAGGGTCTTGACACTTTAGTGGCAATGTTGTCAGTATTTATGCATGCCTGATAAATGTTGAAACTCTTTAGAGTTATACGCAGTTAGGGAAACATTTGCAAAATAAAGTTATGTTTTCACTCAGCATATTAACAGCATGAACCAAGAAAACAGGACAAAAGGTTTACTACTATTCTTTCAACTTTTTAGGTAAAGTTCTACTTATATTCTAATCTCTTGTTCAAACTATTCCTCTCAAAACTCACAACATAAAGTTTGTAGAACTATTTTCCCCCAAACTTTGCCCACTTAAGGATCACAGAAATATTCCAAACAGAAGTTAAAAGATTCCTATAGATTACAGTGTCAAGGCCATATTCAATAGGCCGTACCTAACTTGCCACAGTTACTCCCATATTTTAACAGAGGTCCTGCTGGCAAAAGTCTCTGATGTGATCACTACCCATTTTGGCAGCAGACATGATATTTGTGCAGAAGACTCTCCAGACAGAACTTAGGTAGTTCAACCAACTTTCTGCACCCTGTCATAATCTCTTCGCACAGAAGGACAGCAGGGGTAAAAGAGATGAAGGTTCGAACACTTTTTCAAGCAGCAGTGCCTAGCTGGTGTAATATTCCAGGAGACAACTGAAAGATAGCTGTAGTTTAAAGCAGTTTATACACCCCTGCTACAAGCGCAGGGCCTGGGTAGAATCAGGGCCAGGTTCAGGAACAATTTCTGCCTCAGTTACACATCCTGCAAAACAGGAATACCTGATGAGCCAGAGTTGCCAACTTGCAACCATCTCCCTTGTTTGCACAGCAGAGGACAAAGACTATGCTGTGTTTCCCTGACTGATACTACTGCTATACTAAGTGACATCAGAATAATTACTTGGTAGTGAAAGTCTCCATGTTACCTCTTTTCATAGTATCATAGTATCAGTCAGGGTTGGAAGGGACCACAAGGATCATCTAGTTCCAACCCCCCTGCCATGGGGCAGGGACACCTCACATTAGATCAGGCTGGCCAGAGCCTCATCCAGCCTGGGCTTAAACACGTCCAGGGACGGGGCCTCAACCACATTCCTGGATAACCCATTCCAGGCCTTCACCACTCTCATGGTGAAGAACTTCCTCCTCACATCCAGCCTTCCACACCCTCAAAACCATCATTTTCCACATCCTAAAAAACATTTTATGATATCACTCAGAGAATTTTTCAGAGATTTCATCATGCTAAAATTACAAAGATTATACTTACAATGGCACTCCCTCAACTTCTTCCATTAGTTGACTTAGAAGAAGGCCTAGTACCAGTGGATGACAAGTAGTAGTAATGCATTTATGTGGGGTTTTGTTTGGCTTTTTTTTTTTTATAATCTCACCTCATGTTTTTTTAAACAAAGAAAAATAACACAAACCAAATATACACTCACACCATAAAGTAGTGGGTTCATTGCACTATTTTAGTAAGACATTACATACAAGTGTGGGTTGATTTCTGTATTAAAAGAGGACATCTAACAAGCTATGTTTATTTCTATGAGGATGTGTGCTTTGTGAGCACACAGCGCAACACAATCTCTCAGATAGTACTACAATAAAAATACAGACTGTGTCCAAAATGTCTCTATTTATACATAGGCAGATGTGTAAGGGACAAGACACAGTTAACTTGTGGCAGCAAAACGCGCTGGTAATAATGAGTGCCAAAGGCACATTTACAAACAAGTATGTCTCTCTTGGAAAGGAAAGAGAAGTTCCTTCTGCATTTTCCGCCAAATTCTCTTCCCATTCCCATCCTTTCATTTTCCAATCAAGCTGTCCATTTTCTAATTCATAAGTGTAACTAATAAGAAAGCAGGCAGACACTTGTTATATTCTTTCACAGTACATGTGCAATGTCTTGTACTAAAATTACTGTTTCTAGGTCCTCAACTAAATCATGTTTTGGTCTCTGCTCTCTTAAACTTCTACTGAGTCCTTTTCAACTGTTTTCCACCTTCTCTGGCCTTGTGGACATGTGTAAGAGCTACCTCTTCTCCTCAACCCCACTGCATCGCCATTTCCATTGAAGTATGCTGTATTCCTGAGTCTAACCCCTCTCTCTGTCTATGAAATGAGCACCTTAGATTTTCCACTGTCACATCAACATTAACACCATGGAACTACAGAAAGTTATTTATATAGGACCACTGGAGATCTTCTACTCCTATTTTCTTCCAGAAACTGTATTATAGCCAACACCAGATGTAGTCAGCTGCAGGTCTTGCTATGCAGGTCTTGCTATCCAAGTCTTGAAGACCTCTAAGGATGGACGTGATGGAGTTTCTCCAGGAAATCTGTTCCCATGTTCACTACCACTTTTGACGAAGTTCTTCCTAATGCTCAGTCTGAACCTCCTAGCCATAGTTAGTGCCTGCTGCATTTTATCATACTTTCTAATACTACAAAAGTGAGCATGGCCCCATAGACTTTTAAAGTCCCCTTCCCGGGGCTACAGGCTGCCATTAGATCACTAGCAGCCTCTGCTCAGTGAGACTGAAGTTCACCTACCTCATCTTTTCCTCAGCGGTCACAAACCCTAACCTTCCACTAGCTCCTCCAGTTTCTCTATGTCCTTCTTGAACTTGAGGGAGGAGTTGTCTCACAACTGGACACAGTGTTTTGAGGTGCAGTGTCATGAACACCAAGAACATGGTAACTTCCTTCTCCAGCTTCTGTAGATGAGGAAAAAAGCTGCTTATTCATCTTATTTCCATAGTACTCTTCATTTCCTGGCCCTGTCAACATTACCAAACATTACCTTTGTTATTTTCAATATGCATCTCAGCTAACCTCTTGATAATTTTTGTAGTTTCCTTTTCCTTATTAGCAACTACACCTTTTGTTCATTCCCCAGCTCTTCACTGCCTAATGGTTGTCTCCTTTCCTCACCCTGTCATCTTCTCACCCATTCAAAATACTACTTTTGAAAGGGAATCTCTCTTTACACAGCCCCATCTTTGCTCTGTATGATTTTATTAATGTCTTTCTGGGTTGTTTACACTTCACAATTCACCTCTAACCCATCCTACTAAATCTCAGTGCATCTATTTCATTACTCCGGGGTGTTCGTCCGAGACATATGACCCATGCACAGCATTAGTACTATATTGCTCTGTGTGTACAAAAATCTGTCTTCATGAACATTCATTTTCTGCTATAACCCACTTGACTCATAATAAATTAATGAAAAACACAGTTTTTAAAAAGAGAGGGGTTTGTAAATGACTATTTTGATTTTAGGCATCAAATGCTCATCACTAGCAGTAGCTGCATACATCATCCCTATTCATTGTTCTGTTTTTATGCCTTTCAGTTACATTTGTATCGCCTGAGTTTTGGAGATAAATATCTGAAATATTAGTTGAAAGCTTCCTCAGAAAGCAAATCTTTCCCACATCCTTCCCTGCAGTTCCTCTTTAAGAGGTGTCAGCATGGCTGAAAGAATGAAGTGGCTCCACATTGTTTGCCTGAACTATTATGTGTTTAACATTTCCATAACAAAAGTGCCACTCGACTTCTTCCCGATTAATGCAGCTCGAGGGCTCTTGTCCTCCTTTAATAAAACATTGTTGAAATCATTTATTTAGAGCCCCTGGTTACTAGTGGGAGAATGACCATCTTTGTGCCAAAATATAGTGTATACAGTCCACTATTTTGTAGTAGATCATTCTGTTATTTGAGAAATTGATTAAATGGATGCCTTAGAAAGTATTTATGCAAATAGCACATTACTTATGTCATTCAGACATAAGTAATGTGTGCCTTTTCAACTGTCTACCACAGCCAATGCCTCCAGTAAAATAATGTAACTTTTGACTTTTCTGCTTAAAAATCTCTACCACAAATTCAAAATCTAACAGAGAAGCACTACAGGTCCCATTTGAAAATGTTTTCTGATGCAAGACTACCTACATTTCCTGAGGACTTGCACTGGGTATGCTTATCACAGGCGTTGTGATAAGTGGCAGTGTGGGATGATATTACTGAGGATAGGAACAAAATTGATTGAAGGTCTGAATTTGGTTTAGTGACATTAAAGATGAAATTAAATACAGTCACCCAAGGAGTGTTTCCCATGACTTGGTGATGGGTTTTTGTCCCGATACTTTTACATGTTCACCTTGGTTATTTTGGAGTCTCAATCTCTCCAGTGTGGTCAAAAGGGAAAAAAAAACCTACCAGCAAACAAAAAAGTGGTTTTGTGTTGCATTGAGATGGAACTTGTTGTTTCACATCTGCAAAGCTGGCTGCAGCCACCTTGGCAACCATACCATAGGTACATCCTATAGGTGCCTGCTTGCAGTGAGAGACATAATACATTGAGAGACTGGGTGTGCTAACAGCTCTCAGAAGGACATTGTAACAAAAATCCATCTTGCTTTCCAATGTGGACATGAAACACTTGGCCAAACCAGAGCTTTGCTTTCCATCATTGTAAGCCTTCATTTCATAACAATATTGAAAGGTATGTATGCCTGCCTGTATACACTGTTGTTAAAAATAAACAGAGACCTTATGTTATGTCCATTGTGATTGCATACAAAAGCTTTGCTGTGCGCTTGGGTGATCAGTGAAGCTTGAATCTCCCTCTATTTACTGTATGGTCACTGTCAGTTCAATGAACTGCCTCCTTGTTCTCCACCATTATCCCACACTCCCTTAAACATTTGTCACTGAAGTGCCTCCAAAGACAAATAAACTGTCACCAAAAATTCAAACCTGGTAACTGGGAACAAAAAGGGAGCAGAACCTACTGGATTATTTTACATGAAATGGTGGAGAGTTGCTTTTCCCCCTAAGAGAGACCTGCTGGACAGGACTTTGGCAAGGAGCACCTTCAAATACCCAGACAAATGAAAGAACTTCCTTTCCTGTAGAAAATCTCTTTCTCTCAGGGAATGCAAAGTCTTTCTCTCTCTTAAAGCTTCCCTTGCTACATACCTTGGCATTTCAAGAATTTCCATTTGTCTCAAAATCAAGCAAAAGAAATATGAATTTGATGGACATCAACATCTGCACAGGCCTTGTTGGCTAGGAAACATACCAATACAGGCAGCCATTCCTCCTGGAAATTGTGCTCACTCTAACACAAGAAAACCCCCAGAGTTATCTCCTTATAGAGAGGAGCTCACAGTGCAAAATTAGTTCAGCTGTATTTGTTGTACAATTATTCAAATTAAAACAATCCACTTTCTGAGAAGGAAGGATACAGATGAGTCCTCCCTGCCTAGTGGTGTCTCGGTGTTGATTTACGTCAGGCAGATGCTTTCGACAGGACCTTGTAAAATCAAGTCTTAAGTTTATTGTAGCAGTTAATTATATATCGTTTTCTAGTGCTAATGTCTTCACTCCTGAAGAAAAATAAAGGCTTTTAACTGAGACAGAATTTTTCAGCAACAAGTTAAATAGTCCTTGTTGACAAACTTCAAATATGTTTCTAAGCATCCACTGAGGAACTGGAAAAGGTATTTAAGGTCATTCTTATGCTGTTGTGAACTCTGCACTTTGTAAAGAAAGCTGACTCTACTTACAAGTCTCACCCAACTACTCTGTCCTGAAGAAACAACGTTTCCACCTTTGTTTTAACAATAAGCTTACTCAACCATTCAGATGACTTTAGAAATGAACTTCAGATCACAGCTCTACATCATACTCATACACTTGTTTGGTATCACAACTTTTTGAAGGTTGGTTTATGAGTGTGCATGTGCATCTGTGTGTACTTGTCACCACAGAGTTGAATCAAATTCGTACCCAAAAGAAGTAATAATCTCGTCATTGAAATAACTAATCCAGAAGCAAGGATTTCTAATTTTGTTGATTTATACAACAGACAGATGAGGATTTGTGCTCTGTAGAGATGAAAAAGACACTATCTTGCTAATCTGTTGTTCCCTCAGTCAGAGTTTGTTTGTGGTAGCTTTTAAACTTCTGACTTGCCTTCCAGTTATGGCATTTAAAAAGAAAAGCTTTAAATAAACACTGTGAACAGAAAATAAATAAACTTCCCCTCCTTTTTTTTTTTTTTTTGGTGAGTGCCTAGTTTGACACAGTCCAAACTCAAACTCCCAGAGGACTGAACTCTTTCCTTTGTGTTAATGTTTAAAAGATTTTCCAATGGTGGAGTTTATTCCTACTGCAAACATTTCTATTTACAAGGTCAAGTGTATCAGCACTCGACACAGCTTAAGAGTGTAATTATTTATCTAAGGGCGTTTTGAGTGTGGATCAGTAGCTCTGGCAGCAAACCAGGCTTCAGCACGATGCAAAGCAACTCCCAAGAACAATATTAAAAGGTCTAGTAATTGCTGATCCCTCCAGTGTGTTTACTTTTGCATTCTTCCTTGTGGGAGAAGGCAGGCTGAATGGCAAACTTCCGTGCGTTTTGTTACAGCCCTCTTGATGCGTGCGCCACTGCCTGCACGAAGCCTTCCTCGGAACACTTGCCACCTCTGTGTGATGTATTTCTGACCATTTACTTGTTTGCACGCCTAGAAGCTTTTCTAAGAGTGTCAGTGAGAGCAACATGCCCCCATGAAGAAAGCACGGCAAACTAGTAATTCTACATACATACACGAGAAGCGTCCTTGAATTGCTTTACTCTCTTCTGGCACTGGCAAGTTACCATGCCAACGCATTATAAAATCAACCACTCTTTTAAAGTAGTATTTTCAAAGCTGTATTTACTTCTTGCATGTAATTATTCATTAAAGTAATAATAGCAGTAATTTACATCTATGTAAAGTTTTACAGGCAGATAGACGATTTTTGTTTTGTTCGTTGTTTTTGGTTTGTTTTTTCTGCAGTTCGTTTCCCCCCCTTCCTTTCCCCACTCCTCCCTCTCCCCTCCCCCCCCCTCCACCAGCGCAACCTCGGATGCTGAGAGTTCAAGTGTCCCCGGAAAAGTTTCACCACATCCATTATTTAAAGCTCCTTCTTTACTAATTTACACGTTTAGAAAATACAAAAAGCCGTACATATTTAAAACGCAGGCCTTTTTTATGCCTCCTATAAAAAAATACAAGGTTTAAGGCAGCTCAGAGACACATTTATACATTTTCACAACGTTCATAGTTTCTCCAAATAAGAAAGTTAACTTTCAATCTGTAAAACACAGTGTAGTTGATGGCCTAGAAAATATTTCACTAAATCACTGTTGCTAGTATCCCTTTAAACATAAAATGAAATCTATACCTTTCCAGAAAGACTAGCAAATGCAATTATCTGGCAAGTAGCATACGGATTTAAAACTTTTATTTCTTTCTTTTTAAATAAATTATCCCCAAAGCATACAATTTATAAAATTCTATATACAAAGAGAAGCGACTGGTAACAAATCCCAGTTTTAAATACAATTTTTTTTAATATAAGATTTACCAGAGGTCAGCACCCTGATATGACAAGAGGCAATATAGCTTTTCAGGATATTTGTACATACATGTTCTCGAGTTTAAAAGTGTCTATAGAAGATGGCAGTGCAGAGCTCTTTTAAAACAAAAGTTGCATTGTTCACTATAGCAAATGACTGAAAAAAATATATCTTTCTGTCACTAGGTTAAAGAGGAAGAGACGGCTGCTGGCACGCATTTATTATAGGGAAGGTATGTGTGTGCAAGAGTGCTGTAAACCACAGAATTTATTCAGTCTGCTATTTCCTTAAATTTAATTAATGGCAGATGCGGCATTATCCCCTTTCAAGCATCACCAAGAATGAACCTTGGCGAATGGTAATCAAGTTGTTGACTAACTAGTACGGCAACAGCTTTGGCAGCAAGGCTGGGTAGCTCACCTCTTTCTAACCTTCATTTCAAAACGCTTTTAAAAAGCCACTACGAGCATGCGGTGACTCCCGGTCTCTCCCGAGGGGCGGCTGCCAGCAACGGGAGGCCTCTGCCGCCTCGCTAGCAGTCCGTTAGCCCGTCCGGTCTCTGCTAACACGAAGGCAGGGTGGCAGCAATTGCATAGTGCAGACTCGAGGCAACGCTCCAAAAAACGACCGGGCCGCGACCACCCGTCCCCGCCACCGCCCCGGCGGCTGGCTCGCAAGACCTCGGCGACTCCGGCGGCCCAAAGCAGCCAGCGCAAGGAAGCCAGGGCAGGCCGGGAGAAGGGCGCGGACGGGCGCTGTGGGTAGCAGCAGAGGCAGAAGGGATACCTCCGCCTTCGGGGAGACTCGGGGAGACGCGGGGGACAGGGTAGGGGGCTTCTGGACTAACGGTCTGAGCGTTTCAAACTGCGCTGCGCACGAAGGGCCCGCTGGCCGCTCCTCCCGCCGCCGGCGGACTCGAAAAGAAGCCTGCGCTGGAGCGCAGGACCCGGCCCGGCGCAGAAGTAGCGTGGGAAGGGCTAACGCTACAGCTGCGGCAGCAGCGGGAGCAAGATGGAGACCAGCAGCATCCAGGCCGCGGCGGCAGGCCGGCCCGCGTTATTTCCCTGCACAGGGAACCCAGGCTCGGAGCCTGCATTGTCCTCCGCGTCGTCCCTCCCCTTCTGGCTCGGCTCCTCCTCGTAGTCCTCGTCGTAGTACTCCTCCAGCCCGCCGTCCGAGCCACCGCTGCTGCCGGCACCGTTGCCGCCCATGTCCGCGCCGAAGCAGAGGCGGGCCATGTTCTCCTTGACCGATTCGCAAATGGGCCGCTCCAGCCCGTCGCAAACACAGTCGTTGAGCAGCACGGCCTTCGGCACGGCCAGCATGTCCTCGATGACGGCGCGGCACTCCGGCGTGCAACGCAGCCCATTGAACAGCTTCCCGCAGTAGGTCATATAGCGGTTGAGCGCCTGGCTGCAACGGCTGTCCCAGTCGCAGCGCCGCCGCGCCTCCGTGCAACCCATAATGCCGGGGCCGCCGCCAGCGCCGCCGCCGGGGCCGCCGGGCACCGGGCTGCTGGTACGGGGCAGACAGGGCTCGATGGCACGCTTGGTGGCGCGGCAGTTCTCGTCCTGCGCGCAGTCGCAGTCCTCCAGCGCCGGGCCGCGCCGGGTGTGGTTGAGCTGGATGAGGGCCGCGATGCAGTGGCTTGGGCACCGCCGCCTAGAGGAAACGGCTGAGCTTGCAGCGGCCCCTGTTCCGTCCCCGCCGCCTCCCTCGGGCGGCAGCTGCAGGAGCACCGGGGCGCACGCCTCGGCATACTGGTTGTAAGCGTAGCTGCATTCGGGCTCTCCCTGACACTGCAGCACCGCCTGCCAGCAGATCAGCCGGCGGCCCTGCACCAGCGAGCTCCGCGGCGGCCACACGGCACCCAGCGTCGCCGCCAGCCACAGCCAGGCGGCTGGCCGCGGCCAGCGGCGTCCGTCGCCTCCTGCTTGGCGAGCGGGCGAGCGGGCCACCATTGCGGGCGGCGGCAGCAGCAGCTACTGCCACAAGTGAGCCGGGGAGAGGCGCTGGTAGACGACGAGGACGAGGTCGTGAAGGAGCCGCCGCCCGTGGAAAAGTTTGCAAAACTCCAGCCGGCCGTGTGCATGAGGTCTCCCCGCATCAATCCATCCGCGCCGACTCCAGGGCCCTTCAGCCCCCGAGAGTTGAAACCGGCCGGTCTCCGGCACGAAGCAGGCGCTCGGGCCCGTACTGTGCGCCCCGACCCGCAGCTCCCGGCTTGACGAGGCGGCGGCGAAGGCGCCCGGAGAGATTCGGGGAATTAGTGCAAACGGGGACTCGGAAGAGAGCGGCTTCGGAGTGCGCTCGGGGTCTTGCAGGCTGCGCCGAGAAAGCTCATGGTGCTGTCCTACTCCTTATGCAGTTCCGTTTTTCTTTATTTTTTTCTTTTCTTTTCACTTTTTGCACAAAATTAATGCTCAGCTGTTGCTGCCTCCTCGGGAGCTTTTAACTCTCCACTCGCAGCATCTCCACACATGCCAGCCGCTCCGATCCCATTCGCAGTCCGGGCTCTGCTCACTCTCCGCACTTTCGGGTGTCGAGAACTGTCTCTGCCTGTTAGCAAGAAGATAGCACGGGTAAAAGAGAAGAGGTAGCCTTCAGGGTTCTTTTCTGTCTGGGCGACTGATACTGCTTCTGTTGTTAACGAGCCGTGCAAGCTGCTCTGCGGATACGTCTGTGGATCTTTTTTTCTTTGCAAGGCTTTAAATACAAAAGTGCCCTCCGAGCAGCAGCAGCGTGCTCTGATTAGGCCTCATTATGCATGCATGGAAAAGCAAACAAACAAAAAAAATTAGCAACGCTTCTTCTTTTACACATCCCCCCAGCCTGTTCTCTCTCGCTCTTTCTCCTTTTCTCCACTTTTTTCTCCCTTCGCTCGGCCCCTTTTCCCTGCCTCGCCACTTGCCATTGGTCCAGGCTGTGTTGAAACTTCCCCCCCCATTCCCCCCCCCCGCTTTACGATCTGCCGGAGGGAGGGAAGAAGGGAGGGAGGGCTGGAGGGCAGCTCACATTCAAAGCTTGAAAGGAAAGGCTTAAAGAGAGTGACAACCCCCTGAGGAGGCCCTCCTCTGGTTAAGGCGGTGCGGCGGCCGGGCGAGAGGCGCGCAGCGGCGGCTGTGCGCAGCGGCGCTCTGGGGCTGAAGGGGCTGCGGCGGCTCCCCAGGATCACCGTGCCGCGTCGCCGCGGAGGTGAAGGGACAGGCGGCGTGGAACTACGTGCTGCTTGTGTAGTAGGGATAGTGTTTTTAAAGTGGTCCTGCTCGTTTCAGCAAGGGGGAAAAAAAGAGGGTCTGTAGCTTGAGTGATCTGTGTACCCAAACTTTACACTGATTGAAGTCAGGGCAGAGCTGCTTCCCTAAAGATAGGGCGGGTCATGCTCAAAATGGGACCGACTTTGTTCTCACTGAAATCTAAACAGACCTCCTGGCTTCAGGGAGAGCAATGCTAAATCTTAGTAGTGATGTACTGCGACCATGTAAGTGCTGCTTTTCTATGTCTTCAGTATTGCAACTTTCTTTTTTCACTTAGTGCACTCCTCACCGATATTAAACTAGCTCAGCTTCTCACTTGATGTTTCTGTGCACGAGTTTAAGACACTGACCTACGAGAGTAACAGAAATATAGTGGGTACCAGTATAGTTCTTTGATAGTTTATTAAGCTCTACCAAGTAGTAAAAAGTTGTTAAATTGTTAAGAGGATGAAATATGGGAGGGGAAGTTAAACACCTTGCTGATGTGCTGTCTTCCTGTTACACTCTCAGTTCGTTTTGCTTTGTATGTAATGAAGTAATTACAGGAATATGTGTATTAGAATTTAATAGGAGGAGCATAACAAAATCAGTTGTGTTGCAGTTATCTGTTGCCTTTCGTTTCAGTGCTACCTTAATTCCAGAGCAACGTTGTCTCCAACCACAAGGGGCATTGGTATCTGCTGGCTGTCAAAACTGGCGCTTTTTTCATCCTATCAACTCCATCTGTCACAGAAATTAAGGCTAAATCTATTTTCCAGCAAGTCGAGGATATTTGGATCCTGTGTGATTTGGACTGGTGTCTGAAAGTGCGTGGAAGGTGGAATGGTCATATGGTGTGGCTAGGAGTCAGTACGTTTTATGTGTTAAGAGGCATTCATAACTATATGCTCCATTGTCATCAGTTTTACAAGCTTCACATGTTTCTCTTTCAGTACAGTTTTGCCTCTTCTTTGCAAAAATTCTCTTTGCTTGTGTTTTTCTATCCGTGAAAACTACGTTCAGAAACTGTGCCTTCATCCACTTAATTTATAACTGTTTCTTGTACTTGTTATTAAAAATGCCAGATGCTGTTCAAGCAGGGTGCAGTAAATACACATTGCTACCTACACCAGGTTTGTTCATGCATTACTTTGCAGACTTATTCACTAATGATAACATTGTTACTGGTGAAAGTGAGATAGTTTGGGGTGGGTAAGTTGGAGGTCATGTCACAGATGCTGCCATACAGCCTGATTGCTAAGGAAACCAGTCTGTGTTGATGCAGCTGGAGAGAAGGCAGTCTGGATGCTAGGATGTTCCAGGCATGTGAGAGAGAGAACTGACATGGGGAGAGGATTGCACTTTTGCATGGGACAGGAGCCTCCTGAGCTCCAGCACAGGACAGCAGGAGTAGCTGGCTATTCTGTCCCAGAGGGGCTCCCTTCTGTGGACAGCTGAGGCATGAGCCCCATCCATCTCCTCCCTTCATCTACAGAATCCATCCAGCTTTACTGTCCATTTCTGGAGCAGGAAACAGGCAGTTTCCTTTGTGAAGAATGGCAGGAGCTGAATTTAAGACCTCCCAGGAGGGGGAGTAGAGGAGCCTTCATTCTGTGGCTGGGAAGAGGCTGTTTGTGCTGCTTGAACTGGAGGAAGGTCAGTGAGTGGTCCAGCTACTGCTGACAGCATTCCTTGACTGGGGTCTGTTCACTTCACCTGCTGGTCTGAAAGGTGTGGCGTGGCATGAAGCATTATTTTATCAGGAAGAGGTTTTCACATACATCTTTAAGTTAAATACAAGTTTTGTATAGTAGTAATAACAATGGAAATGTTGACTTTGAAGTTTGGAATTATCTTTGATATCATACAACTGACAAATGGCATAACAAAAGATAGCTGGGCGCTTCACTTTCCATACCTTTCAGCCATGCAGAATGTAACAATCTGCATCCTGAATTATTTATCCTTTGTCAATAAGTTATCATCTTTAAATGGTTTAAAGCATAGTAGTCTATTTTTAATTAATGAATACTTGGAATCAGCCTGTATTTTCAACTGCCTCACTGTTGGATGAAGGCAGTCTTTTCTGGTGTGGAACTAAATCTGGGGAAATAACTCTCTGAGCTGCCTTCTTTGGTGCAGGTTTTCTAACAACAGAAATGGTATGGTCAAATTCAACTTTTCAATGTTCAGAGTAGCTCTGAAAGTAATGAGGAAGGCAACTCTTACTTTTTTCACAAAGAACCATGTAGGAAAATTGCTCCCATGACTGGACAGCAAAATAAGATTTGATGCTTTATGAATGCCCACATTTGCTACATTTTCTGTTCACCATCCTTTCCTGTCTTAGCAATTATTTTTGTTTTTCACATTAGTTCTTCAAATTACTATGGAGTAGGAATCTTACATCACTAAGGGTTACGTTAGCAGCTATAAATCCAGTACATAACTCATCTGGATTTATTGGAAAGACTCTTGGGCACCTTTTTTTTAACCCCTTTGTCTTTTCCCCCTTTTCATTTCACACTCTTTCTTAATGAATCTTCTTTCCAAATCATGTTTTCTTAAATTCTTTCTCTGACCTATTTTACATTGGGAGAGTTTAGAAAATAAGAAAACAGATGCAAAAGCATTGGCCTTAAGATTTAACAATGCACATTCAGATTAATTAAATATTCATGGCCTATACATGCAGTTAATGCCTCTCAAATTACTTACAAGCACATTTCTTTTACTGGATTATATTGCTTTTTCTACATTTCAAGATTTACAACTGTTATTAAAAATAGTTGGCAGAAGTCCTGTGAATTAATTAAACACTGATAACATTTCTGTTTGTGCATCCAGTAATACCATAGTGTGTGCCTGATAGGGACACATAGTGAGAGAACACTTTTTCTTCTTGAAGAAGGGCTTGAATTCTCTACTAATAGAAGGTTTTACCTATCAGTGAAAGGTGACCTCTTACCAAACTTTGTCAGTAGTTCTCAGAACTTTGGCATTATGGTGCATAGAGGTTGTGGGAGGCAGTAAAAGGCCTGCTCATACACCAACATTCATCCCATAGAAATAGCTCTGTAAGGTGTCATTCGCAGTAGCCTGTGCAGGTGACTGAATAGGGACATGTGCATACTGCTGAATTCTTGATGTATCCTCAGAGACCCATCTATAGTAACTTCTGCACTCTAAAGTTACAAAAGAAAAACCCTGTGGTTTACCAGATACCCAGTACAAACTGGTGAGGTGGGGGGGTGGGAAGGGAAACGAGTATAATACTTTCCTGATTGGCATCTGTTTCAATAGAGAAGTAAGGGCAAGAGGAGGCATCTAAATTAGGTTCTTGCTCACATCTGGAATAGTTTATCTTTTTATTGACTCTGCAGGGCTGTTTGGAATATTTGTGTCCCAAGTTAGCCAACTAAGCTAAGTGTGAATATTCCCCAAAATAGGAATTTGTTCATGAGAATGTGCAGGGCTTTCAAGTGTGAACATCTAGCTTTAGTCAGAAGGGAAAATAATGAACAGGGAGCACAGAAAATAACTATATTGGTTGACAGTCACTCCATCTCGTTGAAGCTGGTAGCTGATGACACTACTGCACTGCATGCTGTAGGATGAGTTAGACATTGTTACGTCTACTGTACATTCTTAAGGCTTTCTTTGCCAGTGTAGAGTCATGAGCATTATTAAGGGCATTCAATGCCTGGCCTTTAGGTCAGTTACTTTGAATTGATTTTAGGATTGTGCCCTTCAGAAACAGGTTTTGCATATCCACTTGCACATCTACCGGCTCAAGGCTGCTTTTAACATCCTTTTTCTATTCAATGCATGCTGCAGGCTGCCAGTGTGATTTGTTTATAGCCTGATTCTTGAGACTGTGTTGCATGCTATGGGCTGTGATATGGGGATGAATAAGAGAGCAAAACATGATGATGTGGCATTGGAGGACCAAGTGGTGACTGTAAGATCAACTATATAGACTTTGGAGTATGCTGTATGGAATTACTCCCTGATTGCTTTCCAGAAGACAGCCTGGAATCGACTAAGTTATTTACTGGATGGAATTAGAGGGACCCAATTTGTAATCCAATGTCTGTACTTCAATCCTTGAGGCATATAGGGAACAGAAAGTAAAAAGAAGTGCAAATAGTCTTGTCTTAGTACAGGAAGAGCATGGACATATAAAGAAAATGTGGGGTGGGCCTGTTTGGAAGAGTTGGAGGCAGAGTGCCATTAATAATTTTGGAATATTACTTAGGTCCTGCAAATACTGTGCTATAGTGGTTAGCTGCAGATGTGGAATCATAGAGTCATAGAATGGTTTGGAAGGGACTTTAAATGTGGTGAAGTTGAATGCCCTTATAATGGGCAGGAACATCTTAAATTGGATCAGGTTGCTCAGAGCCCTGTCTAACCTGAACTTAATAGTTACAGGGATGGGGCATCTGACACCTCTCTTGGCAAGCTGTCTTACCACCCAGCTGTAAAGAGTTTCTTCCTTACATCTATTCTGATCTACTCTCTTTTAGTTCAAAACCATTACCCTTTGTGCTATTGCTACATGCTATACTAAATAGTCTGTCCACATCTTTAATATAAGCCCCCTTTAAGTACTGAAAAGCAACCATAAGGTCTCCCCATAGTCTTCTCCTGTCCAGGCTTAACAAGCCCAACACTCTCAGCCTTTACTCACAGGAGAGGTGTTCCATTCCTCTGATTATTTTTGTGGTACTCCTGTGGATCCATTCTAACGGGTCCTTGTTTTTTCTGTACTGATGACTCCAGAGCTAGACACAGTACTTAAAGTGTGGTTTCACCAGAGTGGAGAAGGGGAGTATAATCACCTCCCTTGACCTGCTGGCCACAATTCTTTTGATGCAGCCCAGAATGAAATTTGTTTCTGGGCTGCAAGTACAAACTGTCATCTCATGTCCAGCTTCTCATTCACCAGTACACCCAAGTCCTTCTCTTTGGGGATGCTCTCAAGACCTTCATCCCCTCCAGCCTGTATTGATACCAAGGATTGCTTTGACCAAGGTGCAGGGCTTTGTGTTTGGCCTTACTGAACTTCACGAGGTTCACATAGGCCCACTTCTTGAATTTGTTCAGATGTCTCTGGATGACAGCCTGTCCCTCTGGCATGTCAATCACACCACTGAGCTTTGTGTCATCTACAGATTTGCTGAGGATGCATTCCATCTCACTGTGTCTGTCACTGATGAAGATACTAAACAGAACTGTTCCCAGTATGGACCCCTGAGGGACACCAGTCATCACTGATCTCCATCTGGTCATGGAGACATTGACCACTACTCTCAGCATGCAACCATCCAGCCAATTGTTTAGCAGCTGAAGAGTTCATCCATCAAATCAACGTCTCTCCAATTTAGAGAGGAGTGACTGTGTCAAAGGCCTTAGAAAAGTGCAGATTAATGACATCTGTAGCAATTCTCTTGCCCATTGATGTAATCACTCTGTCATAGAAGGCTGCTAGGTTGGTCAGGCAAGACTTTCCTTTGGTGAAGCCATGCTGGCTGTCTCAAATCACCCCTCTGTCCTCCATATGTCATCACAGCTTCCAGGAGGCTCTGTTACATGTTCTTCTGAAGCACAGAGATGAGGCTGTCGGGTTGGTCGTTCCCAGGGTCCTCCTTTTTACGCTTTTTAAAAACAGTGGCAGTGCCTGCCTTTTTATTAATCACCAGAGACTACACCTGACTGCCAGAACTTTTCAAATATCTTGGAGAGTGGCTTGATAACTACATTAGTTAGTTCCTTCAGCATTCAATATTTAATAGTAAGATCAGTTGTCCACTGGATACCAAGCCACTGGTGCTGGAACATAAGGTTAGGGAGCAGAATAAATCCCCCATCATCCAAGAGGAGAGGGTTAGTGACCTGCTGTACCGCTTAGGCAGCATGTGTATGGGACCTCATGGCAGGTACCCAAGGGTATTGAGGGAGCTGGCAGAAGTGCTCGCCAAGCCACTCTCCATCCTTAATCAGGAGTCCTGGCTAACTGGGGAGGTCCCAGTTGACTGGGGATTGACAAACCTGACACCCATCTACAAGAAGGGCTGGAAGGAGGACCTGGGGAATTACAGACCTGTCAGTCTGACCTTGGTGCCAGAGAAGTTTGTGGAGCAGATCAATCTTGAGTGCCATTATGCATCATGTGCAGGGCAACCAGGTGATCAGGCCCAGTCAGCATGGGTTCATGAAGGACAGGTACTGCTTGGCGAACCTGATCTTGTTCTACAGCAAGGTGACCCACTTAATGGGTGAGGGAAAAGCTGTAAATGTTGTTTGCCTGGACTTTGGTAAAGCCTTTGACACTGTCTCCCGCAGCAGCCCTCTGGAGAAATGCTTCTCATGGCTTGGATGAGCAGATTCTTCACTCAGTTAAAAACTGGGTGATTGGCAGGTCTCAAATGGAGTTAAATCCAGTTGGTGGCAGGTCAATAGTGGTGTTCCCCAGAGCTCAGTGCTGGGGCCAGTTCTATTTAATATCTTTATCACTGATCTGCATGAGGGGATTGAGTGCACCCTCAGTAAGTTTGCAAATGAGAATAAATTGGATGGGAGTGTTGATCTGCTTCAGAGTAGGAAGGCTCTACAGTGGGACCTGGACAGGCTGGATCCATGGTCAGAGGCTAATGGTATGAGGTTTAACAAGGCCAAGCACTAAGTCCTGCACTTGGGCCACAACTTCATGCAATGCTATAGCCTTGGCGCAGAGTGGCTGGAAAGCTGCCTAGCAGAAAGGGACCTGGGGGGTGTTGCCAGCCAGCTGCACATGAGCCAGCAGTGTGCCTGAGTGGCCAAGAAGGCAAACAATATCCTGGCCTGTATCAGGAATAGTGTGGCCAGCAGAAGTAGGGAAGTGACCATGTCCCTGTGCTCAGCACTGGTGCACCTCACCTTGAGTACTGTATTCAGTTTTGGGCCCCTCACTACAAGAATGACATTTTAGGGCTGGAGCATGTCCAGAGAAAGGCAACAAAGCTGGTGAAGTGTCTGGAGAACAAGTCTTATGAAGAGAAGCTGCAGTAGCTGGGATTGTTTAGTCTGGAGAAGAGGCTAAAGGGAGACCTCATTGCTCTCTGCAGCTACCTGAAAGGAGGATGTAGTGAGACTGGGGTCAGTCTCTCCTCCCTACTCTCAGATGATAGGACAAGACAAAATGTCCTGAAATTGTGCCAGGTGAAGTTTAGATTTGGTATTAGGAAAAATGTATTTACTGAGAGGGTGGTCAAGTTGGTGGAGTCATGATCCCTGGAGGTGTTCAAGAAACAGAAATGCCGCTTCAGACATTGTTTAATAGCCATGGCGGTGTTAGGCTGACAGTTGAACTCAATGATCTTAGAGGTCTTTTTCAACAGAAACAGTTCTATGATTCTGTGATTGTATGACTAGATGCTTCTTATTTGGCCTCATAGACTTATGTATGTTCAGGTTCCTCAGGTGGTCTCAAACTTGACCTTCACCCACCTGGAAGGTGGCAGTGAGAGCATCAAGGCACATGCATAGGGCCTCTCACAGTGGGGGCTGACACCATGCTGCTGGTTGTATGAGGGCTGGCAGTGCTGGAGTGGCCCCTGGGAAGATGTGGGCCAGTTCTGCACAAGTGCTTTCTGCTGCTTCTGAATCACTGAATCGATTGGCAAGTCTCAGCTGCTGGCTCTGGTGCATTATGACTCTTCTGCCCAGTTCATATGTGCCAGGATCATATGCCTAATAGCCTGTGGCAGTGTCCTGGGGGCTTCCTTCAGGTCTCACCAGCTGGAAACCTTCAAAATATTCACTAATTTATGTGGTTTTATGTCATGATGAGCCTGCAAGCCAGTGAGGGACTGCTGCAAAGGCCTGTAGTACTAGGACAAGGGGCAACGGTTTTAAACTAGAGAAGAGTGTATTTAGATTGGATGTTATGAAGAAGTTCTTTGCTACGAGGGTGTTGGAACACTGCAGAATACTGCCCAGGACAGTAGTGACAGCTCCATCCTTGGACACATGCAAGATCAGGCTTGACAGGGCTCCGAGCAACCTCTTCTATTTGGGGATGTCCCTGCTCACTGCATAGGAGTTGGATTAGATGACCTCTAGAGGTCCCTTTGAACCCAGTGCATTCTATGATTCTATTATTCTATGATTCTCTTAAAACAGGTGGGACTCTCAGTGTTGAGGTTCACCCACTTGAGAGAATATATAAATTTACCTTAAATAGACTTCTAATTTTGTCTTTTTCCCCCCTTCTTTTTAATATGTCTTTTCTATTTGTAATATGTACATAAAAATTGAGTAGCCCCCTTGTAAAGTTGGAGATTTTTTTTTACATATAAGTGTGTATATATATATATGTATATATATATATGTATATATATAAAATAGTAGGTATCATTGATAGCATTTGCCCAGTGCATCCAGTAAAGTAAACATGGAAATATTGCACAATACTTTGCTAGACTTCTGGGTTTTTGAGCTCTGTTCCAATCCAAACTACAAACTAGACCATACATGCTCCTAAACCAAATCTAAGAACAGAGTATGACTGACAAGATTTTGGTCCTAAGAAAGGCAAAAGTGGTCACAGAATCAACTAGGTTGTAAAAGATCTGAGAGATCATCAAGTCCAACCTACTACCTAATACCTAACAACACCTGACAACTAAGCCATGGCTCCAAGTGCCACATCCGGTTTGTTTTTTTAACACCTCCAGGGATGGTGACTCCACTGCCTCCCTGGGCAGCTCATTCCGATGGGCAATTACTCTTTCTGTGAAGAACTTTCTCCTCACCTTGAGCCTAAACTTCCCCTAGCACCGCTTGAGGATGGTGTTTGTGAAGGCCTGGTTTCTGGTCACCTGTTATGCCAGGTAGATAAGGGTTGTAAATAAGCATGTTCTACAAAGATGAATGTAACCTATGCAAGATGTCTCTATGTCAAGTGAATTTCAACCATCACAATCTTAAGGAAGTTCTTTGTTGGACATATCAATATGTGAATACACAAAGACAGATAGATGTCCTTTGTTTGGCTAATGGTTTTGGTTCATTGATTTATTTATTTTTTCTGTATTTGTCAAATATTTACAACCAGACATTCTCTGAGGCAGCTAATAGGTTTGTGTTGCTGGATGTAGCTCTTTGAAATATAGATAATGTAAATTTGCAAGAAGGAGAAAATTCTGAATTTTCCTGTGTGAGAAGTATAAAGAAATATATAGCTTTCTTGATAAGCAGAGTTTTATTCTATATAGTCTGAAGGACAAAATAGAGCAACAGTTTTATTTTTGTGGTTTCAGATAACACCAAGGCAAATGTAGCAAGTACTGTGGAAGGGTAATATGTAATGTGGCCTCCTACCTCTTCAATCCTCGAATTCACTTCCTGTGTTTGAATTTTAAGATGGCTGCAGTGCAACATGCCATTCAACAGCGTAGCCCAAATCTGTTCAGTTTAGTAGGTATCCTTGATGGCTGTGATCATGTTTGCCTAAAGCCTTGTTTACACACAAAAGTAGCTGTGGTTAAAATAAAGATCTTTCCAAACAATTTGATTGAAGGAATAAAAAAAAATCAACATGAATTTGTAGTTATTAAACTAATTCTAGGTGTGTTTCAAGAGGTCTTTTTAAGCACAGCTGACTTCCTATCATGGTGATGCCTTTGAGCTGACCTGCCATAAAGGAGGGTCAGACTTGTTTATTACACCTTCTCAGAAACTTCCCTTCTTTCATTGTACTAAACCAAAATGTATAAAGACTAAGTAACACATTAAACATGAAGCAGACATGCAAATATTTCAGAGTCCTGACCCACATTGCCAAATTCAAATAAATCAGTGTTACTCAACAAATAAACCAATTTAAGTGTGCTTGAGCAAGGATTTGCTATCTTTTAACTGCATCTTTTAAAAGGCTGTTTTAGTTAACCAGGGCAACTCTTGCTACAGCCAGCAGCCTAGGCACTTTCTAGTTCATTAATTCATTTGCTTGAAATACCAGGGGAGAAGAACAAATTAAGATGGACTTTTATATGGAGGGAGATACCTTGGATAATTAGTAGATTTTATGACAAGAACAGCAGCTGCATTCATGCAGGTACTTGCATCTTTCTTCCTGCATTTCACTTAAAAGATGTCAAAGCAGGTAGTAGAACTCCTCTCCTACGCCCTTAGCAGTTGTACCAGAATGCTTGTATGAAAGAAAAATGTCTTTGTATCTTAAAAGTCTCATTTGCAAAGGTGATGAATGATTCAGTTGCTTCATATTAGGAGCACAGTCTGAGACATTTCCAGAGCCTGATTTTCAAAATATGTTGAGCATCCAACCTTTGAAAATCATGTTTTCCATTTTGGCATTCAAAAAGGAATCATTTACAGTCATGGATAGCTTTGAAAATATATCTTCTTTCTGCAGTTAACAAAAGTTAAGGGCTTCAGACTGTTTCAGGGAGAAATAGTCCATCATAAAGTTGTCACTGTGCCAGTAATAAGCTTTAAAATACTGAGATGGGAGTTCTCAGTAACAACAAAATATAACTGGTGTTATTGACAGGCAGAATATGGTGTTAAGGGCTTTGATACCTCAAAATTCACTGAGACACCAGCTGTCCTCAGATGTGTTGCAAATGAGGATTTTGTTCTTCTTAACAAACAGTTATCGTTCTTGGTGTGCATTGTGGTGGTAATCTTTCTTCTTATCTGAGGCAATGGCTTTTTACAAAGTTCCCCCCAAAGGATCAGATTAGGAAGACCAAAGATGAGACTAAAATAATTTCCTTTGGGAAAATAGTTAGCAACAGAGGTGCTCTGAAGATTTCCTAAACTCTGGGTACTGAGTTATACTCTGGCATCCTGCTGCTTCTTAGAGCCAGACTTAATATTCGTAGCTGGATAGCCCAGACATGGCCAGAGGCTTGCCAGTATTAGACATTAGAGGTGGTAAACAGGTTTTGGAATGTCAGTGTGACATGAGTCATGGTGTTAAATTTTCCAGTAGTTTATTTTGGTCTATTCTAAAATGTCCTATGTGATAAGTTAAGGGGTATCTACCACTTTGTTTCAATAGACTTCTTTGTTTGGAAACATCACTTGTAACTGCTGCTACTGCCTTTAAATACTGTTGTGCATAGCTGTATTGCATTTTCCTATCCAGGTAATTTTCTATCAATGTTAATTCATATGTTATTAATGAGATTAATTATTAGCATAACTGTTGGATAATTAGTTATTTGTGATACACAAGCCATGACATTTAGAAAAAAAAAACAGTAGTCTTCTATTTGATCGTATTTATTTATCTTGCTTTGGCCTCTCCAGTTGCCTTTTGCCATCTTTCTTAACTGAATTTCCCTTTGCAAAATTATTTGTCAAAGGCAAAGCATTTAACAAACTCATACCTAAATGTATTTCTTTGAGAATATGCATCATTATAATTTGTGTGGCCATCTTGAAATCTTTCTGTGGATTTGGGCACCTTCCAGAGATCAGGAGTCACTGCCAGGTGAGAAAATTGGAGCCTGAATTGCACACTGCAGATACTCAAGATCTACAGCTCAGCTCAGAGCAGATGACTCACAGCAAGCCGTTATTTGAATGAATTCAAGTAAAGTGTTTAGAGAATTGTTAAGGAATGTGACAAAATATACATTTGCTTGCATATCATTTGATAACATGAAATGGAGCAAAAACTGGCAAACGAAGCTTACTATGAATGGCACAGGTAGTATTAGTCTTCTTTTAGGGGGAATGTGACCCCGCTAACCATGACATGTTACACCTTTGATGTTCCAAGGGATTCAGAACTGCAGCTTAAGTGCTTAAAACTGGGCAGATTTAAAGTCAAAGGGAACTGTCCATATGGTTCGTCTACGTCAAGAAAAGATTTTTATGTGGGAATAGGTCTTTGTCCCTAAGGAAGTCTGGTGGAAATGGGGTTTGTTCATTGGACATGCTGTGGAAACAGTGAGAAAGAGGAAACTCTTCTCCACGTTGGCAATGTGATGAAAACTCAATTATGGTTGTGTCATGGCCATTAGAAACATAGACAAAATTTCATCAGCAAACACTGTCCTACAATTTGGGTCATTATCTCCCCAGGAATGTACAGCCATTCATCATACCCCTGCAGCCTTCCTTCGTTTTTCTCCCCATGCATAGCACTGGATTGTTTTTGTCTGCCATAGAATTTTTTTTATCAGAACATCTTAAACAAAGCTTAATTCGCTGAACTAAAATAATTGAAATCACTTTGTGTTTAACAAAAGTGCAAATAGATTATATTATTCCCCCCCAAAAGTCAAATTATTGAACTGTAGTATTCTTTAGAAGGAAACAATTACCCTCTATATTCAGCTAAGAGGTAGTTTACAAGGCCATTCATGTAGAAATTTTTCTATTTCCTGTGCTTTAATAAATCTCATCTTGTAGAAAAACAGAACTATCAGAAAGCCTCCATGATATACAACACATATTGTGTTTTCTGAACCTTGGAAAGAGCAATTCTCTCAGTGTCCTCTTCTTGTTCTCTTGCTCTTAATGCTAAGTAATCTATTACCCACTATTACTCTTATCAGATGGCTTCTCTGTGGAATGAGCTAGTCCTGTTACAGGAACAAATAGTTGCGCTGAGTGTGGTCAAGTGGAATAAGTTTTTGGTGACAAAATTTTAATCTTTCTTTGTTGTAAATCACAAGAAAGCATATGGATTTTCATCAGTGAGAATCCTTAATTGGACACCAGGCCTCCAGTGATTGCCTTATAATGTCACAAATCATCCGTAATCTGCTTTTGAGATTACAGGTTAATCACCTTAGTCTGATTCAGTTCTAACATTGTTTCTTTCTAACTTTGTGTGTTATGTAATGAATAACATGCTTGAAGTACCTTTCATTTTTTATCCTGTGAGAGGCTAATAAACCAACAGGGGAATTTTACAACATGGTGAGTGCTATTTTGCAGTGTTTCATTAGCCACAAATCCACAAGTCACTTTCAGGAATTCCAGATGACAGACTGAAGGTGTTTTTGCAGCTGTTCTATGGGAGCTCATGAAAGTCCTGTTCTCTTTAAAGATTAAAAAAAAAGGGGGGGGGGGGGGCAAGCAAAAAAAAAAATCTTTTTGCATATCAGTCCTTCTGACAGTCTCCAGTAAAGCAAGAAGACTCATCTCCACCACAGCTGAGTACCGTGCTTTTTAATCCATATGCCTATGGATAGTTCAAATATAGTCTCTCTTGTGAAACACTTTTTACTGTAGTACTGAATGAAGTGAATGCCTTTGAATAAGATATAATATGCTCCAAAATGCTTTGAATGGTTTTTCACTTAAAAAAATATTGCCTACAGTGATGCTATCTTCTGACTGTTATTCTTATTCCATGAGGTGATTTTTAAATTGAATTCCCTGCCATCTTTATATACCAGAGAACATCTTGAAAAAATCAAGTGCAAATAGTGGCTGTTTTCTAAAGGTCAAAGAAATTGTAAGGGAAAAAGAAAGTATTTTCTGAAAAGAAATATTCAGGAAGCCCTAAATATTTATGTACTGATATCATCTTAGACCTCCAGGGTGTTTCAAAGTACAGACAGCTACATTTTTAATAAATATGTTTTCCAAACCAAATTTCATTTCTCATTTCATATATATATATATTAAAAGATAATTCTGCTGACTCATACTTCTTGCTTTGAGTTTTAACAGCTTATGTTTGGTCCTATGCCAAATGAATTTTCTGTCCATTTTAAAAGTGTGAAGGTTTGGGATATAGTACTGCCAAGAACTGTTTTTGAAAAACACTGTTTGACTTGCCTGTAAGGTAGTGGAAAGGGATAATCAGTTCATTTGAAATAACCTCTGTTTACATGACAGTATTTTAGCATGTATTAGCTGGTGAGGTAATGCACATCCTATACTGCTATTTGAAAAGTGCAGTTGCTTTACCGAATATTAAGTCAACGTGCAGATGTCTGTGTTTGCCCATCTGCTCTGAGTGGTCTTTTGGCAGTCCTCCATTTTTCATCCTTACAGGATGCATCAGCATCAACTGTTCTTTCACAGTGATGAGAGATCATCTACCCATTTAAGTGCTAGTCCTGCTTATGATCAGTCCATTTACATCTGTGCACTATATTGCTGTACTGTGTTTTCTACACTTGCCCTGAGCCATAGAGAGGAACTGTCTCTGCTTGCCATCTGGGGAAAACGGAAGGATCAGGAAATCCTTGAAATATTGCCATGAACATAATTAATAGACTCTGACAGTCATAAAAAAATGCTGGAATGCAATGGGAAAGGATATCTTTCTCTTTTCAAATAGTACAAAGGCCAGGTAGAAGGTGAAAGAGCCAAGAATACAAAGTACTTGAATCGCATCCAATGCAGAGAGATGCAGGTATAACTTGGTCTTGGCTTTCAGTAACCTTCCAAACATTGGCAAGCCATGTGAGATAGGGTATAAGACAAGACAGCAGCAAACTGGTAATGAACACTTCACACCAACAGCCTCATATCCCATCTTCCCACATCAGATTGGTTCCCTTCTGACTGGCAGCAAGATGTTGGATTTGCAAATCATCATCAATGCTATCCTTGTATCATGAAGCATTTCATCTATTTTGGCTGTACATGACAGCATCCAAAAAGGTATGAGTTGTAGGATGTTATAATTTTGGGGTGTTTTAGTTTGAACCCTGTTGCACTCAGTTGTTGTCTTCTGCATTGTCCATAATAACTGGCTAGGCAAGAAAATGTGGGAACCCATAGCAGGACACAAGGGTATTGAGTATGCAACCTGATTGCTGAAAGCTGAGTATACAAGTGGAAGAAGAGGTAGTTGCATTTGCCTGTAGTTTCATAAATATCTTACCATCTAGTATGGACTAGTTAGGGTGACTAAGACTTCTGCCAAATATGACCTAGACAAGTTCCACATGAGCCGCATATGCATGCACCATGGTCCCAGCAAAACAAACACTTCAGTGTGTGTGTAAGGGAAGGGATAGAACCTCATCTGCAAGTCCTCCTCAGGGACTCTGCAGTTTGTGCAGTCCCAGGGAGCATGGGTCAGTGGAAATATATTTCTAGGACTTCCAGGATTTGTATGCACTTGTGCAAGATTATAGAAATACAAATATATTTTCAGTAGCCCATAGTGGTGGGAGTGAATTAAGAAAGAAAAGGCGCGCTCACTTTGGAGAAAGTCTCTAGAGGTTGATGGAAGCTTTGTTATTTCTGTGTTTCAATCCTAAATTAGGCAAAACCAGAAAATACATGGCAGGAGAAAGGCTCACTTTTAAAAGGGTGGGCTATGAGTTGCCTGTTAGCATTTTGGCCAAAAAGGAAGGGCACTGGAAGGGGTTTTTACAGGCTTCTCCTGAGCATTTATTGAACTTGGTTTGAGAAAGAGCAATGAAAAACAAATATTTACCAAAGACACTCTGTGAAAAAAATTAACTTTGAAGGAAGAAGGTTCTCTCTGCCTTGAAGCAGATGGAGTGTGGAGGAATTTGCACAAAGGATTCCTTGGTGGATTCTTCAATCTGGCAGTAATGAAACAAAGCATTGAAGAAATTCTGAGCCATCCCATCTGTCCTTTCAAACAAAGAAGTGATGTAAACAAAGGAGAGTTCATGCTTGCTGAAATCCCTGGGTGCTGCTTGGATTCTCATAAAGTGGGGCTCAACTGTAGCATTCCAGATCGATGTGCAGATTTGGCAGATAAAAATCAGAGCATAATTTGTGATTCCTGAAAACAAATTAATGAATGCAATAAAAATTTATGTTCTTTCTCAGAGATAAGATGAGAGAAAGGAAGGAAAGAAGGAGGGGGAAGGGCAGGGTTGCAGTGTTCCAGTTTGGCACCTATATCCTGTCCTTTCAGTTTTCACTTCCCCAGCCCCTGGCTTCAGAACTCATCAGCCATTTTCCTTTGTATTATTCTCATGACTGCAAGACCTGCCATTCCATCCATATTCTCTTTCAACTTACACAACATGTACCACTCTCACTTTCCCCAAATATTTTTTGTGTGCAATACACTAATTAAAGAACAAACGTACCATACACACCATGTCAGTGTCTTCATTTCTAGCCTTTGCTCATTTTTTTCTGTTATCATTTCGACAGATTAAAAATTTCCTCGAGAAAGAATCATAGAATCACAGAATCACCAAGGTTGGAAAAGACCTCAAAGATCATCAAGTCCAACCTATCACCACAGACCTCATGCCTACTGGACCATGGCACCAAGTGCCACGTCCAATCCTCTCTTGAACACCTCCAGGGATGGTGACTCCACCACCTCCTTGGGCAGCCCATTCCAATGGCTAACGACTCTCTCTGTGAAGAACTTTCTCCTCACCTTGAGCCTAAACTTCCCCTGGTGCAGCTTGAGACTGTGTCCTCTTGTTCTGGTGCTGGTTGCCTGGGAGAAGAGACAAACCCCCTCCTGGCTACAACCAACCTTCAGGTAGTTGTAGAGAGCAATAAGCTCTCCCCTGGGCCTCCTCTTCTCCAGAGTGCAACCCCAGCTCATAGGGCTTGTGCTTGAGGCCTCTCCCCAGCCTCGTTGCCCTTCTCTGGACACGTTAAAGAGTCTCAATGTCCTTAAATTGAGTGACCCAGAACTGGACACAGTACTCAAGGTGTGGCCTAACCACTGCACAGTACAGGGGCACAATGACTTCCCTGCTCCTGCTGGCCACACTATTCTTGATGCAGGCCAGGATGCCATTGGCCTTCTTGGCCACCTGAGCACACTGCTGGCTCATCTTCAGCCCGCTGTCAATCAGTACCCCCATCTCCCTTTCTGTTTGGCAGCTCTCCAGCCACTCTGAGCCCAGCCTGTAGCACTGCATGGGGTTGTTGTGGCCAAAGTGCAGCACCTGGCACTTGGACTTGTTGAATGCCATTGTGTTGGACTCTGCCCATCTGTCCAGTTGGTGAAGGTCATTCTGCAGAGCCCTTCTGCCCTCTAACAGATCAACAGCTGCCCCCAACTTGGTGTCATCTGCAAATTTACTGATGACTGACTGAATCCCCTTATCCAGATCATCAATGAAGATATTAAACAGGATGGGGCCCAGCATTGATCCCTGGGGGACACCACTACTGACTGGCTGCCAGCTGGACGTGGCACCATTCACCACCACTCTCTGGGCTCAGCCCTCCAGCCAGTTCCTAACCCAGCACAGAGTGCTGCTGTCCAAGCCACGAGCTGACAGCTTAGCCAGCAGTTTGCTGTGGGGGATGGTGTCAAAGGCCTTGCTGAAGTCCAGGTAGACTACATCCACAGGCCTCCCCACATCCACCAGGCGGGTCACCTGATCATAGAAGGAGATCAGGTTGGTCAGGCAGGACTTGCCCTTCCTAAAGCCGTGCTGGCTGGGCCTGATCCCTTGGCCATCCTGCAGGTGCGCAGTTATTGCCGCCAAGATAATCTGCTCCACAATTTTCCCTGGCACTGAGGTCAGGCTGACAGGCCTGGAGTTTCCTCGTTCATCCATCTGACCCTTCTTGTGGATGGGGATCACATTGGTCAGTTTCCAGTCATCTAGGACCTCTCCAGTGAGCCAGGACTGTTGAAAAATGATGGAGAGCGGCTTGGCCAGCTCATCTGCCAGCTCTCTCAGCACCCTAGGATGGATCCCATCTGGTCCCATGGACTTGTGAGTATCAAAGAGGCTCAGCAAGTCCCAAACTAATTCCTCATGAATTTCAGGGTTGCTACACTGCTCCCTGACCCCATCAACCAGTTCAAGAGGCCAGTTATCCTGGAGTCCTCCTGTTCTATTTTATTGTTTTCTCACCACATAGTTGGTAGCAAAGTGTCAGTGTGTGGTGTGTAAATAATGCAGGAAAAGAATGGTGAGCCATAATAACAGACTTCTATTAAATAGATACTGATCAAACTTTCGTCAAAGCTGAACTCTGGTGTTCTACTTAAAAATCTACTGTTCCACATTTCATAGTTAGATGTGTTAACTACACCTACAGTTTCTGTATGTTTTCCATCATAAGGCCTCTTATGATTGCTGCTAGGCTTGCCAAACTATTTCAGCTGTTCAGGCTGAAAGTTTTCCACTCTGGATATCTACTTCAGGTTGAATTTAGGGGAATTAAAGTATGTTCAAATTAATTTATTTTCAGTTGACTCTTCAATCTTACAATCTGAAGTGAGCATTTAAATTTTGTGGCAAAAAGAGAAGAGGGCATGGTGCCCTCATGGCAGAATGGGCCCTTTACTTACTTGCATTAGAGGGGGGAAACAATCATCACATATTTTGCCATGTTTTGGTTTTTCTTTAATAATTTGTCAAAAGCTTAATAATTAAGCAGACATTTCTGCTACACAAGTCTCCACTGAGCATGGCCCCCACAAGACCAGTGGGCAATGAGTACCAATTTATTTCTCATTTTCAACTTTTGGGCCTTTCTTTGTCTCCATTGGGTAGGGAATTGCAGTAAAAGAAGTTCAACTCTCCTGGTACAGGAGGGTGAGGCCTTCTTCAGCAACCAAATTGTTCGTCTGCATCTCTTTCCAGACTAGCATCTGAGTCAATCTCTTCTTGTACTGCCATTAGCTACATATTTTTCTGCTCATCCAGGGAAAGCATCTGCACAAAGGTTTTCAGAATGGCTGAGAGCTCACAGGAGCAGATGCCCCATACATGTATAGTCAGGTCCTAGGTATGCTAGAAACCAAGTGCCAGCAACTTGTTTTTGACAAGTATGTTGTTCATTTTTCAGTACTTCACACTCCCACTCTGTAGGTTGCGAATAGGAAGCACTGAACCTTCAAGCAGTCTAGCAAAGTTACAGTGAAAGCATCTCTGCAGCAGCCAGAAGGGAGTGAATAGTTGCACATAAAGTGCAGAGTTAAGGTGTGTCATGTCGACTGGAAGCCGTGAGAGAAATGAGAAGACCAAAAATAAATAAAGAATAGCCATTTGATTACTCAATGAAAGCACATATTTTATGGGTCAGAGGGACGTTAGTATGGATGTGTGGTAGCATATATGGTATGGACTGGACTGGTTAATCATGCAGCTTCACATTGTTAATTCTTGGGAGCTTAATCTTGCAGCCTGAACAATCTTTTAACACACATGTTTAAGAATGTAGAAGGAGGCATGTAGAATCTGTGGCAGCTCAGCTGCATTAGCATAAGTTTGGGATTTCTTGTTCCTGCCATGTATGTTATAAAAAACTCTTCTAAAATACTTTGGAATGATGAAAAACATTTATGGGAGACTGTTCATTGTGTCTCTTGGCCTGTTAAGCAGAGGGGCCATGACTGCCTTGAGAAAGAGAAAAATTAAAAAATAGAGCTTTTAGGACATACCTAAAGTAATTTAAGATCACTGCCATGAATAAAAATTCACTGTTTAAAAGTCCAACATCTCAGACTGTCTACATTTCAGTAAGCTGAACTTCTGGGAATCTGCTGAGGTTCTTTGGGTTTCATTAACTAAGACAATATACATATATGACCTTAAACCCAGGATAATTTCATAGTTTTCAGAATTCATCTTGCCTGTCCTGGACCTCATGCAGGTATAATTTCTGAGGATATGCCATTTCATTGGTGGGGATAGGAAACACTTCTATGGCAGGTTGGTTTTAAAATACAAATGGTGCTATTAGAAGCATCTTGAGAGACAGGAATGCCATACTGCATCTGAAAGACTGATTAATGGGTAGGTGATGCAATTGTAGTTATGTGATAAATTGTTTGGATATTTCTTCATTAAATGCCCCGCAGAACTATATGTCTCACAATTATCACACATGTACACATAGCCTCTATATGCATCTGTCCTGGGGCAGATCTTTGGCAAGCACAAATTGACTGAGCTCCCCTGAAGTCCCTTTAAGTCCTGGAGCTTTGCCATTTTGTACCAATTAAGGACTTGGCCCCTTTGTCTCCATCTATGTTCACTAAGCTGCAGACCAAACTGACAATTATTCATCTTAGTAAGCACTGCAAGTTTCTGGCTCATATTTAGTAATGGAAAAAAAAATGTTCTAACATGAAACTGGGCTTAGATCCCAGTTTTCAGTCATAGTCTCCATTAAAAGATGAAGGATGTGGCATACATCACCTGAGAAGCATAAATCAAGTAGTAACAGTGCCGTTGTTTTCCTAAAGAACTCAGGGAAGGACTTAATTGTGTTCACATCTCCTACTGCATCTAGCTAGATGTCCTGAGTCAGTTGCATTAAGATTGAGAAATCCATACGAGGGATACAAGCACACAATAGTAACAGTCACTGTGCTGGCACCAGTAAGCTTTATTTTATTTAAAAAATACTGCTCTCCATGTAATTTAAAATAGTATAGACATAAAATACATAACAAAACCCCAACACACCAACCAAAAAAACCAAACAAAAAACCCCCACAAAACCCCCACAGAAGCTCTGTCTGTGTAATTTGATGCTGAGCCTTAGCAAAACAGGCAGAGTTCCAAATATTTTTCACTGCTCAAATGGTTTGAAATACGTTTCCAAGGGTGATTTGGCTGGAGAGGCGAACACTGGGGAATAACAAGCTGAAAAGTTTTATTTTTTGTGAAGATCTGTATTTCTGTGAAGAAACCACAACTGCTTTAAGGGCTGGCCAGGAGCCAGAAGCAAGGTATATTCAAAGAACATTAATGAAGCTGAAACTAAAATATGTATTTCTTAAAATTAAAAAGGAAGACACAATGGTAAGTCCACTGCTAAAAGAACACCTCAGCTAGTATTTAAGGCCCCTGTCATGTGAAGACTTCTAACCCCATTTCCCCTACCTTGCTTCCCATTCACTCCAGACTTTTGCGCCGCTAAAATGAAGGAAGTCATCCTTGCATAAGTGTTTGCCAGACTGGGGCTTCCTTTTGTACTTTGTTATTGTTTGACATATTCATTAGGAAGTTGGATCAACTAGAGGCGTAAGTAACACAATTTTGCACTGTCAAGGAAAGTTTGATTTATGAGCTTGTTATGCTCATGACCAAATGTTACTTCTGGAAAAAAAGAATGTTTACAATATTGTTATTTGGACGAATTGCAACTATTTTTTTTTTTCAGGGCCCGGTCCACACACCCCTGGAAGGCTGAGAACACTGTTTCTAGAGTAGTAGCCTTCTTTCTGCCTGCATGTGGGCATGTAACAATTATCTGACAGATTGGAGGACTTGGCTCTTGGGAAGACTGTGAGCAACCTATTTGGGAGACACCTGGGCTATCTTTCCTACATGCTAGGTAGCACCTACAGTATTTGTTTCACTGCCTGGGCTAAAACTTTCACAGAATTAGGAACATTAGTCTCATCTGCATACTAGGGTCTTTCTTTCTAAGCATCACCTACCTTCCTGTGCTTTCCCAATATGCCTTAATCCAGTCTGCAGTGCATATTATTGTGCTCCCTTTTGACAAAAACAAACAAAAAAAGGCAACAGTACAAACAAAAGCAGCACTTGTTTTTCACACATGTCCAGGGGGACCTAAGCTTGGAGCACAAGATCTATGACAAGTATCTTCAGCGGGGAGCATCTCTGGTCATTCTTGCTCAGAAATATTCCTATGGTTGCAGTCAGGCCTTTTTTACAGTATTCTGGTGGTGAAAGAGTTTGTTCAGAAGCTGGGAGACAGGAAGAATGCACCTTCTTGTTGGCAGTTTCTCTGCCTTAATTCTCTGACACTCACAGGGAAGGTGGGAATGAACTCTACAGAAATATCTGGTATAATAAATTTTCTTAATAAGTCATAACTGCAGGGTATTCATTCTATGTGGTTTTAAGGACTTGAGAGTCCATCACGTCCCTTTTTGGCTGATCACCCATGCCAATATACCATCATATGAAGAGGGGAACTCACTAGATATAGCCATGTAATTTTTGAAGTCCGAATTAGTTTGTGTCTCAATGCGCGGACTTTGTGCTTTTAGATTAGGTGAATGCTATGCATGCTGATGTCAGACATCTAAGAGGTGTGCGTGTTTTTGAGGTGTGTGTGTTTTGAAGCATCCATCTCCTATCAGCACTTCCAGTAGAGTAGTCTACTGCCCACCTCTTCAGCCTCTGGGTCCCTTGAACCTCTCTTTAAAGATATCCACCTTTTTCTATTGGCCAGAATGGGAGTTTATATCCTGAATTATGACTATGCAGCACTCACCTGGGAGCATGTGCTTAATTTTCAGAAGTCACTAATGCCTAATTAGAAGCATGTACGTTCCCTAACTCTCTCTCCAAACAATGGGTGTTTTAATTTTGCTACCTCTCCATTTACTTCTCTATTGATCATGTTTCAGGAAGTGGATACTCTGAGCAATGTACTCCCCAACAGTGAAGACGAAGGAGTCAGTGAGTGGAAATACAGTTATTTGTGGCCAGCATAGTACTTAAGGTAATGTCATGTCTGACTTCAAGAGAACTTATGTCCAGCTTCACAGTGGACTTGAGAGTAGCTGTGTCATGGAAGACAGTGGCAGAGAATTAGTCATGCTGCCCATGTTGTGTAGGTGTCAGTAATTGGAGCAGATTCATACCCTTTCGACAGACCAACATTACCTCTAGTCCAGACTAATATCACTGCCGCCTTGATGTTCAATTAACAATGAATTATTGCCTGTTGAAAATAGTAGGGATTATTATATAGAAATTGAGCCTCAGGAAAATAGCACATGCAGATATTACTGTACTTTGAAGTTTTCCATTCACACTAACTGAGCACAACCAGCTCAGCTGGAAACAAATGGAAGCTGTATTTACAAGAAAAACTACACTCTACAATGGAATACAATGAATATGTACAAAATACACAGTATTCACAAAATTATACAGGTATTTACAATCAGAAAATAGCACAGAAACCCCCCTGGTTGAAACAACCAGGGAGGCTGCTCCACTGCCCCCCCTCTGCCCCCTCCCCACAAACCTCCCAAACCCCCCCATATCAAAAGAGAGAGAGAAGCTGGAAGAAAGCAGTGTTAGTCTTATCTCAAGGTCAGAAGCATTATCTTCCCAGCAGAACAGCCACACCAGAGAAGGGAATGAAAGTAAAATGTGAAAGATTGTTGGGGTACATCTGCATCCATCCCACACATTCTGGCCAATGAAATTCGTTTAGAATAATATTTTGTTTTCCTTTTTACTCCTACTAGTGAATTATTTATATTTTTCTACTTTTCTGCTCAAAATCTGCAGCTAATTTTTAAAGGCATAGCCTATAACTACCGCAGATCATAAAGTCTTAAGGGTATTGGTATACACATCAACTTCTGATTGTGTTTTACAGCTTTCTTTGCTCTTATGTTTAATTCCTTTATGAAAGAAAGGACCAGAAATATTTTAGCATGCCAAGTAGCAGCCATGGTACCACAATGCAGATCCCAGGATATATTACAGAGATGACCCATCCTTCAAACAGTCCACAAGGCAAGCCTGGTATTTATAACCTGTTCAGATATTGAATGAATTTTTATGTGAAATCATTTTGTTTTGATGATCCTGAATTTGCTCATTGAACAGCTGCCTTACATTTTTACTGCAGTATTGTTTAGTGTTCTTTCATCCTCACTTCTTTCATTAATGTTTATGATTTGTCTCAAATAATACTTGAGAACTACCTTACTGAGTTTGCATGGAAAAAAATCCCACACAAACAACAAACCCCAATCAGAAACAATTAGGAAAAACATTTCAAAATGCTAGATATGCAGATATTGCCAGGAGTTTTAACCATGATGGTGCACTCAAGACTGACTATGTCAGTGTGTTCTTGGCAGTCTAACTTTTCTAAGAGCTTCTAGGATAAAGTAGGCAGTCTCTTTTCTGAAGAGTTAGTTAATAGTCCCTCTGTTTTCACACTGCTGCAATGAGTCCTTACTCCTTTTACGTATTTCCAGCCCTCTGCTTCACACACAGAACCTCCAGCCTGAGCACCAGCATATGTACATGAAAGCACAAGTAAAATTTCTGCACTACTATTTCATAATCAGGTCTTTCTCCATATAGATAATATCAGACAAGGTTAGTCTAAATTGTATCAAGAGCCAGACGCTGGAATACAATGATTCCTCCCCACCAAAATGGAGTATTTCTCCAGGTTGTATTTGTTTACCACACTCTTCAGACTGAACTGAATTACCAAAACTGGATTCAGAGAGCTCTGTGGCTCTTATTACATTACTTCTGTGGTAATCTCTTCAAGGATTGTCAAGTGGTTCTTGAGGAGATCATAATACTAGATATTGGAGTAATTTAGCTCTGCAGTGCTTGGGAAAACAGGTCAGGAGCAGGGCATGTGCAGGATGCTGGTCTTCTGAATCAGTTCTCCCAGCTTCTGTGGTCAGCAGTTGCGCTGCATTGGCCCATCGTGGTCATTCAATGCCTTTTTGAAATGTTGGGGTTTTTTTTCCTTTTGGGCTGTACCACATGATGTTGTAGAGGGATCTACATCTCAGTTATGCACCGTGTAAAGAAGTGTGCAAGGAATTTGTATTGTATCTGCTACTTGCTATGTTTACAGGTCTAGTGTTGTAGGTATTAATGAATAGCCGTTCTCAGTTCACATTTTTCATCAATATCCTCCTCAGACATCTCTTTTTCCCCCCCTTCTTGTATTTTTTAGTGCTGAGTGCTAGTGCACTTAGCCTGAAGGGTTTAGACAAGACAGTCTGACTAATCACCACCAATCCCTACTGACAAAGTTGCACAGATTAAATTGTAATAATTGTCTTTTGTCTTTCAGAAATCTCTAATATCAGCTGCTTGTTATTTCACTTTTTGGATATCTTGATAAGAAAAGAGAGTGAGGATAAAGCAGCCAAATATTAATTAAAATAGTGTATAAATGAGGTAGAATCCTCTGCCAAGCTATTTTCATGCAGCAAATTCAAAAGACTAGTTCCTCTTTCAAAGTTGTGGCTGTTGTTACCCTTAGGCTGTGGAAGGATATTACCTCTGCTGAAATAAGCTTGTGTCTGGAAGTCGCTGTCTGGATCTGACTCAATTAGACATGTGGCTCACAGCCTTTCACTAAAGTTGGCATGGGCTTCATTATTAATAAAGTCCCATGTATGCATGCATTACAGCTGATTGGCAAATAATATATTTTCATGGAAACACTATGTATCTCTCTGTGAGGTGGTTTGAAATGTTCCTTCAAGTTCTGTACATCTATACCAATAGTGCATAGATCAATTCCTGTACCTCCATACCAATAATATATAGGGCGGTCGGGCTCTCGGTAGTCTGGTGATGC
This sequence comes from Colaptes auratus, assembly GCA_015227895.2. Lineage (NCBI taxonomy): Eukaryota > Metazoa > Chordata > Aves > Piciformes > Picidae > Colaptes > Colaptes auratus. The sequence continues at coordinate 57,969,147 of CM026897.1, forward strand.
TGGTCATATGCCTATTATTCTAGCTAGTAACTACTAGTTTAGCTTTTAATTTAAAATCTACATTGACTGCAAATCTGGCAGTTTGGGAAACAGTGATGCTATTCTGGTTTCCTTGTTTCACACAGTGCTGAGGATGAAGTATTTAAACAAATCATGCAGAATCACAATTTGTTTTCCTTTTGAGCATGGCAAGCACCATGTCCCAAAGTCTGCACTTTTTTGGGGGAAATCTGTTCTATGGTGCATTATGCTGGAATGTGGAATCTCTAGGAATCACAGAATGTTAGGGGTTGGAAGTGACTTCAAAAGATCATCTAGTCCAATCCCCCTGCCAGAGCAGGATTGCCTAGAGTAGGTCACACAGAAATGTATCCAGGTGGGTTTTGAATGTCTTCAGAGAAACAGACTCCACAGCCTCTCTGGGCAGCTTGTTCTGTCATCCTCACTGTGAAAATCTTTTTACTTATGTTTACATGAACCTCCTGTGCTCCAGCCTGCCCCTTGTCATATCATTGGACATCACTGAGAAGAACCTGGCTCCAGCCTCCTGGTGCTCGCCCTTCACATAACATTATAAATATGAATATAGTCACCACTCAGTCTTCTTTTCTCCAAGCTAAAGAGACCCAGCTGCCACAGCCTTTCCTCATAAGGGAGATATTACAGTATCGCAGTATCGCTAAGGTTGGAAGAGACCTCGAAGATCATCGAGTCCAACCTGTCACCACAGACCTCATGACTAGACCATGCCACCAAGTGCCATGTCCAATCCCCTCTTGAACACCTCCAGGGACGGTGACTCCACCAGCTCCCCGGGCAGACCATTCCAATGGTGAATCACTCTCTCGGTGAAGAACTTTCTCCTCACCTTGAGCCTAAACTTCCCCTGGTGCAGCTTGAGACTGTGTCCTCTTGTTCTGCTGCTGGTTGCTAGAGATAAGAGGCCAACCCCTTCCTGGCTACAACCACCCTTCAGGTAGTTGTAGAGAGCAATGAGGTTGCTCCTGAGCCTCCTCTTCTCCAGGCTAAACAACCCCAGATCCCTCAGCCTTTCCTCATAGGGCTTGTGCTCAAGGCCTCTCACCAGCTTTGTTGCCCTTCTCTGGACACGTTCAAGTGTCTCGATGTCCTTAAACTGAGGGGCCCAGAACTGGACAAGGTGTGGCCTAACCAAAGCAGAGTACAGGGGCACAATGACCTCCCTGCTCCTGCTGGCCACACTATTCCTAATGCAGGCCAGGATGCCATTGGCCTTCTTGGCCACCTGGACACACTGCTGGCTCATGTTCAGGTGGCTGTCGATCGGCACCCCCAGGTCCCTCTCTGTTTGGGAGCTCTCCAGCTACTCCGACCCCAGCCTGTAGCTCTGCATGGGGTTGCTGTGGCCAAAGTGCAGCACCCCGCACTTGGACTTGTTGAATGCCATCCCCTTGGACTCCGCCCATCTGTCCAGTCACTCGAGGTCCCTCTGCAGGGCCCTCCCACCCTCTAACTGACCAACATCTGCTCCCAACTTGGTGTCATCTGCAAATTTGCTGATGACGGTCTCAATTCCCTCATCCAGATCGTCAATGAAGACATTAAAGAGGATGGGGCCCAGCACTGATCCCTGGGGGACGCCACTGGTGACTGGCCTCCCTTAATCATCTTTGTAGCTCTGTGCTGGACTCTTTCAAGCAGTTCCCTATCCTTGAATGAGTGGCCCAGAACTGGACCCAGTATTCAAGATGAGGCCTCGCCAGGACAGAGTAGAAGGGTAGGAGAACCTCTATTTCCCTACTAGCCACAACCTTCTAATACACCCTAGGATACCACGTGCCCTTCTTGTCCACAAGGGCACATTGCTGGCTCCTGGTCACGCTGTCATCCACCAGGTGGTTTTCCCCTATGCAGCTCTCCAATACATCAGCTCCCAAGCTATGCTGCTCTGTGGGATCATTCTTTCCCAGATGCAAGGCTCTACATTTGTCTTTGTTGTATTTCATTAAATTTCTCCCTGTCCAACTCTCCAGCCTGTCCTAATCTTGCTGAATGGCAACACAGCCCTCTGGTGTGTCAGCCACTCCACCCAGTTTGGTGTCATCAGCAAACTTGCTGACAGAGCTCTCTGTGCCCTCATTCAGGTCATTGATGAATATATTGAATAGTACTGGTCCTAGTACTGACCCCTGAGAGATGCCACTCTATGCAGGCCTCCAGCTAGACTGTGTCATTGACCACAATTCTCTGACTTCATTCCTTCAACCAGTTCACATTCCATGTCACTACCTGATCATCCAGACCACACTGCCTCAGTTTACCTGCAAAGATGTTGTGGGAGATGGTGTCAAATGCTTTACTGCAATCAAGATAAGCTACATCCACTGCTCTACCATCATCTATCCATCTGCTTATACAATACAATACAATACAATACAATACACCAGGTTGGAAGAGACCTTCAAGATCATCACGTCCAACCCATCAACCAATCCTACCCACCTAAACAACTAAACCATGGCACCAAGCACCCCATCAAGTCTCCTCCTGAACACCTCCAATGAAGGTGACTCCACCACCTCCATGGGTAGCCCATTCCAATGGGCAATCACTCTCTCTGTAGAGAACTTCCTCCTAACATCCAGTCTAAACCTGCCCTGGAGCAGCCTGAGACTGTGTCCTCTTGTACTGGCTGCCTGGGAGAAGAGACCAACCTCTGCCTGTCTACAGCCTCCCTTCAGGTAGTTGTAGAGAGCAATAAGGTCCCCCCTCAGTCTCCTCTTCTCCAGGCTAAGCAACCCCAGCTCCCTCAGCCTTTCCTCATAGGGCTTGTGTTCCAAACCCCTCACCAACTTCGTTGCCCTTCTCTGGACACATTCCAGCAAGTCAACATCCTTCCTAAACTGAGGGGCCCAGAACTGGACACAGGACTCAAGGTGTGGCCTAATCAGTGCTGAGTACAGGGGCAGAATGACCTCCCTGCTCCTGCTGGCCACACTCTTCCTGAGGCAGGCCAGGATGCCATTGGCCCTCCTGGCCACCCTGACACACTGTAGGCTCATATTCAGCCTACCATCAACCAGTACCCCCAGGTCCCTCTCTGCCTGGCCACTCTCCAGCCATTCTGACCCCAGCATGTAGCACTGCATGGGGTTGTTGTGGCCAATGTGCAGAACCCGGCACTTGGATGTGTTCAATCTCATGCCCTTGGATTCTGCCCATCTGTCCAGCCTGTCGAGGTCCCTCTGCAAAGCCTCTCTGCCCTCCAGCAGATCAACTCCTGCCCCAGCTTGGTGTCGTCTGCAAATTTACTGATGATGGACACAATGCCCTCATCCAGATCATCAATAAAGATGTTGATGATGTTATGTCCTCATAAAAGGCTAGCAGGTTGGTCAAACGTGACTTCTCCTTGGTAAGACCATTTGAACTGCTCCAAATGACCTTCTTATCCTCCACATGCCTAGAGAGAGCACCAAGGATAAGTTACTCCATCACCTTCCCAGAGATGGAGGTGAGACTGACAAATCTATAGTTTCTCAGGTCCTCCTTCTTGCCCTTTTTAATACTGAAGTGACATTTGCTTTCTCTAGTCCTCAAGCACCTTTCCTATTCTCCATGATTTAGCAAACATGATGGGGAGTGACCTATCAATGACTTTCACCAGCTGATCAGCACCCATCGGTGCATCCCATTAGGATCCATGGATTTACGGATGTCCAGGATGCTTACCTGCTCCCTAACATGGTCCTCAGCAACCAAGGGAAACTCCTTCTTTATCCCGACTTCTTCTGGAGTATGAGAGGTTTGGAGCTCTGGAGGACAGTCTCCAGCAGTACAGACAGAGAGGAGGAAGATATTCAGTAACTCTGCCTTATTTCTCTGTCAGCAGGGCACCCACCTCATTCAACACTGGGCCTACATTGCCTCTAGTGTTAGTTTTTTATGCAATGTATTTGTAGAAGCCCTTTCTGTTGTTCTTGACCTCTTTTACAAGGTTCAATTCCAAGAAGGCCCTAGCCTTCCTAGTTGCCTCCCTACATCCTCTGACAACTGTCTTATACTCCTCCCAAGTGGCCAGCCCCTCCTTCCATGATCTGTAGGCTCTCTTATTCCACTTGCATTTGCCCAGCAGTTCCCAGTTCAGCAATGCAGGTCTCCTGGCTCCTTTTCTTGATTTCCCACCCATTGGGATGCCCTAATCTTGAGCATGGAAGAAGTGGTCCGTGAATGTTAACCAACTCTCTTGGGCCCCTTTGCCTTCTAGTTCCCTGTAATTTCCCATAGAAATGCTTGAAGCAGCCAAAGTTGGCTCTGCTGAAGTCCAGAGTTGTGATCCCTATGAGGAGAGGCTGAGGGAGCTGGGGTTGCTTAGCCTGGAGAGGAGGAGACTGAGGGGTGACCTTATTGCTCTCTACAACTACCTGAAGGGAGGTTGTAGACAGGCAGAGGTTGGTCTCTTCTCCCAGGCAGCCAGCACCAGAACAAGAGGACACAGTCTCAGGCTGCGCCAGGGCAGGTTTAGGCTGGATCTTAGGAAGAAGTTCTCTACAGAGAGAGTGATTGCCCATTGGAATGGGCTGCCCGTGGAGGTGGTTGAGTCACCTTCATTGGAGGTGTTCAAGAAGAGGCTTGATGGGGTGCTTGGTGCCACGGTTTAGTTGTTTAGTTGTTTAGGTGGGTTGTATTGTATTGTATTGTATTGTATTGTATTGTGTTGTATTGTATTTAGGTGGGTTGGATTGGTTGATGGGTTGGACGTGATGATCTTGAAGGTCTCTTCCCACCTGGTGTATTGTATTGTATTGTATTGTATTGTATTGTATTGTATTGTATCCTGCTTAGTTCCTAGCACACAAGATCCTGGACTCCACCATCTCCTGGTTACTGCAGCCAAGGCTGCCCTCAACCTTCACCACTTCAACCTCCTTGCTCATGAGATCCAGCAGTGCTTCTCTCCTAGCTGGCTCATCCAGTACAGCTGCTCAGTTGTATCAGCAAGAAAAAAAAAACCACTTGAAAACTTTGAAATGCTGAGGCAAGTTTCTTCTGCCCTTCTACCCATAAAACCTAAAAGCTGTCTGCTTTATTCCTAAGTTGATGGCTGACTAAGAAGCTGATCATGCCATAGATGCTTCTAAGAAATAGGACATTAGGGAAACTCTATATTACATCCATGCTGAAGGTATCCTGAGCCTTGAATAAAGACTTGAATTAAAAATGTGGGCCCTAAAATGTGAGAACAAATGTGTAAAATATATATAGATCTATATACTATGCACAAAATAGAGTGACAGGATATTTGGGGTTGGATGGGATCTTGAAAACTCCTCTAGTTCAACCTCCCTGCAACGACTAGAAACATCATCAACTGGATCAGCTTGCTCTGATCCTTGCCCAATCTGAACTTGGATGTTTCCAAAGATGAGACATCTACCACCTCTCCAGGCTACCTGTGCCAGTGTTTCATCATGAAAAATCAAGACAAAACAAACCAGACCATTCCTTAGCTTGAAAATAAATATAGACTTATGTATAGGATAAAGCCAAATATGTGTAAGAATGCTTATATTTTACTTTAAAATATTTTTGAAACATTAGAAGGTTGTTTTGTGTGGGTTTTTTTCTTAAGACACTGCCTGCCTTACAGCTACAATAAAACACCTGAGACTCCTTATGAGGATAAAAAAAAAAAATCAAAGGATATATGAATGAAGGAACCAACCACAATGAAACCTAACAAGAAAAGACAATAGAATTTAAAATTTTATGAGCAATTTCTGTACTTCCACATGTGAGTGCATACTCAGTGCAGTTACAAGGAGTGCCATTCAATCTATTTTTCAAAATTATGTATGTGAATTGTGAGGCTGCCTTCCACTTCCAGACTTGATGTGCTCTATTTAGACTCCTTAGCTTGTCTGCGAAATTAATGTGCCTCAAGATTTAAAGAAACACATGTTTAAAAGAGTTAAGACACTTTGGAAATTCTTATCAAAAGCATAGCCTTCTACTTGGAAAAAAAAAAAAAAAAAGGACCTAAGAGTGCACATAGCAAGAACTTAACCTTGAGGACGTTATGAAAACAACTATTCTGAAGCTTTACTTGGCAAGTACAGATTGTTGTTTGAGAAGAGCATGGTATGCATGACTCTGAAAGCTGTTGTTTCTCTTCTGAAACAGTGTGGCAAACTATCACTACTTTCTATTTTTGTGCACCCAGAGAGACATACCCCGAATTGTTCATATTCCTCTGAAATCCTATGGGCAATATCCAGAGGTAAAAAATAAGTACTATCACTGTTAATTTTTACTAAAATTCACCAAAATAAAAGTAGAGTATTTTTAATGGGTATTGTGAAAATGCAAAACACCTGAATGGAAACAGACTATCAAGTGTGTTGGCAGTCAGAAAACTCAGTACACTTCCATGTTTTCACAGACTCTTGAGACCTGTGGCTGAGCCACAAGGCTTGGTGATGTTTTTAAAATGCTCCCAGACGCTTAGATTTTGTTTTCTATTGGTTAACTTAAATACCAGTTAAAAGTCATGCCTTATTTCTGCAATTCAAGGTGATTAAATAAAATATTGGGACTGGTAAGGCAGACATGTTCTGATGAGTTACAGTTTACTTTTATTAGATTAACAAAGCGTTAGCTTTGGCATTCATTGCAATACACTTTTATATCCTGGCATGTTTATTGTTAAGCCTGGCATTTTGCTGGATGCTTTCATTATTACCGTTATTAACAGCTGAATGCATGTAGGTTCCAAGGTAGGATTTTCTTACAGAGTGACAGAATGCATGCTCCTGCTTGAAACTGCTTTACATGCTAAATGAGGTTATGGAGAATCTAAAAGTGAGAGCAAAAGTCAGTACACAAAAGAGCTTGTGTCTTAAGATGTTAGTCTGGAATTTACCTTTACGTCAACCTCCTTCTCCACTCAGACAAAATTGTACTGAGTGTCAGTCATGGATGGGCAAACTAAGGGTATTGCCGGTCTCTTGACACTGCACTATTTGGATATGATGGATGTGGAGAAACTTAATCCTTCCAGAGGGAATCAGGTGCCACTGTCAAGACAAAGAGTGCAAACAATTTTGTGCTGGAAAAAAAACTTTCAGGTTTTGTGTTTTTTGTGCCAAAAATGTTACAGTTTCCAGCTGTTCAATGTTAAACACTAAATCTGATAGAGAAAAATATCTCAAGGAAAAGGTTGAACATTGAATAGCAGTTTCTGTTGGTTGGATTATATTTAGAACATGTAAAACATGTCCTTTCCAGGTACTGTTAAAGCATCTGCTTTCTGGATTAGAAAGCTACATATTCAAATCCAGGTTTGGAAAAATGATAGCCAAAAGCTGTTTTCTTTAAAGGCCTTTTGCTGCAAAGAAGTGAATGGAGTGTTTGTGATATCTTCCTATTATCCCAGAAGCCAATCTGAGCAGAGAAACAAAGCAGATGTCCTGCAGACTGAGGCACTGTTATTTGAAGTACAATGTAAGTAATCCTCCAAGAACAGTTATTAATTTGGCCTTTCTCTTACATCATCCCCATGCTAAAATGAAGTGTGTATCCTCTATTCTTTTTAAATCCAGAAAGAAGAATGGAAGTATCGGGTGCTTTGACAGTTCCACTGACTTTTTAGCACTGTGTGCTACTTTTCCAGCAATGCAGGAACATTCATCCTGCCAATCTTATCTTTTCCTCACAGTTTTTCTACATCGTAATTTGTTTGTTTTCTTTCACAATCATGCTTTGCTTTGGACTATGACTCTAAACTTCTTCACATGATAAGGCCAATCTTGTGGCAGAAGCAAAATACTGTAGGTCAGCCATGCAGAATTTGCTCTTGATAGTACCGTGAACTCTTGTAATTTTAGCATAAACTTTTTAATATCTGATGTTCATTAAAAATCCCTAGATTTCTAGATGTGTCCTTACCAGAATTTGACCTTACTCCAAAAATGTTTGTTTCTATTCTTCTAGTGGCCTAGAAAAAAGCCCTCTTGAATATATAAATTAAATGTCCCCAGATTTATTTTTGTTTTGGTAGTCTGGTAATTTTAAGCTCATCTCATGATTTTCTTAAAATTTTTATTCTAGAAGTTCAGAGTAATGTAATGGAATGCAGAAAGTGGGTTACAGACTGTTGAATCTTTTTTGTCTCGGTGGCTGACTTGCATAATTGAAGACAGATGTAAACATACTCTGGTCAACATTTTCAGAGCCATTTTGGGGTCAAACTTGTAAATAGAGATAGCTGAAAAAAAATCTTGTAGTTGCTTTTTGGTAATTGGGATTTAATTACTTGTTTTTAAAGAGTATCCTGTTCTTTCACCAAAAAATATCTTTAATCTGAATCCTGAAAACATGGACACACAAAAGATTTCGGTTCTTAGATTTTTGTCTAAGGGATATCCAAACTAAAATTCTAAAAGCAAGTGGCTAATATTTTTAATTTAGACAACTCCATGATGGGTTCTGTGTGTCTGGTAAAGAGATGTCATATATAATCAGTACTTACAGTGAGATGTTATTGTCATCAAATAATAATTTAAAACTATCTTTTGACTTCATGAAAACACCAACTATTATCTAAATTCACCTCAAAAATTTTCTTGAGTTTCTTGTGTTCTGGAAACTACCTTCAAATTACACGGGATGTGAAGATGTTCACTGATTGTCACTATTAAAGCATTAGGTGTCCATGGACTATGCATGCCACAATGTCTGGCATTTTATGTGCCAACTTCAAAATGCCTAACCAAGGGTCACCACTCAAGTGGAAGCAAAAGTCTGTCACAGATACACATGTTAATGGCTGAGTATATGGAAACCCAAAATACACATTTGACTTGGATCACCTGGTGAAGACACAACTATTTGTGACTAAACAAAGTCCAAGTGTCCTGAACAGGAAGGAATCAAGTTATACTACATTCATAATACAATTATATTTTTTTTGTCCAGTATTTGGTAAGGTCTCTGGAAAATATACTGATTATCAAATTTAGAACTATCAGTCTTCTTTAGATGTTTCACCACATCAGTTAATCCTTAGCACTCTTTCACAAATCACTTGCAATAGGCTGATTGCTTTGCTTTCAACACACAAGTCTGCTGCATCAAGCAGATATACCAAAAAGTGTATGGGAAGGGCACACTAATGATGCAACTTTGAGTGTGTGTATTGCTGTATTGCTGTAGTGCAGTGTAGTGTATTGCTGTAGACCTCTGAACCTGAAGAAGGTACAGAAGGCAAGGAAATCTTGGGGGAGCATAGTTATTTTATGCTGCAAAATGTACAGTGTCTATTTCTTGATATGTGCCTATCATTAATTTGCTTTTGCATTTTGAGTAACTTTAACAAGCCTCATAGTCTAAGAAAAGAAAAGATTACATGCAAACAGGACAAGCTAAGTGAATGCAGAGACATTCTACTTTGGAAGATTATCATTATTACAATGAAATGAGACTGAGGGTTTGTGATAACTTGGCACTGTTTTGTTTTTCTACTTGCTTAAGCTGCATCTCCTAGGACTACGAATTAGACACAATTAGCCACAACAGTGTTTGGCCAGGGTTGAGTAAAATTTACAGTGTTGCTAGTCTCAAATTTGGGGATATAATTGTCTAGAGATACAGATACAGCTGTAATTCAATCACCTCTCTCTCTATACCAACAGTAGAGGCCATACACCATCTCATGGACATTGTATCATTTCCATTATAATTGAAATGAGAGCAGCCAGCTGAGGTTGTTTAGCATCTGCAAAGCACGTTAATGAATTAAGATAGCTCGTGATTTTCAAAAACCTGAAATTATCACTTTATTTGACAGCCTATCCCAAGATAGATAATTATCTGCTGTTGACCTTCTTGTTGTTTTCTATTCTCTTTGTCCTGCCCACAACTGCTTTTATTTTCTCCTTTTTACCTCTCCTCTTTCCTTTACTTGCCTGAGGCAGGTGGGGTGAAAATACCTGTGGAAGTAAGTCGTGTTTTACTTCCTGTATTTCCTATTTCCCTGGTCTGCCTTAGTGTCTTCAGGCTTCCACCTGAATTCTGCTAGTTAAATTATCCTTTTTTGGGTAAAACTCTAATCTACAGTAAAGTTTTGTTTGCTGAAGAACCATTACTCTAGTAGTTCTGTTCCTTGTAAACAAAGCTTAAGACTCTAAAAAGACAGTTTTTATAAATTAAGGAAATTATTCAAACTAGTAAAAAAAAATGGTGGCCAGTTAAATCTCAGGTCCCTAACTTCAATCCTATGTCATGACTAAAACTTCCCACCCCCACTCCCCAGTTAATTTTTTTCATCTTTCTGTGAAAACAGAAATCTAATTTCACATTGATTTTCATGAGAAGGCCTGCATTGAAAGAAGTGTGACCAACAGGTCAAGTGAGATGATTCTCCCTCTCTGCTCTGCTCTCGTGAAACTCTCCCCAGAGTACCACATCTAGTTCTGGTGGCCCCAGCATAAGAAGGACATTGAAATGCAGGAGCAAGTCCAGAGGAGGGCCACAAAGATGACCAGAGGGCTGGAGTACCTCCCATATAGGGACAAGAAAAGAGAAGGCTCTGGGGAGACATCACAGCAGCCTTTCTGTACCTGAAGGGGGCCTACAAGAAAGCCAGAAAGGGACTTTTTACAAGGAGCTAGTAGTGATAGGATGAGAAGAAGTGGATTGAAACTTGAAGAGGGCAGATTTAGACTTGCTCTCAGAAAGAAAATATTTACAGGGATGGTGGTGAGACACTGGAACAAGTTGCCCAGGGAGGTCATGGATGCCCCCTCCCTGGAGGTGTTCAAGGCCAGGTTGGTTGAGGCTTTGAGCAATCTGGTCTAGTGGAGGGTGTCCCTGCCCATGGCAGGTGATTGAAGCTAGATGATCTTTCAGGTCCCTTCCCACACAAACCATTTATGAATCTATGAATCTAGTGTGCTATTAGACATCTACACTGTGGAAAGCAGAGGGAGGGAAAGGATCCACATCCAAAATAATTTTACAATTTGCAAGTGAATTTCATGAAGAAATTAATTTGGAGTACAACATAGCAAGGCTTGTTTTCCGCTGTGTGGCACTTCAGCTCTGCAGTGCTGTTTGAGGTAGTCAGGAGCCATATGAAGTGCAGCACTGAAATTTGTCCACTCTCATTTTCCAAATCCTAAATCACATATTTTCTTTTTACCTTGTTTGGGTCCAAATGTGAAAACAAGATACAAATCAGCATTTTTTTTTTCTTCTGAATTTCTGTACTTAGTTCACTCTCAGAAAGATTCTAGCTGTGGTTCTTTCCCCATTCACTCTACCCATATCTTCACAGTCACTCATCTCTCATTCAACCTGACCTCCTTGCTCACAAGCAAGTCTGAGATTGCAGACTCCTTTGCTTCTAACCCAAATTTCAGTTCTCTCCTGTGTGATGTACCAGGTCTCTGTAACCAAACTGCTTTCCTGGTATTTGAGTGTTGGTAGACTCCTCAGATTGCTCTGATTTAAGGTTGTGTGTAATTAATTTATATCAATAGGTTTCCCTAAACTTTTCAACAAGTCACATTTGTCAAGCCCTCCAAAAGTTTCTGGCTCTCTGACTAAGCTCAGAACTATGCATTCTTTACTCCTGTGCCTGACTTAGTTATTGAAATCCCAGTTTATGGCATTTTATTGCTATAGAAGGATTTTTCCAAGGGTTAATTGAAATAACTAAGCTCTCAGAATGAAAGAAATGTCAAGCTTCTGCCAAACATTTGGTGTTCACTTTACAGTGGTAGAAATTACTTTGGGTCACTATTATTGCTGAAAACAGTTCTCCCAGGCTGAATAGAGATTTTTCACTAAAGGGATGTAATCAGAAAATGACATTGCCTTCATTTGTACCAACTTCATTAGAAACACTATGATGCTGGCAATATTTTCAAGGGAAACAACATGAGCAAGACATTGTGAGAAATCTGGTGTGTTACCAGTAAAATATGTGGTCCTTTGGTTTGGCACCCAGTGCCATGGAGAGACAGAAATGTTAACTTCCTGTAAAAGGGGAATATGATGACCCCAGCACCAGCAATCAGTTGCACTCTTCTAGATTTTTGCTGTGGTCAGCTTTGAATGCCCAGGCTTAGGTCTGAAGGAGTTTAAGGTTTCCTGTGATTTCATTCACTTCAGAGCCTTGCTAAAACCTTTGCAAATAAAGTTGTGCTAAGAGTGGAAGCAGTTCCTTCTGAGAAAGCTGGCAGGCAGATGCTAGTTCACCATTTTTAGGGCCATGGGTACCTGGATCCAGCTCAGCTTGGAGTAGCGGAAGGTGGCAGCAGGACACGTGGGAGAGAGCAGTCCCCACTTCTTGTTATAACTGAACTGGTTTGCCCCATCGTAGCATTGTAGAAATGGTCATATAGAAGCAAGGAGATAGATGTATTCAGGGGCATAAGTTCATTTTACTCTTAGAGATAAGATTCAGTTTCTTCATTATACTACCAGATTTTCTATCTTTCTCTTCCACTTAGAATGGTTCCTTTGAGAGTTTCTATTCATATAGAGGTTACAGCAAGTTAATACCATGTCCTTTAAAGAAGCCTATCGTCCCTACAGAGATTTCTACTCCTCATGATGTGGTAAGATTAAGTTTTCCTCAGTTTTCTGGTAGGGTTTTTTTTCAAGATAGAAGCTAAATTGGCAAAAGGACCAGTGCCTGGGTGATGATTTTATATATACATATATATATATATATGTATAAAACATATAATACATAATATATATTATGTGATAATAAAAAATGAATTATAATGACAAGAAGAATAAGAAAGAATAAGAATAAGTCCTTAGTAATTAATGTGCAGTGTTTAGAAGCACTGACCAATCGCATAAGGGAGGGCAGGAGGCTTGAAGGTGCTGCCTTAGAAGGGTCAGCTGGCAGTAAGCAGCTGTGAGTGTGCCAGAGTCAAACATTTTTGCCCCCCACCATGTATCTTTCCAGTAGCTTTTGTTTATCTCAAGAGAATAGGTGAGAGATGTCCTGGAGACCAGCTGCTTTCAGAAACTTCAGAATTAAATGGTAGCATTTTCCATAGTATGAATTCTGTACTGACAGGATTCAAACTCCGTTGTCCATTAGGATGAAGTCAACATCTTTGCTCCCTAAAGAATGATTCAGTGTTCACAAAAACATCTTTCTTAGAGATTCAGAATAAATAATTTAGCATAGAGTTTGAAATTAGTTGTAAAGTAGGTACTTTAAGTAATCCAGCATTGAATATCACAAAGAGAAGACATACAGGTTCTTCAAACTTGCCAGGATTTTAAAATTGATTGAAAACTTTCACATAAGTTGTGAGAGTGTGTGAGATGTTTGAGGGCCCCATAGTTGTCCCACTCCATTTGTAGCAACTCGATACCCTAGTGAGAGAAAATATAATTTTGATTTCCTCAGTCTTAAGGGTGGAAGCTATCTATTGCACCAAATCAGACACTGAGTAGGCTTCACTAATACATAATTGTGAAAAAGTAATCTGCCACATCTACATGTGGAGAGGCAAATGGTAAACATTTGGCTTTGAGAGCACTTAACTATCTTAACATACAAGTCCACCTCAAAAGTGGAGACATAGGTAAACCAATCTGCTATCCACATGCTCTGCTAATACTGGCAGCTGTGCAGGGAACAGATATCAACTAAATGGATTAGGCCAAAGAAAGTATAAATGCAGAATTTGGGCAAACTACCAAAACCTGTCCTCATTCAAATGTATTCTCATTTGAAGTCTGAGTATTAACTGCATTGAATGTCAAAAGTATGCTTGAACGACCCTGGCAAGCTTGCATAGGTTTTGGTATGTATGAAGAGGCAGCACAATATGAAGCCACTTCACTTGAACACAGGCTGGATGTTTTTTAAATTCATCATATCAAAGCCAGCACTTTGCAGGCCTTGTTAGAATAATCAAATGACACAATGGCTTCTTTCTAAATAAACAAGAGTGGCTCATAGGCTACTGAGACTTTTTCCAAATACTCAGGCTCAGATCCAATCAGCTGCCTCTGTGCTCAGACAGACTGCCCTCTATGCTGGCTGGCAGGAAAGAGATTCTATCTCTTGTGTGCTTAGGCCCCCATAATTGCATCTCACTCTTGACTCCTTCAAAATAACTGAGTGTATCCTCCCCATGGCTTGCAGAACACATGCGCAGGAAATAGCAGGACTGCAAGCTAACTGGCACAAAAATTCTAACCAGATGACAGAAAAAATGTTTGTCAAACTGAGAGCACTTGAGAGATTTTCTTCTTCCAAGAGGCCTGTATATAATTCAGTAAATAGCCTCTCCTGGAATCGATTGACTCTATCTTAAGAAAGCTGTTACTTGTTATTCCAGTATTATTTTGCAAAGCACAGTTCTAACATACACAGAAAGATTCTAGGGTATAACATTCTCCCTTTCTTGGCAGGCATATAAAGTGTGTTTGTGAAAAAGAGGGACAAAAAGCCCCAAAAGCAAGAAATGACACATTGGAGGGCAGAAAAAAAAGGTCATTAAGAAAGCATTATTTGTCCAACTTTGTTAACTTAAAAAGGTGATTAAATTACTCCCAGAACCCTAAGGCTTGGCTTGCTGAGATATTCCTTGAAATGATGATATTTTTTTCCCTACTTGTCCTTGCAGCCCTGGAGCATTTACTTAATCTCTTTCAGAAGCAGTCTGTATCACTCAGCACTGGAAAATTTTATTTTCAGGCCAGATTTTCAGGTGAAGCTCAATGAGTTGTTAGGAACAGCCCATGGTGTGTTTCCCTGTCTCTGGAGGTTTTCCTCCCTTGATAATACTCAAAAATAACACTTATTTACCTAGAGTAATTCACCAACTACCTCTGACAAGACCAAGTGAAATTATTTACTCAGTTGTTGAGATAAAATTATGGAGTCAAGCTTGCAGGCTATATAAATATAAATAACTCTGCATCTTTTCAAGTCCAAGGACTAACACTAATGTTCACCAGGCTCTGGGCTCTCGTCTAAACTTCATAGGAAATTTCTGAAGAAAAGATATATGTGAATGGAGTCACCTGTGACAAAACACAGTTGGCTTAAAGCTTCACCATGAAATCTGTTATCAAACATGCCTATGACACCTTTCTTGTGGTCAGTCACTATCTCACTCACCTGTATTTGGGGTTATTACAACCTGCACTTTACTATGTCTGTGTTCCTGTTATCCTCATTGTAACAGTTTTTAAAAGGCGATTTCATGGAGAGTTTTGCTCTTTCTGCCTGAATTCACTTAAAGAGTAGAGGAGACTCCAGTAAAGCAGACTAACACTATTTAGAGAAAAGAGAAATTAAGATGAGGAAAACATTGATACTCCTTTTTAAAAAAGGAGAGAAGGGGTTTCTGTAGAGGTATCCTGAGTAGTCATCAAGTCAGTACCTTGCCTGAAGGTAGGGTCACTGCATTGTCACTGCAGCTAGATGCTTGTTCAACCTGTTTTTATGAACCTCTGGTTATGGTATTTCTACACTCCTTGGTAAATGCTATTGCAGTGCCTTACAGACCTATTGGTAAAAAGCATTTGTTCCAAACTACTTGATAAACACTTGTAGCTTAGTCCCAGTGGACATAGGAAAAAAATATTCCCTTCTTGATTGTGGTTACCCTTTTTAAGAATATGTCAACTGATGTAGCCACCTCTTCTTTATAGTGAATACTTCTTCTTGCTTTAGACTTCCTCTTGCAGTTCACATCTCTTAGTGATATTCAACACGTCTGGACTTCAAAATCCTCTCATCAGAGCTTCTTGGTTGCTCTGACTCATGTTCACTATCATCCTCAGCTTCTTTTGTGCTCTACACTGTTTGGGCAGTACTATCCCATCCGGTCTTTGTACAGTTACTTCCTTGTTTCTCAGAAGAATATGGATCTGCCTTTACCCATAATAAAATAAGTCTTCATATTTCCTGATCTTCACTGAAGCAATGAATCTTGCTGATCTGTGGACTAAGAAGATGCCAAAGAGCACTGTATGGGAGATTTCCTTGTGCATTACTTCTCTTTCCTTATGGTGCCTTCAGATTTTGTGTTCCTCCTCTTTTGTATTCCTGAAAGAATCATAGCCACCTTCTGTCAGCCTGGGCTGTTGTAAAGGATAAGAAGTTCATGTCAGTCTCACTACAAATTTATCTGCCCTAGCAGGATTAGTAACTAGTTTTTCAGCTTGCTTTTCATTTGAGCACTCAGGAATGATTCTGAATGATAAACATCAGAGAGCCTTATGCCTTGTTTTTGTCTCTAAGATCAACAATCTCTCTCATACAGAAAAATTTACACACTAAACACATAGTTCACATTACCAGATCTCAGAATTGACTACTAGCTCTCTTTTAATCTGGGAGGATACTTTTTTCTGAACTCCAACTTTCAACGGTCATAATATATATGCAAAAAGAAAGAATAAAACTGTCCAGAAATATGATTGTACTCTAAATAAAAAAGAACTTTCCTTGGGGGGGATATAGGTACATTGACTGTGCAAAAGTAGAGGACAAAGATAGCAGTATCAGAAAAGTGTTTCACTGTGTGCCTTTAAATAGGATATCCTTCATGCCTCTATTTTTTCAGAAAACTGTTTGAATTACAGAATTCAAGCAAGGCCCATAAAGGAAGCAACTGCTTGGTAGCCTAGTTAGTAGACTGATAGCAAAACTTTATGCACTCAGGAATTTTAACTTCCACAACCTATACTGAAGAATAATTGGAGGTATCTGTGCAAAGCCAGAATTCAGTAGTTATATAGTGTCACAATGTCTGAGATTTTAAGCTTCTTTTACCTGAAAGCTTGTTTTTCCAGGCTTGTTTTTCCCTTGATTTTTTAGTATGAACAGCTTTAGTTTTGGTTCTCACACCACTTCACTGACAAAAGGGCCTCTTACCATTGTTTTTAGATTTTCTTCACTTTTATTCTGTAGTGTTGCTTTATGTTTGATAGCTTTCTGTTAAAGCCTCAGGTTTTTATTCTCTTAACTAGCCAACTGCTTCTAGGAAAGAATTGATAATTGTTGGGAAAATCTGGGGACATTAGACATGTCCTAACTTTCAGTGTGCAGCCAAGTGGTTACTTGGCTTCCTGCCTTTGGACTCATTTATTTTGTCTTCTGCCAACTTTCATTTTATATTTACCAGGCAATGGAAGAGTCACAGGTCAGTTTGAATAGGTGTAAAAGTTGGACCAAATAACCTTCCATTACAAGGACCAAAACATCTACAGTACACCCTTGTCACCATAAATCCCTACAACTGAGAAGAAAGAAATCTGACCTCATTTTGTAGCTGAAGACCTGGAATCCAGGACAAATTAATAAAATCCCTGATACCACACAAGAATTTACATAAGGAGAAACACATAACCCTCATGTCTGCAGTGACAATGCCACACAATTTCAGTTGGAGATAGGGCTTGTCTGAATCCTTGTATCTGCTGTTACTCTCTAAGCCAGATATATCCAATAGCATACTTCAGTCTTCCAAGCTACCCATAGCAACTACTACAGAGTTTTGGAAACTCCTGCTTCTCAGACTGTCAAGGACTGCCAGTCCCTTTTCTGGAGCACCCATATCTTCATCAGTACTCTAGCTCTGTGCCTAGGTCTGCTCAACCAACACTCTTACGCAAGCTTGAGGATTCCTTTCACTGTTTAAAAGAGAATCTTCCACCTGTTGTGGTATTTTTCCAGTGGGCTTGTTGAAGAAAAAGATCTCTTTTCATTTTCACTACAGTATTCAGTCTTTGACATTTTTTCCTGTCAGGCTTTGGATATTATTAGTATATTTTAGTCCATTTTCAGCAGACACTAAATTACCCGGCTGCCTCAAGTGTTTTTGCAGGCTTTAAAATATTTCCCGCAAACTTTTATATTTTGTTTGTTTTTCATTTTCTTCCTTCCTATTTTTTTTCTGTTAGTATTGAGTTCAGATATTGAGTGTGTTATCTGTGTGTTTGTGGTACAATACAGTAAGCACTATGTTTCAAAGAAAATATTTTCACTGTAGCATATCTTTTATCATGGTAGTGTAAATATTTATGGAGCTTGTTTACAGCATTCTTTCACAGCACTCTTCTAGCATTTAAGTTTTTGAAAATCATCCTGTAAAGCATTAAGCTTCAGTTATCCTTGACTGAAGCTAAATTAGTTCATCTGGTTTTCTCCTGTAGTGCTGATGCAGTTTTGCACTTGGACGGGATGTCTTAAAGTGTATGATAGATGCGTGTGTTCATATTTTCATATAATCACAGAATTGCTTTTGCTGGAAAAGTGTTCTAAGATCGTCAAGTCCAGCTGTCAACCTACCACCACTTTGGCCACCAAATTATGTCCCAAAATGCCATAGCTACATGTTTGACACCTCCCGGGACAGTGACTCCACCATCTCCCTGGGCAGCCTGTTTTGACGCTTGACTACTCTTTACGTAAAGAATTTTTTCCTAATATCCAATCTAAACATCCACTGACACAATTTCAGGCAATTTCCTCTTGTTCTATCACTTGCTACTGGGGAGAAGAGACTGATCCCTGCCTCACTACAACCTCCTTTCAGGTAGTTGTTGAGAGCAGTGAGGTTTCCCTCTGCCTCCTCTTCTCCAGACTAAACAATCCTAGATCCCTCAGCTACTCCTCGTAAGACTTGTTGTGCAGGCCCTTCACTAGCTTTGTTCCACTTCTCTGGGCACTTTCAAGCAGCTCAATGTCTTTCTTGTAATGAGAGGCCCAAAACTGAACACTGTAGTCCAGGTGCAGTCCAAAGCAATAAAAACAATACTGCAAATTGTTTGGAAAAGAATAGGCAATAAATTAGAAAGTATCATTATGTTGCTGAACGTAGACCTCCTACACCTATCTCTTGAGTACCACCCTCAGCTCTGGCTACTTCCTTTTTATAAAAATCACCCCATCTGCCTAGGCAAAGAAAAGAGCAAAATGATTGATGGAAGTACAAGATAAATTCCATAAGGAAAGAGCAACAATTGACTTTGATGAAGGGGAGATATGACATTATCAGACATGACCTCTGAAATTAATTGAAGGAAGCCCTGTCTTAAACAACTAATTCTTAAACTCCTGAACTCATTGCTGCAAAGTTAAATGCAAGCCAAAGAGAGTGTTGTGACATGGTGGATGATACAGGATATAATGAAAAGTCCTGGCTTTGGAGGTGGAGCATCTTTCACTCATTCTTCTACCAAATTTTCTCCTTATTTATTGTGGGCAAACTTATTTTGAGGCACCCAAGCAACGATTTTTCTTGATCATTTCCTAAGTGACTTTATTCCACAGTGTAACAAAGGGACACCCTAAAATACACTCAAGACAGGAGAAAAAAATATACTCTTAATACTGTTCTATATTTTTACCATTCCCTTTCTTCCTTTAAAAAAATGGGGATTGTGAGATCTTTAATCATTTAATAGCAGTTACGTAGTTCATGTTGTTCCCAACTTCAAAGGTATGGCATCACAAAAGACAAATTTTGCTATTAGTTCCACCAACAAAAATCCAGGCAAATTTCATCATCTTTAGTATCACTTTTCCACGTTATACAATAATACAATAAACCAGGTTGGAAGAGACCCTCAAGATCATCACGTCCAAGCTATCAACCAATCCAACCCACCTAAACAACTAAACCATGGCACCAAGCACCCCATCAAGTCTCCTCCTGAACACCTCCAATGAAGATGACTCCACCACATCCCTGGGCAGTCCATTCCAATGGGCAATCACTCTCTCTGTGTAAAACTTCTTCCTAGCATCCAGCCTAAATCTGCCCTGGTGCAGCCTGAGACTGTCTCCTCTCATTCTGGTGCTTGCTGCCTGGGAGAAGAGACCAACCTCCACCTGTCCACAGCCTCCCTTCAGGTAGTTGAAGAGAGCAATAAGGTCACCCCTCAGTCTCCTCTTCTCCAGGCTAAGCAACCCCAGCTCCCTCAGCCTTTCCTCATAGGGCTTGTGTTCCAAACCCCTCACCAACTTCCTTGCCCTTTCTCTGGACACATTCCAGCAAGTCAACATCCTTCCTAAACTGAGGGGCCCAGAGCTGGACACAGGACTCAAGGTGTGGCCTAACCAGTGCTGAGTACAGGGGCAGAATGACCTCCCTGCTCCTGCTGGCCACACTGTTCCTGAGGCAGGCCAGGATGCCATTGGCCCTCTTGGCTGCCTGGGCACACTGATGGCTCATGTTCAGCCTCCCATCAACCAGCACCCTCAGGTCCCTCTCTGCCAGGCCCCTCTCCAGTCATTCTGACCCCAGCCTGTAGCACTGCCTGGGGTTGTTGTGGCCAATGTGCAGAACCCGGCACTTGGATGTGTTCAATCTCATGCCGTTGGATTCTGCCCATCTGTCCAGCCTGTCGAGGTCCCTCTGCAAAGCCTCTCTGCCCTCCAGCAGATCAACTACTGCCCCCAGCTTGGTGTCATCCGCAAATTTACTGATGATGGACTCGATGCCCTCATCCAGATCATCAATAAAGATGTTGAAGAGCATGGGGCCCAGCACTGATCCCTGGGGCACACCACTAGTGACTGGCCGCCAGCTGGATGTGGCACCATTCACCACCACTCTCTGGGCTTGGCCCTCCAGCCAGTTCCTAACCCAACGCAGTGTGCTCCTGTCCAAGCCATGGGCTGACAGCTTGGCCAGGAGTTTGCTGGTGGGGACGGTGTCAAAGGCCTTGCTGAGGTCCAGGTAGACCACATCCACAGCCTTCCCCACATCCACCAGGCGGGTCACCTGATCATAGAAGGAGATCAGGTTGGTCAGGCAGGACCTGCCCTTCCTAAATCCATGCTGGCTAGGCCTGATCCCTTGGGCATCCTGTAAGTGCTGTGTGATTGCACTCAAGATGACCTGTTCCATAATCTTGCCTGGCACTGAGGTCAGGCTGACAGGTCTGGAATTCCCTGGCTCTTCCAACTGGCCCTTCTTGTGGATGGGCACCACGTTGGCCAGCTTCCAGTCTTCTGGGACCTCTCCTGTGAGCCAGGACTGCTGGAAAATGATGGCGAGCGGCTTGGCCAGCTCATCTGCCAGCTCTCTCAGCACCCTAGGTTGGATCCCATCTGGTCCCATGGCCTTGTGGGGATCCAAGCAGCTGAGGAGATCCCTAACTATCTCCTCCTGGAACACAGGAGAACTATACTATTCCCTGGCTCCATCTACCAGCTCTGGAGGTCAGCTGTCTGGAAGACATTCTGTCTTGCTATTAAAAATTGAGGCAAAGAAGGTGTTAAGTGCCTCTGCCTTTTTCTCATCCTTTGTTACAACATTCCCCTCCATGCCCACCAAGGAGTGGAGGTTGTCCTTGCCCTTCCTCTTGCTATTAGTATATTTATAGAAGGACTTTTTGTTGTCCTTCACAGCAGAGGCCAGTCTATGCTCCAACTGTGCTTTTGCCTCCCTAATTTTCTTCCTACAAGACCTAGCAACATCCTTAAATATTCCATGGGTTGCCTCCCCTTTCTTCCAAAGATGATACACCCTCTTTTTTTCCCTTAGTTCTTTTAGAAGTTCATTGCCCATCCAGGCTGGCCGTCTGCCCCGGCGGCTCATCTTCTGGCACACTGGCACAGCCTGTTCCTGTGCCTTCAAGAGCTCTTCCTTGAAGCAGGTCCAGCTCTCCTGGACCCCTTTGTTTTTAAGGGCTGTTTCCCAAGGAACCTTCTGAGTTAGTTCCTTGAGTAACCTGAAGTCTGCCCTCCAGAAGTCCAGAGTGGAGGTCTTCTTGCTGCCCCTCTTAGCTTGACTGAATACCGAAAACTCAATGATCTCGTGGTCACTGGTGCCTAAACACCCTCCGACCACCACATCACCCACCAGCCCTTCCCGGTTGGTGAAGAGGAGGTCAAGCATAGCCTTAACCCTGGTAGTATACTGTATAGCTGAGGCAGATACAAACATTTGAAGATGTCTGGACCTAGATCCTTGTTTAAGTAATGGAAGGAAAGAGATGGGTGATATTTCAGCAGCATTTTTTTTTCCTCAGTGTTGTGAACAAGTCACCAGAAGAAAAATATTTTTCTGCATAACTCGATTTAATTTTGCAATTACATGGGAGAAGAATGTAATAGAAAGCTAATATTTACTTGGGGTTTGCATTCTGCTTTGGCCAAAAGAACAAATTCCTCTAGCTATTTATGAAACTTTTGATCTGTTTTCACGTGCCTCTCACTGAGTAAAGCAGCCACAAAAGCTAATTATTCTTCATAATTTGTGCTATGGGGGTATCCACACAAGTATCTTATGTTGGATACTGTACAAAGAGCAACAAGGAGAGTTTTCTTGTTCCAAAGGAACAAGAGTATATTTGTTTAGGTACTGTAGAAACTCAGTGGTACATTTGATTCCTCTGGCATTTGGTCACATTTACAGAGCACTATTTATAACCCTCTCTGGATTGGTCTCTGTCACTTGTTCTAAAGATATGTTAAGACAACCCTCACAATGTGTATAGTGACAGGAAGATGGCTTTGCAAACATGGCAAAGTGTAAAGCATTTTCTTTTTGTTTCTGTATTTTTAATGAGTATGAATATGAGAAGAAATATGACACAAGGTAACTTTGAAACAGTAAATATTACCATGATTTCTGTTGATATTATTATACTTGACATGCCCAGTGATGCCATTTTGTTTCATGTGAAGTTATTATTCAAAAACAATGACAAATGTAGAGCAGAAACTGTGGTAAGCTTAGCAAGTATTCTTTGAAATTCTTCTCTTTTTGAAACTTCAGTGTGAAGGATTACTCAATAATAAATTCCATAGGTTTCTACTGTCTCAACCAGGTTCTTTGACACAGAGTAAGTTGGCACGCCTCTTTCTGAGGATTAAAGTAATCTCTTCTTTGCTTACAGTTTTGCTTACATGGTTTTCTTTGTCAAACCTGGTTAAACTATGACACCATACCACCTTCAGTCACTCAGTGAAACTGAACCTACTTGGGAGTTTGGCAAGGGCTAGAGTGTTACCAGGGTGCAGTGGCGCAAGCATCAGTGATGCTCTCCTATCTCTGCTCCTTTCACTCAGGAAGGTAATGGCACAATAATCAGGGGGGTGAATATGTTTAGCAGCCTTTAGCTTGATATTTCTTCCATAAGAGCACTACACAAGCTATGCATTCAGGGGAGGAAGCCTGCCAATGTCCTCAACTGAGCTGCTGTATCTTTCACATTTCCACAAAGGCTGTCAAAGTCTCCCAAAGTTATACTAAGCAGTAACACTTTTAACATTGGCCATCTCAGGTTACCAGCTCATAAAGTCCCCATTATCTCTCCCCTGTCTTGCTGCAGCTCACTGAGTCTGTCTGTTTGCATGTTCATCCTTTACATAGATCCACACATTACACTGGATTGGAGGGGACGGTCAAAGGTAATCTTGACCAATCTTCCTTCAGTGGGCAGGGACAACTCTAACTAGATCAGGCTGCCTAGGCCCACATCAAGTCTGATCTTGAATGTCTTCAGGGACAGGGCCTCAAACACGTTTGGGCAACACATACCAGTATTTTACTACTCTCTTTGTAAAGAACTTCCTCCTTATGTCCAACCTAAATCCACCCTGCTACAGTTCAAAAAACATTGCCTCTCATCTTATCACTGCAAGCCCTTCTAAACAGTCTTTTCCCAGCCTTCCTGTAGATCCCTTTTAGATATTGAAATGTAGCTATAAGGTCTCCCTGGGGGCTTCTCCTCTCCAGGCTGAAGAACCCCAGTTATTCCAGCCTGTCTTCATAGGAGAGGTGCCCCAGCTGTCTGATCATCTTGGTGGCTCTCCTCTGAACCCACTACAGCAGGTCCATGTCTCTCGTGTTAGTGGCCCCAGAGCTAGACACAGTACTCCGAGTGAAGTCTTACAAGAGCAAAGTGGCAGAATCACCTCAGTCAACTTGCTGATCATGCTTCTTTTGAGGCAGCCCAGGATGAGATTTGTCTTCTGGGTTGCAAGTGTACTTTGTTGGCTCATGTCCAGCTTCTCATCTACCTGTACTCCCAAGTCCTTTTCTGCAGGGCTGACCTCTATTTCATCATCCCCCAGCCTGTATTGATATGCAGAGTTGCCCCAGCCTAGGTGCAGAACCTTGCACTTTGTCTTAACAAACATCAGGAGATTCTCCTCAGCCCACCTCTCCAGCATGTCCAGGGTCCTCTGGATGGCATCCCATCCTTCAGACTTTTCAAGTGCAGCACTCTGCTTGGTATCATCTGCAAAGGTACTAAGGGTGCATTCAGTCTTGCAGTGTATATCTTTGATGAAGATATTGAACAGCACTGGTCCCAGTACAGACCCTTGATGGACATCATTTGTCGCCTGTTTCCATCTGGACACCAAGCCATTAAAACACTACTCATTGTATGCAATCATCCAACCAATTCCTTATGTGCTGGACAGTCTACCCATCAAATCCACCTCCCTCCAGCTTAGAGAGAAGGATGTGGGGGACTGTGCCAAAGGCTTTACAAACTTCCAGATAGATGACATCTGGCGGTCTTCCATGTCCACTGACATAGTTACACCATCATAGAAAGCCACTAGTTTGGTGAGGCAGGACTTGCCCTGGGTGAAGCCATGATGGCTATCTCACATCCCGGTCCCTCTGTTCCATGATCTTCCCAGGCATAGAGGTAAGGCTGATAGGTGGGTAATTTCCAGGGTCCTCTTTTTCACCCTTTTGAAAAATGGGTGTAATGTTTCCCTTCTTCCAGTCTCCAGGGACTTCACCTGAGTGTCAGGTCTTTCCAAATATCATGGAGAGTGGCTTTGCAACTGCATCAGCCAAAATCCTTCAGAACTCTGCGATGCGTTTCATCAGGTCCCATATATTTATGCATGTTGAGGTTCCTCAGGTGGTACTGAATTTGATCTTCCCTTAAGGTGGGAGGGACTTTACCCACTGGTCTGCACTTAGTGGTTCATCAACTTGGGAGTGGGACAGAGCAAGATAGCCAGGAAGACTGAAGTAAAAAAGTTATTTACCTGATTCTCAGCCTCTGTATTGGCACTTTTAGCAGTTTTATTCTAATAGTCATTACACTTTTGCTGCTGTCAGATTCTAGTGAGTCCATTTAATATCTGCTTTTGTTTGTTAGGAAAGGAGCATTTCTGGATCTCATGGTTGCTGAAGAAACTATGGAATCACAAAGTAAGTGAACCTGAAAGCTCAGAAACCGCAAGTTGACTAAAAAAAAAAGTCACCAAAACTCCAACATAATAGATTTAAGACAATATTATGGCAATTTTTTTTCCAGCCCTCCCTCATGATTTTGGTATGCAGTGTACTTAGAGCTTTGGGCAGATGCTGAGTACAAGTCTTTGCAATTATGGCAATAAAAAAAGTAAAATCAGAATAATAATCCCTCACCTCTGCCTTAGTGCACTGTACATTTTCTCCATGTGACAGTACCTGAATTAGTAACATTGCAGAAGATACTCCCTGAACAGAAAACATTGAGTTTCTAGTTGACCTTCCTTTCTGGAAGAGTGGAAGACAGTGGTTGTACTGTTTGATATTGTTAACAAATTACAAAATAGCCAGTCAAACTTAAAATAGGTTTTAAAGAGCCAGACAAAGATGTCTGAAGATTTAAAAAGTGAGAAAGTATATGCATAGGTCTGGCTACCCTTGCATCCAATATTAAACAATTTTTGATTAATTTTTCATCTGTTACTTTCACTTGTTTAAATAGTAATGCTGCTGACACTAAAAGCCCTGACATAACAGTGTAATTTTTCAAGACAGGCTGACTTCAAAAGACTTGCTGGGAGATGATGAAAGCATGCAGCAAACTTACAAGGAGTCAGCCTCCAAATTCATCATTCAAATAAAATAATAATTTGATCTCCAGATCTCTTCTGAGCATGAATTGCTGTGCCCAAGCACCACACATTTATCTCACATAGAGAGGTATTGCAGCATGGGGCCCCTTCATGGCTCTGCAGGTCTTGCACAAGGTAATGAAAAGACTCCCAGCAGCATCTGGTATCAGTTTCTCCTTTGCTGTGGCAAACTGCTGGTGTTATAATCAATCCATGCCATTTGGTTTTTTCTTCCTTTGTAGTCCTTGCAAGAGGTTTCTCTCTCAGATTTTTGATTTACTGTTGGGTTATTTCTTTGTAGTTTTGTGGTAATTTCTGACAAACAGCCAAGTGCTTTGAAGTTCAGTCTTCAGAAATTATTTCTTGGGTTGGGAGAAAAGGAGAGACCAAGTTCTATTTATTCTGTATAAACCTAAAGGAAGAATAATATGTCATTAAATAAAGTGGGATGGCAAATATCACTGGAACCTTAGGCCTTATGCCTCATGTATCTGCTGTCTAGTCGCTGAAGAAGGACACAATGCCAGTTGTTCCATGCATCATTTTGATGGTCAAGTCAAAGGCTCCTGTTTTCTGCTTCCCTCAAGACAACAAAGTAGAACAAGGGTTTGAAATATGACTTATAACAAACCACTTTCTAGCTTTTCAAATGGTCTTGGGATCTCATGGGTTCCTCTGACTTATGTATATAAACCTGGGACCTCATCTGCAAGCGAGGCGTATGCCAGTGCCAGAAGTTTCTCCTAGTTGGCCTGACCCATGATCAAATACACATCTCTTTCACTCTCTTATTACTTTGTTTTGGTGGTTTTGAGTAAAGGTGCTCACAAACACCCCTGTAGTACGGTATTGGTGTGTTTCCTATAAAAATTCACTCTCAGGTCCAGAAGACCATGAGGGAATGGTGTACTGTGTTCATAACGTTGCCCTCCATTTGACCAGGAAAGGACCCCCTTGTACATCTATTTGTAAACCATCTCAGCATCAGTAAAAGCATGAATTATCACCAAAGTCCTTTTATAGCAGTCTCTGCTTAGGAGATACAATTGCCTTTGAACAGAGACTTGGGAAGTTTGAAACATCTTCTGCTCAAGGAAATGGTACCAGGTCCTTTACCTTACATTTGTCTTTCCTCTTCCTCCACTAAAGAAGGGAAGAGGGGGAAGTGAATTACCTCTGGAGCATTTTTCATAATAATACAACTACTGAGGAATTGCTATACAGCAGGCTCCAATCATACAAAGAAGTTATTTTTTTTGGAGAATGCATACTCAACCAGCAGAGAATTACAGTGATAAATATGGAAGACAGATGAATTGGCAGCCACTAAAATGTCTCCAGTTCAGAAAGCTGACCTCTCACTGAGTCTTGGAAGCCTTGAGGCTATGGCAGAGGAAGGATCACCTTGTTTCCATACATTTTGCCTCTTAGGAAACTGGGTTGC
This sequence comes from Colaptes auratus, assembly GCA_015227895.2. Lineage (NCBI taxonomy): Eukaryota > Metazoa > Chordata > Aves > Piciformes > Picidae > Colaptes > Colaptes auratus. Next base: position 57,996,434 of record CM026897.1, read on the forward strand.
AAACTAGTGGGTCAGATGGAACCTACCTGGGACTCAACATAGCTGTTCTTTAATTCTTCTGGTTTTGGTAAGGCTGTAAAGCAAGACTGTGTGTTTACATAGTGAATGACAGTCCTGTTTTCTGCACTGCCACTCTCTTTGTCTTGGGTACAAAGCTGTGTCATGACTTTTTAAAGTTGACTGAGGTCTTTCAGCGGAAGAAACACATTGAATTCCTTAGAGTGCTTAAAAAAACCCTTCATCTAAATGTTTGGGAGTTAAAAATACTTACAAATAAATTCTTGCATTCCAAAGACTTGATCTGCTCAGCAAATGGTTCCAGAGTTCAGGTTTATGTGTGTCTAGACCTTGTATTTAGTCTCTGAAATAAAGTTTCCATCAGCCACCATATTAAAAGATCCATGGTGCTGGAAGCCAAGGGATATTGCTGCTTCTTGAGCAGATGGTTGCTCCACTATTACCAAATTTTGAAGCAGCTGTTGTTAAAAAAAGCTCAGCCCCACTATTCCCAAACCACTTGGAACACTCTGCAGCAGCTGTCTGCCCCATACTGGGTGCCAGCCTGCAAACAAACAGGTGCTGGAATACAAGTTAAATATTAGTTCCTTTCCTTGGGAAGGACATTTGTCCTCCTGGCCTGGGGAGTGTGCTTCTTACTGTGAGAGGTGAATGCAAGAGTGGGAATACAGAAATCACCTGCCTTTTGGAGCTAGTCTAAAAGGAATCCCTTCACAGTATAACTCACAGCAGAAATTAATACACTGAGTGGACTGCTGTCTTGGTGGGACTGCCTTTTAATGGAATAATTTAATTTCCACAGTTCACAGCTGCCTGGAACACAGTTATCTTTTGAGACTGCCTGTAGAAACACTGAGGATTTATGTAGCATACTCAGCAATAAGAAGGGAATGGCATTGCTTTGATCTTGTTATTTTGTGTGTGGGGATTTGTTTGTTTGTTTGTGACAATATGCAAGACTATATATATCCTGCATTCAGAGAAGCAGTCACTTTCCTTGTGATTGTTTTCGTATTGTATCTTCTTCAGTTTCAGCAGATGACCGAAATACTTTTGTTCCCTTTGTTGTGCAATCGACTGAGCAATGTAAAATCATTAAATGCCTTTTTAGAGAACAAAAGGTAGCCTGTTTCCCACTGATAAAATAGCTGGTTTAGCACCTGTAAATCTGTTTTGCATTTAGTGCAAAACTTTATTCCATGCTGATAACAGGATCAGAAAATGGTCTCTGACAGCATGTTGTGATTTTACAGTATCCAGGGGTAAAACTGGAGATAATTATGAGCACATGGCTTTCAAGAGTCATACTTTTATATTTAACTCCATAAATCTTGCTAAGTGAAATCCAAACCCATGTCTACAGCATTTGCTAATCATTAGATTATTAATTGGTTTTGTTGCTTTATTCTTACAATCTATGAGTGTCTGGAGTCATGTTTTTAAAGTAATGTCTGCAACAACAAAAAAAAAAAAAAAAAAAAAAAAAAAAAAGGAAGTGCTTTCTTTCCCCCCTGTAACTTCGCAGGAGGTGTTTCTGCTGAACTGCTGAGGCTAAAAAAACCTGTTGGCCTCTTAAACAAAGGCCTCTGTAGAAGAGTTTTTCAGCACTGCAATTTAAATGGTGTCTAGTTTCAGTCCAGAATACCAAGGTCATAATTTTAGGCCATAGATGGCTCTCCCAGATGTCTTTGGTCAAGTTAATCACAGTTTGCCTGGAGGTTGCACTTTCAGGTAATCCATCAAGGCATAATTGTAAATCAAAACCTTCTTCCAGCTCAATAAGTAGCATATTTTTAGTTTGTGTTAAGACTGACATTGGACAGAAACTTAAACTAGTTTAGAATATAAAGCAATATTACTGCTTACTCTCATTTGTCACAAATACTCTTAGAAAAGTATGTTTTGATCATTGCTATCAAAAGAGTTCCTTGTGGATTTTTTTTCTTTCCTTTTTAAATTCAGGTAGGAATTACAATATGCATTAGCATACTACCAGCATTCATACTCATTTAAGCTACCCACTGCTTTACTCCACTGCAGGCAGAGATGCTGTATCCTGGCCTGGTGCTTCCATGACGGGGCTTCAGAAGCATAGTGTTTCCATTAACTGAGCATGCAAGATTTGTAGTTATGTGTAGGAGACAATATCCTGAAGTGGGAGGGAAATATGTCTTTGAATGGGATGGAGGAATTATCAACATCCACAGGTCATCCACCCAAGAGTTCATGTTCAAGGAGGGTTACAAAGCAAAGTAGGGGTATGGTGCTAAAAGCTGCAGGCATGTGGGAAAACAGAAGGTATGAGATGCTCTTCCACTGGATTGTCTTGTGAGAATACACACTCTTTCCCTCAGTTGCTCTTACTTTTGAGATCTGTTGTGATTTTTGTCTTTTGATGAAAGCAGACATGATTTTTGGTTTAAAAAGTAAAAAATCACTTTATCTATATGTGAAGCAGATGATATTCAGTACAACAGAGCACTGCCCCTCCAGGGTTTAAATCAGGAGTAAGGAATAGTTTATCTACTTGAAGCTAGGCATGGGGTGGGGGAGGGTCTGGGGGGGCTGTGGGAGGAAGTGGGGACAGTGTCTGGGACACATTTTAAGTAGATGATGAATACCAATTGCAGGCTTGTGGCATGTGCCATGGATGCCTTAGTGCACAGTTGTGCCTTGCTGCAAAAGGCAGCACCAGTCTGTGGTGTGCCCCATTCTCACTTTAAGGAGAATATCAGCTGAGTGTATTTAATTGGTCATATCATAGAATCATAGATCACAGAATCATAGAATCAATAAGGTTGGAAAAGACCTCAAAGATCATCAAGTCCAACCTGTCACCCAAGACCTCATGACTACTAAAGCATGGCACTCAGTGCCATGTCCAATCCCCTCTTGAACACCTCCAGGGATGGTGACTCCACCACCTCCCTGGGCAACTCTATGGGTATGTACCTGCATTGGGTACCTTTAACAAAATAATGTAACAAGCACAGGGAGAACTGCAGCTCCAAGACTCAAATTCACTTTGAACTATATTTACAGTATGCACTGTCAACATTTTCCCTGCCAAAGCCATAAACCATCTCAGCAGGATAGACTAAATACATCTCTTTACAGAGGACATGAGTCTCCCCTTTGGACTTCTCAGCTGTAGCATGGAAGGACAGGAGTTTAGCTCATGTAACTCAGCACAGCCCCAGGGCAGCCAGGAAAGCACCCAATTCCTGTTAGCTGTCCCCCAGGAGAAAGACCAGGCCTGAGGGTAGAAGATGAAAGGTAAACCCTGTGAAAGATTTTCTGAAGCCTCTTGTGAATTAGATTTAGTAATACCATAACATCCAAGTTTCCATGGTTCATTTTTGACCTAATTTATGCCAATGTTTATTTAATCTCCAAATTCCATCAAGAGCCACAGGAGTGCTGAGCTTTTACAGATTGGGGTAGTGCAAAACACATTCCATATCCAAGAAAATCTTGCCAAAATCCCTGGCAATGAATCTTTTTTTTTTTTTTCCGTTCTAATCCTTGTTTTGCTCTTGGTGTTCATGGTAACAGTAACAGCTGTCCAACATGGCTTCAGGCTGTCTGACTCCCTTGGGAGAACTTATGTGTTTTTCTACTTCCTTTCCTTATTAGGAACCAGGAATCTGCAACACCTATTAGAACAAGTATGCATAAAGGGTAATGACCCTGCAATTTATTAGTGGTCTGTTCTCCTTCAAGCAAGCCATCAGCCATAAGTATGTGCCAGGGATCACAGCTAAATACAGTCTTGCTGTGCAGCAGGTGGGCAGCAGCAGAGTTCCACTATGGGGAGAAGGGTGGCATGAGAGGTCAAATGTTGGTCTATTTAAACAAACCTCTTAACTGAATATCAGTGAAGAGAAGACAGGAAGGATGGTGGTTTTAAATGTTAACTATTTAGCATGAAGCCCCAGGTGAGGAAGGCAAATACCTAAGAGCCAGATCATTTAATTTTGTACCAAAGATAGCAAATTTCACCAACACTCACAATTCCATCTGTGCTGCAGAGCCCCATGAGTACTTCTTTGTCAATGATGTGCCTGCAAAAGGCTGTGCAGTAACAGTAAGTGAAACCATGAGATCAGCATGTTCTGATATGCAGTACCATCTTTGTGAGGTACTTTGACCATATTCACTCTTGTGTAACAAAACTTCTTCAAAAATTAAAGTTAGGAGTTCTGGTATAAAACTAGTCACAGAAAACAATGGCTGCTATTTTAAAAGAGTGTAGAAGTTGGCAGATTCCACCTCATATTTCAAAATCAGGAACGCTGACTTGTATTTCTTATGGTGGAGGACATGAGTGCAAGGTGTTGATTCTGCTCACATCCAGCTTTTATTCTGGACCCACCTCTAATCTTGTAAGGCATACTTGTCATCACTTAGAAGCACCATTCTTCCCATGCATTGAATTAGTTCAGTCTAAAGAAGGTGAGAATCCTGATTTTATTTAAACATGACATGACTTGGGTATTTGTGAATATACTGCAGTCCCTTGCACAAACAGATGATTTTACTGTACAATGACCTGGCTGTTTCATCTAACAGAAATGGGGGAGGAGGAGGAAATTCCAACTTCCTACCCTGGTCTGTCCACTGACTACTGACTACTGACTACTACCCGTTGATGGTTTTCCAAGTAGGCAATGATGACATCTCAACAGGATGTTTGAGGGCAATGAAGAAAGACTTCAGAACCCCAAGACAAATGGTGAAGGGGTCAGAGCACAAGTAGTATTTGCTTCTGTCTCCCCAATAGCTATGCCTGATGAGGGCATGAACATGAATAGCTATCAGATTTATGCCTGGCTATGGTACTGGTGCCAATGGCAGGATTTTGTGTTCTTTGATCACAGGCTACTTTACAAGAGCCCAGGTCTGCTGACTACAGATAAAAAATGTTTGTCTCTAAGAGGAAAAAGAATCCTGGGGCAAGAACTAGCACTGCTGATTGTTAGGTCTTTAAACTATTTTTGTTGGGGGGGAAGAGGGAAAAAACAGGTTCACTGAAGCAACCCCGGGACAATTGTGAGGCAGGGTACCAGCTCCAATGCTATCCCAGGGGCTGTAGGAGATGGTGGCCTATGTGACACCCGCAAAGGTAACAGATGCTTCTCTGCTAAGTCTCTGCAGTGTCTGTATACCAACACAAAAAATAGGGAAAACAAGCAAGATGAACTAAAGATCTAGGTGCAGTCATGGGGCTATGATCTCATGGTGATTACAGAGCCATGGTAGGACAGCTTGCACTACTGGAATGTAGTAATGGATGACTATGTACCTTTCAGGAAAGTCAGACTGACAAGGCAAGGTGGTGGAGTTGCTTTCTATGTGAATAAGCAACTAGAATGTGTTAAGCTTAACCCAGGGGGAGGCGACAAATGCACTGAAAGGTTATGGGTTAGAGTGAAGAGACATGCAAACATCAGTGATACTGTTGTGGGTGTTTACTACAGACCACCAAACCAGGAAAAAGCTGCTCCTGAGGCCTTCTGCAGGCAGCTGGAAGTAGCCTCAAGATCAAGTGCCCTGGTGCTCATGGGTGACTTCAACCACTCTGATATTAGTTGGAAAGATCACACAGCCAAGCATAAACAGTCCAGGAGGTTCCTGCATTGCACTGACGACAACTTTCTCCTGCAGGTAGTTGAAGAATCAGCAAGGAGGAGTGCAATGCTGGACCTCGTGTTAATAAAGAAGGGCTGGCTGTAGATGTTAAGGTTGGGGGTAATCTTGGCTGTAGTGACCATGACATGTTAGAGTTTAATATCACTAGACAAAGAAGCAGGGTGATAAGTACAATTTCAACTCTAGACTTTAAGAGGGTTAACTTTGCCTTCTTCAAGACTCTACTTAGAAATATCCAGAGGGCTAGGGCTCTAGAAGGACGAGAGGCCCAAGAGAGTTGGTTAATATTCAAACATTACCTCCTCCAAGCTCAAGAAAAAAAGTATTCCCTTGAACAAAAAAAAACAAACAAACAAGTAAGGCAGATAGGAGGTCTGCATGGATAAGCAAGGAACTCTTGGAAAAAATCAAAAAGAAAAAGGAGGTTTTCAATATGTGGAAAAAAAGGTCTGGTCAATTGGGAGGATTATAGAAATATTGCCAGAGAACATAGAGATGCAACATGAAAGGCCAAAGCTCTCTTAAAACTAAGTCTTCCAGGAAGGTGAAAGAAAACACCAAGTGTTTTTTCAAACGCATCACTGACAAAAGGAAGAGCAGGCAAAAGGTGGGCCCACTACTGAATGATATGGGAGATATGGTAACAGAGGATGCAGAGATGGCAGAGCTGCTGAATGCCTTCTTTGTCTCAGTCTTTACGCCTAAGACCAGCCCTCAGGAACCCCAGTCTATGGAAGCAAGGGAGCAGAACTGGAGGGAGGAGGACACTCCACTGGTCAGTCAGGACCAGATTAGAGATCAATTATATCAACTGAAAACACACAAATCCATGGGCCCCCATGGGCTGCATCCATGTGTGCTGAGAGCTGGGTGATACTGTTGCTAAGCCTCTCTCCATCATTTTTTGGAAATTCACGGAGAACAGGAGAGGTACTCGGTGGCTGGAAGTGTTTAATTACTTATCTTATTAGCAGGCAGCAGGAAGAACTGGCATGTGAGTGACAAAATTTCAAGCTAAGCAAGTCTTCTTTCTTGTAATGACATCTAGCTAGTTTTCTGCAGAGCAGTCTGTGTAAATGAGAATGTCCCTCAGTCTGCTGGCTATGGTCTTCTTAATGCACCCCAGAGTACCTTCCTGGAACCAAGGGCATGCTTCTGATTCACAGTTAACTTGTCCACCAGGACACCCAGGTTCCTCTCCATGGAACTGCTTTCCAGTATGTCAACTCCTAACCTGTACTGGTGCATGGGATTATTCCTCCCCACATGCAGGACTCTGTACTTACCCTTGTTGAATTTCATTAGATTCCTATTTGTCCAGGTCTCATTGAATGGCAGCAGAGCATTTTTGCATCATCAACAAGCTCCTTGAGAGTACATTTTGTCCCTTTGTCCAGGATATTGATGAACATGTTGAAAAAGACTGGACCTAGAACTGACCCCTGTGAAACATTGCTAGCTACTGACCTCCAACTAGACTCTGTGCCACACAAAATATATTAAATGTAAAGCAGAAAAATGAGATTATAACCCTGTGATGAATTAAGACACAAACAACAAATTGGAAAGGAGAGAGGGTCATGAGAAAGCCAGTGTTGATGAAAACTGAGCATGTAAAGCATAGAGTTTTACCAGGCTTTGCGGATTGTTCATAGAACTATAACACTTATCAGAAGCTATATGATAACTCTTTACTCAGGCATTCTCAAGGATTAAATCCTGGGGTTTGATCTAGCAACTAAACCTGCAGGCAGCAGGGATAATGTCATTGTTTGATCTATCTAATTAAGAGTTTGGATACCTCAATATAGGTAAAGCAGGCACCAAAAGAGATGTTTAAAAATGCACTGAATGAAGCAACAAGAATAACAGTCTTTCTGATAGATGAATGGAAGGAAGTGATGCAGTCACACCACAGCTTTGTCCATAGGATGGTTGTGTTATTGGATAGGTTTCAGAGTAATCCAGCCAAGGCACTAATAACTCAGCAATTTTAGAAGCACGAATCTTTAGCATGCACTGACTCAGCCTTACCACTGCACCTGTCCTTGCATGTCTATGCCCATTGTTGCTTTTATACAGCCTGGGTACTTTGGGCACACGTGCATCCAGACACAAGTCTACCTGGACTTCAGCAAGACCTGTGATACCATCCCCCACAGCAAACTCCTGGCCAAGCTGTCAGCCCATGGCTTGGACAGCAGCACTCTGTGCCGGGTTAGCAACTGCCTGGAGGACACAGCCCAGAGAGTGGTGGTGAATGGTGCCACATCCAGCTGGCAGCCAGTCACTAGTGGTGTCCCCCAGGGATCAGTGCTGAGCCCCATAGTTTTCAATATCTTTATTGATGATCTGGATGAAGAGATTGAGTCCATGATCATTAAGTTTGCAAATGACACCAAGTTGGGGACAGGTGTTGACATGTTAGAGGATGGGAGAGCTCTGCAGAGGGACCTTGACAGGCTGTGCAGACGAGCAGAGTCCAATGGCATGAGATTTAACACATCCAAGTGCTGGGTTCTGCACATTGGCCACAGCAACCCCATGCAGTGCTACAGGTTGGGGTCAGAGTGGCTGGAGAGCAGCCAGGCAGAAAGGGACCTGGGGGTCCAGCAGGAAAGCTATGATATTATTGCCATGATGGAAACGTGGGGGAATGAATCCCATAGGTGGACTGCCATGCAGGATGGCCATCGATTCTTCAGAAGGAGTAGGCCCAGAAGAAGAGGTGTTGGGGTGGCCTTGTATGTTAACTAAGGTCTCGACTGTCTTGAGCATGGTGATGATGGTGACAATAGATTTGAACACTTGTGGGGATCTGCTATAGACCACCTAATCAGAGTGAAATGTTGATGAAGTTTTTAATAGGTGTCTGGGAAAGGTCTCAGAATTGATAGGTCTTGTTCTTGAGAGGACTTCAACATACTAGATATCTGCTGGAAATGCAATACAGCAGACAGGAAGCAGTTACAGAGATTCTTGGAGTGCATGGAAGATAACATCCTAACACAGCTGGTGAATGAGCCAACAATGATGGCCTGCTTCTTGTAAACAGAGAAGCAATAGTAGGAGATGCAAAGGTTGAGGGCTGTCTTGGACAAAGTGACCATGAGATGGTAGAGTTTTCAATTCTCAGCAAAATTAGGAGGGGACTCAATTAGGAGGGGACTACATCTTTAGACTTCTGGAGAGCAGACTTTGGCTTGTTTAGGAGACTGGTTGATGGTATCCCCTGGGAGGTATTCCTGAAGGACAAAGGAGTTCAGGAAGGCTGGACCTTCCTCAAGAGCAAAATCTTCAAGGCGCAGGAACAAGCTGTCGCTGTGCATTGACAAATGAGCTGGGGGAGCAGATGAGTGGCCTGGCTAAGTAGAGAGCCTTGGGTAGAACTCAGGAAGAAAAGGAAGAAGGGACAGGCAACTCAGGAAGAGTACAAGGCAAGGATAAGTAGGGAGAAAATTAGAAGGGCTGAAGTTCAACTAGAACTCAATTTGGACAGCATCATTAAAGATAATAAAAAGGGCTTCTACAAGTATGTTAATAAGAAAAGATGAGTTAGGGAGAATGTCCACCCACTACTGGACATAGGAGGGAATCTGGTGGCAAAAGACAAGGAAAAGGCTGAGCTGCTGAATGGCCTCAGTATTTGTCAGTAACACCATTTGCTCCTTAAGGGCTCAGCCTCTGGAAGACAGGGGTGGGGAGCAGAAAGCAGCCTTCAAAATCCAGGAGGAAATGGCACCTATTGTGCCAATTATATGTGCACATATCTGTGGGACCAGATGGAATCCACCCACAGGTACTTAAGGAGCTGGCAGATGTGCTTGCCAAGCCACTCACCATTGTCAATGGTCCTGGCTAACTGGGGAGGTCCCAGTTGACTGGAGACTAGCAAATGTGATGCCCATCTACAAGAAGGGCTGGAAGGAAAATCCAGGGAACTAGAGGCCTGTCAGTCTGACCTCGGTGCCAGGAAAGGTCATGGCGGAGGTCATCCTGAGTGCCACCACATGGCACCTACAAGACAACCAGGTGATCTGGCCCAGTCAGCATGGCTTTATGAAAGGCAGGTCCTGTATGACTAATCTGATCTCCTTCTACAATTAGGTGACTTGTCTAGTGGATGAGGGAAGGGATGAAGATGTTGTCTACCTGGGCTTTAGTGAAGCCTTTGTCACTGTGTCCCACAGCATTCTCCTTCAGAAACTCATGGCACAAGGCTTGGATAAGCGCCCTCTGCACTGGATAAAAAACTGGCTGGCTGGCTGGGCTAAAGCAGTGGTGGTGAATGGAGATAAATCTGGCTGGTGGCCAGTCACTAGTGATGTCCCCCACTGCTGAGTACTGAGGCCTGTCCTCCTTAATATCTTTATCAGTGATCTGGATGAAAGGATTGAGTTCAACATCAGTAAGTCTGCAGGTGACACTAAGGTGGGTGGCTGTGCTGATCTGCTATAGGGTAGGGAAGCTTTACAGTGGGATATGAACGGGTTAGACTGATGGGCCAATGAGTTTCACCACGGCCAAGTGCCAGGCCCTGCACTTGGGTCACACCAAGCCCGTAGTAAGCTATTAACTTTGTGATGTGCGGTTGGAAAGCTGCAGCTTGGCGAGGGATCTGGGGCTGTTGGTTGACAGTTGACTGACGATGAGTCCGCAGTGTGCCCAGGTGGCCAAGAAAGCCAATGGCATCCTGGCTTGTACTAGAAACACTGCGGCTGGCAGGAACAGGGAGGTGATCATCCCCTTGTACTCAGAACTGGTGAGGCCACACCTTGAGTATTGTGTTCAGTTCTGGGACCATCACTATAGGAAGGACATTGAGATGCAGGGGGTACAGCACAAATTTTGTGCTTGTATCTGATGTTTGTCAATGGGACTGAGCTCTGGCAGACCTATACAACAGCACCAAGACAAGCAATCTGTAGAATCTCAGCCACCAAACTGTCAGGACAGTGATAATTTTTGATTCCTACTGGTTTTGACTAGATCCAAAGTGGTTATATAGGGGTGTGAAGGTCTATATCACATTACTATAACCCTGAGACATTCAGTGGCTCAACTGAACTCTCATCTTACCAAGTAAGATCATTTTAACAAATGCATTTGGTATCTGTCTCTTAACAAATTCTGTGTACACATAATATACACAACAGTAAAATATGTGTTTACATAAAATATTGCATTTTGCATTGATATTTATATTGGAGCAAGAACAATTTTAAATATAAAGACTACACGTGTAATGTATGTGTACAGTACATTGACAAGATTTACATAAACATTATACTACTAGGATAAATGTACAGATATTCTCAGCATGTGTAAAACATTCTAGGATTACTAGTTAACAGTATCATAGCTATTTGGCTTAGCTGGTAAAACGTATGAACATGTGAACTACCAATCCCCCTGCAGTCCAGTCTGTGACAGCAAAAGATCAAAAACCATAAGGGCATTAGCTTCCCTGTAAACCCGTGAAAAATCCAAGCATTGGTGTGGGACCATGACACACAGTGACTTAAAGTATCTTAACGATTTAGGTTTGCTCTTAGATGAACATGTGTTTCTTGCACTTAACTCTCTGGTAGATTCATCTTTTCTGAGGACATTCAAAATCATCTGAGTTGCTCTTACTGCCTGACGTCCTCTGTTGTGTATACAGGGTTATGCAGCATACAAGCAGAAAAGCTGGGGACCTGGCTGGTGAGGACAGAGTAAAACACAGAACGTCGGAATCAGTTGTCATTTTGGAAATGTTGGCTGACAGCTTTATATGAGTACTAAAATCCTAAGAAGTCCATTCAGTCTTCTCAGACATTGGATTGTTCTCTAAAATTCAGCCCAGTTCTTGTCAAGCTTTGTTCAAACAAGCACTTCAATGGATTTTATTAAATTTATGTCAAACATTCTTATTTCAGATAGCACCAACAGACTGCATGCTTCTAGCAGACAGACGATGGGCCTCTGTGTCTCTAAATCCCCTCACCCATTTGCAGTCTGCTTTCGGGGTCCCTGCACACTAGGAGAGCTTGCTAGATTCCTTACTTTTTGCAGTACAGAAATCACTCACCGTTTCACTCAAAAGCAGGGGAAACAGAGAAGGGGCCAGGACTTGTGTCTAAATACAAACTGTGTAAAGGTACAGTTTCCACTGGGCAAAGCTGGAGTAAAACACAGAGAAGTTGTGCAACTGTGTGCTTCTCACAGGGAATCCTTGTATGCATGACTAAATAAAATTACAGTATTTACATCTTCTTGACTCCTTTATTTTTGACAAAACAATTACTTCTTCCTATAATTAAAATCCCTGTGGTCATTTGGCAGCTTCTACATTAGCCAGATAAATGTTTATGAACTGCCTCAAGTCTTGACAAGACAGACCTGCAAGCCAAAGTGCACTATGATTTAAGAGAGTACCTAATTTTTGTGTTTACATGTTTCTTTTTATATGCAGTGAAAATGTAGGCACTAGAAAGAGACTGGTGTCTTTGTTATTAGATTTTTTTAATGTCATGCTCAATATTTACTTTGTTAAAACTGGCAAGTTTGGTTAAGAATGGTAACTTCACTAGCACTCTTGGCTCCACCTTCTGCCTTTCAGTAACAGTATGTGTGGGATGGAGAGAGTCAAAAGCCAGAGAAAGCAACTGTATAAACAGTTCAGGTCATAGCTGACTTCATTAGGCAGCAGAATATTTTAAGACCATTGATAATATTTAACTAAGCAAATGTGGCCTTATTTCATAAAGCAAACATGAGTAATACTGAAGTCTTTTTATAGCATACATTTAATTTAGACACCCTTTCCTGGTGATTGAAGTAACATGGGATCTGGTTCTCATTTATGCTTAGTCTCTATATGAATACTAACTTTCTAGCTATAAACAGCCAGTGAGCTTAGCTTAGGCATCAGGACGCATGTGATCCTTATGGAAAGATTTGAAATCTATAAAGAAAACAGCATTAGAGAGTCTGTGTGTCTCCTCTGCCACAAAGGATGAGGAAAGAGAAAAATGCTGGTTCTTTCTCTATATTGCTTTTTAAGAAGAAACAACAGAAAAACATGCAATCCAGTGCACCACATCAGACATCTCTAACAAAGCACCTTCGGAGCTGAAGGAGTATTTTCCCCTGAAAGTGGCAATGGCAGCTAAGCATTTGTTTAGAGCAATTCAGGTTGTTGATTAAAAAAATTTAAAACAAATCATGAAAAAAAAAAGGGAAAGTGTTTCAGGTGTTCCAAACAGAATTCTTACTAAACAAATGTTATTTAATATCATTTTCTGGCCAACATACCTGGGAGTGAATGCTGCTGCATTGTCCGTTCCCATACCGAAATATTTTAAAAAGAGTTTATCCCACCAGAATACTTTTCTGGAATTACATGGTTCAAAACAGTCTTTGCTTTAAAACCTAAAACTTCTTATATGATTAGTGATGTGATGCAATAACTTTGATAAACTATTGGGCAGTTTTTTTTTCTCCTAAATACTTCAACAAACATAGGATGCAATCTAATTATATTTAGCTTTTACACATTAGAATGGAGTTACTATGAAGAAGCTGAATATTGCTTTGGGTAAAGCATACAACATGAAAAATCTCAAGGAGTTCCTTCCACAATTAACCTTTCATTAAATTTCCTTAAATGCTATTTTTAAAGTTTTAAATGCTTGTGAGGCAGATCCTTCAGGTAATGACTGAAGTTAGAACTCTAGGATGAAACAATTAGAAACTTCATTTTGGGCAAAGTGAGAGGAGCTTCCAGTTCATTTCAAAGTTTTCCCAGTCTGAGCAGTAGGACCATGAACTGGTTTAATCTCCCTGTATTTTCCCCTCTCTGCTGCCCAGGTCCTGCACCAGAGTATAGAAAACGATCTATGGAAGCCCAGGGGAAGGAAAACAGACAACCACACCAAGAAAAGCAAATCAGGATGCTTTTGGTGTCACACTGAAAAAAGGGTCTGCAGCTAACCCTAAAGACATTAGCAGGCTTTTGCATTTGTTTTTACTGAAGACTATCAGTCAGACGTAAAGGCTGCTGGGACTCTAGAGAGTGCTGATAAGCCTCAGAAATATCTTCCTGCTCTTTCTCTGAAAGGATGAGGAGTCATTTCTGCAGAGTTATTCCCGTGGAATTGAGATAAGCTGGAACACGAGAGAGAGTCTGGTGTATTTATCAGTCAGTGAAAACCTCGGCTGTAATGAACCACTAGTTCACAAGCTCATAAATCACTCCTTTTAGTTTTCAAGAGATAAGCCAGGGAGTGTTTATAAAGAGCAGTTACTGCACTGCTGAAATGTAGTTAAAGAGACATAGTGTTCATTATCACCAGCTGTACAATATTTAGTGTTATGAATACACTGCTTTTTTACAGATGTTCTGGGTGTGTGCTCTATGTATGTACTGTTTCTGAAGATGGCTCTCAATTAAGGTAGAGGCTTGCACTTATCACTGTTTATCAGCTTAATGATCAGCCACGTTAGAATCCTGAAGTGCTCATTGCATCAGTCTTGCAGAGGATCTCACTCTCCATAGCCTTCCCTACCTGCAGGAAGATGGCAGAGGCTTGGGGTTTAATGTGATCCTATCTGGCAAGTTCACTGCACTCATCCCAATGTGGCTGGGGGGATGAGATTTATCTCCTCAGAGGACCCACTGCCTCCAGGGTTGGGATACTCTGAGGTATCCTGAATTTCAAAACTGGGGGTGGGGGAGGGACAGGGGAGAGGGGAGGGGATTGGGTGGTAGCCAACTTCCTGTCAGGCTGTGCTGCCTTCCAATGTGACCTGGATAGGCTGGAGAGCTGGGTTAGGCAAAACCTCGTGAAGTTCAGTACGGACAAGTGCAGAATCCTGTACCTGGGGAGGAATAACAGCAGGCACCAGGACAGGTTTAGGGTTGTCCTGCTGGAGAGCAACTCCACAGAGAAAGACCTTGGAGTCCCAGTGGACATCAAGTTCTCCCTGGGACAGCAATGTGCCCTTGGGGCCACAAGAGCTAATGGTATCCTGAGGTGCATCAAGTAAAGTGTGTCCAGCAGGGCTAGGGAGGTTCTTCTCCTACTCTGCTCTGTCCTGGTGAGACAGCACCTGGAATATTGTGTCCAGTTTTGGGTTCCCCAGTTCAAGAGAGACAGAGACCTGCTGGAGGAGATCCAACAGAGAGCCACGAGGATGATTAGGGGACTAGAGCATCTCCACTATGAAGAAAGACTATGAGTCCTGGGGCTGTTTAGTCTGGGGAAGACTGAGAGGGGATCTGCTCAAAGTCTATAAATATTTAAGGGGGGGTGGCAAGTGGAGGGGACCAAACTCTTTTCAGTGGTGCACAATAATAGGACAAGGAACAATGGATGAAAAGTTGAAGATAGAAGGTTTCACCTCAACATGAGCAGAAACTTCTTTACAGTGAGGGTGACAGAACACTGGAACAGGCTGCCCAGAGAGGTTGTGGAGTCTCCTTCTCAGGAGACTTTCAAAACCCACCTGGATGCATTCCTGTGCAGACTTCCCTAGGTGACCTTGCTTTTGGCAGGGGGGTTGGACTCAATGATCTCTGGAGGTCCCTTTCAACCTCTAATGTACTGTGATACTGTGATTCTGTGATTCAGTGCTGCTCTATCAACCCAGCTCCTAAATTTTTGTGTTTTTTTTTTTTTAATCTCCTGGTGAAATCCCTCGTCAGAGTTTAAATTCTCACTTAGATCATGCAAAATGGCCTAAATGACCCAACAGGAAATTTTTTTGTTTCCTTTGACAAGTGATAAGTCTTTTATGGTTTGTGGGGTTGGCTATAATGCAGTACAGTAAGCTGTAGCACAGCATAATGTCCAAGAAGTTTTTCCCTAGAAGAAAAAATCTCATTGAAAATACTCACATAGAAAAAAAAATGAAATGACACCCCCCCCTCATTTCTTTTCCTCTGTTTGCCTTTGTGTTTATATTTCACCTGTTCATCCATTAGCTCAGATCTGCATCTGAGATATTAGCCAACCCTTCAAGTGCCAAAGTGTGCAGGCAAGCAAATCCAACTGTCCGCAGAATTTCTTTCCATTAGATTGCAAATAGATTTTCCAATGTTGCTTACTTTCCTCATCAGCTGACAGACACAGAATGAGTTGCACAGAGAGCAGGTTTTCATATATGAATATAAAACACAGTGAGTGGCTTCTGCAGCTCTGTGATCATCTTGTCGAGTAATTTATTTTTTTTTAAAGATAATGTCCCTCTTGTCTGTCTAAGGATTAAAGAGGTTTCTCTTCCCATAATAGCCAGAGAAGGAGCCAGACCAGGTCTCCATTGATTTTACACAATGGGACTCTTCTTGCAGCCCTTCTCGGAGCAGTTACGAAAGTCGGCTATTATCCAGAGTGATGAAAAGGCTAAAGGTGGGAAATGGAGAACTTGAAGGGCCATAAATACAACCAACCCTTGTTAGGGAATCATCCTCATCAGTGAGGAACTGACTGTGCTGCCAGGGCATGAAATATTTAAATTCCAGTAACAGACAAGGTATAAGCTGTGTGAATCTGTATTTGAGGCTGCTATCAAGAAAGAACAGTTTGGTTTTCTGAGAGCAATAAGCTGAAAGCGTAGAAGAGATAAGGCAGCAATGGAGTTATTGATTATCATACCTTGCCTAGCCTTTGTCTCCTTTCTTAGAAATTTGTATTTTAAGCACATGCAAGAGGGCCTTACTACCAGCATTATTCCAACTGTGTTCCTCAAAGATCCTACTAGTCTTCCCAATCCCTTGCAGCTGTGATGGGGTGAAAAATCCAACTCTGTGCCAAGCAAGGCACCCTGGTATGATCACTAGAACAAGGTCACTAAAAGTGTAAAGACAGGACCCAAGGCAATCAAAAAGGACTTCAAGGCTCTGGGAAAGTTGGTTGAGGGGTCAGGGGCACAGGTAAGTTTTTCATCAATGCCCTTAGTTGCAGGAAGGAATACTGAAAGGATCAGGACAGCAGGTGTAGCTAACAAGTGGCTCAGAGGCTGGTGCCACCAACAGAATTTTGGGGTTTTTGATCTTGGGGAACTTTCTATGGCACCAGATCAGCCAGCAACAGATGGAGTACATCTGTCCCAGAGGGGGAGAAAGATCCTAGCACATGAGAACAGCCTATCCCCCAGAGGGAAAAGGCTTCTAGGAAGGGAGTTGGCAGGTCTCATTGACAGGGCTTTAAACTAGATTTGAAGGGGGAAGGGGCTGAAAACAGTCCCCCCAGACAGGAGTCTGGGGGTGGTAAGCTGGAGTCAGGGGTAAAACCAGCAGCCCAGCTGAAGTGCATGAACACTAATGCATGCAGCATGGGTAACAAACAAGAGGTGCTGGAAGCCTTGTTACAGCAGGAAAGTTATGATGTAGTTGCCATCACAGAAATATGGTGGGATGACTTTCATGACTGGAGCACTGTAATCAATAGCTACAGGATCTTCAGGAGAGACAGGTAAAGGAGAAGGGCTGGAGGGGGGGCCCTGTACATCAGGGAGGCACTAGGTGCCATAGAAATAGAAATTAAGGATGATCAAACTGAGTGCTGTGGGTGAGAATTAGAGGGAAGGCCAACAAGGCTGACATCCTGGTTGGAGTCTGTTATAGATCACCCAACCAGGATGAAGAGGTTGATGAATTATTCTGTAGGAAGCAAGATGGCCTCTTGAGCAGGCAAACGGAGTCAGGGAGCAGTAGAGTTCCCCTGTGATCCAGGAGGAAGCAGTTAGAGACCTGCTCAGCCACTTGGATCCCCACAAGTCCATGGGACTGGATGGGATCCATCCTAGGGTGCTGAGAGAGCTGGCAGATGAGCTGGCCAAGCCGCTCTCCATCATATACCCCCCAGTCCTGACTCACTGGAGGGGTCCCAGATGACTGGAAGCTGGCCAATGTTGTGCCCATCCACAAGAGAGGCTGGAAGAAGGAGCCAGGGAATTACAGCTGATGGATGTGGGGAAGGCTGTGGATGTAGTCTACCTGGACTTCAGCAAGGCCTTTGACACCGTCCCAAACAGAAATCTCCTGACCAATCTGTCAGCCTGTGGCTTGGACAGCAGCACTCTGTGCTGGGTTAGGAACTGGCTGGAGGGTCGAGCCCAGAGAGTGGTGGTGAATGGTGCCACATCCAGCTGGCAGCCAGTCATTAGCGGTGTCCCCCAGGGATCAGTGCTGGGCCCCATCCTGTTCAATATCTTTATTGATCTGGATGAGGGGATTGAGTCCATCATCAGTAAATTTGAAGATGACACCAAACTGGGGGCAGGTGTTGGTTGGTTAGAGGGTGGGAGAGCTCTGCAGAGGGATCTTGACAGCCTGCACAGGTGGGCAGAGTCCAATGGCATGAGATTTAAGACATCTAAGTGCTGGGTTTTACACATTGGCCACAGCAACCCCATGCAGTGTTACAGGCTGGGGTCAGAGTGGCTGGAAAGTGGCCAGGCGGAAAGGGACCTCGGGGTACTGGTTGACAATAGGCTGAACATGAGCCAGCAGTGTGCCCAGGTGGCCAAGAAGGACAATGGCATCCTGGCCTGAATCAGGGACAGTGTGGCCAGCAGGAGCAGGGAAGTCATTGTGCCCCTGTACTCAGCACTGGTTAGGCCACACCTGGAGTCCTGTGTCCAGTTCTGGGCCCCTCAGTTTAAGAAGGACATTGAGATTCTTGAACGTGTCCAGAGAAGGGCAACAAGGCTGGTGAGAGGCCTTGAGCACAAGCCCAATGAGGAGAGGCTGAGGGAGCTGGGGTTGTTTAGCCTGGAGAAGAGGAGGCTCAGGGGAGACCTTCTTGCTGTCTACCTGAAGGGAGGTTGTATCCAGGTAGGGGTTGGTCTCTTCTCCCAGGCAACCTGTGTCAGAACAAGAGGACACAGTCTCAAGCTATACCAGGGGAGGTTTAGGCTGGATGTTAGGAAGAAATCTTCACAGAAAGAGTGATTGGCCATTGGAATGGTCTGCCCAGGGAGGTGGTGGAGTCACCATCACTGGAAGTGGTTAAGAAGAGACTGGATGGGGCACTTAGTTCCATGGTTTAGTTGATTAGATAGTGTTGGGTAATAGGTTGGACTTGATGATCTCAAATGTCTTTTGCATCCTGCACTATGGCAGATCTCTGGAGAAAAAGCAGTGTCAAAAAGGTAAGCCAGTGCAGTACTGAGGAAGGGGTTTCCATAGGAAAAGGACTGATACCTGCAGAATGCTAGTGAATTAGCATTGCAGAACTGGTAACTGAGAATCTACATTCACAGCTTTCATATGAATACTTGAAAAATATGCCTAATACAGCTTCTTCCTTTGCATTTCATCAGTTTCCTGTTCTTTTATGTCTAGGAGCTGTGTTTTCCCCTGTCCTATTTATCATGTGGATGATACTGGAATGAAGTACTGTGACTGCTAATCCCTTTCCAGTGTTTGTACCCTGACGGTCATGTTAACAGAATATTCTAGAGAGACTTAAGCAATATATTCAAATTATATCACTTAGGCTTTGAGTACAAATTCCTAGTCATCTGGGAACAAAATATACATTTTGATAGACCTCTTCTTCACCCAGGCTTCAAGTTGCTCTTCTGTTCATACTTGATCCTTTTAGGGGAAGGTGAGACCAAACGTGATGGAAGAGCACAGCCCCAGGATCTGACCATTTGTGGCATGGCCCTTCTCAAGGAAAGAGATGTTTAGAAAGGCAAAAAGAAGAGATAATTTGAGATAAAACACCTATTGTTGGTGAGCACATCATCATGGAAAGTGCTTATGATGTAGATATGGATCCATCTACACAGGGAAACAAGGCATGTAGTCAGGGCCAGCAGGGTCCAAGGCAAGATCTTCTGAGGAAAGTAGGTCCTGGATATGTCAAAGGGTGCAAGAAGCTCATGTGTGGGGAAAAACAAACAAACAAACAAACAAACAAACACAGAAACAACAAAACATCAACAAAACAAAACCCCAAACCACACTATAGTGCACCAAAGCTGATAATGGCCACTGCATAAAATCAACCCCAAAATAGTCTCCACCTATTTCTATCCTGGGGGGAGCTGTATGTCACTAGGCCTCATAATTAATATCAGGAGTGTCTCCTCCTCATGAACAAGGCTAGTCTGGGAAACAACCAGTTACCTAGGTTATTTCCTTAGGCAAAACAGGACTGAATGTCATGCTTTTAAGTTTTAAAGTGTTTTTAGCTTGTCCAGGGTTCAGCTGGGCAGGAACACGAACCAAGATAGCCAGCTGAAGTATCTAATGGGTATTTGATACCATGCTGATGTCATGGCCACTGTATAAGACAAGAACTGTCTGGGGTGAAGGATGATGAGGCTTTGAGTTTGGACTGTGACATGAGATGCTTCCTGTTTCTGGAGTTCACTTTGTTGCCTTTTGCTTCCAAGTTTTTCACCCTATTTCACTTCTCTCACTTCGCCTTGCATCTCCTCGCTTTGCACTCTCTCCAAAAAGCAATGGGATTTTTTTTTTTATTGTTCCATTAAACTCTCCTTATCTCAACCCACAGGGCATATGTTTATTCTTTCACTCCTGATCCTCCTTTCCATCCCATTGGGAGGGTGCTGCAAGATAGTTTTATGTGAGCAGCTGTTTGAAACTCAGCTACTGTCTGAGTGAAACTGTAACATAGGTTTGTGGCAGTTTAGGCTGTGCCTTTAAGCTAGGAGCTATGGTTGGTGTAAAAAGGAAGACAAAGATTGTTCTAAATGAATTTCATTGGTTGATGAGTGGGATGTAGTTGTATGGTCTTACATTCTTCTCTCTGTCTCTTTCTGCTGGCATGCATGCTGCTTCTGGACAGAGAGAGACTGCTTATCATCTAACGACCTTGAGATAAGCAATATCAACTTCTTAATGACGCTTTGAGTTAACTAAAAGTCCCTCTAACATTTCTCTTTTTCTATTTTCTTTTAATTAACTAGAGGGAAAAGGGAGGGCAAAATTGGGTGGGAGGTGAGGTGGAAGCCTCCTGTCCATGGAGGATTTCTGTGCTGTTTGCTTCTTGCAAATACTTGTATAATATTGTAAATACTTGCATAATATTGTAAACACTGTATCTTTTTTTACATATCCATTGCATTCCATTATTGCTTGTAAAATACAGCTTCATTTGCTTCTCCGACTGGCTTCAGCTGGCCTTTTGTTTGATGTGGGTGGGTTAAACCATTACAAGGTTTAAGCAGAAAATAGCAACCAAAAGATTGTTCTAGTGAGTAAATATTAGAGGCATGTAGTGTTTCTAAAGTTCCAACCAAGCAAGCCATCCTTCATCATAACACATGTTCAGTGCCATGCAAATGCTGAATTGGAAAAAATCAGGAGTAAATTTCCAGTCTTCTCTTAACTAGGGTGTGATGAATCTCTTGCCTAGATGACAAAATCTCTATTTTATTTATAAAAATGCCAAAGACATCAACTTTTTATTAAATTCATATGGTAATGTTCCCCAAGATCCCTCCATGACGTACAGATGAGGAAGGTCTTCTGTCATTCACAGAGCTTTAAAAATGAGCAGATGCTGCTCAGCTATGTGCTTGATTAAATGCATTTAATTTTATTTCCTGCCATGCACAGAACTCAGCTCAGCCCTGTCTGTTGTGTATTGAGGCAGGGTATTGCATGTGTATCCATGTGTAGGTAAAATTTAACAGTCTGTTTTACACACAAAAAAAAATTGCAGTTTATCAGTTCATATTTTCCTTCTGACATCTTATTTTATTTTCTTTAGCAATATTGTTTATTTATTTTCCTCATCCACTCCCTGACTTTCACTATACTTCTCTATTCCTTGTCCTCTCATCCTGCCTAAGTTTTACCTGTTTTCTTTTTCCCATCCTTCAGATATAGGAAATCTTTCTTGTCCTGGAAGAAACACACACCCTGTGCACCCTGCAAACACTTGGTCTAGCTCCTGCTCTTTATCAGTGTGGGTCTCTCATCTGCCATGGCTGAGCCCAAATCATAGAATTGTTAGGGTTGGAAGGGACCTCAAGGATCATCTAGTTTCAGCCCCCCTGCCATGGGCAGGGACACCTCATACTAAATCAGGTTGCTCAGAGCCACATGCAGCCAGGCCTTCAAAACCTCCAGGGATGGGGCTTCCACCACCTCCCTGGGCAACCTGTTCCAGTGTCTCACTACCCTCATGGTGAAGAACTTCTTCCTAACACCCAATCTGAATCTAACCATTTTTATTTTTGTTCCATTCCCCCTAGTCCTATCACTACCTTATACCCTAAAAAAGTCCTTCACCAGCTTTCTTTTAGGCCCCCCTTCAGATTCTGGAAGGCCACAATAAGGTCTCTTCAGAGCCTTCTCTTCTCCAGACTGAATAGCCCCAACTCTCTCAGTCTGTCTCTATAGGAGAGGTGCCCCAGCCCTCTGATCATCCTCATGGCCCTTCTCTGGACATGCTCCAGCACCTCCAGGTCCTTCCTGCAATAGGGGCTCCAGAACTGGACACAGTACTCCAGGTGGGGTCTCACCACTGTGGAAATGATGAGCAGCTGCAATCTACAATCACTGTTCAAATATTGGCCTAGGTGGTTGAACCAGCCTAGTCTGGAGCAGTACAGCATCCTAGTCTTGTGAACTACATGAAGGAAGGCCAGGCCAGGCAAGACAAAGCCAGGCAAGGCAAGGCAAGGTGGCGTAAGCAGGCACTCATTTCAATGAACAAATGTAACTCTGACTGACTATTTTAAATTTAAGAGTTCCTTATATTAGCCAGTACAGGAACAGCAGCTGAAGCAGTCCACTTCGGTCTTTCGCTATTGGAGGGAATTCTCTAGTGTTGTGGCTCACGGGATATGTGTTCAGGTATTATAACACTTCACTCTGGATCTAAATATTTTGAAAATGGCAAAAGCATTAGAAATATTTCCTTAGGTAGTGTGAAGCATTGGAATATTAGCATCAACTTTTGAACCAAGTAAAATTACTCTCCTTCCTACCTTTAATTGGAGGTTCAAGATCCATTTAGCCAACTCAACTGTTATTAAATGTTACTGAAACTCTTGTTGTATGAAAAAAAATTACAACTTTGATTATAAAACTACAACGTCAGAAAACCGCATTAGCCTAGGGAAAGTTAACAAGCTTCTAGCTGTGCCAAAAGCCATTTAGAGAGAGGGCTTTTAAATAATAGATATGAGAATATTTCATTTTTATAATTTTTATCTTTTTTTTTCCAGTGAAGGATTAATAAAAAGAAGTAGTAAACCAAAAATGACTGGGCTTTCTTTCACCTTACAAGAAAACACCTTACAAGAAAACAATTTCTTTGATTTATACTGAGAAAATACCCAGTAGCCTGAGACTTTAACAAGAAACAAAAAAAAGTCAACTCAAAATCCAAAGGCAGACCTTGCCAGCAGACATACCCATTTACTGCCTCCAGCCGCTCGTGAAAAGGAAGGAGACACTTATCCCAGATGGTGGCCATCCCCTATACTGCCCACTGGCATGTCCTCAGCTGTCCACCGCTGCACCTGGGCTCCACCCACCCTGGCCCAGCCCCTCCCATGCCTGACAAGGGATACCAGACCCATTTGTGGTCCACCCACAGTGAAAGCACCCCAAAATGCCCTGAAACAGCCTGGGTTCCTCAGGACTCCTGGTGGGGGTTAGCAGGAGCTCGCAGAGTAGGCATAGGCCAAATGACTGTTAGGACTGTTAGGAAAGAGTCAGGGAGGGGTCAAGTATTAGGGGGACACCCAAATATGGCTGGAATTTATAAGGTGTAGATAAGCCAGAGCTTCTCAGTTCACGTCTTCTGAGCCAGCAAGCAATGCTACCCTGTCCTGCAACTTTCATTTGAGGGTTTTGACTATGATCTGCATGAGCAATAAGGAGACCATTAGGATAAATTCCTGCATTCTGCTACACTAAAGCAAGGAGTATGTTTTCCTCCCAGTGAATTTTATTGATGGATGTATCCATCACTAACAACACATTGTTCTGGATCTTCTAAGTTTGAGCTCTATTATCTAAGCTTTAGCTTCTTATCTCAACTGCTGTGTTAGCCTACCAGGGGTAAGGCTTTGCTTGACCTTTTTACCAATAGAGAAGGGCTGGTGGGAGATGTGGTGGTTGGAGGCTGTCTGGGGTCCAGTGACCATGAGATGATTGAGTTTTCAATATGCAGTCAAGCTAAGAGGGGCAGCAACAAAACCTCCACTCTGGGCTTCCAGAGGGCGGACTTCAGGTTACTTAAGGAACTAACTTGGAAAGTACCTTGGGAAACAGCCCTTAAAAACAAAGGGGTCCAGGAGGGCTGGACCTACTTCAGGAAAGAAATCTTGAAGGCTCAGGAACAGGCTGTGCCAGTGTGCTGGAAGATGAGCCGCTGGGGCAGACAGCCAGCCTGGATGGGCAATGAACTTCTGAATGAATTAAGGGGAAAAAAGAGAGTGTATCCTCTTTGGAAGGAAGGTTACCCATGAAAGGTTTAAGGATGTTGCTAGGTCACATAGGAAAAAAAATAGAGAGGCAAAAGCCCATTTAGAACTTAGACTGGCCTCTGCTGTGAAGGACAACAAAAAATCCTTCTACAAATATATTAATGGCAAGAGGAGAGGCAAGGACAACCTCCACTCCTTGGTGGACATGGAGGGGAGTATTGTAACAAAAGGTGAGGAAAAGGCAGAGGTATTTAACACCTTCTTTGCCTCAAATTTTAATAGGAGAATAAGTTTTCTTCCAGACAGCTGGCCTCTTGAGCTGTCAGATGGAGTCAGGGATCAGTAGAGTTCCCCTCTAATCCAGGAGGAAGCAGTTAGAGACCTCCTTAGCCACTTGGATCCCCACAAGTCCATGGGACTGCATGGGATCCTCCTAGGATGCTGAGTGAGCTGGCAGATGAGCTGGCCAAGCCACTCTCCATCATTTACCACCAGTCCTGACTCACTGGAGGGGTCTGGATGACTGGAAGCTGGCCAATGTTGTGCCCATCCACAAGAAGGGCTGGAAGGAGGAACCAGGGAATTCCAGACCTGTCAGCCTGACCTCAGTGCCAGGCAAGATTATGGAACAGGTCATCTTGAGTGGAATCAAGCACTTGCAGGATGGCCAAGGGATCAGGCCCAGCCAGCATGGCTTTAGGAAGGGCAGGTCCTGCCTGACCAACCTGATCTCCTTCTATGATCAGGTGACCCACCTGGTGGATGTGGGGAGGCCTGTGGATGTGGTCTCCCTGGACCTCAGCAAGGCCTTTGACACTGTCCCCCACAGCAAACTCCTGGCTAAGCTTTCAGCTTGTGGCTTGGACAGCAGCACTCTGTGCTGGGTTAGGAACTGGCTGGAGGGCCGAGCCCAGAGAGTGGTGGTGAATGGTGCCACATCCAGCTGGCAGCCAGTCAGTAGTGGTGTGCCCCAGGGATCATTGTTGACGCTGTACTAGTTGACAGTAGACAGAACATGAGCCATCAGTGTGCCCAGGCAGCCAAGAAGGCCAATGGCATGCTGGCCTGTATCAGGAAGAGTGTGGCCAGCAGGAGCAGGGAGGTCATTGTGCCCCTGTACTCAGCACTGGTTAGGCCACACCTTGAGTACTGTGTCCAGCTCTGGGCCCCTCAGGTTAGGAAAGATGTTGACTTGCTGGTATGTGTCCAGAGAAGGGAAATGAAGCTGGTGAGGGTTTTGGAGCAGAAGCCCTATGAGGAAAGGCTGAGGGAGCTGGGGTTGCTTAGCCTGGAGAAGAGGAGACTCGAAGGTGACCTTCTTGCTCTCTACAACTACCTGAAGGGAGGTTGTAGACAGGTGGATGTTGGTCTCTTCTCCCAGGCAACCAGCACCAGAACAAGAGGAGACAGTCTCAATCTGCACCAGGGCAGGTTTATGCTGGATGTTAGGAAGAAGCTTTTCACAGAAAGAGTGATTGCCCATTGGAATGGGCTGCCCAGGGAGGTGGTGGAGTCACCATCACTGGAGGTGTTCAGGAAGAGACTGGATGGGGCACTTAGTGCCATGGTTGGACTTGATGATCTCAAAGGTCTTTTCCAGCCAGGTTTATTCCATGATTCTATAGAGCTTTCACTTTCAACTGGAGTAAACATTGTGGCTTTTTTTTTTTTTTTTTCTTCAGTAGTAATATTTTCTTGAACTAACTCTACTCCATTTTGACTAAACGGAGACCTAAAAGGCATTGTTCAGATTTGTCGTTTGGTTGGGTTTGGGTTTTTTTTTTTTTTTTTTTTTTTTTTTTTTTTTAATTTGGTGGTGTTTTTTGGGGTTGGTGGTTTTTGTTGGGTTGGGGGTGTGTGTGTGTGTGTGTGTGTGTGTGTGTGTGTGTGTGTGAATGGTTATGGCCTGGTTCCAATCTGAGAACAAGTTGAGACTGAAATTCAGGCTTCATGGAAGCAGTTGCTCTCACAGATTTAATCTCAAAGGAGTTTATTGTCTTAAAACTTCAGGTGCATCCAAATGCCTTCTGGAGTATTAAAGATCTTTCCAGGGCAGCAGATAGGAGTCACTGCTTTGGATTGATCTAAAAGCATAATCTTCCAATTCCATTTTGAACACTTTTAGTATCAAATAACCCAATTTTGCCCTGATCATAAATTCCAGTTCCGGAGTGCAGTGAAAACTGAGTGAAATGTCTGGAATTTTTTAATTTTTTTTTTTTAATGTGGGCAAGCAGCTGATTTTTCCTCCCTTTCCCATCTCATGTTTTCACTCTCTTTCGCAGAATTTTTTCCCGGAAAAGCAAACCTCATAGCTGAGACTCAACCTTTCAGCTTGAATGGTTTGGCAAAGTGATAAGCAACTGAAAGCAGCACTTCTTATTGGAAAAAAAATTTCACAGCAGTCTCTGTACCACTCATTATTTTAATCTGTTTGCCTATCTGTGGTGTTGCCAAGGTATTTATAACACGAATATTTAGGGCACTAGATAAATGTCAAATATACCCAGTCCTGCTGCAAAGACTTAGCAAAACAAACAGGAAAGGCTCCCATCCCTTATGTTTGGTACACGCATCTGGGATTGCAGGCAAAGCATCTTGTTAAAATGGGGATGGGGGAAGACTTTGGGAAACTCTGTAACTCCTGAGACCCCAAGCAGTTGGTCCAAAACATATTTACTGCTCTGTGTGCAGATATTGTTTAATTTCCTCAATTTTTTGTCTGTTGAAAGACTTGAATAATACTGCGCTTAATGGAGTCATAGTTACACATGCTAAGACTAGAATAATTGAGACTCCTCCTTGTGACTATAATCTGGGTTTACTGGCTGTGTTCCCTCAGCTCATGTGTTGGTGATGGAATGCGTTACTCACAAACTAGTGTGCCTGAATTTATACATCATTATTAATGTCTTTGTTTTGTGCCAAAGTACATTTGAGGTTTACAAAGCATCAAAGTGGGCAGTAGCTGGTCTAAGGAAAGGCTGATGTGCACAACAGATACATTGGCTTGAACAAAGTTCCTTTAATGATAGATGGAACAAGTACTTGGAGGAGAAACAAAGCTTCACTCCCTGCCAGACACAATTAGATAGGAAACACAAGAAAGGGAATTGTGAGTCCAGATTTTAGTGGGCTAGGACCACTCAGAGTTAGGTATGCAGATGGCTCACACCAGATGAAGAGAGGTGAATTCAGATGGGAACTGAGGCACAGGAGAGCTAATAAAAAGGTGAGGTAGTGGCAGATCAGTAGCAAGTAAGAAAACTGGGAGGCTGTGATCTTGCAAAAGAAGTCTGAAATGTGACAAGGCTTAAGAAGGCTTCTGCTGCTTTGAGCCTTAACTAGCTCAGATGATAACAAATTGAGACTTCCTCCCCCACTCCCCCCCTTTCCCTGGTATGGAAAGGGAAAGGAAACAGGAGAAAAGACAAAATAAAGGGGGTAGGGGAAAGGGAAGGAGGTGAATCTACAAAAGTAGTCTGGAGTCAGTTTGGAAGTAGGAGAAGTAACTTCTTTTTTTTTTTTTAAATATATCTATATATATATATATATGTAAGGATAAATAGGAAAATATACAAAACCAAACCTGGATGGCCTTGATGGCCTTGTATTTCCCTGGATGTAAGTGGAGTCAGTCATTTAGAAAGCATGGACACAGCTTGGAGAGAGAGACAGGCCTGACCATGTGGCCAGTGCAAACAGCTGATGCCCTTTTGAGCAGGTGAGGCAGGGAGAAAACACCGACAGCAGCAAATGTTCTCCTTTTTATAGACTTGCTGGACAGGAAGGGCGAGTGGAATAGACCACCTTTGACCCTGGGGGACCCCTCTTCCTGGGAGGGGAAACCAAGCCCTTCTCTGCCCACCTGGATCAAGTTTCTTTTGTCCTCCTGCAGGGGCTGGGGAGATGGGCTCTTTCAGCCCCTCCATCCAGGATCGGTGTAATCCAGCACAAGGCTGCACATGACATTTAAGGTTTAAGGTATGGAATAATGCAAACAGATAGTAGGTATGGATATATTCAAGCCAGAATTTAGATGGAGATTTCTTATCCTGATAGCAAGAGGCTCTAGGACACTTTCCAATGAAAAGTAAGAGCAGATGGATATAGGACTGTGGGATGGAGCCTGGCCAAATGTGAAGCAAGTGATACGATGTAGACCCCAGGGAAGAGGAGCTAGCATAGCTGGCGTCCTTCCCAATGCCATGTTCCTTCGTGGCAACCTGTGGGAATCACTAAACTGCCAAGCTGTATTTTCTTGAGGGTCACAAAGCATAGTGTACAAAAGATATGTAACTTCTATGCATCCAAGTTCCTCCTGATGACAGTGTTTCCAGCCTGTGTTGACAGAAGCCAGTGGTTCATCAAGCTTTTTTCTTCCTCTGAGACTCAGCATTTTTTATGAACTCTGATTACTATTTTCTCAGTCTGCATGAACCAAAGGTCTGGTCCCAGTTTGCTGATTCTGAGGGACACAAAGAGTCTCTTGAAGACCTCGTATACTGTCTCTTTTTGCCAGGCCTGTTTGACTCAGTGTATAGTGAAATCCAGGAACAAGTTCAATAACTTCCTCATTCCCTGTTACTCCCGCATTTGTTGGAAACATGTAACCTTTCACAGAACATGTGAACCTGCATTTTGGCTTTTCCTCCTTGTAAGACATATGAAAAGTTGTATGCTTCACCTTCCTCTGTATTAACTACATGTGGGTAGTCACAATCTATCTTTCCATTAGTGGATGGGAAAGAATCTTCTGGTTTTAGATATTTGCTTGATATTTCATTTGTTAAAATTAAACTTTTCTTTTGGTGTCCTTGGAAATCAAGCAAATGAGCTGCAGTTACAGCATATATTTTCTGCCTTGTTATTGGTAAAGTGATACCACATCAGAAGAATGCACTGTGCTGGAAGTGCTCCAGTCCCATGGGAAAGTTATCATAACATGCAGTCAGCACACAGGAACAAAGCAGGAGGAAAGCTAAATTTAAAGCAACTGCAGTGTTGCGGTTCAAGAATACATATAAATACCTCTTCTATTTTATATTGCCCTTGCCTTTACAAATAACTTTATCCTTTAAAAGCACCAGCCAAATAAAATGCCTGACTTTTTAGATTTATTATTATTGTTTTTGACAGCGAAGCTGGATCTAGGTCCTGCTCTTAGTCACTGAGTAAATCAGAGTTGGATCCCTTTGTTGATCCAACAAAGGGTGCAGCAAGACATGATGACTCTTTCCCTCTCTTTCTTCATACATATGCATACATATGTATGTACACTCATGTATGTACATGGATAGTTTGTTTTAATTTTTTAAGTGACTTTCAAAACCACATAGTAAACCACAGTGACAATTTTTCAACTTTTTTTCAAGCTAGGGCTCCTGAGTAACCTGTCCTACTAAGATGACAGCCCAGATCAATCAGCATTTCCCACTGAAATGAAATCAGAGCAATGGCAAGAGGATTCCTGGGAATAAATGCAGTCTTATACTGCCAGGCATTTTATATTAAAAAGAAGATGATTTCAGCTTAGTTTATAGGCATTGATAGTTTTTCTTGTTTTTGTCAATAAAATGAAACATGGCAATGATTCAGCAAATTGTGGCAGTAAAAGCAATAAAATACTTCGGGCCTGGGTCTCAGAGTTCATCACAGCTGTCTGTTTGGCTTTTAATGTGAAAAGGTCACAATATTACACTTAACATAGGTACAATTGGGAAGCTATTCAGATAAATAATCAGTGGTTCCCCCTGGGATAAAATAAGAGACTCTTTCCTTTGCCTGAGGAATAATCATCTCCTCTTCCAATAAAGCTCATCACTGACACATGTCCAGGCATGATTATGCTAATTCTCATACACACATCCCTTCCTCTGTCATGCTAATAAATCCCCATGGAAAGATTTGTCTGGTGCCCTGTGCCTCTGGGAACAGAAGGCAGTGTGGGAGAGGAGTCACTTGGTGAATGTGACCTTGGTTGCAAGGTTGTGGAGCATCTTTCAGCTGAATCAGTCTTACTTTTTAAAAAGCATTCATCAGTGTTTTGGAACTCACTGACCTGCAGGAACACTGAACTGATCTGCTTGTGGGTGTGGGAGGGAGAAAGGGACAAGTTTTACAAATGACAAGTCTGTTAAGAAAACAAGAAAGCAAAGCAAACCCAACAGCCTATCATCCTACTGCACAAGTACGCCAGGGGATTTTGGGGCTTGGATTACTGAAGGCCTTCAAATTCTGCTGCAGCCACAAATATATGAATAATTTAAGCTCTTCATAGTTTTGGCCAGTCCTAGATGTGCTTAGATTTAATCTATCTCAATCACTAGCTGCCTTTTCAAAATAACATTTTGTGGTTTCAAAACATCTTTGGTTAATCCTTTGCTTGGTTTGGAAAGGAATTCTGTTTGGAAGGATGCACAAGTCCATGTGGCTTTGACGGATATTTCCTTTACCGTTCTGGTTCATCACAAATTTCCTTGAACTAGAATACATAGTACTCCAGCATCAGGCTACTAAAAGGGAAGGTAGATTCTGTAGTAGACTCAAAAGAAAAAAAATCCAACATTTATTCTTTAAAATATGCCAGGTTGATACACGAATGTTTTTTGATCTTCTCCATAACGACAGTCAGAAGCAGCACTGCTGCTTACCACACAAGAATCTAAGGAAAGATAAATTAAAATTTTATAATATTTCAAAAGATCACACCCAGTAATGCCTCTAGAAAAGATTTGACATGTCACATAGAGGCGTAGCTCTCTCTGAAGACAGGAATTTGACTTTGATTATTGAATGTAAGTAAAACAGTTTCTGAAATAAATTTATAATCCACAGGTAATAGAAAGAAAGTCTTTTAAATAGTTCATTTCAAGACATCTTTTACACTCTTTTCTCAAGGAAATACTAATTTCAACTTCTCATTTCTTTCTCAGAATAGAGCAGTCTGGCCAGTAGAAGCAGGGAGGTCACTGTGCCCCTGTACTCAGCACTGGTCAGGCCACACCTTGAGTCCTGTGTCCAGTTCTGGGCCCCTCAGTTTAGGAAGGACATCGAGACTCTTGAACATGTCCAGAGAAGGGCACCAAGGCTGGTGAGAGGCCTTGAGCACAAGCCCTGTGATGAGAGGCTGAGAGAGGTGGTATTGTTCAGCCTGGTGAAAAGGAGGCTCAGGGGTGACCTCATTGCTCTCTACAACTACCTGAAGGGTGGTTGTAGCCAGGAAGGGGTTGGCCTCCTTTCTATAGCAACCAGCAGCAGAACAAGAGGACACAGTCTCAAGCTGTGCCAGGGAAAGTTTAGGCTCGAGGTGAGGAGAAAGTTCTTCACTGAGAGAGTCATTTGCCATTAGAATGGGCTGCCCAGGAAGGTGGTGGAGTCACCGTCCCTGAAGGTGTTCAAGAGGGGATTGGACGTGGCACTTGGTGCCATGGTCTATTCATGGGGTCTGTGGTGACAGGTTGGACTCGATGATCTTTGAGGTCTCTTCCAACCTTAGTGATACTGTGATACTGTAAACTAGTTGTACAAAATAATCTCTCTCTCTCCACTTTGGCAATGGCTGATGCTTCTCTTGGCTTTATTGACCTCGACTGCATCACTTTTCTTGTGACTGGTATTAATTACAACTTCTCTCTGCTCTTTTCTCTGGTCCCTTTGTGTCCAGCAGAGTATGGAGGGGGCAGGAAGAGAAGCTATTAGCTCCCCTGATCTTTGGCCATGAGGTTTCTTGCGCTGTTTATTAATTGTAAATACCTGCAAATATCTGTAAATACTGTATATTTTGTACACATTTATTGCATTTCATTGTAGATTGCAGTTTTGCTTGTAAATACAGCTTCATTTTCTTCCAGCTGGTCTGGCAAATTTAATGTTGGGGGAACTTTTTCAACCCACAAAAACTTCTGAGGCAAACACTTCTCTTTTCCCCCTTTTTATTTTGAGATACCCTGCTGAAATTTTTAACTGATGACACTATTCTAGAACAATGTATTCTTAAGAACATGTATTTTAGTTTCCTAAAACAGCAGTTCTCTCTTGCGTAGAGAATACATACATGCTTAAGCCTCTCTGAAGCTATTAAAATGTCATTGCCTGATGTGTAGGCTATGGGTAGATGGTATAAGTAGGGAGAACAGTGTTGAAGATGAATGTAACCATATCAGCCTAATCTACCCACCTGTTGGATGTGGGGAGGCCTGTGGATGTAGTCTGCCTGGATCTCAGCAAAGCCTTTGACACCATCCCCCACAGCAAACTCCTGGCCAAGCTGGCAGCCCATGGCTTGGACAGGAGCACACTGCTTTGGGTTAGGAACTGGCTGGAGGGCCGAGCCCAGAGAGTGGTGGTGAATGGTGCCACATCCGGCTGGCGGCCTGTCACTAGTAGTGTGCCCCAGGGATCAGTGCTGGGCCCCATGCTCTTCAACATCTTTATTGATGATCTGGATGAGGGCATTGAGTCCATCATCAGTAAATTTGCAGACGACACCAAGCTGGGGGCAGGAGTTGATCTGCTGGAGGGTAGAGAGGCTTTGCAGAGGGACCTCAACAGGCTGGACAGATGGGCAGAATCCAAGGGCATGAGACTGAACTCATCCAAGTGCCGGGTTCTGCACATTGGCCACAGCAACCCCATGCAGTGCTACAGGCTGGGGTCAGAGTGGCTGGAGAGCGGCCAGGCAGAGAGGGACCTGGGGGTACTGGTGGATGGGAGGCTGAACATGAGCCATCAGTGTGCCCAGGCAGCCAAGAGGGCCAATGGCATCCTGGCCTGCATCAGGAAGAGTGTGGCCAGCAGGAGCAGGGAGGTCATTCTGCCCCTGTACACTGCACTGGTTAGGCTGCACCTTGAGTCCTGTGTCCAGTTCTGGGCCCCTCAGTTTAGGAAGGATGTTGACTTGCTGCAACATGTCCAGAGAAGGGCAACAAAGTTGGTGAGGGGTTTGGAGCACAAGCCCTATGAGGAAAGGCTGAGGGAGCTGGGGTTGCTTAGCCTGGAGAAGAGGAGACTCAGGGGTGACCTTATTGCTCTCTACAACTACCTGAAGGGAGGTTGTAGCCAGGCAGAGGTTGGTCTCTTCTCCCAGGCAACCAGCACCAGAACAAGAGGACACAGTCTCAATCTGCACCAGGGCAGGTTTAGGCTGGATGTTAGGAAGAACTTTTACACAGAGAGAGTGATTGCCCATTGGAATGGTCTGCCTGAGGAGGTGGTGGAGTCACCTTCATTGGAGGTGTTCAGGAGGAGACTTGATGGGGTGCTCGGTGCCATGGTTTAGTTGTTTAGGTGGGTTGGATTGGCTGATAGGTTGGACGTGATGATCTTGAAGGTCTCTTCCAACCTGGTCTATTCTATTCTATTCTATTCTATTCTATTCTATTCTATTCTATTCTATTCTATTCTATTCTATTCTATTCTATTCACTTTATTGGTATTATAGCTAGTAATGTGTATGTCCTTCTCAGGTAAGCACTTTTCAGAAAGAGTGTTAAGTATACACTAAGCATAAGAGCTCTTAATCCGCAGTCAGTTTTATAATGACAGCATATTTGTGGGAAAGACTTTACCACACGGTTTTTACAAACAGATCTTTTGATTTGTACATTCAGATTGCATTTGTGTTGAAATCAAGTGGTTAAACAACATGTCTACTTGATCATGTGGATATATGCTAATGGAGTTAACATGTACACATTTGAGGCCACAGAAGGAGAAAAGGCTGTTTGCACATTAAGTTGTGGACAAGAAAAATGGGGAGTGCAATTGTAGAAGCCAGATCAAAACCACTTGCAAAATAGTTCGCAAAAGTTTAGCTCTAAATATTGTGAGATCTTATTTCCATACTTATTTGAAGAGCAAATTACAGTGGCCTAGAGATACAGACAGGCATTATGTGGGCAAAGAACACAAACCCAAGTCTATGCTGTCCTGTCTGTGCAATTCAAAACAGTTCAGTATTACATTCCAGAACACATGTGATTATGCAAAACATGAAGCCACGGGGGGGGGGGGGGGGGGGGGGGGGGAAGTAGCAGAATTTTCAAATTAGTTCTGGTTTGTGAATTAATTTCTATTTATCTTTTTTCCACTGAGCAACTAGAACTGAAAAGCAATAAAAGACAGGAAATGCCATCATAAGGGATTTCAGAGTTTTTCTGCCAGAAATTGATGGCTTGGAGCTGGGGAGGGAAGAATGATATCAGCAATTTCCAAAGTCCTTTGCAGTTTGTTACATTATTCAAACCAAGTGAGTGGAATCACCCCCAAGAATGGCTTTACCAGTGGTGTACGGCAGTCAGTTTGGGTCAGTTCTGCAGAGAAATGCGATTTAGGCAGACAGCCGTTGCATATGATGCCTTCAGTTTTTGCTGCCTCTACCCACACTGCTCAGTAGAGACATCACATCAACGGCACTGCTACAAGCCACAGCAAGAGGTATAGCTCTAACAGCTAAGGGTAGCTAAAGTGTGCTGCAACAAACAGGATTTAATGAAATATCCATGAATATCTGTATGTCAAGTTTTTTAATCAAATAATTCTTAATTGTTTTTCTTTAATGTATTGAGGTGAGCTACTAGAGCTGCCATGGAGCAAGAATTGCAGTCAGATGTCAGTGCTGCTGTTAGTGCCCATCTGAAGTAAGCATTTCTTGCAACAACTCTGCACTGACAGTCCGAAATCAGGGGTACTGTCTGTTTTGGTATCTTCTTTATCTGAATGAGCAGGGTTTCTCCAGTGTTAGACTGTTATCCACATGCAGGAGGTCAGCTGAGTTTATGCCAAATGCAGCATATATATTTGATAATTTCAGTTTTTACAGTGTACAGGAAGTTATTACACAGCCATTGGTTAAGTTGGATTTAGGAAAGGATTTTCATCCTCATGATATGTACATTCCAGCATTGTAAAGGAAACTTCCACAATGAGTCAGAGCAATACAGAGACCATTTTTTCACCAGAAGTTTGGAAATACTTTCATCTCAACTAACAACCTCCTTAGTGACAACATCCTGACTACTTCTAGCAACCAAATGGTTCTTCACAGCAGGGCTTAAGTAATAATTTTTCTAAGGAACCTGCTTGGCTTGCTAGAGGCTGTTCACCTTTATATCAAAACTGCTCCACAAAGGAAGGGACACTTGGAAAACATTTACAACAGGAACACAACTGCAGTGAGGGAAGATGCTTACCTTTTGTAGCAGTATTTTAATTATATTTGATTTAATCAGCTTCTGAAACGCCAGGTAGAAGCACAGGGGTATCACAAGTGGGTTGTGGAGAGATCTGAGACCAGATCTGGGGGAAGACTAAAACTTGACACACTGTGGCCTTAATGTTATGCTTAAAACACCTAATTTTGCTACTACTAACACTTAAACCAAATCCTGGTAAAACATGCTTAGAGCTTCAGTACTATTAGGTCAGAAGTTTTGAATGTGGAGAAAGAGGAGACACTTATTTTGTTTAACTTTGTGAGGAGGAGAATGACAGGCTATACGGAGCCAGGACTCAGAGGTCAGTGAGTGCTGCCTATGTCTCCAGTTACATGCTGGTAAAAAAAAATTCCTGTTCCAGATGCAAGCCTCTGCCCTTAAATCTGGTTATGTTAGGTTTTGTGGGTTTTTCAGATTGACAAATGCTCTGTCACAGTTCCTCTAATGGAAACAGTTCCTTAAGGGTGATGAATTTCACTCTGAGGAAGGTGTGACACAAGCAGGGCTACCTGTCACCCTCCTGAAGCTTGCTTCACTTTGATGTTTATTTAAGAGCACCCCTCTCCCTCTGGTGTGCTGTTGTATGTCAAGCAACAGCAGCTGTCCAGATCTCAATGTTTGTCATATTTGCATTGGAATAGTTCATAGGGGGAAAAAAAGGGAGTGATTTGAAGAACAAGTAACAAAAAGCAGCAAGATTTTCACAGAAGTTTTTAAAAAAGAATAATAAGTTTTTAAAAAGCACAAAACAAAACCAAAAAAACCCAAACGTATGGAGCAGTGAAGGTTAAGCACCAGCATTCCTTCAGGTATGCACACAAAGCTGAATGTAGGATGTGTATGTGCTGAATGATTTTACATTTCTGCTACCTGAGCTAGAAATTTGGAAGTTGGCAGCTGAGTCGACATTTCCCAGAAGACAGGTGACCGTACAAGGTCTTTGCTTTACTCACCCTGCTGCTGTTTTCTCCAAACACCAAGAAAACAGGGCAGCTCAGGTGGCCATATGGTCTTTCCATAGGCCCACAAAATTTCATTGGTGTTTCATGAAGGGATGGTGCCCAAAGCAAAGATTTGTTCCCCTTTTGCTAAATTAGAGAAGTTAGTAGAGGAGAGATTGTCCCATGCTGACATCTGAGTTCAAGCACTGACGGGCTGGCACTAGCTATGCTCTCCAGCTACCAAAGCACATCTAATCATATCACCAAGGGCTAATCACAACCTTGTGTAGTGCTTACACAGTTCCAAAGAAGCATCTGTGGCAAGGAATAAGTAGAAGCTTGAGTACTGTGTCCAGTTCTGGGCCCCTCAGTTTAGGAAGGATGTTGACTTGCTGGAACGTGTCCAGAGAAGGGCAACAAAGTTGGTGAGGGGTTTGGAGCACAAGCCATATGAGGAAAGGCTGAGGGAGCTGGGGTTGCTTAGCCTGGAGAAGAGGAGACTGAGGGGTGACCTTATTGCTCTCTCCAACTACCTGAAGGGAGGTTGTAGCCAGGCAGAGGTTGGTCTCTTCTCCCAGGCAGCCGGGCACCAGAACAAGAGGACACAGTCTCAAGCTGCACCAGGGGAGGCTTAGACTGGATGTTAGGAGGAAGTTCTCTACAGAGAGAGTGATTGCCCATTGGAATGGTCTGCCCGGGGAGGTGGTGGAGTCACCATCACTGGAGGTGCTCAGGAGGAGACTTGATGGGGTGCTTGGTGCCATGATCGAGTTGTTCGGGTGGGTTGGATTGGTTGATAGGTTGGACGTGATGATCTTGAAGGTCTCTTCCAAGAAGCAGAGCAACACAGCAGGGATACTTGAATTCTTAGACTGTGAAGTAAGAGGAGCAGGTGGGCAATCCACGTCCTGTTCTACTCACAGGCAGTTCTTCATCTGTGTGGCAGGTGGTTGTTGGTGACAATCGTGTCGCAGGGGCAGTCACAGGACTTGAAGGAGTAGTAGCTGGTCTGGGTTAAAAAGGAAAAGCAGAAACTGCTTATCATGACGTTCATATTCACCACTTATTGGCTGGACTATTATTGATGATCCATGTGTACCTTTGCAAAGTGAAATGGGCTAGTTCAAAGGAGGGGTGGGGACAGTGTGTGTGATAGAAATTTGTGAGTATCAATACTAGCAGAGTTCAAAATGTTGTTAATTTGTATAATATGACAAGTCAGAAGGTAGAGCTACACCCATTGTAGGCATCCTTTGATTCATACATGAACTTGATGTGGCAGTTTTAGGCTATGCTTTTAAAAGTTAGCTGCAGAGTTTGAGCAGAAAAATGAGAAAAATATAAACAATTCACTATTGGGTGTAAAAAGGAGACCAAGAGATTATTCTAAATGAATTTAATTGGCCAGAATGTGTGGGATGGAAGCAGATGTACCCTAACAATCTCACACATTCCACTTCATTCTCATTCCTTTCCTTTTTCTCCTGTGGTTCTGGCTGCTTTGGCTGTTCTGCTGGAGAGATAACGCTGGCTCTGCAGATAAGAATGCTAATATTGCTTCTTTGAACTAACATTCCTCCTAAAGGCTTCTCTTTTCTTCTAGCACAAGCGGGTTTGGGAAGCTTTGAGAGGGACAGTGGAGCAGCTTCCCTGGGTCGTTTTGACCAGGGGTTTTTTTGTGTGCTATTTTCTGATTGTAAATGCCTGTATAACATTGTAAATACTGTATATTTTTTACATATTCATTGCATTCCATTGTAGACTGTAGATTTTTGCTTTGTAAATACAGCTTTCATTTGCTTCCAAATGAGCTGGTCATGCTCAGTTAATGTGAATGAGAAACTTTAACCTACCACACTTGGTTTGTTGTTTTCAGGTTCATAAGAGTAAACAAAATCAAATCTCTTAACATCCATGGATATCTATGCTTAGCTAGCCTATACTTAGCAGAGCACACTGAAGTACACAGATACTACTCAACCCTTTGTGTACATACACACTATATGATATGCATTACATAAACACTTCAGTGCAGGGTGTATGCAGTGTGTATATGGCTGAATATCAAATAGTACTGCTGTGTTCAAGGAGTCTTTGGGGATTACCCCTATTTGTACAGGCATATAAATGTTTCTTTCCTAACTTGAAGTCTATCCACAGATTCCCATTGAGAATTCGTTCATGATTTTATACTCTGACCACAACATTGTTGTTCTTTTAATGTGCTCTTGGAAAAAAAAATCAAAATGATATTGTGGAAAAGAATCTAGACATGAAAAATAACTTAGACATCAAAACTGTTCCAACTCCCCCATCTGAGTCACCTCTTTCCTACTTATTCATGTAACCTTTCTCCTAGTTAGAACAGTCTTAAATGAAAACAAAAATATTGCATTAGGAAGTTCTGTACCATACAGTTGTGCATAAGTTTTTGGTTTGTTTTTTTTTTCTTTTGGATATCTGGTCATAAAACAGCTCCATTAAAGACTGTGTCTGCTGGAGCAAATATCATAAAACTTACTCTACCTTGTCAAAGTAGTGTGTGTTAAGATTATTAGGTGATTATGTCTATGGCGAGGCGAGCTTTTAAGAGAAATATTTGAGGATTGCCTCACAGAAGACCTATTATGTCCCAGTGTTACCACACCAGCATTCCTGATCAGAACTATTAGAGCAAATCAGGACACCAGCCTTGGAGAGGAAGCAGTTGCTTTTATCTGTAGGTACAATATAATGTATTTTTTACTTCATGCACCACAGTGTAAGAAATATATTACCTTTTATTAGATGTGAATTAGTTCAATGGGAACTTTCTTGTACCTAACAATCACTTATCATGTGAAACCCATTGCCACTACATTTCTGCATCCCAGGATGAGATAGATGACGAACACATTCTCATACAAAGCCTGGGATGTGGTCTCCCTGTCTGCCTTGCTATGATTTCACACATCTGTCTGGGGAAATGGCAGCCCTGTTCTTGTGACAGTGCCCCACATACAGGAGTGCTGATGCCTGGCAGGACTTAATCCACTTTAACACCCGTGCAACTCCTACACATGGCAATAACAGATCAAGCCAGTACTGAAGGCATCGTATATAAAGTCCAGCAACTAGCAGGCTGTGCTGCCAAATGTTTATTTCATTTGATTCTTGGTATTGTGGGATATGAAAGTGTGAAGAGAGCTATGGCGGAGACAAACACAAGTGTTTCCCTGAGTGCCAGCCTCCCTGTTCTGTCCTACTTTTGCTGTTCTTTACCCAGCCTATACTAAATTCAAGATAGATGTCTGCTGAGAGGGTTCATCTACTTGCCTGTGCAGTGTCTAGCAAGTAATTTTTGTGTATTGTTACAGAATAAATATCCATGCCATATCAGTAATAAGTGTAGCTTTCTACATCCCTGAGGAAACGTTTGGAGACTTGAAAGATGGTGAATGCACAAGGTGCCTTCTTCCACCTCTTATTATTTACAAGGGATCTGCAGGTCTAAAACCATAGGAATTTTGGTTTCTTTTCCATCTTTCAAGATTCAGTTATCTACATTTAGATCTGACGAAAGTTAAATTGCAGATCTGAAGAAAATATAACTAGAATCCTGTCAAAATAATTATATTTCCCCTTAACTGTTTGTGTAGTAACCCATCACAAGAACCTTGTGTACTTTCCACTGAATGGTAATGGCCTGCTTGCTTTCACTGAAAAGATGCTGTGGTTCGATTAGATTTTCTGCTCTCTAAGGCTGGTGTGATACCAGAAATCAAGTCCAGACAAGCCACATGTAGGTTAAAGCAAGTCCATATGTACAGGGAAGCTTTCTCATATGGCTCAGCTCCTCTGGGTGAGGACTCTAGTCATGCTTATAACCCTGGTGAATGTTGTCAAATTGATAATCCTATGATACGTACCAAACCCTCACAAAGAGAAAACACTTTGAACTTGCTTGGTGATTCTTGCAGCATGTTCCTGGCTGGTGCTTAAAGCAGGTGCATTGAAGGGAAATCAGTATCTTGCTGGAAACAGCACCTTGGTAATGTGTAGGTTTGGATACTCTGAAAGCTGGTGGGAGAGAAAAGAAAAGCCAAATGGCATGACAAATGAGAAGTCTGAAACATAATTAAATCAAGAGAAATGTGAAAATGAGCCACTCTGTTGACAGATTGAATGCTGCTGGGAAGCTGTCCTCTTGTGTTACAGCACAGAGCTATACATTGCAAATACCTGAAAATACTTCTTTGGAGATTTTTTTTTTTTTTTTTTTGGACATTAACCTTGGTGGCACTGTGTCACGTTAAAAGGCTCAGTAGTTGAGCCTTTACTTATTGTAATTTTGGTGTCATTCTTTTTTCTGAGATATCCAAAATTTGCTGTGGTGTGAAATGCAGGTAAGTTTGCAGTGTAAACTTGTTTCTGTTACCCAGAAATCCCTCACAGGACAGGGTTTCTGATTACAGTCAAATCACAAGTGATATTCTGATTCATTTCCTTTCTTCTCCTGATGCCCACTCTTTTCTGTATTTAGTACCATTAAATTGTTGCTGTTCAAATTATCTGGGTTACTGCCACATTAGAGGTTCTGGAATCTGCACAGATCACCTCACAGCACTGGGTGAGTTTTTGTACATAAGTCACAGTCCTGAGTCCAAGGGGTTTGTACTCTCAGTTGGCAACATAGACGAAGCAGAAAGAGAGCCACTGGATAGTGTTTTCAAATGTCCAAATGTCCAAAATTACGTAGGATAGTAAAGCTCATCGAAAGGCAACAGACTTGGGACTCTTCATTACTTCTTATACTTAAAATTCATTGTGTGCCTTGCCCAATTTCCATCAAATGTCAAGAGTATCAGCTGCCACAAGCTCAAACCATAAAATCCATAAAACACTCTGAAGGATTTTAAAACAACTTTAAATGTTGTTGTAGTAGCCAGCATGCCTATTTGATTGCCACATTGTCTCTTGTATATTTTGCTAGTCATGCTACTCTGACATCTCATTTATCACACAGTTACAAATACTTGAGTTAGAAAAGCATTTACTGTGCTCTATTTTTTTTCCCCACCATAAATGAACTTTTTTGGAGATGTTGCATTCCATGCTTAGGTCTACTTCAGCAGCCACTTTTAAGACTATGCACCTGCAAGGATGCACTTTAGCTTGTTTTTCTTTGAAGTTTTCCTGTACACATTTTAAAATGAGAGTGGAGCACCTTTCTCTTGAGAGCAGGTGTGAAATTGCACATTGCTTCTTAGGGGTTTAATTTTGGTGGAAAACTCATTAAATGGAATTTTTTTAAGTGAATTCATGGAGTGCAGATTCAAAATTGACCTCTGCTCTGAACAAAAATAGCTCTATGCTTCTGTTTACAAATGGTGAGAGTTGGCTGTTTTATACTGAAAATAAGAAAAGTCAACTGGAAGATCATGTCCCACCATAATAGGAAGTTTTTGATACTGTCATTCTTCAAGGAAGTTCCCTGCAAACTTTGATCCATTTTAAAGACCTAATACTAGCAATTGCTTAGATTTACCTTTTGAACCATTGTACTTAGCTTGTTTGGAGGTTCTAGCAGGGGAGCAGAGCTAGTGTATACCCTTGACTGATAAACAGTGCCATCTCTATCGGGGAAGGTTGTCCTCTTTGAGTGCACAGCTTTGGGAGGGATGCACACGGAGTGGTGAGGGGGGAAGGGGACACCCGCCTAGCCAGCCAGATCAGCTGAATCAACCCTGGTGATCAATGGGGTGTCAGATGTCGCAGCCAGATCGCCCTCACATCCTGGCCTGCATCAGGAATAGTGTGGTCAGCAGGGAAATCATTGTGCCCCTGTACAGTGCAATGGTTAGGCCACACCTTGAGTCCTGTGTCCAGTTCTGGGCCCTTCAATTTAGGAACACATTGAGACTCTTGCACATGACCAGAGAAGAGCAGCGAGGCTGGGGAGAGGCCTTGAGCACAAGCCCTATGAGGAGAGGCTGAGAGAGCTGGAGTTGCTTAGCCTGGAGAAGAGGAGGCTCAGGAGAGACCTTATTGCTTTCTACAACTACCTGAAGAGAGGTTGTAGCCAGGAGGGAGTTGGTCTCTTCTCCCAGGCAACCTGTGTCAGAACAAGAGGACACAGTCTCAAACTGCACCTGGGGAAGTTTAGGCTCAAGGTGAGGGGAAAGTTCTTCACTGAGAGAGTTGTTAGCCATTGG
This sequence comes from Colaptes auratus, assembly GCA_015227895.2. Classification (NCBI taxonomy): domain Eukaryota; kingdom Metazoa; phylum Chordata; class Aves; order Piciformes; family Picidae; genus Colaptes; species Colaptes auratus. Next base: position 58,038,866 of record CM026897.1, read on the forward strand.
AATGGGCTGCCCAGAGAAGTGGTGGAGTCACCATCCCTGGGGGTGTTCAAAAAGGGATGGGACATGGCACTTGGTGCCATGGTTCAGTAGTTATGAGATCTTGGGTGACAGGCTAGACTTGATGATCTTTGAGGTCTTTTCCAACCTTATTGATTCTATGATACTTATCTCTCTATGCTTGGGATGCCAATGTCACTCTGACTGAACCAGAAGAATTAATCTTCTGGTTTAAATGCCTGGTAGAAAATAAAAGCCTTGAACTATTTTCTATTCATCTACAGCCATATTTAAAATAATCAGACACTTTGTGTATCTTTAATTAAACATCTCTCTGGTGCACGCCAAACTATTGTTGCCACAAATTGTAATTAGACATTCTCTGGGGAAACAAGGAATTCTTTTTTCCTTTCTCTTGAGAACAAGCATAGCTGGAATGTTGCCATTTCTCTGATTTCAGAGAGCTGGAGAAGGGCTTTCTGAGCCACGTTAAGTGTCTTATTCACTTGTTCTGGAATGATCTGTCAGACAGCTGATTGATCAATGGATAAATACTCTCCACCTCACCTACTCAAGGGCTGAACCATATTTAAAATACAAGGGCTCCATACCTGCAACACCTTTACAGTTATATGCCTTTAAATGTAAAGTTATATTAAAAAAAAAGATAAGCAACACATTTAGGTTGGCTTTCAAACAGCTTCCTGCCACTGCTTTGCCTCTCAGCTAGCAAGGCTGCTCACTACAGAGCAGCACAAGCAGCCCGGGACCAGATCTACATGCACTAATCTCATTTCTCATGCTGAAGACCCAGGAAACTATGTTGCACTATCAGTACCAAGGAATTTGTGATTTATCTTCTGTGAAATGACTCTGCAAATAAAAAAGAGGCCAAGTGGCAGTAATGAGAGATTTTAACTACCAGAAATCAACTGGTATGTTAGAAGGAGGAAATAAACTGGAGGCTGGTGATGTCTGGTTTTTGACTTAATATAGAATATCCATTACATATAAAAGTCTGGAATAAGGCCTGGATTGCAGTCAAGGGAGAATGAGGTTTAGGAATGATCAGGTGGTTGGGAAGATGAGAAAGATATTTTTCCACATTGAATTCTTTTGACTGTCTACCATTCAAAGAGAAATGGACATGGTATACTTATTATAAAAAGACTAAAAAAAAATATCATCAAAAGAAGGAGTTTTAACCCTTTCACAGCCTGAAAAGGATCATCACTTGTTTGCGTGGAGTTATATATATAATATATAAATATAATGTATATAATGTGTCTGTTGGAGTCTCTTTTCAAGCAATCACTGTCTCTCTCATGCAATTTTTGCTGATCCAAGTTTCAACATTCACGTTGCAAAGCAAGAAGAGATGGCATGGAAATGCTCCACTGGATGTTTTCCTACAGAACTGCTGAATTGTATAGCCATAATAAATAGAATGGAATGGGATAAAACTCAGACATCTATTGACTAGGGCCTGGCTACCCAAGTGACAATAAATGGAGGGTTGTCTAGTAGTTGGATCTGGAAATTACTTCTTTAGAAACTCTGAATTGTATACATGATTTTGCTTCAACCCTACTTCATTAAATTTCTGTATTAGCTCCAACCCCCTATTTACTTTCTCAAACAATATGACTACAATTGCTTTGCAAGTCATTTCACAGTATTGAAATAGTTCTACTGATTTTTTGAGCTAATGCTTAGAAAACTAGTGCTTGATGAAAACTCGCTGTACAATAAATACCGTCCTCTGCACAGACATATACTTCCCATGAGGAAAATGAGTGACACAGCACACACTGAAAAATTTGAGCAACATTAAAGCTCAGAAGGCTCAAGCAGTACTCAGTGAGCCAAGAAGACTTTTTAAATCATAGTTCTTTTGCCCTATATTTCCTGTATTTTCTTTCCCTGGGACTGCAGCTCACTGCATACAATGATGAGAATTTCAGCTGCAGCAGTGTTACTCATAACAAATAGCATGGAAACAAAGAATCACAGAATGATTTGGGTTGGAATGGACCTCTGAAGACTATCTAGTCCAACCAATCTGCCACATACAAAGACATCTTTCACTAAATCAAGTTGCTCAAAGCCAGACTGACCTTGAACATCTACAAGTTCTAGGGCATCTACGAGTTCTCTTGGAAATCTGTTCCAGTGTGTCACCACCGTCACCACAAAAAAATTCTTCCTTTGTCCAATCTAACCTACCCTCTTGCAGTTTAAAAGATGCAGTTCCTTGTCCTGTCACTACAGGCCTTGGTAAAATATCTTCCTCTTTTTCATAATTTCCTGTTAGATATTAAAAGGCTACAATATGGTCTCTCTGGAGACTTCCTTTCCGCAGGCTGAACGAGCCAAACACTGTCAGTCTTTCTTTATAGAAGGGATGTGCCATACCTCTGACTAATTTTGTGGTCTTCTTGTCGACCTTCTTCAGCAGGTGCATGATTTTCCTGTTCTGATGACCCCAAAGCTGAACACAGTACTCCAAGTAAGGCCTCAGCAGAGTCGTCATTGATTATAACTCTCAATGCAGTCATCCAGACAGTTTCTTATCCATCTAACAGTCCTTCTCTCTGAGCCATATCTCTCCAGTTTAGCAGCAAGAATGTTGTGGCAAAGGCCTTAGTGAAGTTAGACAGAAGACATTTTTGTTAATATGAAGTAGATGGCACAGGTTTGACATATTCTTCCTAGTTTATTAATTCTCATTTCTGGACTAGGACTGAGTGAGATTCTTTGATACAACCTGCATCTCTTAAACTAGGGATCTCCATACCTGGTTCGGTTGTGTGGTGCCATGGGAGGAAGCAGCAGCAGCAGCAGATGCCATGGGAACTATGTTGCACAGGTGCGAGTATAGGTTGGCATAACTTGTTAATTTCTAAGCTCACCACTAAGACCTGCAGGCACCAGTGCTGAGGATAAAATATCCAGATAATATTTCTTAAAACATGTTATGGTCTATTGGAAGGAATTAGATAAGTTGAGCTATACGTAGAATCTTGAATCACGGCACACTTTGAATCGAGCACGTACAGCAGTTAAGTAAAGGCTTGCTTTTGGCAGGTCCATCAGTCTACCTTTTTGTTTTTCTTTTCCTAAGGACTGATACACCAAATATAGAACTGGTACCATACAACTCTCCTTTTCAAGAGTCAAAGCTTCCATTTTGATTAAAAACTTCCATGTAAACTAGGTTTGTTTTTACAGAAAATGTGCACAGCCATGAATGCAGAGCATGGTGTACAGAATCCAAAGCACAGCTGAAAGACAAATTCTTAAAAGAACATGCTGAACTAGAGAACCTGTCAGTAGCCTGTCCTGCATGTGACTATATATTTCTGTACTTACCCTTACCTATCCTGCATGTGACTACATCTTTATGCACTTATCCTTGCCACCTCTACCACCAGCTCTAAGGCATGGATAGCTTGTAATTCAGTTCATGGTCTTTCTTGCTGGTCTCATCTGAGCAATTTATAATCTAAAGATAATATGAATCATTGGCTCTATTCATCCATTCATTTGCTCTTCCGTTTTTTTTGGCACTGGTAGCTGGATTTCCCATTTTTTACCTAAACTGGAGCACCTTTGGCAGCCTCTCTGAGTCCAGAAATCTATCACTGCCCTCTGCATGTCACTTCTGTTACAATACAATACAATACACCAGGTTGGAAGAGACCTTCAAGATCATCACGTCATCATCGCGTCCAACCCATCAACCAGTCCAACCCACCTAAACAACTAAACCATGCAGCCAAGCACCCCATCAAGTCTCCTCCTGAACACCTCCAATGAAGGTGACTCCACCACCTCCACGGGCAGCCGATTCCAAAGGGCAATCACTCTCTCTGTGTAGAACTTCTTCCTAACATCCAGCCTAAACCTGCCCTGGCACAGCCTGAGACTGTGTCCTCTTGTTCTGGTACTGGCTGCCTGGGAAAAGAGACCAACCTCTGCCTGGCTACAACCTCCCTTCAGGTAGTTGTAGAGAGCAATAAGGTCACCCCTCAGTCTCCTCTTCTCCAGGCTAAGAAACCCCAGCTCCCTCAGCCTCTCCTCATAGGGCTTGTCTTCCAAACCCCTCACCAACTTTGTTGCCCTTCTCTGGACACGTTCCAGCAAGTCAACATCCTTCCTAAACTGAGGGGCCCAGAACTGGACACAGTACTCGAGGTGCAGCCTAGTGTTGCTCCTGTCTAACAAGGGATTTTCTGTGGTGCTGCTGATTCTTTTTCATAAGTACTTACAAAAACCCCAAACCTGGGACTACTTGATTTCAGTATAGGCAGATTACCTTGGGTCTGGCTTCACATGTATTACCCTTTAGAGCTGGTTCCCTCTACATTTGTGATCAAAGGAAATGACCATTTTTAAAATTATTATTATTTTTAATATGCTAGTTACATATGCATTCAGAGTGTTAGCAGATATTAAACAGCAGTGTTAATCACTTAAAATACAATCCACAAACTCAACGTGGCCCCTGTACAGGGGCATATTTTATGGATTCTGCCTAGTGAAATCTCATGTTTGGAAAAAAAAAGATAATAATAAAAAAAAATCTTTTGTTTGATGTTTAAGGGTTTGGACATTATTGTGAAGCTTTTAAAATCTCACTCCTGCTGTTATGTGGGTTCTTCAACAACCGTACAATCAGAATGTTATAGCTGCAAGATGTTCTTTCCAGTCAAGGACTTACAGTCTAAAGTAAATATTCAAAAGAAATATTATGAATTCTTTTTGTCTAGAAATGCTCTGTTATGTCATTGAAGCAGTAAAATGGCTTTTGTTGGAGTTTTTTTGGGAGCTGGGATTGTTTAGCCTGGAGAAGAAGGAGGCTCAGGGAGATATTATTGCTCTCTACAACTACCTGAAGGGTGGTTGTAGCCAGGAGGGAGTTGGTCTCTTCTCTCTAGCAACCAGCACCAGAACAAGAGGACACAGTCTCAAGCTGCACCAGGGAAAGTTTAGGCTTGAGGTGAGGAGAAAGTTCTTCACCGAGAGAGTGATTCGCCATTGGAATGGGCTGCCCGGCGAGGTGTTTGAGTCACCATCCCTGGAGGTGTTCAAGAGGGGACTGGACGTGGCACTTGGTGGCATGGTCTAGTCATGAGGTCTGTGGTGAGAGGTTGGACTTGGTGATCTTTGAGGTCTCTTCCAACCTTGGTGATGCTGTGATACTGTCATACTATGATATGCTGGCTTTTGACAGATGCATACAATTTAATTGATTGAATACTGTATAGCTCAGAGCTGTGCCATGACCACAAAGGAGAACCGTTTGGTGTTAAGCTTTTCACTTGTGATGTTAGTTACTGTGGATAGTGTTCTGTTGACCCTTTTGCAATTAGTGGGTGACGTGACTTTGACCATAGGTTAGGTCCATGAATTTAAAAGTAGATTATCAAGAATTAATTTTTGCCTCCTTTCATGTCCCTTTCTATTCTGAACTGAAAACAGAAGTAACATCAGAGATACCTGTATTTCAGACACATTTAGCATAGAACGCAACAGGCTTTGGTCTGACAAACTTATCCTCTGGAGAAACAGAGATTATGGCTTATTTCCTTGCAATTACATGATTTACATATTGATAACAAACTAGAAAATCCTAGAAAATTCTCCTGCTTGCACTGATGCAACCTACCAACAGACGAGGGAGACCTATAGTGCAAAACCTAATGGACATTATCAACTTGATACAAACTGGACACCAAATCTCTCTTACCACCAACAAAATGTGGTTGCCAAAGCAATAGAAAGTAGTTAATATATGTGGGCTATAACAATCAAACAAACACTTCTATCTAGTATGTCCCTGTCTCTGTAAGATTGCATGCATATTCCATTCGGGTGTACTTTTTGCACAATGTGTGACATGAAAAAAATCATGTATGAATATAAAATGTGTATGTATGTGTTTACACATTGTGTGTATATATATGTGGGTGCATATATTTTATATATATATATACACACACACACACATACATTTACGCATATATATTTACACATATGTGCACATATATGGAGTGATAGGACCCTTTTGACTAAATAGGCTCAACAGGGAAGTCTATGCCTTGCTGGCCATTAAAATCTCCAGAGAGACAGAAATCCTAAAAAAGGGGGAAAGAAGTAATTCCTGGTAAAGAGCTGCTTCATCATTGCCTCAAATGTTACTGCTACTTACAGTGTCACTGTTCTAGAAAGTCTGCACAGAAGGAAAAAGTAAAAGCCAACACTGCTCAATAATACAACCCAAGGCTTTTTATCTGACATCAGGAAGATGCATGGTTAGAGGATTTCAGCTGCAACAAAGCTGCATAGAGCAGCTTTCCTAAAGGACTGGGTCTGCAGATCAAAAAATTCAGCAGTACATTTAACCGCAATTTCTTCATATTATTTTTTTCTTTCTAAGAGTTTCCACTGAAAAGACAAAAATAGAATAATATTGCCACATAGATAGGCCTATACACGTGCTTCATCAGAATATAGTACCAGCATTACAATTAATACAGTGAAATTGAAGGTTAAGAGTGGAGTTTTGGCCCAAATAAAATCAGCGTGAGCTTTGACGCAGCCTTTAGAGGACCAGCTTGCTAACATAACTGTTCAGCCTGGGTCAACATAACCTATTCTTATTTATAGACTTTATTTGTGAATACATTTTTTCTTTAGTGGTTAGATTGTGTTGAAAATACTGACCTTCAACGCTCAGGAAAAGTGAAAGAAGGGGGAAAAAAAAGGTTACTCGTGTTTCTCTGCAATAATACAGCATGAGGTCAAGCATTACACAGGATGCATTTGCCACTTTGTATCTCCTGCTAGACGAATACAATCCGGAGCCTGTGCCTGTTACCCGCGCCTGCAGTCCTGTTTCATAGTAATGAAGTCATGACAGCTGTGATTGCCAGCGTGGATAATAAAGTCTGTGGAAAAAGTTTGGATAACTTCCCACTGCGCACCAGCCAAAAATAAGTTAGCTGAAATTAAAACAGGAGAGGAGAAACTTTTCATGGGGAGAAAAGAGAGGGAACCTACCAATGTTTCATATTGAGACACAGGCTGAGGCACAGCTACTCTGGGACAGACCCTGGCTCAGCTCCATCTCTGCAGAATCGTGGAACTGATGAAAAGTCTAAGATGTAACCAAGAACCTATTTTGGCCAAGTGTGTTCTACCTCATGGAAATCAGTATTTCCCATTTCCTGCCTCCCTGGAGATTCACAACTCATTTGAATTAATTTCATTCTGGGCCTAACAATAACTGCACAAACACACTACTTCAGTCCTTGCACCTGAGGAAACATTTTATATGATCTATAAACTCACAATGTCCCACTTGAACATGGGGAGCAGGTGCTAATCAATAATGTGTTGCCAACATTTAAACAAGGGATCTCTACAGGCATAGTCTGCCTCAGCTGCGACAAACACTGCTGATCTATCCGCCTGTGGGTTCAGGGCTGTGTGTGTTGGCAAGGCAGGCTCTGATTTCTTCTTTCCTCGTCTACCACCTGTGGAAAAAAAAATAATCATACAGCATCCAAGCAAAGCAACAATGCTTTGCAAATTAAAGTTAATGGGAAAATGTTTCTGTTTAGTTTGTGAAAAATAATGCAAGAGTATTCTGAACTGTGTAACATTCATTACATGTGGTTTGGTTCTGCATGTTGGTGCGTAAGTACCAGAGAGAAGACTGCCAAGATTTTTTCTGTTGCACCTAATGTCTGATACTTGCTACAACAAGAGATTTATTGAGAGGATGAGATGAGTGTTCTTTGGAATACCTTGAATATCTTTGGAATACCTTCCGCTAGGGATGACAATGAAATGTCTACAGAGGTTAACATAAGTGATGCGAAGTGATGCAAGCTGAGTGCAGACCTTTCACAGGCCAGGAAGAACCACTCTGGCATAACTGCATCTCTGACTGATTCATGTGGATATTACGATTTTAATTCAATCAGACTATGTTGATCATGACTACATTGAACAGAGTCTTCTCACTCAACTGAGGAAGAAGCAGGTGCAGTGACACTAGATACGCAGTAAAAGCTCATGAGAAAAAAGATCAGATTAAAAAGGGCAAAAGGAGAAATAAAAACGAGACCAGCTAGTACATTTTGAATTCAGCCAACATCCCCACGACAATATTCAAAAGAAGGGTGTACCTCTTCTGCCTGACATGGGGAGAAGAGCTTGTACTAATTCTCCCAACAACAATTCATGGGAACTTAATGATGATATGCCAATGACCTTTTTTGCTGAGCATCTCTGAAACTGTCCCTTGCCTCAAAACCCTTCTAGAAGGTGATAGAGTTCACCAGTGCATACCAGTGACAGCAAGAGTGAGGATCTACTGATAGCCTTTTATGAGGACATAACCAGGTGGATAAATTATGGATAAAGAAGTGGATGTGGTTTATCTTGTCTCAGTAAAGCATTTGACACTGTTTGCCACAGCATTCATGCAGCTATACTGAGGAAGTGTGGTCTGGATGAAGTGGATTGTGAGCTGGTTGAAGGAAAGAAGTCAGAGTTGTGGTCAATGGGATGGAGGTGGAGGCCTGTATCTAGTGGTGAGCAGGATGAGAGAGGTTCTCTTCCCTCTCTACTCTGCCCTGGTGAGGGCACTTCTGGAATATTGTGCCCAGTTCTGGGCCCCTCAGGGAAAGAAAGTGTCCAGCAAATATTAATAAGGGAGTGGGACATCTTCTTTATGAGGAGAGGTATGAAGATCTGATGCTTTTGTGCATCAGAAAAAAGCACATAAGGAAAAGATGAGGTTTCTATTACCTCTTGGATCCCTCTCTTGACTTCAGATCCATCAACCAGTTCAATCAAATCCTCACCAGCATCAAGCAGTGGAAAGGACACGGTGATCAGCAGAAGGGCTGATGCTAGCCTCAGATTCAGGCAGCTGTCCAACACACAGCAAATGGAATATACAAAAGCAAGATCACAATGGAAAAACAGGAAGAGAGGGGAAGCATGCTTATGGTTCCTAAGTTAAGCAAATACAACTGGACCAAGTCACATACAGCCAGTGATCACGTCTGCTTCTATTTACAGTGTGCCTGCACTTGTCTGTGTGCAGAAACTGCCTTTGAAAATTCAAGTCCCAGAAGCAGAGGAGGAGCCATGATATAGAACAAAATCCATAAGACAGGAAAAAACAAAGTTTTGCCTTTTGATCTTGACAAGCAGCAAGGGCTACCTTTCCCTGACCTCATTCAACCCCCTCTCTGTCTCAAGGAAAAACAGCATTGTATCTTCAGCACAGCTTCCTTCTACTGTAATGCTAAACACTTAAAACAACATTGTCACAAAAATCAAATGTGGGTAGTAGCACATAGTAGATATCATAAAATAAACTCTGTTCTCATAGTGGGCAACTCTGTCACAGAGCACTGAGTGGCCCATCTCCCAACCTAACAGATGGATGATAAGATTGAAGACATTGACAAGAGGGTGCCAAGTCATTAAGAGCACTGACTACTACCCACTGTTGCTTTTCCTTGTGGGAATGAGTGAGCCATGAGGCAGAATCTGAAAATTATAAAGCCTGGGGGTGCAAGTGAAAATCATTGGTGCCAAAGTTATCTTTTCCTCCATTTTACCAGTTAGAGGAAAAGGGACATCCAGAAATAGATGACTATCAACTGCTTGCTAAGTGGCTGATGCCATTGCAATGGTTTTGGGTTTTATGACAGTAAGACGTTCTTTGGTGACTATGATGTGGTAAGGAAGAAACAAGGAATCTGCTAGCAGGCAGGCCAGCTTGGTGAGGCAGGTTTTAAGCTGAAAGACCCAGGAGGAAGGGTCATGCTATCCCATCCCCAACCAGGGAAAAACCCAGGCCAACTGGAGCAGTGACAAATGTTTCTCAGCTGCCTTCCAAGATGACAGCCAGAAGGCAAATCAAACCGAGGGTGTGGATCCACTATGGTGGATACTCTTGCACCCTTCCAGGAAAATCCTACTCAACTATCTCTCTGAAATGCCTATACACAAACACATGTGACACAGAGAACAAACAGGAAGAACTAGAGATGTAGGGCCACAATCCCATTGCAGTTATGGAGACATCGTGGATGGCTCACCTGACTGAAATGCTGGCATGGATGGCTACATACTTTTTAAGAAAGACAAACCAGCATAGTGAGTTGTTGGAGTTGCTCTTCACATGAGAGGGCAACTGGAATGACTTGAGCTCTGCCTGAAGGGGGAAGAATATGTTGAAAGCTTATGGGGCAAGCTAATATGGGTGACATGGTAGTGAGTTTTTAATCTAGGCCACTTGATCAGGAGTAGAAAACAAAGGAGGCTTTCTACAGACAGCCGAAGGTAGCTTCAAAGTCACATGCCCTGATTATCGTGGGACACTTCAGTCACCCTGGTATTTGCTAGAAAGGTAAAACAGTGAGGCACAAGCAGTTTAAGAATTTCTTGCAGTGCATTGATGATAACTTGCTGACACAGGTAGTGAAGGAACCAATGAAGAGATGTGCTGCTTACCTTGTGCTAATGAAAAAAAAGAAGGTCTGGATGGGAACGTGAATGACAAGGGCAGCCTTAGCTGCAGGGACCATACGATGCTGGGGCTGAGGATCATGTAAAGAAGAGGCAGAGCAGAAGTAAGATTGCAACCTTATACTTCAGAAGAGCTAAATTTTGGCCGCTTCAGGGACCTACTTGGAAGAATCCTGTGGGTTAGATCTCTTGAAGGTAGGGAGTGGTGAAAAGAGCTGGTTAATATTCAAGCACCACTTCAACCAAGCTCAGTATTGGTGCATACCCATGAGTAAGAAATCAAGCAAAGGAAGCAGGAAACCTTCATGGAAGAGCAAGAAGCTTCTGGGAAAACTCAAATGGCAGAAGGAAGTCTACAGGGTATGAAAACAGAGAATGGCCACGTGGAAGGATATAGGAATGTTGCAGATAATGTGGGTATGCAACAGGGAAGGGTAAGGGCCCCTTGAAATTAAACCTGGCAAAGGATATAAAAGATAACAAAAAGGCCTTCTTCAAGTACATCAGCAAGAAAAGGAACACTAGATGAAATGTGGACCCAGTGCTGACTGATGTGGGTGTCCTGGTAACAGAGGACACAGAGTTGGTGCTACTGAATTCCTTCTTTGCTTTGTTCTTCACTGCTAAGGCTGGCCTCCAGGAATTCCAGTCCCTCGAGGTAGGAGTGAAGGTTTGGAGGAATGAAGACTCCCCTGTAGTCTTCATATTGGGTTACAGATCATTTAGGCAAGATGGACACCCACAGGTCTGTTGATCCTGATTGAATGCACCTGCACATTCTGAGGTAGCTGGCTGGTTGTCATTGCTAAGCCCCTCTCCATCATTTTTGAAAGCTGGTGGAGAGCAGGAGAGGTGCCTGAGCACTGCGAGAAAGCAATGCCACTCTAATCTTCAAAAAGGAGCACCAAGGAAATTGCAGGCCGCTCAGCCTCTCCTCCATCCCTGGTAAGGTGATCAAACACCTGGAGGTCATCACAAAGCATGTGGAGAAAAAAAATATGTTATCAGGAGTGGTTCACATGGATTGATGAAGCAAAACTTATGCTTGACCAATCTGATATCTTTCTATTATGGACATATCTGGCTGGCTAGATGAGGGGAGAACAGTGGCTGTTGTCTACCTTGACTTCAGGAAGTTTTTTTGACAGTGTCTCCCATGACATCCAATGGGCTACAAAGCCTCTTGTCTCTTACAAGAAGAGGCTGAGAGGCTTGGGGCTGCTTAGCCTGAAGAAGAGAAGACTGAGAAAAAATCTTCTCAATGCTTATCAGTATCTAAAGAATGACTGTTAAGAGGATGGGGCTGGATTATTGTCTGTGGTCCCCAGTGATGGAGATAGTAGCAGTGTGTACAAACTAGATTGCAGGAGGTTCCACCTAAACATAAAGAAAAAGTTCTTTACTGTGATGGTCATGGAGCAGTGGAACAGGCTGTCCAGAGACATTGTGAAGTCTCCTTCTCTGAAGACTATCAAATCCTGTCTGGATGTGTCCTGTGCAACATAATCTAGGCAATTCTGCTTTAGCAGGAGGGTCAGACCAAAGGATCTCCAGATGCCCCTTCTAGCCCCTTCCATTCCATGATTCTGTTATTCAGAATATGGACAAGTTTATTTATTTATTTTTTTAATGAAAAGGTACTCTATCAAGAAATCTCCATGATTAACATGTGGAGGCCGCAGAGCAGGTGATATCCTATTTTTTCTCTTAGTCTGATCTATCTGACTGAGAATCAACACCATTACTAATAAAGACAACATCTCAGTCTCTAGCTGCATCCCTGGGGAAATTCACTTTTAATGCTTCCATCTCAATACTTTGTGTTACTTTCCCTTCTTTCTCTACCAATTGCTTTTAACTGTGCTGTTGCTCATTGGAGAAATGCCTGCATATGCTGATTGTCTTAAAATACAGTGTTTCAGTTTTCAAGGTTTTTGATCACTCGCTGTGCTATGCCATTTATAGCAGGAACTAACTCAGGACCATCACCATCTCTGGTCCAGAGGCGAAAAAATTCAGTGAAATCACTCTGGCTTTGAGGCTGCTGACTTAGGTGTCAAATGCATCTTATTTCTGACCCCTAGGTGAGGCAAGAAATTGTTTTCTGTCCTGGGACTCCATTTCTGCAATAAAAATCCAGGCTAAGACAGAGGGAGACACCAAATATGAAGGAAAAGTAGTGGTGAAAGAAATCAACAGGGTGAAAAATGGAATAAGGGAATAAGGGAGCAGAACTGGAGAGATATGGACTTTCCACTGGTCAGTCACGACTGGGTTAGAGCTCTCTTACACCAACTAAAGACAAATGAGTCCAAGGGCCCTGATGGGGTGCATCCACATGTGCTGAGAAGGCTGTTTGATACTGTTGCTGAAGCTCTCTCCATCATCTTTGAAAAGTCATGGAGAACAGGAAGGTGCCTGATGACTGGAAGAAAGCAAACGTTGCTCCAGTCTTAAAAAAGGCAAGAAGGACCCAGGCAGCTGCAGACCAGTCAGCCTCACCTCCATCCCTGGAAAGATGGTGGAGCAGCTCATCCTGGAGGTCATCTCTAACCATGTGGAAGACCAGAAAGTTATCAGGAGTAGCCAACATGGATTTACCTAGGGGAGATCCTGTCTGAGTAATCTGATAGCCTTCTATGAAACCATGACCAAATGGGTAGATGAGGGAAGAGCAGTGGATGTCATATACCTTGACTTCAGTAAGCCTTTTGACACCAAGATGTGTGGTGCAGCAGACACGCTGGAGGGAAGGGATGCCATCCAGAGGGACCTGGACAGGCTGGAGAGGTGGGCACAAGCCAACCTCATGAGCTTCAACAAGACCAAGTGCAGGGTCCTGCATCTGGGTGGAGGCAATCCCAGGCACAAATCCAGGCTGGGCAGTGACTGGCTGGGGAGCAGCCCTGAGGAGAGAGACTTGGGGGTGCTGGTGGACGAGAAGCTCAACATGAGCTCTCAATGTGCACTTGCAGCCCGGAAAGCCAATCAGATCCTGGGCTGCATCAAGAGAAGTGTGGCCAGCAGGTCAAGGGAGGTGATTCTGCCCCTCTACTCAGCTCTGCTGAGACCCCACCTGGAATACTGCATCCAGTTCTGGAGCCCCTATTACAAGAGGGATCTGGAGGTGCTGGAAGGTGTCCAGAGAAGGGCCACGAGGATGATCAGAGGGCTGGAGCAGTTCTCCCATGAGGACAGACTGAAGGAGTTGGGGCTGTTCAGTCTGGAGAAGAGAAGGCTCCAAGGTGACCTCATTGTGGCCTTCCAGTACCTGAAGAGGGCCTCCAAGAAGGCTGGGGAGGGACTTCTCTGGCTATCAGGTAGTGATAGGACTAGGGGGAATGGAATGAAGCTGGAGGTGGGGAGATTCAGACTGGACGTGAGGAGGAAGTTCTTCCCCATGAGAGTGGTGAAGCCCTGGAATGGGTTGTCCAGGGAGGTGGTTGAGGCCCCTTCCCTGGACATGTTTAAGCCCAGGCTGGATGAGGCTCTGGCCAGCCTGATCTAGTGTGAGGTGTCCCTGCCCATGGCAGGGGGGTTGGAACTAGATGATCTTTGTGGTCCCTTCCAACCCTGACTGATACCATGATACTATGATACTATGATACTATGATACTGTCTCCCATAACATCCTTGGAGAAAAGCTCAGGAGATGTGGCATAGACAGTTGGTCTGTGAGGTGGATTGAAAACTGACTCGACAAAAGAGTTCAGAGGGTCATCATCAGTGGCACAGAGTAAACTTGCAGGCCTGTGGCCAGTGGATCCCAGGGATCAATACTGGGTCCAGTTTTGTTTGACATCTTTATCAACGACCTGGATGAGGGGATCGAGAGTACCCTCAGCAAGTTCACTGATGATACAAAATTGGGGTGGGGGGTGAGGGGCTGGGGTGGGGGGGGGGGAGAGGTGAGGGTGGCTGACACCCTGTCAGGCTGTGCTGCCATCCAATGAGATCTGGGCAGGCTGGAGAGCTGGGTGCAGGCAAACCTCATGAAGTTCAATAAGGACAAATGCAGGGTCCTACATCTGGGGAGGAATAAAAGCAGGCACCAGGACAGGTTAGGGGCTGCCCTGCTGGAAAGCAGCTCCATGGAAAAAGACCTTAGAGTACTTGTGGACTGCAAGTTCTCCATGGAACAACAATCTGACCTTGTGGCCAAGAGAGCCAATGGTATCCTGGGATGAATCTAGAAGGGTGTGTCCAGCAGGTATAGGGAAGTTCTTCTACCTCCCTACTCTGCCCTGGTGAGACCACACCTGGAATACTGCGTCCAGTTTTTGGCTCCCCAGTTCAAAAAAGACAGAGTACTGCTGGAGAGAATCCAACAGATAGGCACAAGGATGATTAGGGGGCCTGAGCATCTCTCTTATGAAGAAACCAAGATCCCTGGGTCTATTTAGTCTTGAAAAGACTGAGAGGGGATCTCATCAATGTCTATAAATATCTGAGGGGTGGGTGTCAAGGGGATGTGACTGGCAATTTGTATGCCATTATACATGCATAATCAAATAAAATAAATGCAGAAACATCGAAAATGACAGTGGAAAAAAACAGAGCTGAAGCGCAATTTGCTGCTTCGGGATGGGTTCAGTTTTTACCTGGGTTTGCCCATGAGAACAGGACAGGTCAATTTACTGCCATTACCAGAACTATGCCAATGTGTCTCTGATTTCGAGAGCCATTACATAAAGATCTGTTAAAGGTCACACTTCCTTTCTGTGCAAAACACTTGGCATTGCAAGCTTTTCCTTTCAAACTGCTAGACAGAAAAGAAGAAAAAGATCCCTGCAGTGTACTTGTTAGTGACTTCATCTTGTGAGCTGCCTTCTCTGGCTTGCATCCAGGAAAGCACAAAGTATACATTAATTTTCAGCATGTGTGTAGAACGATTAACTGCAAGCACATGCTTAGATGCTTCCCTCATTGCTGATTTTGGTTCCACTATTTAATACAAAAGGCAGCCGTGGCTTTTAAGGGTGGAACAAGGCAGTAACATCCTTCTGATTGATACTCTATTCCTGTCTGAATCTGTATTTTGAATAGCTTTGTGAGGTGAACCTCCATGTGTTTGCATGTATGTTGATTCATGCTACAAAACTGGGTAGCATGGGGAGACAGGAGAAATTAACTGGCATGTTTTCAGCAAATGATGTAAACTGTTTTCATTTCAGCCAGAATATGTAGCTACCCTGCAGCTGTAAAGAAGTTATTTTTCATTGAAGTTATTGTATTGTAATGGTAATACAGCCTAGTCCAACTTCCACCCTGACACGCACATGGCTGCCTCCAGGTGTGCATCTCCCTTTTCCCCATTTGGTATGGATCTGTCATGAAAGAAAAGCCTTCTTGAGGCTCAGCTGCTTATTTTAATAGCTTCCTCTGTTACAGACTCAGAAGCTTTGCAGAAACCATTCCCCTTATGTCTCTGCCTATGAGTTACTCTATAGTGAGTCAGACAGGGGGACATGCAAAGTGAACTACTGAACTACTGGCTTCAGTGAAGTGGCAAAAGAGAGTTGGAATTAAACTTTATTTAATTTCTAGACTTTCCTCAGTGTCACTAAGAAATAACAGGTTTCCTCTTTATATTCCTCCTTCTCAAGCTGAAAGCATGCCTACTCAATCTGTGAAAGAACCAGCAGAAACCACTTAGCACCATTGCCACACACCGATGCAGTGGCAGAGACAAAACTTTGAATTAAGCAGATTCGGAGCAGTGGTTGTGCCCAATACCTTAGTGTTATGGTTTACAAGATCTGATAGGCGCTTAGGGAAGGTCAGCAAATAAAGCTGCACAGGCTCATCTCCTCTTACAGGAGCTGCCTGTTCTCTCTCTGTTTCAGTATTTGATGGGAACTGCAACGTACCAACGTTCTTTGTTTCATGTATGTCATATACACATTTCAAAGCAATCTCGTTTATTCTGCTCTGTAATAAAAAATGTTGCACATTACTGGGAAAACAAAACAAAAGAAAACCCACCAAAACCCAGTGACACATTTATGGGCCTGATATCTTTTAAAAGTTCTCTGGAGGAAAGAATAGGCAAAGGCACTGAGATTTATTAAAATGTGAGTCCTTTCCAAAGAGGCCAACGTTACTAATGAGCCAGCCCAAAAAACCAGAGCCTGACCCTTCTGACATACATGTATCATATGGAAGGCAGTAAATTTTATTATTTCAGTATTCCTAGAAATTCTTTTAAGCTGAAACACAGCTCCAGTTAACATAAGCATGAGGCATATCATGGGAACTTAAAATGCTAGAACAGTAAGTCAACTTTATTACACTGATTAAAGAAGATATAAGGGTTGTGCTGGTATTTAGTCACAACTACATAAAATTATTGTTTTTCTGCTGTAATCATTGGGTATGCAGTTACAAGGGACCAATAATGAGTTCGTAAGTAACTAGTGACAAAGATTTCTTTTGTTGTATTTAAGTGGGGTAAAAGCCCAAGGCTAATTTTGTCAGCATGTTCCTATGGTATCACTTCCTGAAAATACATGAAAGTTTGTTTGGTTGGGTTTTTTAAATAAATATATACACAAAGCTGAAGTTGTCCAAGTGCTCTAGAAAAAAAAAGCCTGAAGAAATATGCTGGATTTCTACATCAAAAACCTCTTTTAACATGAAGGCCATTGCAAAAATTCAAGTTAAAATGTTGTTTCTGTCTCGATGCAAGGATGAAGAGCATTTCTTTTGCAGCAAGTAGCCTGTTTAGAGGACCATAATTCAATGGAAAGTCACCCTTTGACAGGACTTTGTTTTCACTTTTGTCCACACTGTCACTTTACACTGATTGGACCCAACTGTGCTCACCTTCTGCTCTAAATTACCAGTAGGCCAACCTGAATCAATTCAGTTGATTTTATAGGCAATTCTACTGAGTTTACAGCTTCACTCTGAATTTACTCCAGCACAGCCAGATGCAGCATTTGGCCAGATTTTCATTTGTGAAAAAATACAATTAAGCATGACAGATATGTTCCTCCTAGAAAACATTACAGTACCATGAGAAGGATAGCAAAAATAGTTATACCAGTTATTAAAATCCACCAAACCTTTTTACCATGTCCTACAATCTGTTCTGATTTTAATCTGGCTTGCTCAGTTACACAACAAATTTTCTAAAGGATTTCTGAACTTCAGACTTGTGATTGAACTGCAAAGCTTTTATCTTTTTTCTTTTTTACACTTTTTTTTCCTGGCAGAAGTCTCTCGTGTCTCTAATCTTTGGCCAACAAATTTACACTTTCCTCAAGATTCTGAGTGGAAATGCCACTAAATTGCCCTTTGCATGAGAAGATGATTTTGTTCTTGCATCTTCACGTGGAACAGTGTCACACTTCCTGCTTGCCTTTGAGCTATTCAGAAGAATGTAAGAACCATCCCTGACCCAACCCCAAAATCAAAGTGATGTCTTCGAGTCTGGCACAGTGAACTTATTTCTTACCTGGATTTGATGAGCAACAGATCTTCTGAAAAGCTGTGAAGAAGGTTAAGATGAGATCTCCTCCTCAGATGAGACTTCCCAAAAACTTCTGTACGAGCATATCATGGACTTGATGACCTTAAAGATCTTTTCCAATCAAAACAAGTCTGAGAGTCTATCTTTTCATTGTTACAGCCGGCAACCGTAAGCAAAGGCGTGAAAATTCCCAGTTTGTAAGTGTGACTCTTCATTAATAATGAGTCTTTATGTTTTCTTCATGAGTTTCTTCATTTTGAAATCTTTACTAGTAATACAAAATGCCTGAATGTTTTGCATTCCATCACTGTGGGTGATAAAGTGAAATGCCATTATGGCATTTTTAGGTCTCTCAGCCATTCTTCTAAGCGGGGTTAAAAACTGAAGCCTTTTTTTTTTTTTGTGATGCTGCTGATGAAGAAGGTCAAAAGGATCATCTAAGGACACCTCTTTCCATTAATCTTCATTTAATGTTGAAATAAACTATTATGAAGATAGTATTAACCCTCTAGACTGTAGACTACCAGAGGTCTGTAAACTGATATTAGGAAACGGTTGCTCTAGAGATCCAATCTACCCAGGTAGCTTTCACTGCAATGTTTTTTGGCACTATAGCATGCACGTCATCTGTTTCTTCTACGTCTCTTGATACAGACACATAACATGGCAAAGCCATGCTTCTTAACCTGAGCAAGTTTTTGCAATCATTGTCGATGGTAGGCTGAACATGCCTGCAGTGTGCCCAGGCAGCCAAGAGGGCCAATGGCATCCTGGCCTGCATCAGGAAGAGTGTGGCCAGCAGGAGCAGGGAGGTCATTCTGCCCCTGTATGCTGCACTGGTTAGGCCACACCTTGAGTTCTGGGCCCCTCAGTTTAGGAAGGATGTTGACTTGCTGGAACATGTCCAGAGAAGGGCAACGAAGTTGGTGAGGGGTTTGGAAAACAAGCCCTATGAAAAGAGGCTGAGGGAGCTGGGGTTGCTTAGCCTGGAGAGGAGGAGACCTTATTGCTCTCTACAACTACCTGAAGGGAGGTTGTAGACAGGCAGAGGTTGGTCTCTTCTCCCAGGCAGCCATCACCAGAACAAGAGGACACCATCTCAGGCTACACCAGGGGAGGTTTAGGCTGGATGTTAGGAAGAAGTTCTCTACAGAGAGAGTGATTGCCCATTGGAATGGGCTGCCGGGGGAGGTGGTGGAGTCACCTTCATTGGAGGTGTTCAGGAGGAGACTTGATGGGGTGCTTGGTGCCATGGTCTAGTTGATTAGGTGGTGCTGGATTGGCTGATAGGTTGGACGTGATGATCTTGAAGGTGTCTTCCAACCTGGTCTATTCTATTCTATTCTATTCTATTCTATTCTATTCTATTCTATTCTATTCTATTCTATTCTATTCTATTCTATTCTAAGCAACACAATACAATACAACAAATTAAAAAATCAAATAAAAGCAGGTAACCTTACAGATAAGAAAACCTGTCTCTTATGTGTCACTCTACACACTTGTTACTGTAATTGCACAGGTGTACAGCAAATGCTGGAAGAAGTTTTATGGAAAACAACATTGAAAATTCATTACCAGAATGGGCTAAAGTGTACTAAATCACACTCAACGTAGACACAATTATTATGTTTAGGAAGAAATAGCAAAAATGTTATTTTGTGTGAAGGAACAATACTGGCAGAAGAGGACTGGTATGTTTGTATAAGCATATCTGCACCTAAGGCCTTTGACCTGATGCCACTCAGACCTTACAGTCCACATCACACCAGCCTGTGCCCTGACTGAGTTGTTTGGGTACACATCTGTGATGCTGAACATCACAGGAAGAAATTTTTCACTCTCTTTTACAGAACTTGGTGATAGCTGAGTAGTGCAGAATTTGCTAACGTCAATTGGTCATGAAAGCAGTGCAGATGTACAACCATCTTTATGATCATATATGGTTCGAGGGTTCGGATTTGGTATTTTGATTTGCTTGGGTTTTGTTTGTTTGGGGTTTGGTTGTTTTGGGTTTTACTTGTTTCTTTAAGCCTCTGTAGGTCTGAATTTTAAAACAGAGATAAATTAAGGAATGGGTTCTGCAGCTGGCAGGGCACAATGCTGGAGTGCCTGCACCAGCCACAAACTGGTGTGTGCGACTCCTCTTTTGGCTCAAGGTGAGGAGAAAGAGTTGTTCGCCATTGAAATGGGCTGCCCAGGGAGGTGTTGGAGTCACCATCTCTGGAGGTGTTCAAAAAGGCACTGGATGTGGCACTAGAAGCCATGGTTTAGTAGTCATGAAGTCTTGAGTGACAGGTTGGACTTGATGATCTTTGAGGTCTTTTCCAACCTTATTGATTCTATGATTCTATGATTTTCCACTACAGTTGCTGCAACAAAACTGAGCTCCAGCATTCCAATGGAAATTTGGGCTTATGTTAAATTAAGTATACATACATAAAAAAAACAACCAGTCAATCAAATTCAAGGATCAGAGTGAAACCAACACAAGTCAGTACATGGAACTTCAGCCCAATAGGCCCTGTTCTTCATTTGGCCTCCTGGGGAAGGAACACTATTAATATCCACAGTGAAGAGCTGGGATAGCAGTGCAGTGCCTAGCTGGCACAGGGGTCCAGGGAGCTTGCTTCTGCAGCTTCCCCAGCCCACTAGAAGCTGACTATCTGATTTCTCAAAGAGAAAGAGGAGTTAAATATTATGAACAACATTTTAGGACCTTTCATAAACAAAGAGGAAGGTTATTTCTACTGCATCAAACAACATAGTGACTGCTTCAAATTTTTCAACTCTACTACTAAAAAAATCTCACTGGAGTGAGAGAAAT
This sequence comes from Colaptes auratus, assembly GCA_015227895.2. NCBI lineage: Eukaryota > Metazoa > Chordata > Aves > Piciformes > Picidae > Colaptes > Colaptes auratus. The sequence goes on from CM026897.1 coordinate 58,059,724, forward strand.
CAAGACATATTTAGAGTTTTCTACTAGCTGCTGTTCTGCTGAGTTTCTGTTCTAAACTTGCTTTGGCTTCCAGCTTTCTGAAGTCTACAAAAAACATCGCTCACTCAAAAAGATAGGCATCTGAATGGAAGAGTTTACAATCAGGGTAAATATTTTCCCACCAGTTTTGAAAGGCTTTAGAGAAGTGATTTCTCAAGTATCATTTTAATTTCTTTACTTTGTTTTTTTAATATTTTGTCAGTGTGGATCACAAGAAAATTAAAATTAATGGGCCTGTCTGGCTGAAAAACAGCAGTGAAGGTGAGTGTTTACTTAACCAAAATAACAAACATTATTAATGTTTTATTGTTTTATTTAAGCATACTAAAGAGCATGAAGCTAGAGAGCCTTGTAACCATGTGTGCTGGTTTGAGGTTTACCCAGAGTCCAAAAGAAAAGCCCAAATGGAAAAAGATTTAGATTCTATCCCCCCTCTCCCTTTTCCCAGTGAGGTAAAGCAAATTAGGCAAGAGGAAGGAGAAGTAAAAATCGTGAAAGAAAATGGTCTGGAATTGGTTTGGAAGTAAAGAAAGTAATTACATATATATCAGCAACAAGGTAGGTTACAAGGGTATAGGGTAAATAGAAAAACATATACAAAACCAGGCCCAGCTGGCATTGGATTCCCTTGATGCAAATGGATTCAGTTCTTTAGAAAGCCTGGATTCAGCATGGAAAGGAAAGGCCGGACTATGCGCTGGAGATGCAGGAAGCAGCAGCAGACAACCCCTTGAGCAGGGGATGCACGGAGGGAGAAGAGTGCAGATGTGTCTCTCCTTAAATAGGCTTGCTGGACAGGAAGGGGGAGTGGAACAGACCACTTCTGACCCAGGGGGGACCTCTTTCCTGGGAGGAGGAAACCCAAGTCTTTCTCTCCCTGCTCACCTGGATCAGGTTTTCTTTTGTCCACCTGGGACTGGGTTCTTTTCAACCCCCATCAAGGATGGGTGTAACCTGGCACACCATGATGAGTAAGGATAAAAGAGATACAGTTTTTTCTCTGAAAGAAAAACACCTTTAACTCTTTTGTTATGTGAAGATGAAATACAAGTTACAATAAAATATTCAGGCAATGAAAATATCTAGGTATGAAAGCATGAAAAATTATAAGAAGAAGTCAAAAGTGGAGCAACTACACTCAGGATACACACATAGCACAGACCCTCAATTTCAACTTCAGAAGCTGATGACTTCATAGTATCATAGTATCATAGTATCAGGCAGGGTTGGAAGGGACCACAAGGATCATCTAGTTCCAACCCCCTGCCATGGGCAGGGACACCTCACACTAGATCAGGCTGGCCAGAGCCTCATCCAGCTTGCTCTTAAACACCTCCAGGGACGAGGCCCCAGCCACCTCCCTGGACAACCCATTCCAGGGCTTCACCACTCTCATGGGGAAGAACTTCCTCCTCACCTCTAGCCTGAATCTCCCCCACCTGCAGCTTCATTCCATTCCCCCTAGTCCTATCACTCCCTGATAGCCTGAGAAGTCCCTCCCCAGCCTTCTTGGAGGCCCCCTTCAGATACTGGAAGGCCACAATGAGGTCACCTCGGAGCCTTCTCTTCTCCAGACTGAACAGCCCCAACTCCTTCAGTCTGTCCTCATGGGAGAACTGCTCCAGCCCTCTGATCATCCTCGTGGCCCTTCTCTGGACACCTTCCAGCACCTCCAGATCCCTCTTGTAATAGGGGCTCCAGAACTGGATGCAGTACTCCAGGTGGGGTCTCACCAGGGCTGAGTAGAGGGGGAGAATCCCCTCCCTTGACCTGCTGGCCACACTTTTCTTGATGCAGCCCAGGATCTGATTGGCTTTCCAGGCTGCAAGTGCACACTGAGAGCTCCTGTTGAGCTTCTCGTCCACCAGCACCCCCAAGTCTCTCTCCTCAGGGCTGCTCTCCAGCCAGTTAAATTAATTAAATTGTTTGAAAACTGACTTCATCTATCTCATCCTGCTGCCAGCAGCTTCCAGAAAGACAATTTCCAGTGCAAGTCTATAAGAAAACTGGTTTTATTCACTACACCATCCTTCCCTATCTAGCCCATGAGTAAGGTAAGTCTAGGAACAGAATGGTTTCAAAGAGGAGAAAAGGGTAAAATCCTTCTTTGAATGAGGTATTATCACCAGTGTTGCTAAAGGGAGTGTATATTTCCTCATCAGTATAGCAAAACACAAGTCTTGATCTTGCTTCAGTAGTACCTAGTGTTACTGAATTGTGCAGTTTAAATTAGCACGAGAAAACCCCAAACTTACATGGGACAAATGGCCTAATTGGAAATGAGAGAATTTGATTGAGAGATTGTATTCTAATATGCATCCAAAATCCTTTTGAGCTACTGATGGTGTTAAAGGACCTATTTATTGCAGCCAAATGTGAATACCACAATTTCTGAAATAGAAACGTGGAGACCTTATCAGTTCTCTCTTTAAAATTACTTTGTGGGGAAGGAGTGGGCAGGAATCATCAAGGGAGCAATGTGAAAGAATAGACCCTGAGCCAGTGTGATATTTTCACCCTTTCACGTAACATCTGGGCTCCAGATATCCACTGCTACATGTGAGTCACTGCAGATGCTGCTGCAGAATGCAGCGCGCATACATTGTTTGCTGTGGGTAATTTTGGCAAGGGCATCTAGAAGGGACCAAAGCCGTCATGATTTGCTGAAATTTTGTTTTTAGTCACAACTAGTTTCATTTGAAATCAGTAGGATTTTTCTTTAAACTTTTTTGAGTTTAGCCATTGATCAAAGAAATGGATGTTTCTGCAGATATTTGTGCACTCAGCTTAAATCAATATTTCTTCCGTCCTGTGATAAAATGTCACCCATGTGTGTCATCCTAGAAATAATTAGAAGAGGAACTATCACCATTTTCCCTAAATGACTGTGTTGTCACTGAGACCCTTACCTTCCTGTGACAGTTAACAGACTGTGAGTGAACAACTAATGGTAGCAAATAAGGTGTGTAAGGATAAACAATATTTTTTGTCATATGAGGAAAATATCTATTGTAATGCAAAGGAGGGAATGAATGTCAGACACAAAAGATAATTTGCTGGATAATTTGAAGCTGGCTTCTATGAACATTGTTTTTATGGTCCTATCTGTTGACAGACAGCTCCTTCTTCTAAGTCAGTAAATAGTTGTAGTAATCAAGCAAACAACCAACCTAAACTTCAATTGCTTAAAAAATGTGCATGAGTCAATACATGAAAAATATAGTTGCCAAAGGCCAGTAGAATCTCAGGGTAGAAAGATTTTTCACTTTTTGCCATTCCCTTGATTGCATCTCTTTTAACTTTTGGAGAGGTGTGTACCTCTGTTTGCTCCACAAGTCCATGCACAGTACCTGAAAATGTTTCATTGAGATTGTCTGTGTTGACCTGCTGGAAAGGAGCTCCATGGAAAAGGACTTTGGAGTCCTTGTGGGTGATGTTATCCTTCAGGCAGCAATGCCCAAGAAGGCCAAAGGCATGCTCATGTGCATCAGGAAGAGTGTAGCAAGCAGGCTGAGGGAGGTTCTCCTTCCCCTCTAATCTGTGGTGGTGAGACCACATCTGGAGTACCTTGTTCAGTTCTGGGCTTCCCAATTCAAGAAGGACAGGAAACTGCTTGAGAGGGTACAATAAAGGGCTATAAGGATGATTAAAGAACTGGAACACATGTCTTATGATGAAAGGCTGACACACCTGGGGCTATTTAGTCTGGAGAAGAGAAGACTGTGTTTATAAATATCTGAATATAAATATCTGAAGGGTGAGTGTCAAGAAGAGGAGGCCAGTCTCTTTTCAATGGTGTCCAATGACAGAACATAGGGCAACAGGTACAAACTGGAATACAGGAAATTCCACCTCAATATCCCAAAAAATTTCTTTGTGGTGAGGATGACTGGAACAGGCATCCCTGAGAGGTAGTGGAGTTCTCTTCTCTAGAGACTTTCAAAACCTGCTTGGACACATTTCTGTGCAGCCTGCCCTATGTGAACCTGCTTTGACATGGAGGTTGGACTAGGTGATCTTAGGGGTCCCTTCCAACCCTCACCACTCTATGATTCTATGATTCTGTGAATGGTTTCCATTTGTGGTCTGATTTGCCTGGGCAAGAGAGACGATCCCAAGCTGATCACTCAAAAGCCTGCCATTTATTTTTATTGTGCCAAGTATCTCCTCAAGCATCTGGAGAAACAAGCCTTGTAATCATCTTTCATAGGACCATGTGTCTCTTCACCTATTTATTCAAATTTGTGTCAGCCTGATGCCATCTGGACTGCAGTGCATAGCAGGAACTAGCACCATGAAGCAAAATCAGCTGTGCATATGACACAGAAAAGCACAGCACAGACTTGAAACTTCCAGTGGAGTTTTCCCATATTAGTATCTGTCACCTGAGATAAAGTAACAAAACAGATTTTGTTTGAAAGTGTCGATTAATTGTTACCATTAATGTACACGGTCCCTGAAGTAAATGAAGTGCTATCTTCTCATTTATTACTTAGAGTGTTTTTTAATGTGTTATGCTTTAATGTCTAATAGGTAACTCATGGCAACTAATGTGTCATTTGGACAACTCTTCCACATTATGCTGTGATATTTATTTTACAGTAATTTTAGGGTATACCTGAGAGTCACCAACCTGTTGCAGCATCCTTAGCAATTCAGAAGCAAGAAGGCCACTTAAAGGGTCACTGCCCTGCATGGCTTTCTAATCGTTGGTACTTCCTACTATGTGTGTAGGCTTGTGAACAAACTGGAGGGCGTGAGAATACAATTGGATGTCCTGAACATTTTTGAAGGAAAATCAGTATGTTTGAACTGTGATCCAGGACATCCTAATTAATTTGTTCAAGTTACGATTTTCTGAAATTGAACTGGGAAAAAAAATAATTAATTGAACCTATGAGCTAGAATGCAGCCACAGAAACACCCATCCCTGTTCCACACTGCTACTATTATTTTTTACACTAAGTACCATCGGTGGCCAGGTATTCATGCAACACAGTGCATCTGGTAGAAGTACAGGACTTTCTGCAGCTATAAAAACAGCCTAGACACATTCAGGTAAAAAAATTACTCTGTCTAACCTTTAAAAAATTTAGCGCAATCCACCTCTTACAGCAACCTATGCAAACACTTTCAGCACTAAGCTCACTTGGGACCCAGAGGTGAGAGAGGTTTAATTTGCTCATGGCCACGACAGACCTTCTGCATCTGCATTTGTAGGCTAAAAAAATGCAGCTGCTTGAGCATTTCAAACCAATTTTGCATTTTCTCTATAATTGGTATCTGAAGAGCAGTTTGTACCTGCTGGTTGCAATACATTCTGCAAGGCACTATGGTTTTTTACTTCAGGGTGAATATTGCATGTGCAGCGCTGGACAAAGACCCTCTCAGTTATCTCACATGCTGACTGAAGAAACTAAATCCTAGCAGCCTTATAAATCTTGCAAATTTGTCCTTCCTTTCAGTGGAGGTTGGATGTATGAACAAAGAACAAACTGATGTAAAGGAAGGATTGGAATACTTGCCAGACATAGCAGAGAAAAGTTATTTTGCATGCCATCTCTTTCTTGGGGTGTTCATATGCAGCCAGTTCTCCCTGTTATAGCTGGGTAGATCTCGTCAGACAACTAACTTGGAAACTTCCTCGGTCTGAAGCCTGAAAAAGTGATGTGACTTATCAGACGGAGGGGTCTTCAGACAAGGTGGTGGAAAATACGAACAGCATGTCTTCCCACAGTTTTTTTAGTCAATTTCCACAGAACACCTTCCTCTCATCACTCTTTTAAATCTCTGAACACTGTCCAGCACATATCTGTCTTCTGCTTAATAAACTCAAGCTGTGGTTTTCAGGCTGATAAATAATTATGCTAATTAACAGGTTGGAGGAAAATATGATGTTATTTCTGTGGAATGTTCTGAGAGGCTGGAAACACTTAACTGCAAAAACAACATGTGGTGAAATAACCAATAATTTGCTTAAGAAACCCACATCTGGTATGCCTGCTAGAAACACGGGTTAATAGGCTGTCAGGGGCAGGCAGTGGCAGTGAGTAGCCCTAGGATAAACAAAAAAGCCTTAACGGCAGGAAATGGGCTTGTTCTCCTAGAACAAGCATTTACATTGGCTGCTAACCAGCAAGAGATTTGAAAGGAGTTGTTTGGTTTACACTCGTAAAAAAAAAAAAAAAAAAACAACCAACAAAAAACCCCAGAAAAAAAAAATCAAAACCAAAACCAACACCACCAAAAACAACACCACCCCCCCCAACAACAACCAGAGATGGAAACAAACAACGTTTTACATTTGGTGTATCTGTGAAAGTGAATAAAAGCCAGTGAGTGTAGCCAAAAATGGTAATAACGTCTATGCTCCACACTCCTGGAAGGACCTGCAGCCTTGATGCTCAATTCCAGTCATAAAAAGCAAGAAGGATTACCTAACTTACTTTTTGTATTATTGGAATTACTGTCAGATGATTATGTGCATGACTTTAAGTGACTGCTCATGCAGAAAAAGAGGAGTGGAGGCAGGAGCAAAGACAAGTGGGGAACCTTGGTTGATCAAGTCAGGTTGACATCCTGTTTTGTGGTGTGTTTTTATTTTATTTTTAAAAATGATTGTCCTTGGTTTTCATTTTGAGGATGTAACAGCCAAATGCCACTTGTGATAAGAAGAAAGACATTCCCATTTAGCACCACGGTAATGAAGAAGGGATCTGAACCACAGTGACAGGAAGCCAGTCTTGTGGTTGGTGTGGAACTACTGCAGCACTTACAAGGGCAAATGAGAAGACCACATTTTAAGATGGGATGAAATGTAAATAATGTACTCATTTGACAAGATTCAGATGAAGTGCTCTGTGTGTGGCAAGCTGAAGCTGTATTTATAGCAGTTAAAGAAACACACATGATGCTCTGGATACACTAAAGACCATGAATAATACATTGTCGGTTCCTCGTTTTGTTTCAAATAAACAGACAATGCTCTACCTTAATGCAGTGGTTTTCCGCTGAAGTGGTGCAACCCTTGCAAAATTGCTGCTACATCTGAGATGTGTTTTTCACACAAGAAAATACAACACCTCAGCAGATGTTGGCAGCTTTCTGTTGTGTGCTGAGCTACGTGATATGGCAAGCTAAATTTTCTTCCATAGTCATTCTCAGAGATGTATATTATTCTCTGTCGAAACGAAGAGTTGTGGTCTCTTTGCAGCCCAGAGAAATACAGTACGTGAACATTATCACCATAACATCTAAGTTGCTCGCTCTTTCACTACATTAGTGCATATTACAGCCTTGAAAATAACAAGCTTTCACAGCTTTGTATTTAATGTTCCATTTTGTTATAAAATGACATCACAATTTTCTCTAGTGATCTTAGCACACATCACCAGTATCACCCTGCAGGTTTGCAACCTTTGTCACAGCATTGAGACCTGCAGGTCACATGTTGATACTTAATGTGGGAAGTAGCAGCAATAAAATTACTCAAAAGCCTTGCTCATCATCAGAAACAACTAGGAGTGTTCAGGTCATGTAGTTGCAGGCAGCGCTACCTGCCCTCCACAGTGTGATGTCTTGTGATCTGAGGCCGCAGCCTCCCGTATGAAAGATTAGTCAATTATGTTGGGTTTTGATGCTTTCAGTGAACATTCAAAGCACTTCACTGCAGAAGGGATCTATACTCTAGCACTGCTTCCCTGTGAAATAGCAGATCAGAGGAGGTTGCTTCTAGAAAACAAAAAATACCAAGAAGAGGTCATCTTAGACAGTGGTGGTTCCACTTTTCCCATTTGCTGTGCTTGTAATATGCTGTGAACACACCTCAGCATGCAACACTTACTCATGGGTTGACACACACTTGGGCTGTGCTTCTGATCATCATGTGACTAGCATGAGACTAGAATAACTGCAGCCTTCCAGGAACAGAAACAGAGATGGAAAACATAAAACTTATGGTTGATTTTCTGTTCTTCTGTGTTCTGGTTCAGTCGTGTAGATAGAAGCTTGTCAGTACATTTTTTTAAACCAAAACTAGGGCTTATTTGTGAATATATAATTGTAAGAACTCAAATATACATAGAGCAGCTAACACTAAAAATTTCTCTTCATCAGAGACTGACCTCTTGGCTCTAAAGGGCTAGCAACAACATGAAAGAGCAGGTGATGAAAACAAGTTTTCAGAAAGGCTATTAGATCTTACCTGGATTCTTGGAACTACAGTAAACTTTTTCTCATATTGAATTTTCCTTGAGTTGTGAATACCTTCTTTGCACATTCAGAGTCCAAGTGCATCCATCATTCTTCTGCTTGTAAGAAAAATTCTATGTGATGAATAGAGTAGGAAAAAATATGTAAAATAAACATTAGTATGGTAGCAAAGATCAGTCATTAAAAATTGTAAATCTAGATGTGCATTTCTCACTGAAAGCATTACTCAAGGAATATAATTACTCACTATAGGGAAAAAATTATTCACTAAATACCTGTACCTGTCTGGTTTTCATAGTAACTGGGCAGTAGCTGGCTGGGGAGCAGCCCAGAGGAGAGAGACTTGGGGGTGCTGGTGGACGAGAAGCTCAACAGGAGCTCTCAATGTGCACTTGCAGCCCGGAAAGCCAATCAGATCCTGGGCTGCATCAGGAGAAGTGTGGCCAGCAGGTCAAGGGAGGTGATTCTCCCCCTCTACTCAGCTCTGTTGAGACCCCACCTGGAGTACTGCCTCCAGTTCTGGAGCCCCTATTACAAGAGGGATCTGGCGGTGCTGGAGCGTGTCCAGAGAAGGGCCACGAGGATGATCAGAGGGCTGGAGCACCTCTCCTATGAGGACAGACTGAGGGAGTTGGGGCTGTTCAGTCTGGAGAAGAGAAGGCTCCAAGGTGACCTCGTTGTGGCCTTCCAGTATCTGAAGGGGGCCTACAAGAAGGCTGGGGAGGGACTTTTCAGACTATCAGGGAGTGATAGGACTAGGGGGAATGGGATGAAGCTGGAGGTGGGGAGATTCAGGCTGGACATGAGGAGGAAGTTCTTCACTGTGAGGGGGGTGAAGGCCTGGAATGGGTTGTCCAGGGAGGTGGTTGAGGCCCCGTCCCTTGAGGTGTTTAAGACCAGGCTGGATGAGGCTCTGTCCAGCCTGATCTAGGGTAGAGTGTCCCTGCCCATGGCAGGGGGGTTGGAACTAGATGATCCTTGTGGTCCCTTCCAACACTGACTGAAACTATGAAACTATGAAACTCCATCAAAAAATGTCAAAATGGTGCTCTAGCATGATTTGGTGAGAGATTTGCATCATTTTGTATGGATTATACATAATTTGGAGGAATTTTGAATAAACTGCTCTGAAAAACTTGAGAATCTTCTACAAGCAGCCCCAATGCTCATGAACTAGAAGCAAAAAAAGTCTTCATGCTCTGTGAAAGTCCTTTGAGCTTCTTCCTTTGAGGATAAGACCCCAGGGATAGCCCCAGAGAGGCAAGGGCAGACTTTTTTTTCTCTTGTGAATCCCACATGGAGATGTTTTATTTAAGTTGGCATGCAGAGAAGGAATAGAACACCAAGCAAGGACTTACCATCAGGCCTCAGCATCCTCAAAGTTTGCCAAATGTCTGTCCAGGCCCCTGACATTGGACTGCACCCACCTCTTCCCACCAGCCCTAAAGGAAAGTTAAGTTTAGACCTATGATCAAGTATTTAGGTTTAGGATCTAAGCTGAATTATTATGGATGCTTCCCAGTCCCTCTCAAATTTACCTGGACTGTAACTAACATTTGGGTCTAGCTCTGAACATGGAATATTCATATCTAATCCAGTTTATCCTAAAGTTTCTAGAGTTTTTAATATTTTCTCCAGAAAAAAAATAAACAAACAAAGAAGAGCAAACAAACCCCCCTTTCTTTCTTGTCTCTAAATATTAATCTCTGTAGATTTTCCGTAAACAGAAGTTTAAAAAGCTTCCAACATGACTAAGTTTTCATTGTGCTACTGAAACAAACTTGCAGTTCATAATGCACAGTCATGGAGCATTTGATGAAACTGACAATCAATATCCTTTACTGCTTCTCTTCAGAAAGTTTTACTTCAGAATCAGAGTTTTTGTCTTTGAAAGAAAAGCACTAGGAGAAAAAAAACGTTACAGGAGTGGTCAGGAGAAGCTGTTCAGAGAAGAGCTGTGTTTTCCTGGAAGGTCACAGAATCACAGAAACTTTCAGGTTAGAAAAGACCCTCAGGATCACCAAGTCCAACTGATAACCCTACACTGCAAGGTTCCCCCCTACACCCTATCCCCAAGCACCACATCCAAACAACCTTTGAGCACATCCAGGGTTGGTGACTCAACCACCTCCCTGGGCAGGACATTCCAACGCCTGACCACTCTTCCTGTGAACATTTTTTTCCTAATGTCCAGACTAAACCTACCCAGTCATAGCCTGAGGACATCCCCTCTTGCTCTATCACTAATTACCTGTGAGAAGAGATCAGCACCAGCCTCTCTACGATATGCTTTCAGGTAGAATAGAATAGAATAGAATAGAATAGAATAGAATAGAATAGAATAGAATAGAATAGAATAGAATAGAATAGAATAGAATAGAATAGAATAGACCAGGTTAGAAGCGACCTTCAAGATCATCGTGTCCAACCTATCATCCAACACCACCTAATCAACTAAACCATGCAACCAAGCACCCTATAAAGTCTCCAAGGTAGTTTTAGACAGCAATGAGGTTTCTTCTCAGCCTCCTCTTTTTCATACTAAACAGCCCCAGCTCCTAAGGCATCCTAGCCTGCATCAGAAACAGTGTGGCCAGCAGGAGCAGGGAGGTCATTCTGCCCCTGTACACTGCACTGGTTAGGCTGCACCTTGAGTACTGTGTCCAGTTCTGGGCCCCTCAGTTTAGGAAAAATGTTGTCTTACTGGAGCGTGTCCAGAGAAGGGCAACAAAGTTGGTGAGGGGTTTGGAACACAAGCCCTATGAGGAGAGGCTGAGGGAGCTGGGGTTGCTTAGCCTGGAGAAGAGGAGACTCAGGGGTGACCTTCTTGCTCTCTACAACTACCTGAAGGGAGGTTGTAGCCAGGCAGAGGTTGGTCTCTTCTCCCAGGCAGCCAGTACCAGAACAAGAGGACACAGTCTCAGGCTGCGCCAGGGCAGGTTTAGACTGGATCTTAGGAAGAAGTTCTATACCGAGAGAGTGATTGCCCACTGGAATCAGCTGCCTGTGGAAGTGGTGGAGTCACCTTCATTGGAGGTGTTCAAGAAGAGGCTTGATGGGGTGCTTGGTGCCAGGGTTTAGTTTTTTAGTTGTTTAGGTGGGTTGTATTGTACTGTATTGTACTGTATTGTACTGTATTGTATTTAGGTGGGTTGGATTGGTTGATGGGTTGGACATGATGATCTTGAAGGTCTCTTCCAACCTGGTGTATTGTATTGTATTGTATTGTATTGTATTGTATTGTATTGTATTGTATTGTATTCTCCAGGCCCTTCACCAGCTTCATTGCCCTTCTCTGCACTTGCTCCAGCACTTCCACATCTCTCCTGCCCAAAACTGAACACAATACTTGAGGTGTGGCCTCACCAGAGCCGAGTACAATGGGTTATTGTGACCCAAGTGCAGGACCTGCCATTTTGCCTTTGTGGTGGTGAGAGAGAGTTCACAGTATCACAGTATAACCAAGGTTGGAAGAGACCCCAAGGATCATCAAGTCCAACCTGTCCCAACAGACCTCACAACTAGACCATGGCACCAAGTGCCACGTCCAATCTCCCCTTGAACACCTCCAGGGACGGCGACTCCACCACCTCCCTGGGCAGCCCATTCCAATGACGAATGACTCGCTCAGTGAAGAACTTCCTCCTCACCTCGAGTCTAAACCTCCCCTGGCACAGCTTGAGTTCAGTTCTCACACACACACAAAGAAACCACGGCTAACTCAGTTGGAGAAGCAGAAAATGGATAAGAGCTATATTTACAAGCAGGATGAAATTCAGATGGATATATACACACTATACAGTATTTACAATATATATACAGAAATACACAGCAAAGAACGTAATACAGAACAAAACTCCCTCCTCCAGCCAGGAGGGTCCCCCCCCACCCCTTTCTCCCCCTACCTCCTTTTTTTCCCAAAAAGGGTTAGAGAGAGAGAAAAGGTAATTATTAAGGAGGAAATTCTGTTAGCTCAAAGCGTATGCAAGAATCATTCTTATCTGTCAGTCCAAGGTTAACTCCGTCCAGCAGCTGTTGCTCAGAGAGAGACAGAAACAGACAGGCTGAAAAAAAGAACAGACAGAACTGAACTGAAATTCAAACAGAACTAAAACTTAAAGCTGCATTCTACCAATCTACCAATTAAATTCATTTAGAATATCTTTGTTTTCAATTATTTCACCAAAACATTCAGCCAGAGTGTTCCAGCAGCTGTCCCTTTCTTAAAGGCACAGCCTAAAACAGTCACAGCCTTGTTGAAGCTCATGCTTCTGTAGAGCCTCCCTACCACTGTGCATCTCAACACTCCCACCTATCTTGGTGTCATGTGTGAACTTACTGATGACACACTCTGTGTTTTCATCAAGGTCATCAATAAAGATGTTAAACATAAGTGGCCCCAACACTGAGCCCTGAGGAACACCACTTGTGACCAGCTGCCAGCTGGATTTAACTCTGTTGACCACCACTCTGTGGGCCCTTTTACCCAGCCAGTGCTTTATCCAGCAGAGTGTGTGCTCATCCAAGCCACAAGCAGGCAGTTTATTTTTTTTTCTTATACATCTACCTATATCTTATTCATCTATTTACCTATCTGTTTGTTTGTTTATTCATCAATACCTTTACTTATTTTACTCATCATCTCCCTCAGCTTGCAACGAAATTGTACCTTAGAACACTCTTATTCTTTTTGTTAGTGATTCAAATGACCTAGGAAGTGTCTTAATCTCCTCTTAATGTGATGGATCTTCCGTAGCACCTAAGGGCAGACAACAGTCCTGCCTCTTCAATTTTCTATTTAATTTTTTTTTCAGCTTAACCTTTTATTTAGAGGAGTTAATATGCCCAGCCTTCCTGGACTCCTATATCCTTCAGGGTGGCCTCCCAAGGGATTTTGTCAGTCTCCTGAACAGGCCAAAGTTTGCCCTATGGAAGTTCAAGGTGGCAGTTTTACTAACCCCTCTCCATGTTTCCCCAAGGATAGAGAACTCAATCATCTCATGACCACTGAGCCCTGGACCATCTCCCAACTTTTACTTTCCCCACAGGTTCTTCCCTGTTCACAAGAAGCAGGTCCAGGAGGGCACCTTCCCTGGTTGGGCCCCCTCACCAGTTGTGTCAGGAAGTTATCCTCCATGCACTCCAGGAACCTCCAACACTGTTCTCTCCCTGCTGTATTCCCAGCAGACAACTGGGAAATTTAAGTCTCCCACAAGAACAAGGTGTAGTGATTGTGAAACCTCTCTCAACTGCTTATAAAAAATGTCATCTACCTCTTTATCCTGGTTGGGTGGTCTATTCCCACCACAGTATCACTCTTGCTGACCTTACTCCTCATTCTTACCCATAAAGACTCAACCCTATCACCACCTTCATTAATTCTGCATGGTTTCATATATCTCCCTAACACAGAGGGCCACTCCACCACCTTTTTTTACTTTCCTATCCCTTCTGAAAAGTTGGTACCCATCAATTGCATCACTCCTGTTGTGGAAGTCATCCCACCAGGTTTCTGTGATGGCTGCTGTATCATAGCTTCCCTGTAGGACAATGGCCTCCAGCTCCTCCTGTTTCTTGCCCATGCTGCATGCATTGGTGTATAAAGATTTCATGGAGGGAGCTGAGTACAGAGACCTTCTGGTTATCTAAGATGCCAACACACTGCTCCACAAGTGTTGGGTTACTACACCCAAGGTTCTCGGTGGCAAGGGCAGCTACATCGCCATCCCTCTTCAAAACTAGTTTAAAGCCTTGTCAATGATCCCAGCCAACTCATGTGCAAGGATTCTTGTCCCCTTATGGGACAGACGAACTCCATCTGTCTCCAGTAGACCCAGTGCCAAGGAAACTTCCCCATGGTCAAAACCCCAAAGTTCTGTTGGTGGCACCAACCTCTAAGCCATGTGTTAATCACATGGATTTTTCTCTTTCCTTCAATACTGTCACTTCCTGTCACTAGAGGCACTGAGAACACCACTTGTGCTCCTGAGCCCTCAAGTAATCTCCCCAAAGCCCTGAAGTCTTTTTAATTGCTTTTGTACTCCTGTCCATTGCCTCATCATTCCCAGTCTGCATAACCAGCAGTGGGTAAAAGTCTGATGGCCACACCAGATCAGGAAGTCTCTTAGAAATGTCCCTAACCTGTGCCCCATGCTGGCAGCAGACCTCACTGTGGGGTGGATCTGACCTGCAGATTGGGTCCTCAGTTCCCCTGGGAAAGGAATCCCCTACTACTGCCACCTTTCTTTTTCTCTTGTTTGCACTAGTCCTAAGTTGTGGGACTGGCTGACAAGTCCTGGATGGCTCAGTGCATGGACAGTCATCTCCATCCCTGTTTGTCTGGCTCTCTGTTTCAAGGGCTCCATACCTGTCATGTGTAGGCACCTGGGAAGACTGAGGGTATTGGGAGGGAGCTCACCTGCCTCTCCTGCCTCACTGGAGAGGGACCTGACTCCATTCCTCCCCATCTGTTAGGTTTCTTTCTTTTTCCAGGTGACAAGAGGGCATGGGATTCCCTCATTCTTGTGCCACCCACCCCTGCTGACCCTGGGATGCCAGAGTCTGACTCCAAAAATCTATCTCCTCTTCATATCCCTTTTTAGTCCTTAGTCTCACAACTTCTTCCTTAAGCTCAGCCACCATGGTGAGCAGATCATTCACCTGCTCACATACAATACATGTGTTGTCTCTGCAACTCTCCATTGCATGTGCCAGGCTCTGGCACTCTCCACAGCCAGGGGCCTGGACACCTACATGTCTGCACAGAACCTCTGTCTGAGTACCCACATGGTACCCAGATGATGTGGAAAGCAATCAAACACAATTTGCTTTCACAGGATCACAGGATCACAGAATGTTAGTGGTTGAAAGGGATCTCCAGAGATCATCAAGTCTAGCCCCCCTTCCAGAGCAGAACCATAGAATATATAGCCCAGGTCACTCAGGAATGCATCCAGATGAGTTTTGAAAGTCTCCAGAGAAGGAGACTCCACAGCTGTTCTGGGCAGCCTGTTCCAGTGCTCTGTGACCCCCACAGTGAAGAAGTTCCTCTTCATGCTGAGGTGGAACCTCCTGTGCTGTAGTTTGTATCCATTGCCCTTTGTCCTATCACAGGGCACAATGGAGAAGAGCCTGTCCCTCCCTCTTGACATCCCCTCTCAATCTTCTCCAGACTAAAAAGCCCCAGGGCTTTCAGCCTCTCCTCACAGGGCATGTGCTCCAGTCCCTTAATCATCCTGGTAGCTCTCCATTGGACTCTCTGGAGTAGATCTCTGTCCCTCTTGAACTGGGCAGTCCAAAACTGGATGCAATATTCCAGGTGAGTCCTCAGCAGGGCAGAGCAGAGGGGGAGGAGAACCTCCCTCAATCTGATGGACACACTCTGCTTAATGCACCCCAGGATCCCATTGACCTTCTTGGCCACAAGGGCACATTGCCGACCCATGGATAACTTCTTGCCTACCAGGACTCCCAGGCCCTTCTCCACAGGGCTGGTCTCTAGCAGATCTCCTAACCTGTACTGGTCCTTCCCAGATGCAGGACTCTGCACTTACCCTTGTGGAACCTCATTAGGTTCCTCTCTGCCCAGCTCTCCAGTCTGTCCAGGTCTCACTGAATGGCTGCAAAGCCTTCAGCCAAGCCTCCCAGTTTGGTATCATCAGCAAACTTGCTGAGCAGACACTCTGCCACTCTGTCCCCTCATCAATGTCATTGATGAAGATGTTGGACAGGACTGGAGCCAGCACTGATCCCTGGGGGACTCCACTGGTTACAGGTCTCCAGCTGGACTTTGCAATATTGATCGCTACTCTTTGGACTCTATTTGTAACCAGTTCCTAATCCATCTCACTGTCTGTTCTTCTTTAGGTTACACCTTCTTGCCACAGGCCCTAATTTCTGCTCTTACAAGAGGTATTATTTTAAGACGGATAACATGCGGTTAAAGACTTCCAATATTTTGACAATAACTAACTATGACCATTTAGAGTATTTTTAATCTGCATTAATATCCAGCATTTTTAAACAGACCTGGCATGGTTTTGACCCCAAGAGCTTCCTGTGATAATCAGCACCAGAACTGAATTATGCATTGCTGTCAAAAGATATTCCTTTAACCAATATAATTTTGCCAGTTTGCTTTAAGATCATGAAATGTTCTTTTATTCCTAATCTCCTTGAACTTTATTTACAACCACGAAGATCTCATAACTACAAAAAGATAAATGAAAGCACATTTGTGAAAGCATGAAAACTGAGTTGTGGCCTACACAAAAACCTAATCACAGAACTAATTACTCAGTCTGGGACAAAAGGCCAGCGTGCATCTCAGTACGTGTGTGTGTATACATATATATAAATATATGCACAAAATATTTGTGTAGAAATATCACTGTGAGGCTTCTTGAACACACTTTTCCTGCCAAGTAATTTCAGGGCATATTAATATCTACATGGATGTGAAATAAGCAACTGCACTTATTTCACATGCACTATTTAAATCAGAAAATTTATTTTTCAAAGAAGAATGGTGTCTTGTGCCTATGACTTTGGGCAGTAAGCACTTCCAACTGTAATAAAAATAAATATTATGTTTCTGATCAAATAACCCACACGTGTAGATAAATTTTCCATCTGATCATTTAAATAATAGGAGTTAGCTAAATAAGTAACGCCACGATGATTTAATGCTTGCAATACACAAGGTTTGTGAGCTCCAGCAGGAACTGGAACCTGTAACTAGAAGCCGTAAAGCTGACATTACAGTATGTGTTGGGCTTTCTGAGTATTACTGTGAAAAAGCAATTTGAGCTACTTCCTCCCTTTTGCTCATTTTGAAGGTTAAAATTAGAAGAGATATCACACACGCACAATTATTGTTAACACTAATATGAATGACATGTGCGCCTAAAAAGCGAAACCAGATGCCATTCCTTGCATTTCTGCAAACTGTTTCTCCTTATTAAGCTGTATTTTAAATGTCTAATACTCTCAATAATCTTCTTTCCAAAAGGATATTTTCATTAACATTAGTTCATCTCATAAAATATCTTCTAATCTGGACATTTAGAATTAATGTTTTCACATAAGCATGAACTGCAGAAGCAGTTGTTAGAATACTATAACTCTTTTGCCTCCAGAAGATTGCTTTTAAATTTTAATATTTTTTAAATGGTAGCATATTGAAGGTAGCTGGTGAAATAGGACCAAGAAAAGTAATCATTTCATTGACATGCTAATTAAAATACTGATAGGAGCATCCAACATATTCTGGTAACATTTATACCCCACATTTCCTTTTATGTTTATGAAGCTGCCAGGCTCATTTGGAAGTGGATGTATTTGGGGAAATAATCAGGAATATAAAGAAGCTCAAGTTGAAATCAGATTATCCTCCAACATGTCTAAACTGGAAAGCAAATCCCTACACTCACCACATCCTGAACATCCCATCCGAATGTTGGCACATCTGGACAGACCAGAGTATGATGACACTGGGATGTGACCCCTTTTAGAAAGAACTTCCTTCATGGGCTGGGGAGAGTTCAGTCCATTATTCATCCCACCCTTCCCTCCGTGCATTGTGACCACTGAAGCTTTGCCAGGTATTGGCCACAACAATTATGTGGTCTTTTGTCTCTCTGAAAATGGCCTGAAACGGTGAAACAGATTTAAACCCCACACTGCTGTTCAGAGGCTAACCTGGGAAGTCAGTACTACCTTTCCTCTATGACTGGCCAAACGTGAGCCCCACTGATGGGGGATCCCAAAGACATGTGTATGCTCTCACACCTGCAGGGCTTGCTTTCTTTCTCAGCCATCTGCTTCTACCCTTACTGCCATGGCATTACTGAAACAGCAGTAAAGTTTAGAACACAGTCAGACACGTGTCTTGTTTTGTTTTGTTTTCCCCCTGCAACTCCAAAAGTCATGAAAAATGCAGGGTTTGTGGGGGAGGGAGTAAATCCCTGTGCATATCTAATCTTTTTGTTAGTCCCTTGAAGCTCAGAGTAAGAGCAGCTGTTTAAAATTGCAACTGTCTTTTCCATACATGATTAAATATAGCCAAATATCAAGTCCTATCATCAAGGGGGCAGTTAAACGTAATTTCTTTCCGCTCTGCATATATGCGCAGAGGGAGCTTAAGTCCTCTCTCATCTGGATTCTTCATCCTTAAAAGAAACAAAAGCACACTGTGCAGTATTTTCTAATTTGATAGTATCTTTTATGGGACTTTAATATCCTCCTCCTTGCCAGCTACAAGCCAGACCAGCAACAACTGCAGCTATAGTTACAACCTGCAGCTGTTTGGGGCCTGTCTATCTACAGTCTGGAAATTTCCAGTCAGCGCAAACACAGGACAGGCTCCAGCACCGTTAGCAAAAGTTCAAACTCCTGCAGGCAGAACACTGGATGCCATCAGCAAAGTGCTGGCAAAATTTAAGCTGCTTAAGTAAGGGATAGGGACAGCCAGCTGTCAGGGTGGAGCCAGGCTTCTTGCAGTATTACTCACAGAAACTGTGTTGTCAGCCAGGGAAAACTTCATCTGCAAAACCTGCTCCAAATGGCATTTGTATACGTTGGTGACAGGCAGGATGAGCATGGAGGATTTGGGTAGCTCTCCTAATGAGCAAAGCTATTTCCTTCTGCTCCTCTTCATGCGGTCATGAAAGGTTTGCAACTGCAATGATATCAGACTTGAAGGAATTAGAGCAGGCCTTGAAAGCTTCATTCATTACCTTATTTGTTTAGCTTATGACATACATAATTCTAAAATCCCCAAATTGTAGAACCATAGAATGTTCTGGGTTGGAAGGAACCTTAAAGATGATCTGGTTCCACTTCTCTCTGCCATATGCAGGAACACTCAGATTGCTCAAGGCCTCACCCAGCCAGGCTTTGAACACTTACACAGCTGGAGATTACACCTTTTCTGTGCAATCTGTTCCAATGTCTTCCCACCCTCATGGGAATAATTTCTTTCTAATGTCTAATCCAAATCCAGCTTCTGCCAGTTTGATGCCACCTATAACTACATGCAGTCCTGTAGTCCCCCTTCAAACACTGGAAGTCTTCTACAAGGTGGAGCCTGCTCTTCACCAGGCTGAACAACCTCAAGTCTCTTGGCCTGTGTTCAAAGGCCTGTGCTCCAGCCCACTGGTCATCTTTGTGGCCCTTCTCTGGACTCACTGAAACAGTTCTACATCCCTCTTCTGTTGGTGGCTTCAGATCTGTACACAATAATCCAGGCAGGGAGAACAGAATAATGAGGGAGAATCATCTCTCTCGACCTGCTGGACAAGCTTGTTTTTATGCCGCCCAGGATGCTGTTTGCTTTCTCAGCTGCAAGCTCACAGAATCACAGAATGGGTTGGGTTGGAAGGCAGATCTAAAGGTCATCTAGTCCAACCCCCTCTTCAGTAAGCAGGGACATCCTCGCCTAGATCAGGCTGCTCAGAGCATTGCTGAGCCTCACCTTGAATATTTCCAGGGATGAAGTCTCAACCTGGACAACCAGTTCCAGTGTTTCACTACCCTCATGATAAAGAACCTGTTCCTAACATCCGATTTAAATCTGCTCTTCTCTAGTTTGAAGCCATTGCTCCTCATCTGTCACCACAGGCCTATATAAATAGTCTCTCTCTATCCTCTTGTGGCCTCCCCTGGAGGTTGCTATTAGGTCTCTCCAGAGCCTTCTCTTCTCCAGGCTGAACAAACCCAACTCTGTTAGTTTGTCTGTGTAGGAGAGGTGCTCCAACCCCCTGAACATTCTCGTGGCACTCCTCTGGACCCATTCCATCAGGTCCATGTCCGTCCTGTGTTGAAGGCTCCAGAGGTGGATGCAATACTCCAGGTGAGGTCTCACCAGAGCACAGTGAAGTGGCAGAATCACCTCTCTGGATCTGCTGGTCACACTTCTTTTGATGCAGCCCAGGATGTGATTGGCCTTCTGGGCTGCAAGCACACACTGACTGCTCATGTCCAGTTTTTCATCCATCAGAACCCCCAAGTCCTTTTCCACAGGGCTGCTTTCCATCACCTCATCCTCCAGTCTGTATTGATAGTGAGGATTGTTCCGGCACAGGTGCAGAACCTTGCACTTGCTCTTGTTGAACCTCATGAGGTTCACCTGGGCACAGCTCTCCAGCTTGTCCAGGTCCTCCTGGATGACATCCTGTCCCTCTGGTGTATTGACAGCACTACACAGCTTGGTGTCATCAGCAAACCTGCTGATGGTGCACTCAATCCCTCTTTGTCATTGACGCAAATATTAACCAGTACAGGTCCCAGTATGGACCCCTGAGGAACACCACTTGTCACTCCTCTCCATCTGGACTTTAAGCACTACTCTCTGGATGTGATCATCCAGCCAATTCTTTATCCACTGAACAGTCCACCCATCAAATCCATATCACTCCAATTTAGAGAGCAGGATGTTGTGGGGGGCTGTGTCAAAGGCCTTACAGAAGTCCAGTTAGATCACATCCATAGGTTGTCTCTTGTCCTCTGACATAGTCACTCTATCATAGAAGGCCACAAGGTTAGTCAGGTAGGACCTGCCCCTAGTAAAGCCATGCTGGCTATCTGGAATCAGCTCTGTGTCCCCCACGTGCTTCAGCATGGCATCTAGGAGGATCTGTTCCATGACCTTCCCAGGCACAGAGGTGAGGCTGACAGGTTGGTAGTTCCCAGGGTCCTCCTTTTTCTGCCCTTTTTAAAAATGGGTGTGATGTTTCCTTTCTTCCAGTCACCAGGGACCTCACCTGACTGCCAGAGCTTGGTAACTAATTCCTTCAGGTCTCTTGGGTAAATTTTTTCAGATCCATAAATTTGTGTATCTTCATGTTCTTGAATATCTTCAGCTGATCACACACCCTGTCTTCATTTACAGTGGGAGGGACTTTGTCTCTCTGGTCTCCATCTTGTGGGCCATCCACACGAGAGCCGTGAGGAGAGGGTTTGCCAGTGAAGACTGAGGCAAAAAATTTGTTGAGAATCTCAGCCTCCTTCTCATCCATTGATACAAGTTCCCCACTGTTGCTCATCACAGGGGGTACCCTTTCTTTAACCCTCCTTTTCTAGTTAATGTACCTGTAGAAGCCTTTCTTGTTTTTCTTTACATCCCTTGCCAAATTCAGTTCCATCTGCATCTTGGCCTTCCTGACCTCATCCCTGCACAACCGGACAACATCCCCACACTTTCACTGAAGAATTTGTATCCCTGTCTCCTGATGATGGCTTTCACCTCACAGTGGTATCAGCTGAAAGAGGATTCAGGTAACTCGAGACACAAAGACAAATTTTTATAGAGAATGAAGTACCAGAATTCACATTTCTTTAAGGCCTGATGCATATTCTAGAGAATATAACCTGTACCCACTCAAAGGGACAGCAGAGAAATTTCTTGGGTTTATATGAAATCTGAAAAACACAATTAATCTTAATTCCATAATACCATTCTGCAGTTGCTGCTTAACTTGAAAGACTGATTATGGGACTGTAAATATGTCATTCTGTAAACTAACAACCTAAATCAAAAGTATTTTAACATTAATGTCTGTTTGTTCAATATATTAGCGGTAATATCTTTGTCCAAAAAAAGCTATTTTTGCCTGGGGCTTCAGCATTAACACTCCCTTAAGTCTGCTTTAAACACAGGTAGCTTGTCAGCCTCATTCACAATAGCTTTAATAATTGCTTTGCTTCACGTGACAACTGTGACTTTTTTTATGCCCTTAACAGTTCTTTCATCAGCTGGTGCTGTGCACATTAGACAGAATGTGTGAGAACAGACAAAGAGGCTGGAAAAGTGGTTTGTGAAAATATGTTGAGACAGCTGCTGCATTTTAAAGGCTTGTCTGTATCAGGCAAAAAGGTGCAGCAGAGAACCAGACCGTGGGCAGTCCTTGCTGTGCTTCTGTGGTACACGAGCAAACCTTAAAGCTGTCTGCAGAGATCAGCTGTACCTGGTCTCTGGGAAGAATTTGAACCCCTGTCTTCTGCTGATGGTTTTCTCTTCACAGTGGAATCAGCCCAAGCTAAACTGACCTCTGCCTTAATTCCTTACTCATGGCCCCACCCTACACTTTCACAGGCACTTGATATATCTCCACAATTACAAGTCTCTTTTTGCCTTTTTGTGTGTAGCAATTTGATGTAATCAATCCCTCTCTCACTGGCATTCAGTATCCATTCTTCATCTTCCTAAGCTTCCCTTAGCCAGTAGCAGAGAGACTTTATGACCTAGAGTTGAAAGGAAATAGCAAACACTTACAAATGTTTTCCAGTGGGAATTTACCCCAATAAGACATGGCCGAAGGGGCCACCATTCTCTCAGAGAACACCAGACGAATGAGATCTTGCAGTGTCCACCTGGAAAGTAACGAAGGACATGACACAGGGCCTTTCAAGGTTGGTGATAGGCCTTGAGCACAAGCTCTATGAGGAGAGGCAGAGGGAGCTGGGATTGTTTAGCCTGGAGAAGAGGAGGCTCAGGGGAGACCTCATTACTCTCTACAATTACCTGAAAGGAAGCTGTAGACAGATGGGGGTTGGTCTCCTCTCCCAGGCAACCAGTGACAGAACAAGAGGACACAGTCTCAAGTTGTGCCAGGGGAAGTTTAAGCTTGAGGTGAGGAGAAAGTTCTTCACAGAAAGAGTGATTGGCCACTGGAATGGGCTGCCCAGGGAGGTGGTGGAGTCACCATCCCCAGAGGTGTTCAAAAAAAGGACTGGACATGGCACTTGAAGCCATGGTTTAGTTGCCATGAGGTGTTAGGTAATAGGTTGGACTTGATGATCTCTGAGGTTGTTTCCAACCTGGTTGATTCTATGATTCTGTGACAGGGTCACTGTCTTGAAGCTTTGAGTGAGACACTGCTTCATCTTTTATGTCCCTATCACATTGTGATAAACTCTTTGGTTATTATCACTCAACTGCTTTTCTGGCCAGCCTGTTTCAATCCCTGAAATTAGTTTTCTTTCTCACTTATTTTCAAGGAGACAGCCTGAATGTTAGAACATATCTTTTTTTAAAAAGTAGGAACATTACAGGACTAGCTTTAAAGTTCCAAGCCACAAATTCCATGGTGCAGCCATTTAATTCAGGGGGTTATACTAGCCCATTTTTACTGATATTATTTCTAATGGGCTCTAAATAAACATGCTCAGGCTGAAAACACATTCCAGTCTCCTGAAATCTTGAAATAACTGAAATTAAAGTTCTTGCCTGCTGGCCATCGTAAATAAAAGCTTGCAGAACAAATTCAACAACTGATTTAATGACTTAGACCTAAGGATCCTATAACCAGTCACAATCATTAAATTATACATTATGAAATATTATTTTTAATTACTAAGTCCATATGCAAGTTTAGCATATGATTTTAGACAAACATTTATGTTTCAATACTTTCTGTTGATCAGCATCTGAAAACAGGAGTACAAGCACAGCCAGAGAATAGACATGTAGGTTTGCAACAATCTGATATTCTTCTAAGGGAAAATATCAAAAGTGAACCTTAATATAGAACTTTAATATAGAATATATAGAATAGAAGTCAAGTTGTTCCTCTAATATAGATATCATCTGTTAAAACCTTTAATATAGAATAAACCAGGTTGGAAGAGACCCTCAAGATCATCACGTCCAACCCATCAACCAGTCCAACCCACCTAACCAACTAAACCATGGCACCAAGCACCCCATCAAGTCTCCTCCTGAACACCTCCAGTGACGGTGACTCCACCACCTCCCCAGGCAGCCCATTCCAATGAGCAATCACTCTCTCTGTAGAGAACTTCTTCCTAACATCCAGACTAAACCTCCCCTGGTGCAGCCTCCTGAGACTGTCCTCTTGCTCTGGTGCTGGCTGCCTGGGAGAAGAGACCAACCTCTGACTGTCTACAACCTCCTTTCAGGTAGTTGTAGAGAGCAAGAAGGTCTCCCCTGAGTCTCCTCCTCTCCAGGCTAAGCAACCCCAGCTCCCTCAGCCTCTCCTCATAGGGCTTGTGTTCCAAACCCCTCACCAACTTTGTTGCCCTTCTCTGGACACGTTCCAGCAAGTCAACATCCTTCCTAAACTGAGGGGCCCAGAACTGGACACAGGACTCAAGGTGTGGCCAAACCAGTGCAGAAAAGAAAAAAAGTCTTCCTTAAACTATAGCTGGACAGATGTACCTAGGCTCTTAACACCAGTAAACTAAGGATTATGGGAATTTAGTTCAAAAGCTGTTGTAAAAGTCTTATCCTTACAAGAAAAATGGCTGAAGGAGATACGTAAAATGAGATTATATGTCAACACACCCTAGTGAGACATATTATTTTGATTTATACCTTTGATTTTTCCATTACTAGATAAAGCATTGCATGAAAAGGCATTTCCACATTTCTATTGTCAATGAGATTGTTTACAGAATTTATAAAATGTTTAAAATATTTCTTTTATTAACTGTTGTCTGTTACTGCTCGTGAAAACTCTAGGAGGTTTATAAGAATAACGTGCTAGAGGTTTTTGAAGGGAGAAAGTTATTGTTCTATTATTTATGCAAGCTCAGAAAAAAAAAAGAGATAAAATAATGAATCTGGAGTAATGATCTGTTTAATGGCTGACAAAATACATTCTGGAGCATTTTCAGGGAATGCCTTTTCATTTTTTCTCTGAGCAGAAAGAAAATAAGTAAGCCAATGGTAGCTATTCAGACCAGAAACTCAAAATATTTTGATTTATTCTCACATGGCTACTAGCAGGTATATGTGAGAGACTAAAGCTTGTCTCTCCTGGTGTGACTCAACAAAGATAAAATCACTTGCTGCTTGCCCAGACAATAGCTGATGTGCATTGGGCAGAGCCACTGGAAGGACTCTTGGAAGGTGCAAAGATAACATTGCTCACGGGACTGCAGCTGACCTACAACAATGGCCCAAGGGCCCAGCCATCATGCCTTCAGGACAAGATCATTTCCAGCCATCAGATACCCCAGGAAAGGACAATGGAATCACCACCTGTTTCCTGATGTGTAATGAGTGTGTGGGTAGGTAGATGGAGAAGGAGGAGGTGGAGACCTCCCCTCCTCCATCCAGACGGCTGCCCAAACTCACCTGAGTACACAGAAAGATTTCCTGGGGAACGATACCTGGACACTTACCTAAAGATGATTTCCCAGAACGATATCCTGGGGAACAACGCCCGGACACTTGCCTGAGGACTAAAAAACTGTATAAAAGACTGGAGCAACTACTGGCTTGTGGAAGAAAACTGAAGAAGAAAACTGGAGAAGAAAAATGCAGCACCACACGCTGGAAACCTCACGGGGCCAACATAGCGGATCTTGGACTCTGTAAACCCTGTCTCCGTGCCCTAAGTTCTGGCTCATGGAGCTGAAGAAGCTGCCCAGAGGACCACATCCCTTCTACAGCCAAAGCCTCAGCACCCTTCCTCTACAGACCCAACAACTCCTGCAGCACCGTTTACCTTTCCTCCACAGACTTGGGGGGTGGGTGAGTGGTGTGGTAATATAATTCCTTTCCTCTTCTCTCTTCTCTCTCTATTTCCTCTCTCTCCCCTTCTGATCCATCCACTTTATTTATGTCCATCCACTGTATTTATGTAATAAATAGTCTAGCTGTTGATATTTTGGCCTTGTTTGTGCCTCTAATTTCACAACACGGGAATAGTCATTAAAAACCTGAATCTCTTTCCCTCTCCGGATCGAGACAGTATACCCGTGTACATATCAACTTTTGTATTACAAATCATCATCATAATGCCATTCAACCTGTCATAACCCAGCCACTTCTCTTGGAAATATCAATAAATAGTTTACTAGTTAACCAAACAATCAGCAGATTATTGAATGTAAAAACCAAAATATTTTAAAAAAGGGTGTAATCTTTTTAAAAGCTGCCAGAATGCACATAAATTAATTTCAAGGAAAATTTCTGTGCTTTTGTTATGGGTTTCTTTGTTTTGGTTGGCTGGTTGGGTGTTTTGCAACTGAACATTCAGAAGGTATATGAGAATAACCCAGGCCAATTTCTAAGCTATTTGCAATGACTGCAGATAATGCTTCTCACTTCTTTCTCCAGCTCTCTTTAGGGCTGCACTGCATCTGGACTATGTGATCTTTCAGTGAACCAATGTCACTGTGCAAGCACAAGTGGAGAGCTGGGGGTCCTCCCTCAAGGCACCTGGTACAAGGCATCTAATCCATCTGGGCAAAGCATTTGGATTAAGATAGCAGGACATTCCTGGTTTCTCTTACTTGGTTTCTCTGGGATGACCCCAAAAATATCCCCACAGCTGGTGCAATGAGCTGGTCTGGTGATGGGTCCTGACTCTAGCTCCAAGGTTACACTCCATAGGCACTACTGTGAGGTCATTGCATGGGACAGAAGGAATAGTGGCAGGGGTTTAGGCAGGATATTTGAGGGGACAAGGATGTAAGACAGTAATATGTTCAGTGCCAGTGGTCACAAGGGTCACAAACCCCACTCATGAGATATGATGATTTCTTGGTGCAGCCTCTGCAACCTGTTGGGTAATACTTTTTCTTACTGCTGCTCTCACCTGTTCAGTGATGACATTCAAAACATCTATCCCAATCCATCCCTCTCCTGGAGGAACTGCAAGAAAAATGTTTTGCTGGTTTTGTTTTTGAGGACTACGGTAGGCTCATCAGGAAGCTCCACTGCACATTCAATGGGACTCTAATTACTGTAGTGAATGTACTTCCCATAGTCACTGTCCTGGTCCAGTGGGACAACACAGACAGGGAAACACACATATTTGTATGAATCTTGGTGAGTGCTTCTATTGATGTGTGGATTTTAAATTGGTGTGATGACTTCACGTTCTTTCATAAGTGTGCTCAAGCCATACTGCTCTTATTCAAAAGGTAACTGAAAGAAAGTAATTTAGAACCTAACTCCACTTGGCTAGATGTTGTTAGCTAACACTACTCTTCTTGTAAACATCCTCTAGGTCAAAGCTGTTTCCCAAGCAGAAAGCCCTACTGGAAACAGATAATGTGTTGCTGCAAAGGACAGGAGAAGAGGTCATCACAGTCCTGGAACTGGTGGGTTTCACACCAACCCAGCACTCTGCTCCATCTCTACCCTGCTCATTATCAGCAGAGCATGCAAGAAATCAGTGGCAAAAAGCACATACCGGCAGTCACATAAACACCTAAACACTTTCACTTGCAGTAACACTCTCATTATTTGACCATTGGAGGCAGCTACAGCTGACACAGGAGAAATGTTACAGGATCCTGCCTGCATAGTGTATTCAGAGTCCACTCTGGTTGGGAATGACTTCCAGATGTTGGTGCACTGAGAATAAGCCTCCAGCCCACACCCTGACCTCTTATCAAATCACACTGGACATTACTGACATTGAGCGAGAGGAAGCTGTAGCTCATTCAGTCCAGAGAGTGTTAGTAGACTTCATCAGGGCAGGAACAAACTCTCTAGGGAAGCTGATTGTGGACAAACTCTATTTCTGCTGCAGGAGAAAGTTTTCTTTTAATTAAAAAATTAACTACGAAAATAAACAACAAAACCCCAAACAACAACAACAAAGCATTCAAAAACCCAGGAGGCTAGAAAAGTGTGTATGATCTGCCTCAACATCCTCATATGAAATCTGTCTTACATAAGTGCTTCTCCAAAAGAAACTGCTGTTAAATGGCTAACTTAAAGAAAGCAAATGTTTGAATCTTTTGTGTTGGTTTACTTCTTTATGATGGCCCAGTAGGTAGAGATACAGGAGTCTGCATAGACATTGATTTTAAATGGCATAGTTCAGGTTACCCTGACTGTATGTCAAAGATTATCTGAAATAATGATGAAATTATCAGGGTCCATGGAGCAACCATTTCTGCACAGACAACTCCTGTTAAGAATTATGTAGGATTTTTTTGGTAAAAAATATGTTCTTGGGGTCTTCTTTCTTGTGAACAGCTACTAACACTAAACTTTTAAAAGAAGACTGGAATGAATTTTCTATAAGAAAGACTCCTTTCTCTCACTGGGTTTTCAGGCTTTACCTGCTGAAGGAAATATTTCATTCTTCTGGTGATGATCACTTTGCATCCTTTCATGTTTTGAGCATATCTACACAACTGAATCTATCCTATCCCGTTTTTCCTCTACAAAACCAGATTTCATTTTTCTTTTTCTGTAATGTATAGCCTCATCACAATTTCAAGCTTTTTCTGTGCAATACTGCAAGGTATAAAGGGAGGCAGATGCCCCTTCAGTCCATATCCCTAGTGCTGTTTTGGAGAGATTTATTTATTCCTGGCAAGCCATTTTGAATCATTTAGTGTAATTGTAGGAATATGAACCTATCTGCTGCAGAATCTGTGCCATACTGCAGTCCATACCTGTATGGACTGGCAAGAAATATGCAGCTATGCACTCACCAGGGTCAAGCTCCTTATCATCAATGTATACTTTTTGAAACTAAGATCAAAGCTTAAAGGTATTTAGCAACCAAAAGTCATAAACTGGACATCCTTTTGGATTTTTCAAAATCATGCAAGCATAAATATCCCACTAGAGGCTTACCTGCATCATCAAGACCCTGAATTGCATTGTAAGCTTTTTGATAGGCTTATTTTTACCCTTTGCAAATTACTTACAAACCAGTTCTGCCTTTCCTTCCATTCCTTGCAACTATGTACCAAAAGCTTTGGCAGAATTATGTTCATGCTTCTAGATATTTGGAAAATATTAATCTAATATGCTCCCTTCTTGTTATTCATATGGGCAGCCAGTCCCCTAAACCATATTGTCTTTTCTGCCTTCTTGTTGGTTGCCTAAGTGTTTTTACCAGGAGAATTATTAGCATCGAAGGTAATAAGCAGCAGCACCTGGGTGATTTTCTGCTGATAGGAATTTGAGGGTGATAGTTATTCCTGTTAAAAGTCACTAAACTTAGAGTTGATGTTTTTGCATCTAATATAAACCCTGTCACCACAAATCATGGCTACCACATGCTTATTTACAGGAGTGTTTGCCAGACATTTTTCTTTTGCTTCACCTGATGGTTCTATAAAGTCTGCACTGACAAATCTGGACACTTAAAATTAGTCCTTGATCTTCTGCTTTGGAACTGTAAAATCTTTGACTCAGTCCCCCACAACATCCTTCTCTCTAAGCTGGAGTAGTATGGATTTGATGGGTGGACTGTCCAGTGGATAAGGAATTGGTTAGATGATCACATATGACGGGTCAATAACCCAATGTCCAGATGGAGACAGATGACAAGTGGGTCTGTACTGGGATGAGTACTGTTCAGTATCTTCATCAATGACATCAACAGCAAGACTGATGCACCATCAGCAAGGTTGCAGATGATACCAAGCTGAGTGGTGTAGTTGATAAGTCTGAAGTATACAATGCCATCCAGAGGGACCTGGACAAGTCAAAGTGTAAGGTCCTGCAACTAGGTCAGAGCAATCCCTGATATCAATGCAGGCTGGGGGAGGATGACATTTAGAGCAGCCCTGCAGAAAAGGACTTCGGTGCATGAGAAGATGGACATTAGCCAACAGTGCACGCTTGCAGCCCAGAAGGAAAATCATATCCTAGGCTGCATCAAAAGAAGCATGGTCAGATGACTGAGAGAGGGGATTCTGCTACTGTGCTCTGGTAAGACCTCACCTGGCATACTGCATATACCTATGGAGCCCTCAACACAGGAAGGATATGGACCTGATGGAGCAAGTATAGAGGAGGGCAAAAAACCATGATCAGTGGGCTGGAGCACCTGTCCTATGCAGACAAACTAAGGGAACTGGGGCTGTTCAGCCTGGAAAAGAAAAGGCTCTCAGGAGACCTAATAGCGGCCTGCAAGAAGGCATGAGAGACGTTTTACAAAGGCCTGCAGAGATAGGATGAGGAGCAATGGTTTTAAATTAGAGAAGAGTAGATTTAGATTGGATGTTAGGAACAATTTCTTTATCATGAGGGTGGTGGAACACTGGAGCAGTTGCTCAGGGAGGTGGCTGAGGCCCCATCCCTGGAGATATTCAACATCAGGCTCCACAAAGCTCTGAGCAACCTGATTTAGTTGAGGATGTGCCTACTTACTGCAGGGGTGTTGAACTAGATGACCTTTAGATGTCCTTTCCAACCAAACCATTCTATGATTCTATGATTCTGTGATTCTATGATTTAGTTGCTGTGCATACTCTAGGGGCTTAATGACAGACTTATGACACTATTAGCAATTCAGTGTTGAAGACTAGTGTCTGTTGCCTGGACATATATGCCAATTAACAAATTTTAATTTCCAGATTTAATTGCAAATTGTGGAAATTTCTTGACCAAATTAATAAAAATCAACTAATTTAGACCCAAAGTAGTAGGTTTATGAAAGGCAAGTATTTTCTTCACTAAAACCCTACAAATGCAGAGTTTCTGTAAAAACAGGAGATTTTAGTAAAGTAGCAAGAGGCTTTCATTCACAAAAATAGTATTCTGGTAACACTTTGTTTTCATGGGTGTTTTTCACCAGAACTGCAGCTTTCTATTTTACAGAGAAAAAGAGTACTTTGGAAGAAGTGCTTGGAATGACTTGTCTCTTTAGACCAGCTTGGAAGATGAGTACATGTATTTCTGTCCATTCTGTGGTTTTTCCAATGACTACATCTATTTTCTAAATGTTCCAGGCTTGGTGCGTCATTAAGATAACAAGTTCTCAGCTTCTTCAGCATCACTCCTTGCCTACTCCCTGCAAAGGCATCTGAGGCCTTGATCCTCTGGATAAGTAGGCTAGGCCAGGAAGAGAGGTGCTGCTCTTTTTACACTTGTTTACAATGTGTTTACACTGTAGACACGTTTTGCAACCTTCTGCTCTGTTTACTCGTTACAGCATTTCATGTGGGATTTGTTCTGAGACTTTTATGACTCTTGCCTGACAGACACAGAATGACTGCGCTCCCTTACAGTGGGGAATTGCTGCGTTTGGGCAGATGGGCTTAAGGAAATGAAGAAAATACGGATTGCCATTTGTGATTGTCTGGGTCAGTGTGTCATCTCCTGACAATCACACTACTTACAGAGAAAATCAAGGGCAGCCGTAAAGTGGTAAAGCAGAACCATTAAGGCAGCCAGGGAGTTTTCACTTGCGCATATTCCTCATTTCCTGTTTCAAATGGTTTTTCAGTCCTTTAAAATTACCAGGCAAACCAGCTCTGGTTGGTTCAGAGCCTCTCTGTAAATCAGGTCCTTCATGACCACAGCACAGAAACCTCACTTCAGCCTAATTGAACAGCAGAATGTTTGGAAACTGCAGATGCAGTCCATTTGCCAAGGGTCTGTGGTCATCACATCAATCACCTCCATTGCTGGCATCATGAAGACACTCCTGCTTAAAAGAGGGCTGTGTCTGAGGGCTGTGTGTTTAACCCAACCGAGACTGGTTAGGCTGTAAGTGGAGAAGTGGAGTAGTGAAGTAGTGTGGCTTTCCACTGGTGCAGTAACTTCTGCTGTGGTTTGGGGATTTAAAGAGGGCTTTAATCTCTCACCCTCCCTGCCTCACATCACAGGTCATTAATATTGCCACTAGGTAAGGATAGGAAGCATTTTGATGATGGTGCAATGGTGAGAACAGAAGGGAAAAAGAATCTGCCTTTCTGTCTCTGCGAAACACACTCTCTCTCACTACTGGCACAGACCCCTGCTATCATTGTTATTCCTCAGTCCTCATTAGTGCTGAGGAAGACGACCTTTCTCTCCCTATAAACCAACGCTTTTGTTAGAATGGCCAGGCATATGAAGCACAATTGTAAACTTCATACTGCCCTGGCTGCTTCAAGGTACCTTAGTAAATGCTTACCAGCTCACCAGCCTCAAGATAAACGTGAGGTACACCGTGTTCCCTGTTTGCCTGAGTAAAACACCCCAAATCACACAAGGGTAAAACAGGTATCAGGGCACACAGTGGGAAGCTGTTTGCACGAGTCTGCAGACTGAGTGCAGGGTATCCTAAATACTTGGCTATATTAAATATCTTCAGTGTGGCTGCATACTGTGTTGTAAAGAACAACACAGCAGAAAAACAGGCCACTAGCAATGCATACAGAAAAGGTTTGGTTCAAGTTCCCTGGCTTTTCTTTTTCTGCCTTAGTTCAGATTAGAAGATCTCTATTGGCTTCATTCCATACCATACTACTGAGATGCTGTCTGGAGACACTTGTTTCCAAACCTCAAGTTATTTCCGTTAAACCTAACCTAAACTAAGGAGGCAGAAGAGGGAAGAGTGGTGGTCTCTTAGCAAAAACCTGTCCATGTCCCAAATTTCCCAAGAGATCCTTTTATAATTGAGAGGCAGTAGTACTGGGAAGGAAAGCAGAGGTGCATGACAAAAGCCCTTCCCCAAGCCAGTAACCTATTTCTTTTGCCTCTTTATGCCTCTGCAATTCTAGAAAAGCCTGTGTTGTATACTAACTGTCCTGGCTGTAACATCTGCACAGTGGGTTTAGTTCTTTTTCCCTCTAAAGCCTGCCTTTTGGAGAATGACCAGACCAGCTAAAAAAGGACAAAGCAACTCAGAAATTCAGTTTCACAGACATCTTGGCAGAAAGTGAACATAGTCCTGCCAGGTTCCTCTCAGTCTTGAAGTCTGCAGCAGATGCTGGAAGAGCCTGAAAAGCCAACAAGTTCTCCCCTTTCAGTTCCACACAAAGGCAGCCCTGGGCTTCTTCCAGGCTTTTTGCTTGCAGTTCTAGCCTCATGCACGTCTCATGAGCAGTCAGTGAAAGCTGCTCACCTTCCCTACCAAAGCACCTACTAGTATGAAAAAGAAAGCAGGTGGAGGCTGAAGTGGCCAGCTCCTGACTGTCATTGCCACATCAACATAGGTCTCTGACACCCTCTCCAGGAGAGAAGGAAATAAGAGCCTTACTCCCTGTGCTGTTAATGTGCTACTAAGAAAACAACTTTAATGCCTTTACTCAAATGCCCACTGAAGAGCTCCCTCCTAATCCTCATTAGCTTGCTTTGCTGTCTATGTAATAAATATAGGCCTCAGGAGAAGAACAACTTGAAATGCACATCTTAAATTGCCATTGTCATATACAGAGGTCCTTCTCTGATTACATCTGTCTACCTATATACAGACAGACATATCTATCTATAGATACATAGACACATCTAGAGCTATATCTATCTATATACATATTTTAGCTATGTAGTGCCTACATTGTTTTCACCCTGTTTTCATTCCACTCTCTAGTACAAACATTTACCATGTAAGTGTATTTAAACCACAATTTCCACTGCACACTGTGAAAATTTTCCCCTTCCCAGCATGTGTTAAGGTCACTTCCATCAGTTTAAACACTGATTATTCATAATATCAAGTATCCAAGCTGCTAGCTGATGACAGCCAGGAAACCATAAGCTGCCTTGAGGTTTGTCTTCCCATCAGCTCCTGCAGCTGGATGATGAGGGATTTTTTTTATATATACCATTGATACTATTTGGTTGCTGGAGTTTGTTTGTTTTCAGCTTACCATAATTGCTGCCATTTCCATGGCTGATTTGGGCTATGTTTGAAGTTGACACACAATTCAAAGTGTGCTGCATGTGTAGCTGCTCTCCATGTGTCAAGAAATTAGAGAGGGAGAGTGTGTGTATATGTGTATGCATGCATATATATAAACATCTGCCATTTATCTGTCTTCCTCCTGCTCATGTCTCTGAGGGGTTTACTCTACCAAAGGCAACTGGTCTCACAGTGATAATCATTCAGGTTCCTGCTACTGGGGAGATTAGCTTTGGTTGAGTGAAAGCAGACACCAGAAGCCAGGCTGAAGTGGCATGACTACCTGAGGGTATTTAATGTACATAGAGTTACAGCCTTCAGGTATCAAGGATGCTGAATTGTGTGAAGCCTTCAGGATGACATTTGTTCATGGTTCTGTGTCTTTTGTTCCTCCTTGAGGCACTGTAATTCAGTGCAACCCCAGAGCTGCTCATACAACAGGATTTGAAGCCACAAACTATTTATGGCCCACAGATGTGAAACAAACCCTGGCCCAAGAAAGAAAAGGCGACTGCTAGCATGGGACACAGTGTTCTTCATGGGAGCTACTGGCACAGGACCTCAGGACAACAGGATAAAACCCCTTTCTTGGGTTATTCTTATTGGGTCTCCATTTCTCCATTGTAACAGAAGGATATCAAAGCTGCTGCTTTCCACTTTCTGCCACATTTATGGTGCAAATTCCTTCAGGGGAGCAGCCCTTTCTAGTATATGCTGGTACATTGTCCAGTGTTTGGTAAAAAGGCACTGATCACAACTGTGTTAAACAGGCACCTGAAGAGCACCTAGTGAAAATGAGATAATGAAAGCAGGATGCTTTCATTAATAGAAACAGGACAAATAAAAGTAAGGTGGACTAAGCTTCTTGTTTTCCTTTAATAAAAGTATTTACATTCTTTCTAGGAGTCTTACCATTCCTATGCTGACCTGCATTGAAGATTGTCAGAGTTTATCCTTTTCAAACTCTGGGAGACACTCATATGAGGAAAAGTGGTGGGGGAAGCCAGGAGATTTATTTTTTTTTTAATCAGATGAAGACCAGAGGTCAAGGAAATAGTCCCAGTGGATCAGAGGACACTATTTTTCAATGAATCTTACTCTTTTTTTTCTTTTTTTTTCCCCAGCTGTGCCCAGCTTGCCCCCCATCTGTGAGGTGCTGTAGGATATCATCCAGCAAAAATAAACATAACTGCATAAGAGATAAGAGAGAGACTAGATAGCAAACAAGAGAGCAAAGTGTAGAAATGTGGTGTAGGTTTGAATGAGGAAAGGGAAGAAAACAGCCTCACTAAAGATGAGCCTAGGAGTGATGTATCAATGTTGCAGGTGAAATATATAGTCCAGCTCAAATGCATCTACCCCAATGCATGTGCAACAAATAGGAGGAGCTGGAAGCCAATGTGCAGCAGCAATAAGTATGACTTAATCACCATCAAAGAAATGTGGTGGGATGACTCTCATGACTGGAGTGCTGCAATGGATGGCTGAGTACCTTTAAGAAAAACAGGCTGAAAGGTGAGGTGACTTGCTCTTTATGTAAGAGAACAACTAGAATGTATTGAGCTCTGACAAAAGGGTGACAAAAACCAAGCTGAAAGTATGTGGATCAGGCTAATATGAGTGACACTGTAGTGGGTGTTTATGAAAGGTCCCCTTCCTGTCTTCCCTACTCCCATGTCTCTGCTGATACAGAAAGGATGGGTAACACTTCTCTGTTCAAAACGCACCATGGGAGCCAAATGCAGGTGACAACTACGGCTCTGAAAAAGTAATGGTGGCTGTCTAACACGAACTGTCCTTGCTGGCATCACCCTTGCCAGACCTTCCTTTTTCCCCATTCAGTGAATGGTTCATTTCAGCATCTTGTGATACACTACCTGAAGCCATCCCTACCACCACAACTTCAGGAGCTAGGCAGGACTGTGATTCATTGCTAAGGATGTATTTTTACAGAAAAGTAATAGCACACTTTTTTTGTAGGGAACCAGTTCAATCCCTTACTGTGAGCAACTTCTGCTGAGAGCTGAACCAAATAACAGGTTATAAAGTCTCTTGTTTTTCAGATTGACATTCAGACTGTTTTTGCATTTTTGACAAATAAGTCCTCTGTCCAGGCCAACACATATTTGGAAAGACTACAGAGGGGCTGTAGACACCGTATTTGCTGTGCTGACCATAATCAGAAGCACTTCACAGGAACATGCACTGGCAGCCGCAGTGCTGACTGTGGAAACACACAGGGAATGAACTGAAGTTACTGTAACAAAAGCCAAATTAAAACAATGGTGAACAGCCTCCCCAGCTATTTGCAATCATTTTGCCAGTCACAAGAGGCACCCCTCATCTCCCACTGTCTGCTCACAGTCCCTTTGCTCAGGGCTGAGACCCCATTGGGGCACAGCGTGCACCAGCCAGACATGAAATCATATTAAAGAGGTTGGAAAACAGCCACTAGCCAGCTGTCCAGGTGTCCTGTAACAAGCAAGGTAACATTCCTTCACACCATGAAGAACCAGGAATCTCCAGGACCTTGTCACCTGAGATTTCTCTGATTTTTGTGCTGTTGCTGTTGTTGTTGGCTGTATGTTCATCTTTTCCCTGGAGCAGAGCACATGGGTTTCAGTCCACTAGCAGCACAGCAGATGGTTCATGTTAGCCATGGCCAGACCATAGTACAGAGCTGCTTTTATTTCCTGTTAAAAATAAATAAATTAAAAGATGTCCAATATTTTCTTTGTTGGAGGGAGGAAGAGATCTTTTCTTTTCCTTAGCAGGAAGTGGTTGAAAAAGTAAATTAAGATTAGGGATATTAAACTGGAGAGGAATTTTCAAGCCACAAAAAGGTGAAATACCTAAGAATGGCCCTGCAGGGCTTTGTTCCAAAGAGAGAAAAGGATAAGGAATTCAGTTCCTCAGATACATGTATTTCACCATTTGCAGCATTAAAGTCTCTTCATTCAGGGGATGAGAAAAAGAAAAAAAGAAATCTGCTTGATGGTAGGAGACAGACTTTGTAAAGGTCTGTCTGAAGAAGCCATAACGCACATGTTGAATGGAGGTAGGGCATAAATCATTTTCACACTGATACAGTTGTATGAGGGAAATCCTATACCGCTTCCTACATATGCTTGTACATTCACACAGTGTTTTCTTCAGCAGCAGAACTGACGTAAATTCCAGCCAACCATCAGCATTTACACCAAAGAGGCTGTTCAAAATAGCAAGTCAAATGAACTGTCTCAGAGGCACCTACATATTTTTTGTTAGTCAAATAGTATTTTTTTTTTGGTTTACAACCACCTTCACTTAAGGCTCAAATGCGTTTAAATGAATATAAAGCAATGTGGAGTTTCTTTTTAGGAGTTAGAAGGAAATCTAGGGCTTTCCTCAACCTGATAATACATGTTCAAACTATGATTGCAACATTAAAATGAAGTTTTATGTTACCTATTGAGTTACATAATACAAGCAGACCAACCTGAAGTGGATAGCTTATACATGGAATGGCAAGGGAAAGAGATGAGAAGACACAATCACCAGCAGAGAGTTCCTAAATTAGGATTAGATAGTAAACCACTATGGGCAGTGTGATATCTGCTATGGACTGCCTGGCCATGAAGAAGCAGATGGGACCTTCTTTCATCAAGTGGAATAATCCTCTTGTCTGCAGGCCATCCTCCAGATGGGGAACTCAAATCACTCCAGTAATATTCAAAAGGCTAATGCAGTGGGGCATAAGGAGTTCAGGAAATTTCCTAAGTTCATTGGTGGTGTGGTGGGGTGAACCGGTCAGAGGTGTCAACTTCCTCACGCAGGCAATTGAGGTGCTAGCAGATGGAGATGTTGTGCTGAACCTCATACTTCCAGAAAACAAGAGCTGGTTGAGAATGTGAAGGTCAGCAGCAGCCTTGGCTGTCATGAGATGGTCTGGGTGGATCCTGAAAGGCAGGAGATTTACAAAAAGTCTGGGTAAGTGGTGGGTCAGGGGGACTTAGTAATACATATAAACACCTGAGGTGAGGAATTAAAGGAGGTGGTGGTGCCCAGTAACAGTAACAGGACAAGAGGTAATGACTGCAAATTGAAATGCAGGAAATTCCACTTCAAAATAAAAAACCAAACAAACAGAAAATCACCAACCTTCTTTAACATGAGGATGATCACTGGCACAGGTTTCTCTGAGAGGCTGCAACATCTTAATCTTGGAAATCTCAAAATCTGTCTCAAGGATGCCCTGAGCAGCCTGCTTAGAACTGACCTTGTACAAGTGGAGGAGACTGGACAAGACAACCTGCCAGTCTCAGCCACTCTGTGACTGTGTAACACACGTACAGAAACCTTTCTCACAGTAAGACAAGATCTGACTTCATGGAAATCAAAAGTTGCCTTGAACGGCACTGATGTAAATAACTAAACACAATTTGTTAAAAGTCCACGGTTGTGCAGTTTTGCAGGACAGCAGGAATGTAGTCTTTAACAGCTAATCACCTCTAATGAGTCCCCATAAACCATCATGGCAAATTGCTTCTTAGCAATGACAGAACTGTAAATATCTGAAACAGTAAGATTATATTTGTGACAGGGTGGTTAGAAATTACTGATGCAGGGATCTCTTAATGGCTCCATTCTCAACCTCTCTCATTTGTATCAGGTTGCACGTTCTCCCCTGAGTAAAGTCAATTGGCATAAACTGGGCTGTGGAAAACCCCATATTTTTAGTATAAACGATTCAACATTAACAGAGTTAGGAGTTTCTGAACTCAGCCTGAAAACACATTAGGTCAGAAACTGATGACAAATGCTACTTCTCCAATGTCAGGTGGATAGAGTAATGTCTGGAAAGACTATGATTCCAAAATGTGTGTCTGGACATGTCAAAACAGTTTCAATGTGCTTTCCAGAGTGTGCAAAATTGAGTTAACTCTTCACTTAATTTAAAGTATTCTTCATACCCCAGTGAAGCTATTACTTACCATACTGTAAACCTTTCCATTTTTTAATATGTTCCCAACAGCCAAAGATGATTTAATGTAACAATAACTTGAGAGGGAGAAATGTGAGGTAAACACTTTTTTGATGTTCTTTGTTATTGGAATAGAGGTGGATTCTAAACACCAAAGTCAAGACACTGGGTTTTTTTATCTCAATTTGTCATATCCTTACAAGAGCATTACTGAATATCGCATGGGTCAGCGAAGTCTGGACAGAAAATATGGTTTTATTTCCTAGAAGTACCCATAGCTGAATGAAAGCTAAGCTATCTTTAATCAAATGTAGCCTAAGTTATAATACAGGCAATTAAAAAGTGTTGATTTTTGGTTTGCACCAGTACAAACAGCATAGAGAAAACAAATTACAGCACCCCATGAAATCTAACTTTTCTCTTTCCAGAAGCAGTGTTGACATCTGCCTGGACGGTTTCGCCATGACTCCTGACACAGCCAATGCCATTAGAGTATGTATCTTTCAATTAGCCATAATGTTCACCAAAGTGTTAAAATTTTGAATCTTTGACCACAAGAACATCTGCAGATCCAGTCTAAATGGCTTGGGTTTCACTGAGCTGTTTGCATAACTACTGCAAGCAATTTACAACAGTTCACATGATTTCATGAGACATGGCAGATAAAAAAATAGAGCCATCTAAGTTTTTTGTTGTTCAGTTCTGTCATGTTAGCTGCCTTTGTTTTCTTAGTTCTCCTAATTTCTTTGTTATTCTATTCACTGCAAAGGCATCCTGCCAAAAATAAATATTCCCAACCTCCTTTCCTCCCCAAGCCACAGAAGTAATTTAACTGCAATTGTAATTGCATTATAATTTAACTGTATGTGGCAGTGGCAACTCTTCAAACAGCTGTGTTTTAAACATCTCATTGCTCTAGAAATCATCTGCAAGTATATCAAGAACATTTCTGCTACACACATCTCATTATCTCTTCACTCTTCCCCATTTTGTCATGTATATTTCTGTAAAGCAGGTTGAGCAACCTCAGAGTGTATAAAAAAATTACATGCACTGATTTTGTTTCCCCTACCTAGAATTTTCATTCTGAAAAAAAAAATGTGGAAATCCCAGTTCTAACATTTTTTATAGAGCAACATTAGACATTTGTGCCTGCAGTAACCCTTCTCCCCTGCAAAATCTGTTTCATTTGTGTTTTTGACTGCGGTGGGTTGAAAATTCCACACTCCCCAACATTCAACTTGCCAGCTCAATTGGAAGCAAATGAAAGCTGTATTTACAAGCAAAACTGCAATCTGCAATGTAATGCAATGAATATGTACAAAATATACAGTATTCACAATATTTACAGGTATTTATGATTAATGAACAGCACAAGAATGACTCTGGTCAAAGACCAGGGGAAGCAACTAGCTTCTCCCGTCTTGCCCCACCTTTACCCCCCTGTACAAAAGGAACCAGAGAAAGGAGTAGAGAGACATTAAACTTAGCCAAAACAATGCAGCCGAGATCAAGCAGAAGAGAGTTAATATCTCCCAGCATGAGGAAGCGAGAAGAGAGAGAAATTGTTTTGGGAACTAAATCTTATGGTAGATATCTCTCCAATGAGGTTGCTTAGCATTATCATTATTTTCCTTTTTTACACCCAATAGTGATTCATTCACATTTTTACTACTTTTCTGTTCAAGATCTGTGAAAAATTTTAAAGGCATAGCCTTAAACTACCACATTGACATACAAAGCAAAGGCAAAACAAAACACTATCATTGCAATTGTGTTTCAATCAACAAGAAATATAGTGTGGTGTCAGTTTGTCAAACGGGGGGGGGAAATCCAAGCCACGTTTATCAGAGTATCATAGTAACAGTCAGGGGAGGAAGGGACCACAAGGATTATATCCTTTTAAGACTGCTGCCAGGGCTCTCTTTTTTGTAATTCCCTTTAACTGATTTAAACACTATTCCAGAAGAATATTAAACATTTGTCTGTATTCATTAAAGAGTTCAGCCTAGTAAAAAAATGAGCAATTTTCCTATCTGAATCTTTTTTCCCCCCTCCTCCAGTTTTTTAGTTTCAGATTTTTCATCTCTGTATGACAAAAAGCAGGACATAATAAACTGTACATAGAACACTGACTTATAGAAAGGAATTATGTAAAGAGATTCTGTTCTTTATCTGCCCTCACAAGAAGGTTTATTCAAAATTGAATGATTGGAATGGTACTTAAAAAAAAAATGTTCAGACCAGATGGGCGTGTTCCCATAGACAGACCCTAAGATACAAAATGTAACCATTTCCTGAAAGGGCTAGATTCTTACATAAACTCTGAAAACATCAGGGACATGTATTTTGGAAGAGGTATTTAAACATAATCTCCAGAGTTTAAGCAAAACTATAACTATCAGACGAACCTTTGTCTGCAAGTTTCTGAAACATCTGACACCGACGGCTCCCAGATGTGGGATGTTAGGCTACATGGAGGATGATCAAAGTCTCCACATTCCATTTTTCACTGTATAGAAGCTATGAGGACTTTTTTCTCCTCCAGGCCCCTCCCACAAGGGCTGATATAAAAATTGACTCATTGCAAAACTAAATTACAGATTATTTCTGCAGCAAAAAATGTGAGTAATGTACCCTTGCAATCAGCTCCGTTAAGTTTTTATGCTCCCTGTAAACCCTTGCATTCTCCGTGCCTCCCTCCCTCTCTCTTTGCAAGAGCAATTTTAAAGCAGTAAGTGGCAGCATTCCAGCAGTTATGTTACTGCCAAAAATTAATTAAAAAAAAAAAAAAAAAAAGAGAGAGGCTGCAAGCTGAAAAAAGAGGAGGAGTGGGAAATGCATTCCTTGTGCATCAGAGACCTTGGATCTTGGCAGTATGATGGCATTTTACCTTGAAAATGTCTCTCCTTCTTGTGTTTCTCCAGTCTGCCACACACAGCTGATGGCAATGAGCTTTTGTCTTTTTCTAGTACAAGAAAAGACATAAAACATCACTTCTGCCACTGGAGCTTGCTGGTTTGCAAGAAAGAGATGCAGATTAGCGTAAAATCTAGTTCCCACAATTTTCCTATGCCTTACATGCATTTCTTTTATGACAGTGATAGTGTGGCTGAGAACTGACATGGGAAACTGGCTTTAAAGCAGATTTTGAAAACAGAAATTGTATTTGTTTACAGGAGGGTTGATTCAGACACTGCATAGTGGAGTTGATACTCCCAACAAAATTACTTCTGTTTACATTTACAGTCTTGTCCTCACATCCACTGAAAACCAGTGCCTTTCATAGCAGTGCTCTGGGACAAGTCTCAAATAAACAGGCAGGAACCAGCCCACACCACAGCCTCATCTGAGCCTGGGAAAGGCCCAGCATGCCAGGGCAGACCTACTTCAATGACCTCATAGGGTCTCCCTAACATCATTAGAGGCAACTCATTATGAACATGCTCTGCACCCTTGCTGACCTTCCCTCTTGTGTTCCAATTCTGATGTACCCTTTACAATATGTAAGAATTAAAACAAGTGAAAGACTCGCAGATTTAAGTGAATAGCAAAATTATTTTCTCTGAATTGTAATGGTAATTTCAGAAACTGACATTTAACAAGGTCATATAAGACCAGGGACTCTCCCATTTATATCACTTTGTTTTTATCTACCATGAAGGCCTTCCAGATCCTTCTACAACTATTCACAGATGTCCTTCATCTTCACTGGTTTGACTAATTCAGTTTCATCAGCAAATTTTCACATGCTGTTGTTCACTGAACATAAAATGTCACACCACAAATTTCTATATAATTCCTCTGCTACCTCACTTTGCTCCAATAAATGGTGATTTATTCATACATCCTAATTTTTACCCTTTATCAAGTGTTTATCCATGTAAGAATCTTCTACCTTATGTTAGGTTCTAAGGACTGCATCCACAGAGAATCCACATCAACATCAAGGGAATCCAATGCCAGCTGGGCCTGGTTTTCCCCCAGTAAGTTCACAGAGGGACAATGCGTAATCAAGTGCACAAAAAAGTGATAAAGAACACGGACAAATTGTTGTACCACCCAGATCCATGATGCAGATAACAATGTCTATAACCATGAAGAACAAATGTCACACACTTCTGGTTTTAGACCTCACCTGTTCCCCTCTAGGAGTATATAGTTCTCAGAAATAAGATGAGAAAAAGTGAACTTAATCAGCACCTAGAAAAAAAAGCGAAAGCATAGACAGTTTAAAAAGCTGCACCAGGACTGGCTGTCTGTCACAAGGGCAGTGAGTCTGAAAGGAAGGAGCAGCTGTAAAGAGAAAACTGTCTGAGATGGCACATTTCATTCTCATAGAATGATAGAATTGTTAGGGGTGGAAGGGACATCAAGGATCATCTAGTTCCAACCCACCTGCCATGGGCAGGGATACCTCACACTGTATCAGGTTGATCAGAGCCACATCCACCTTGGTCCTAAAAACCTCCATGGATGGAGCTTCTACCACCTCCCTGGGCAACCTCTTCCAGTGTCTCACCACCCTCATGGTGAAGAATTTCTTCCTAACATCCAATCCAAATAGAATAGAATAAAATAGAATAGAATTAACCAGGTTGGAAAAGACCTTAGAGATCATCAAGACCAACCCATCACCCACCACCATCTAATCAACTAAACCATGGCACCAAGTGCCTCATCCAGTCTCTTCTTAAACACCTCCAGTGACGGTGACTCCACCACCTCCTGGGAAGCCCATTCCAATGGCCAATCACTCTTACTGTGAAGAACTTCTTCCTAACATCCAGCCTAAACCTCCCCTGGCACAGCTTGAGATCTCCATTCCCCCTAGTCCCTAAAATACCCTAAAAACTCCATCCCCAGCTTTCTTGTAGCCCTCCTTCAGATACTGGAAGGCCACAATAAGGTCTCTTCAGAGCCTTCTCTT
This sequence comes from Colaptes auratus, assembly GCA_015227895.2. Lineage (NCBI taxonomy): Eukaryota > Metazoa > Chordata > Aves > Piciformes > Picidae > Colaptes > Colaptes auratus. The sequence continues at coordinate 58,103,423 of CM026897.1, forward strand.
CTCCAGATTGAACTGCCCCAGCTCTCTCAGGCTGTCTCCATAGGAGAGGTGTTCTAGACCTTTGAGCCCTCCAGCCCTTCTCTGGACACATTCCAGCACCTTCACACCCTTCTTGTAATGGGGGCTCCAGAACTGGATGCAGTACTCCAGGTGGGGTCTCACCACAGTAGAATAGAGGGAGAGAATCACCTCCCTCGACCTGCCGGCTATGCTTCTCTTGATGCAGCCCAGGATGTGGTTGGCTTTCTGGGCTGCAAGTGCACACTGTTGCTGGCTCATGTTGAGCTTCTCATCCACCAGCACCCCCAAGTCCTTTTCTTCAGAGCTGCTCTCAAGCCAGTCACTGGCCAGCCTATATCAGTGCTCCAGCCCTCTGATCATCCTCGTGGCCCTTCTCTGGACACCTTCCAGCACCTCTATATCCCTCTTGTAATAGGGGCTCCAGAACTGGATGCAGTACTCCAGGTGGGGTCTCACCAGAGCTGAGTAGAGGGGGAGAATCACCTCCCTTGACCTGCTGGCCACACTTCTCCTGATGCAGCCCAGGATCTGATTGGCTTTCCGGGCTGCAAGTGCACATTGAGAGCTCATGCTGAGCTTCTCGTCCACCAGCACCCCCAAGTCTCTCTCCTCAGGGCTGCTCCCCAGCCAGTCCCTGCCCAGCCTGTATTTGTGCCTGGGATTGCCTCGATCCAGATGCAGGACCCTGCACTTGGTCTTGTTGAACCTCATGAGGTTGGCTTGTGCCCACCTCTCCAGCCTGTCAAGGTCCCTCTGGATGGCATCCCTTCCCTCCAGCATGTCTGCTGCACCACACAGCTTGGTGTCATCAGCAAACTTGCTGAGGGTGCACTCAATGCCACTGTCCATGTCACTAACAAAGATGTTGAGCAAGACTGGTCCTAGTACTGATCCCTGAGGGACTTGTCACTGGCAATGTAAGCCTGATTCCTCAAGCATTTCAACAACTCAGATTCTGATACCAGAACAACTTTAGTGCTTTCAGCAATGGACTTACCTGCTTACTATTTGTTTTCATCGAAAATGAAGCAAGTTACAAGCACTTCACATTTTCTTCTGTGAGTGCCTCCTACAGATCTGTAGCACAGCACACAGAAGTAACATTAAGGTGTGGTAAAAGTGCTCTCTGTTCATATAGCTTTTAATTTTCCTGTATCATTGCTATCCAAGAATCAAAGACTAGAGGTAAACACCTCTGCTCCTTGAATTTCCAGAATATTCCTCCCTCATTACACACATTGTTGAAGGATATGATAAAGCTGAGTTGACCTACTTCCATCTCATCCATCAGCACAGGCACAACTGGAAAAAAGCCTTCCTGGAGTAACATCAGCACTTTCCTTGACAACAAATGTAAACCAAACAAGAGCAGAAGGCAAAAGACCAGTAAATCCTATTCAATGCCCGAGAAGTCTTTTTACCTCCCTTTTGACCCACTTTTCCATGTGATAAAATTGCCAGCAAAGCACAGCAGTTTATGTTGAAAACTCAACTACGCTGTGTGAGTGTGACATTGTTTGAAGAAAAGTTATTTTGTGCACTGGTGGTATAAGCATGCAAAAAGTTTGAGATTTGGGCTAGATCTCCAGCCAGTGTTAGTGCTTGAGGTCAGTGGAAAGGCACTCCGAACCCAGGACCTGACTATACTTCAGATGAATGATATCAGCACCAAGGCTTTCTTTCCTACATCCATGCTTTAATATAACATGCATGCATGCTTTTATTTTTAACTTTTTTTAATAGTCTTTCATAAAAACCGTAGCGTCCATTCTGCGCAGTCCTTCACAGCAAGGTAAATCCCCAAGGAAGACAATTTTTAGAAAAGGCTTTGGCTCCCTGCGTAGGATTTTCTGAGGAACAGGAATCCATGCAGAGGCCAGAAATTGGGATCTTAGAAGCACCCATACGCTGCCAAGCCGTAAAGAATAACACAGGAAGAAAGCAAAGGATATACTTGAGACTCTAGAGGTTCAGACAGTTGATCAGGTAAGGTTTGTCCCCATAACCTATAGACCCCGGTACAGGATCCAAGTCATAACATCTCCACTGCACTTCCCCTAATGAAGATGAGAGAAAGTCGAGGGTGTGAGGGGTAGATAGACTCTTTTCTCCCCAAATGAACAGGAACCTGATCCAGTCCTGTGCCAGGAACACGATGGGGACACAATTACCCCATTGCAGCCTCCTATGGAATGAGACACACATTTACCCACCACAGGCAGATTTCCTTTGGTGTAAAAATTTCACTTTGCTGGTCTTAATGGACACCACTTCATTCCAGATGAGATCTCCTCCTTCTTACTCTGTTGAGATAGTACTGGTTTAATCAACACAATGTAGCTTCATATATCTTCTTAAATCTCACAACCACAACATGTAACAATTAGGGCAAAACTCACTTGTTTTCATCTAATATGAACTAATGACTCAGCAAGTTTTCAGCGTCAGCTTTGAGTTTTATCTGGCCCTGTAGAAAGCCCTGGCCAAATTTCCAATCACCATCATTTGGAGACACAGAGCACATTTTTCAGCTGGGTGAGGCTGAGGCAAATGCAAATGTAAGCAGAAATTATGAAGATGTCCACCAGCGACTGTGGTTGTGCTGCCAAATGCTATCTATACCGTGCAACCAGGAAAATACATGTCAAACCAGCATGCCAACACAGAGAAACCTAAAGGAGAATATTACAAGGGGTATATTTCAGAGGCTCCCAGCTCTGGGTAGGCAATCAGCTTAACCCAAAACTGACTACTGTATTTGTTAAACAATGGGTAGAAATCTGTAATTTTGTGGATTCACACTCAACAGTTCTCATAGTGTGTTACTGTAAGTCTATCTTTTTTTAATTCTGACAGACATGTTTTATTCATTACAGGCACAGACTGTAGAGTTGAATGGAGGACTCTGTTGTGACAAATTGTTTCTGACTGACAGACATAATGAGCTGCAAGTTTTGCAATAAAATTATAGTAACTTTCATGGCAATTCTGCTACTTGGCATCTCCTAATTTTGGGAAGAGGGGCATACTTAAACCAGTGTGTGCATTCTTATGCAACAAAGCCAGTGCAAATTTCTTACTGAAGTGTGTAGATAGGCATAATTTGTTTCCCCAATAAATAAACAAACAGCATTTGGCTCTCTGCAGCTACTAGAGTTATTATGAAAGTCCAAAAACAACAGTAATGCTTTTTACCATAAAATTACAAGGCAAGAAAAAAGGACTTAGATAACAGTCAGAGTCTAAATTGTATGTTTTAAAACTTACAGGCACGTTTTTATTCAACAATAGCTTCAGTTCCAATACCACAGCTCACACAAAGCCCACATTCTCTTCTGCTTGTCTCGTTCTGTTCCTCTTCAAGCAACGATACCATCAGATAATGCTGTGCTTGCCAGAATGACCGAAACACATGGCAAAGTTTTGCAAAAGCCATCACTCCACACTGAATTTCGACACTTGGGTCATTTACTAGGATGATAATGTGTCAAAGTACCATGGCGATACTCCAGCACTATCCTCATACAGCCATGAGATTTCCAATAATAGCGCTACTTTGAACTTCTCTTTTAGGAAGCAGACACATTAACGAGCTAATTAAAGGTAATTTGGGTCAACAAAGATAATGTGTTTTAATTTTCACCTCATATCCAGAAGAAATTTATTTCAATTTAAGATGTTTCTGCAATTGGTTATCTATGGGAAACTTAATAGATTTTCTCTGACACTCTATCAGTTCAAAGCCTGTCTCTTGAACAAACAAACAAACAAAACTTCCCAAAATTATGGATCCGAAATTCCTTCAACTTTACAGCTTGTGATGGACAGATGGGCACAGTCCACCAGCATGAGATTTCACACATTTAAGTGCTGGGTCCTGCACATTGGCCACAGCAACCCCATGCAGTGCTACAGGCTGGGGTCAGAGTGGCTGGAGAGCAGCCAGGTATAGAGAGACCTGGGGGTACTGGTTGACAGTAGGGTAAATATAAGCCAGCACTTTGCCCAGGTGGCCAAGAAGGACAATGGCATCCTGGCCTGCATCAGGAACAGTGTGGCCAGCAGGAGCAGGGAAGTCATTCTGCCCCTGTACACTGCACTGGTTAGGCCACACCTTGAGTCCTGTGTCCCATTCTGGGCCCCTCAGTTTAGGAAAAGTTTTGAGTTGCTGGAACATGTCCAGAGAAGGGCAACAAAGCTGGTGAGGGGTTTGGAGCACAAGCCCTATGAGGAGAGGCTGAGGGAGCTGGGGTTGCTTAACCTGGAGAAGAGGAGGCTCAGGGAGACCTTCTTGCTGTCTACAACTACCTGAAGGGATGTTGTAGCCAGGTGGGAGTTGGTCTCTTCTCCCAGGCAAGCAGCACCAGAACAATAGGACACAGTCTCAAGCTGCACCAGGGGAGGTTTGGGCTGGATGTTAGGAAGAAATTCTTCACAGAAAGAGTGATTGGCCATTGGGATGGGCTGCCCAGGGAGGTGGTGGAGTCACCATCACTGGAGGTGTTTAAGAAGAGACTGGATGAGACACTAGGTGCCATGGTTTAGTTGATTAGATGATGTTGGGTGAAAGGTTGGACTTGATGATCACGAAAGTATTTTCCAATCTGGTTAATTCTATTCTATTCTATTCTATTCTATTCTATTCTATTCTATTCATGTTTGTCTCAGGCAAGTATGAGATTAACAACCCCTTGCCCCCAACCAAAGCAAAGTAACCTTTTTTCACCTTTGGATCAGTGGCTACTTGGGCAAACATGGCTGGTTGGCATCCAGAATAATAGTGTATTGAGCAGATGTGAAATCCCTTTTCTGATCTTCATCTCCTAGAATGACTGGGAGCTTTTCCTGACAGTAAATTCTTTCAAACATAAGGCTGGTAGACTCCAAAGTTAACTTCAGCTGCAAGTTGAATACTCAAATGAGTTGAATTTACAACTCATCTAAGCAATTTGAAATTTTACCTTATGTATGATTGAAAATAACTCAGAAAATTTCCTATTCCTGAAAAGGCAAAGCATCTGGGGAAAAGTAGAGAACACACATCTGCATCCACACTGTCTTACCTACCTGTGTCAGTGACATCATTCTCTGGCAATGATTAATAAATGAAACAGGTAAATGTGATGCACACTCATGGAATTTTACACTTGCTGTAGCTGACAATACCCAGACGCTTAGAAGGCCAGCTAGCCTTAGTCAGCTTTAGTCAACAGTAATGCACCGAGATACTTTGCTTCACAACACTGAAATTCACATATTGGAAGCCTGAGTTCTTTCATGACATTTTACATGTTGTCTATCACCATTTCTAACCACATGCAAATCTCCAGAACAGCCTGAGCCTGCTTATGTTTATGGTAAAAGTCTGTCTAATCCATCTGTAACTCCAAAATCTAGCATTATCTTGCTGCTGCTCCCAGCTAATCCCTCATCTTTGGGGGAGTGAGGGGAAGAACTGACTCCTCCCCAGTTCATTGTTGTCTTTGATCTGGGCTCTGAGTGCAGCTTTCGAGGGGCAATGAGGGACAGATCTGGATCCAGGTTTCTCATCTCACTTTCACAGGGATTTGTATATACACATCCACACAGATAAACACACATACAAAGAAATATATGAGAATAAATACAGTAGCACAACTGCAGAGAACATCTCCTAATTATCATCAGTCTGTATGGCAGCTTGTGCTTTTGGTATCAGTATGTCCAAACACTGTGAAATTTTGAGTCCCAGTTCTTACAGGAGAGAAAACCACTTGTGCCAAGGAAGCCTGGATAGCTAACTTTGTGACAAAGTTTTTAAACAAAACAATTCAATCCCTCAAAAGCACAATTTCCCCCCCACTTCATGGTAGCCTCTGACCTGCATCTGGAAGTGGCAGGTGAAGTGAGACAGAGGCATGGGAGAAGACCTGAAGATAGTTGCCAGCATTTTATCAGTCATTTACAGGCAAGGTTTCCTCTGAGGGAAATAGGAATTATTTCAAATCAAGAAAAGTAAACACCAGAAAAATCAGCTGTGCAAGTGGCTCACATAAAATATGAAGGCAGCCACGGTTTGCAGGTCCGAGGGGAATCCAACTTTGTGAGCTTACCACAGAAGAATGCATACCCCAGCTCTTAGCTCCTATAAAAGCACTGAAATGAAAGAGTAAAGCCCTTCCTAAACATACAAACTGCATAAGTGATTGCAGACCACAGCTTGCCAGGCAGTCTACTGCCATCCTCAAGATGACTGATAGTTACCTATATGCATCACCTTCCTCATTTGTCTAGCACAGGCGAAAGAGAAGACACGAAAAGTAAAATATGTTCCCTGGCAAATGCTAAAGTGAGACTTTGGTACACAGGAAGTAACCTCTTCTGGTGTTTATTTTGGCAGGAACAGTTTTGGCAGACACTATTACAACCTTGTTCACTTGCAAAGCAAAGTTGCAGCTCCACACATTATTAAAACTCCAGAGCTGACCGTTCACTTTCCACATGATAGCGTGGAACTAGCAGAACACAGGCAAACCCATTTTCAGCAAAGTTCTTTTTTTCATTCTCTGAATAGAGAGAGAGCTGACTGGTCTCAAGCAAAGAGAATAGGGTCCTTCTGAATTTAAAGTTGAAACCCCAACTCTTTCCTCCACAGGCATTGGAAATGCCAGTAGATGCACTGCATCATTGTCAGACCTGCACAACTGAACAGATCTAGGAGTGGCAGATGACATTAGCCTGGTGTTAGAGCTGCATTTTGTAATAAGGCTGTTTGAAAATGCTGCTGAGCCATGGGAAGTTAATTTTCTGCATATCAAAGGGAGCTACAGGGAAGAAAGAGTTTCTTGTCCAGACACTCCAACCCAGTTTTCTTGCATATTATAGGGATACAGCAACACAGACACATTTCTCCAGCTTCCTGGTGGCTGGGAACTCTGCTTATCAATTCTACTTCCAATCCCCAAGTAGAAGACCCTGTACTGTGATGTAGGTTACTGATGCATCCCAACTGCAGGCCTGCCTACTTCTTGGCAAATCCTTCTGGGATCTTTCCCATGCTCCCCATGTGGGGCAGAGAAGTTTCCAGGGATGGAGGAGGAGAAGGAAAGTCCACCTGCCTCAGCTCTCCTCTCAGACAGAGGTAGCAGTTCTAGGAGACAGTAATTTTGCCTCCAAGTCCTCCAGAATGCAGAATACACTGCTTACAGCAAGAGCTGCTGATGTTGGGCCACAGAAACATCCCTTGCATATAAAAGCATGCAACTCACTTACACTACCATATTGCCTTTCTTACACCTCACTTAAAATATGCTCAGCTTCTGATTATCCTGGAGTATCATAAATGGTGTAGTGTTAGTGAAACAGTGGCATGTGAATGGAAGAAAAAAAAATCAGTATTGCTTGGTCAAAGCTATCACAATGTTTTTGTTATTAATGCCAAATACTGAAGTGCTGATTCTCCTGAAACATTTTCTTCACTCTTGTATACTCTTGAGCACTTTATTTTACATGCCTTGAAGCCGGAATGTATTTTGACATTTTGCTTTTTGATAGCCTGCAGAGTAAAAATGAGAGCAAATAACTGGTCTGCATGTGTTAGTATGCCCTCAGAGATACCAGTCTTTCTCTTATGATTGGAAAGGTCAAAATCAGAACAAGTGACTCACAGTTTTTTATGCTTTGGGCCTATAATCAATGAGGACTCAAAACGTCTATCTCTTGCTTTTTTAAAAAAGTATTTACCCATGTCTGTTTCAAACAGTGATGCACCAAACCACCTCAGCAAGTGTTCAAGTTGACATTATGAGCTGACAAGATCTGTGATCATTTCACTAATCACAGCAAAGGGGAACAAGGATTCTAGGGCAGGAGTTGGCAGAGCTCATGGATAGGGCTTTAAACTAGATTTGAAGAGGGAGAGGGGTTGTTAATCTCAGGCTTGCCTGTGACAAACAATGGGGCAGCTCACCAGAGGCAGAGGGAAGGAGGGGTAGCAAGGGCTCTCCACTTGTTGCCCTGAGGTAAGCCAACTTTTTGCCCTGAGGACGAAGCACTGGGATACATAGATGACAACTTCCTCCTCCAAATGGTAGAGGAACCAACAAGAAAAGGTGCTATGCTGGACCTTGTTGAGGTTCTTAATGACTTCTTTACCTGAGTCTTCACTGGCAAGGGCTCCAGCTACATTCCCAGAATAATGGAAGAGAATGGCAGGGGCTGGAAGAAGGAACTGCCTGTTGTGAGTGAAGATCAGGTTTGTGACCAACTGAAGAACCTGGAAGTGTTCAAGTCCGTGGGACCCAATGGGATACACCCATGGTTGCTGAGGGAACTGGGGGATGGGGTTGCTAGGCTGCTCTCTATTGTATTCCAAAAGTCATGGCGGTCCAGGTAAGTCCCTACTGACTGGAAAAAGGGAAACATAACTCCTGCTTTCAAGAAGGGAAAGAGGGATGACCCAGGGAACTATAGGCCAGTCAGTCTCACCTCTGTGCCCATAAGATCATGGAGCAGATCCTCCTGCAGGCACTGCTGAGGCAGATGAATAACAAAGAGGTGATTTGGCACAATCTGCACAGCTTCACCAAGAGCAAATCCTGCCTGACAAACCTGGTGGCCTTCTATGACAAGGTCACAATAGATGAAGGCCGAGCAACTGTGTGGCACTTTTAGGCTATGCCTTTAAAATTATGTTGCAGATTTCAAGCAGAAAAGTAGAAAAATATAAACAACTCACTACTGGGTCTGAAAAGGAAAACAAAAGATTATTCTAAACAGATTCATTGGGCAGTTTTCCATAAACATCTTGCACATTTCACTTCCATCCCCATTCCTTTCTTTTCTCCTGCGGTTCCAGCTGCTTTCGCAGTTCTGCTGGGGAGATAGCGCTTGTGCTTGGCTTTGCAGATAAGAACACTAACATTGCTTCTTTGAACTAACATTCCTTCTGTCTCCTCTTTTCTTCTATTGCAGGGGGGAAGGAGGAGGTCTGGGGGGGGAAGTGGATCAGCTTCCTGGTCATTTTGGCCAGGGGGTTTTCTGTGCTATTTTCTGATTGTAAATACCTGTATAATATTGTAAATGTTGTATCACGAGCTCTTGAAGGCACAGGAACTGGCAGTTCCCATCTGCCGAAAGATGAGCCGGTGGGGAAGGCGACCAGCCTGGATAAGCAAGCAGCTCCTGGAGGAACTAAGGGAAAAGAAGAGGCTGTATCACCTTTGGAAGGAGGGGAAGGCTTCTTGAGGTGTGTTTAAGGAAGTTGTTAGATTATGTAGGAAAAAAATTAGAGAGGCAAAGGCCCTGTCAGAACTGAGGCTGGCCACCTCTGTGAAGGACAATAAAAAGCATTTTTACAAATATGTTAATGCCAAAAAGAAGGGCAAGAAGAACCTCCACTCCTGATTGGACCTGGAGGGGAACACATTGACTGAAATGAGGAAAAGGCTGAGGTCCTGAACACCTTCTTTGCCTCAATCTTTAACAGCAAGGTAGGAGGAGTCCAGGACAAGTGGCCTCCTGAGCTGGGTGATGGGGTCAGGGAACAGTGCAATGCCCTGGATATCCATGAGGAATTAGTTCGGGACCTGCTGAGCCACTTGGACACTCACAAGTCCATGGGGCCGGATGGGATCCATCCTAGGGTGCTGAGAGAGCTGGCAGATGAGCTGGCCAAGGCACTCTCCATCATTTTCCTCCAGTCCTGGCTCACTGGAGAGGTCCCAGATGACTGGAAACTGGCCAGTGTGGTGCCCATCCACAAGAAGGGTCAGAAGGAGGAACCCGGAAACTATAGGCCAGTCAGCCTGACCTCAGTGCCAGGGAAAATGATGGAGCAGATTATCCTGGCAGCAATAACTGCACACCTGCAGGATGGCCAAGGACTCAGGTCCAGCCAACATGGATTTAGGAAGGGCAGGTCCTGCCTCTCCAACCTGATCTCCTATGATCAGGTGACCCGCCTAGTGGATGTGGGGAGGCCTGAGGATGTGGTCTACCTGGACTTCAGCAAGGCCTTTGAAACTGTCCCCCACAGCAAACTGCTGGCTAAGCTGTCAGCTCGTGGCTTGGACAGCAACACTCTGTGCTGGGTTAGGAACTGGCTGGAGGGCTGGGCCCAGAGAGTGGTGGTCAATGGAGCCACCTCCAGCTGGAGGCCAGTCACCAGTGGCGTCCCCCAGGGGATCAGTGCTGGGCCCCATCCTCTTCAATGTCTTCATTGACGATCTGGATGAGGGGATTGAGACAGTCATCAGCAAATTTGCAGATGACACCAAGTTGGGAGCAGATGTTGGTCAGTTAGAGGATGGAAGGGCCCTGCAGAGGGACCTCGACCAACTGGACAGATGGGCGGAGTCCAACGGGATGGCATTCAACAAGTCCAAGTGCCAGGTGCTGCACTTTGGCCACAACAACCCCATGCAGAGCTACAGGCTGGGGTCGGAGTGGCTGGAGAGCTGCCAAACAGAGAGGGACCTGGGGGTGCTGATTGACAGCTGCCTGAACATGAGCCAGCAGTGTGCCCAGGTGGCCAAGAAGGACAATGGCATCCTGGCCTGTATTAGGAATAGTGTGGCCAGCAGGAGCAGGGAGGTCATTGTGCCCCTGTACTCAGCACTGGTTAGGCCACACCTTGAGTCCTGTGTCCCATTCTGGGCCCCTCAGTTTAGGAAGGATGTTGACTTGCTGGAATGTGTCCAGAGAAGGGCAACAAGGCTGGTGAGAGGCCTTGAGCACAAGCCCTATGAGGAGAGGCTGAAGGAGCTGGGATTGTTTAGCCTGGAGAAGAGGAGGCTCAGGGGAGACCTCATTGCTCTCTACAGCTACCTGAAGGGTGGTTGTAGCCAGGAAGGGGTTGGCCTCTTCTCTCTAGCAACCAGCCCCAGAACATGAGGACACAGTCTCAAGCTGCAACAGGGGAAGTTTAGGCTCGAGGTGAGGAGAAAGTTCTTCAGCGAGAGAGTCATTCACCACTGGAATGAGCTGCCCGGGGAGCTGGTGGAGTCACCGTCCCTGGAAGTGTTCAAGAGGGGGATTGGACATGGCACTTGGTGCCATGGTCTAGTCATGAGGTCTGTGGTGACAGGTTGGACTCGATGATCTTCGAGGTCTCTTCCAACCTTAGTGATACTGTGATATTTTGTACATATTCATTGCATTCCATTGCAGAGTGTAGCTTTTGCTTTGTAAATACAGCTTCCATCTGCTTCCAACTGAGCTGCTCTTCTTAGTTAATGTGAATGGGAAACTTTAACCCACCACATTAAAAACTGGTATCATTTACCTAGACCCCGGCAAAGCCTTTGACACTGTCCTGCACTACATTCTGGTCTCCATGATGGTGCAGTATGAGTTTGATGGATGGACCATTCAGTGAATAAAGAACTGGTACTAGATGATCCTTGAGGTCCCTTATCACCCTAACAATTCTATGATTCTGTGATTTTTGATCACTTTCAGCTGAGGAGCTACCTTATGAACTAAATATAATTTGAAATCCCAGGAAGGATTCCTCTGGAAAACTGAAGCCACCCACAACATTTTTGGAAGCCTTATTTAAATGATTACACTCTCTATTTCCCACGCAGTATATGCATGCTAACTCTCCTTCCCAAATCTACATAGAACCCATGAAGCCCACTGTGTATTGACTGATATTCAAAATGTGAAGTCTTCAGGATGGCTTCAGCCAGATGACTAACAATTTCTCAGGATGAATCGATTTGCCCAATGACATTTTCTTAGTCTGTGTTCTCCCCTGGTCTAACTCTGCATTGTCCTATATCAATTACATATATGCACATATGCAGCCATAAAGACTTGGGACCACTTACACCAGTCTTGGTATTTATATATCTTAAAGTATTACTTGCTTTACGGTTGTCCCATCTTTGCATCAGAACTACCTGTGATTTGCACTTGAAATATAACCAGTCCTGTAGGCACAGATTTGTTTCTTGTGGGCACACCTTTAGTTGACACCAACAGCTGACAATGATCCAGACAGTACAGATGCCTCGATTGCTTTGGCAGACAGGTTCATGCTCATAGCTGTGCACATGTATTGGACTTCTCTCAAAAAAAATAGTTGAACAGGGTTGTTTTGTTTTGTTTTGTTTTGTTTTCTAGCAGTACTACATGGTCAATGAACACCTCATTGAGTAATGTGTTACCAAGCAGTTTGCTATGGAGAGAGCAGATTCAGCAGTTTTTCGATCTGTTTCTGGATCACTACCTGCTCCCAGCTGAGATGCCTCACTTTCCAGTGTACTAGAAAGAGTAGCTGCTTAACTTTAAGAAATCTTGTTCAGGTATTGCTGACACACAAGATCCAATTTTGCACAGAAAATCCAGGAGTAGGCCTATGATTCTGACAGGTAACTTCTTTTTTCTCTCAGTAGATGCTGGGATCTATTGTCTCTTTCTCACCTATGAGAATGTTAAAAGACAAAGTCAAGAAAGCATCTACTGTTCCGTATCAATCACTGAATAGAAATGAATCTTTTAAAAAATATACTACTACAAAACCACGATTTTCTTTTTCCAAACTAATAGAAAGATTTGTTGAAGAGCTATTTGCATTGATAGTTTACACCCAATACACCTCACAGTCCCCTATTAATAAACAAACAAAAATCCAAGAAAAACAGAGCCCAGGAAGTTTAGTGATCTCTTTAGGAACAGGGATTCAATAAGTTTTAGGAATGTTAGAAATAATCAAACAAGTGGTAATTCAGTCTGCCCAATATTTCTTATTTTTCCAGCACAGAGTTTCCAAATGAACACAAGAATGACAATTTTACCATGTATTAGGATTCCCATAAACAGTAAAAATTTACTGTACTACCTACCCATAGTTATTAAAAATAAACCCAAATTATTTCTTTGCTGGTGGAAAAGGAATTGGTTTATATTTGTACAGTACTCCTAAAATACATGTTGTAAATATTTATTAAAACCTATTAATCATTTGTATTTTCTCACAGGCCCCTTCTAATCAGTCAGTGTATGTGGCTGGAGAGTGGCCAGGCAGAGAGAGACCTGGGGGTACTGGTTGATGGGAGGCTGAACATGAGCCTGCAGTGTGCCCAGGCAGCCAAGAGGGCCAATGGCATCCTGGCCTGCATCAGGAACAGTGTGGCCAGCAGGAGCAGGGAGGTCATTCTGCCCCTGTACACTGCACTGCTTAGGCTGAACCTTGAGTACTGTGTCCAGTTCTGGGCCCCCGAGTTTAAGAAGGATGTTGACTTGCAGGAACGTGTCCAGAGAAGGGCAACGAAGTTGATGAGGGGTTTGGAACACAAGCCCTATGAGGAGAGGCTGAGGGAGCTGGGGTTGCTTAGCCTGGAGAAGAGGAGACTCAGGGGTGACCTTATTACTCTCTACAGCTACCTGAAGGGAGGTTGTAGCCAGGCAGAGGTTGGTCTCTTCTCCCAGGCAGCCAGCACAAGAACAAGAGGACACAGTCTCAAGCTGCACCAGGGGAGGTTTAGACTGGATGTTAGGAAGAAGTTCTCTACAGAGAGAGTGATTGCCCATTGGAATGGGCTGCCCGGGGAGGTGGTGGAGTCACCATCATTGGAGGTGTTCAGGAGGAGACTTGATGGGGTGCTTGATGCCATGGTTTAGTTGTTTAGGTGGGTTGGATTGGTTGATAGGTTGGATGCGATGACCTTGAAGGTCTCTTCCAACCTGGTGTATTGTATTTTATTGTATTTCCATTCAAAACAGAAGATACTTCTTAATTTATCATCAGTGTTCTTCCTACAATACTTTATAATAAAATACATGGCACCCACATGACCTCATTTCAAGCTACCTAGAAGCATTTGGAAAGGTTTATGTCTCCAACTGTGCCAAAGTGCCTGATTTGGCAGAGAGGTCCCTATATGAGAGAAAGAACTCTTTTTTATAAATTTAATATAAAAATAGATTTGTACTCTAGAGCTGTTCATTTCCCTATTTCCTCCTTAAAAAAAAAAAATTAAATAGATGACATATTTTACAGTTAAGTTGGTCTGGCCATAACATGGCCAAGCCTGGAGGGGTATTTTCATAATACAACTAAAACAGCCAGGTTGGAAGAATACAGAGCTTTCCCTAATGAAAAATTAAGCTGAAACACATCCAAGAATTTATATTTTTCTACATCCACATATGCCAAAACAATTCAAAATAGGACACTACTAATCCATCTTTTTGAGCTCTTCCTGACTCTTGGAAGTGCTTATATTCCTGTCCTTCAAATAAAGAAGCAATTAACCTTTGTTTAATAACAAGCCTGTCCAGCAGATGGCTCCCAGGATAGCCTACATTATTGTTCAGCGGCGCTGAGGGTGCACCAGGAGCACTTCTCAGGTAAATAACAGTGCATTCTGACCCCAGCATGGCTTTCCTTACATAGAGAAACTCCAAGGTCAGCATTTCAGTAAATCTGGGGCCAAGCATCTCTGCACCTCCTACAGGGCTTCCTGAGGCCCTACTACACAACACGGCTTCCCAGTGCTTCAGTCTCTCCTTGTAATTATTTCAGCTCTGCAAAGTGCCACTAGACTATAACACCTAATTATATGACGATCCTCTGAACTGAATTCTAATTCACATGGGGGTCACCACTGATGCCATGGTGTGGGTGTTGTGAGCCTTGTGCCATCACAGAGCCACACTTTGGTCTTTTCATTCAATTCACATTTGAAAACCAATTTACCAACCAATCTACCAAACAGTCTAAACCGTGTGCTCTGGTTTTCTTGTGTGAAGAACAATCGATGCACCCACTCCCCCCATACACCATAGCCACAGCTCCCCATGGCTACATTTGCTCAGCAGGTTTATGGGTATGATAGGGACTGGGGACAATGCCTAAAATTCTCAGACCCAAGAGTAATGGGATAGTCCATTTGCAGTTTGTATTTCCTTCAGGCTACCAGAGCCCTGTCATATTCCACTCATAGATCACTGACATACCACTTTTGCACCTTAGTATTACTCACAGATATTTCCCTTTTGTCTTTTAATTGTTGAAATCTCTGCCTGTGGGGAACCAAGGAAATCCTTACCTTCCTAACCCCATTGTAACCGGACCTGCTTTCAAAATGGATTTCTTCAGACTACAAAGCTCTGTGCATTTCACCTGATTAACCATAATAGAAAACAGCATGCAGCATCCCCTGGAGCATAACCCCTAGGGCACAACTCCTGCTTCCTGCTATGCCTGTCTCCTTACTGATGTTCATGCTGACAACAAGTTAAAAGAAATAATGGCCCTAAAACAAGGAAGGGGATGGGGAAAGCACAAAAAAGGGGAATGATCCCACTTAGTGGTCTATCTAATGTTCAAGTGTACCAGGAGCAGCAGAGAACTGGAAGGAAAGGCAGCAGGGGAAAAAAAAGGGGTGAAGATGTGGTGCTAGAGGCTAGTAAGCTTACGCACCCAAATACATGTCAGAACTGTTCCTTGTGAACAGAGAAGTCTGACAGGGAAGGGAACACTCAGTTAGAAAGCTAAGTAAAAGAGCATTTTGAAAAAATACCTAAAAAATATCTTCCTTCTTGATATTCAAAATAAAGTGTGCAAATTCTACTGTAACTAAGAAGGAAGTTGATAAGCAGGAAACTAAATTACAAACCAGGTTTATAAAAGTTTCTTAACACAACAAAAGGGTGAAGCGTTTGTGTTTATGTTTTCAGATGTTTTGTAATGTGGTGGAAATTCCAGGACTGGACAAAAATTATATTCTGGAAGAGATGATCAACAGAGGGATGATCTGGGTAGCCAGAGAAATGTCAGTGGATGCTGGGCTGGGACAGGGTGCAGCAGTGGTGGGAGGCAGCGCCTACATTACAAAGCGTTAGTGATTTCTGGCATCTGATTATGAAGAAAAGGGAGGCACCAGTGCCTGCCAGCCTCTGAGAACACACTGCAATGTTAGCACCAAAGCTGATGCTAGATATAAACAATACTCATGAAGAAACAGCCAGACTAGGTAATACATGTTAAAGTGTTCGATGCAACTCACAGCAAAGTTCTTGCAACAGGTTTTTGCACAAACTATTAACATTACTTGGGGGGGGGGGAGGCAGGAAACCATAAAGAACCCTAGTGGCAAAACATGGCATCAAAATTAACTTCGGGCTAACACAAAGTAGTGACAAGACGAGACTGCCACTGAATCTTGATCGCGCTCAAAGGAACATGGGAAAACCAATATTTAATTCAAGATAATTCAATATAGGGTCACCCATCTAGGAAGCTATGCTGACAGAAGGGGGAGTCTACTCTAGATGCAGCAGTCAAAAAAGATTTGAGTTCCTGATGGCTAATTAAGTGAATGTGGCTTTCCAGTTCAATACTGTGGTCAACAAGTGTGATCCTTCCATGTATTATTGGATTTTGAGAAGTATAAGCGCAGACGCTTCTGGCCTTGTAATAAATGTGATATAAAACACCAAAGGCAAATTTAGCATCCTTTATAGACATAAAAATCCAAATTAACTTGGTGAAATTTTGGTATGAAATTAATACATGCTCAGGCTCCTAATTTTCAGATACATACTGCCTTATCTGCACTGGTCTTTCAGTCTAATGATGTTGAGGGATACAAGCTGTATCTTCAGTACTGCAGTACACCAGAAATAATTTACAAGCTACAGGGGCATCCCAAAAGCAAGGATCTGAGATGAAAGGATCAACACACAAGGAATCTGTAGAAGAATAAAATATGAGTGTTTTCACTAGGAGATTACAGGAACAGAGCACATAAAGTCACCTACAAAAATGTTGGAATAGATTAGGAGAAACAGTAGAAACCTTATTTTGAAGAATGGGGGGGGGGGGGAGGAGGAAAAAGGTAAAGAGAAAAAGTGAGAAAGATGAGCTGCTTCTCAGGAAAACAACAACAAAATAACTTTCCAAACAGTGAAAGTCATTACACTGGGTTATACACAGTGAACACATAAAGAGACTTTGAAACTAAATAAGTAGGAGTACATGGCAACAAACAGCCAGTGGTTATTGGAAGAACAGGCAGGGGATTATGACTTCCCTTGCTCTCTATTTCTCTACCATATGATCCTATGAACAATTAGGTGAGATGTAAATATCACTGAAGATGGATTTACACCGATCCTACGATAGGGAAAATTGAGATTTTAGGAACAGGTTTTCAGGCAAACAGAAAACTATAAAACCCACAAGAGGACTGAGAAAAGAAGAAATTAAATAAGAAGTTTCTTTTGAAAAAAAATGTTGAAATTACAGCTGCAACTAACACAAAGGAGGGCAGGAGACAGCAAGCAGAAGGGAGATCAGGTACCTTCATGTACCAAGCACATCCAAGATAAGGAAGTGAGATGATAAGAAGAATATGTAAACATTACAGAAAAATCAAGTCTGTTGAATAGTCTTCAAGAGATTAATGGGGTAATCTGCAAATAAGGTATAAGAGTGAGACGTGCCAGGCATGACACCTCAGATCCAAGAAGATTAGAAAATCACAAACCCACAAATTGGGAGGGGTTGGAAGGGACCTCTGGGATCATCCAGGCCAACCCCCTTACTAAAGTGGGTTCATCTAGACAAGGTTAGTGTCCAGGTGGGATTTGAAAGTCTTCAGAGGAGACTGCACAGCCGCTATGGGCAGCCTGTTTCAGTGTCCCATAGTCATCAAAGTAAGAAGTTCTTCCATATATTTGGATAGAACATCCTGTGTTGTAGTTTGTGCACCTTGCCCCTTGCTCTGTCACTGGACACCACTGAGAATAGAATAGAATAGAATAGAATAGAATAGAATAGAATAGAATAGAATAGAATAGAATAGAATAGAATAGAATAGGATAGAATAGAATAGACCAGGTTGGAAGAGACCTTTGAGATCATCAAGTCCAGAGTATCATCCAACACTATCTAATCAACTAAACCATAGCACTAAGCACCACATCAAATCTCTTCCTAAACACCTCCAGGGATGGTAACTCCACCACCTGCCCAGGCAGCCTATTCCAATGGCCAATCACTCTTTCTTTGAAGAACTTCTTCCTAACATCCAGACTAAACCTCCCCTGGCACAGCTTGAGACGGTGTCCTCTTGTTCTGGCGCTGGCTGCCTGGGAGACAAGATCAACCCCCACCTGGCTACAACCTCCCTTCAGGTAGTTGTAGAGAGCAAGAAGGTCTCCCCTGAGCCTGCTCTTCTCCAGGCTAAGCAACCCCAGCTCCCTCAGCCTCTCCTCATAGGGCTTGTGCTCCAAACCCCTCACCAGCTTTGTTGCCCTTCTCTGGACACATTCCAGCAACTCAACATCTTTCCTAAACTGAGGGGCCCAAAATTGGACACAGTGCTCAAGGTGTGGCCTAACCAGTGCTGAGTACAGGGGCAGAATGACTTCCCTGCTCCTGCTGGCCACACTGTTCCTGATCTAGGCTACAGGATGCCATTGGCCTTATTGGCCACCTGGGCACACTGCTCGCTCCATCCTCTTGACTTGTCTCAGTCTTCTCTTCTCCAGGTTAAACAGCCACAGGTCTCTCAGTATTTCCTCATAAAAGAGATGCTACAGTCCCCTCACCATAGCCTTCTGGCAGACTCCCTTAACCTGCTGATCACACTCTTCTTAATGTACCCCTAGATACCATTTTTGGCTACAAGAGCATGCTGCTGTTTTATGGATAACTTGTCCATCAGGATTCCCAGGTGCTTCTCCATGGAACTGCTTTCCAGGAGATCAACCCGTAACCTGTGCTGCAGTTATTCCTCCCCAGGTGCAGGACTCAACATATGCTGTTGTTGAATTTTGTGATGTTCCCCTCTGTCTGACTTGCTACATTGTCTAGGTCTTGCTGGATGGCAGCACAGCTTCTGGTGTGTCAGCTACTCCTCCCAGTTTTCTATCACCAGAAAACCTGTTGAGGGTGTATTCCAACCCTGTGTCTAAGTAAAAGATGGAAGATGTTGAACAAGACTGAACCCAGTACTGACTTCCAGGCAACACCACCTAGCTCCAGGTCTCTAACTAGACTCTGCATTGCTGATCACAACCCTCTGGGCTCTGTCCTCCAGCCAGTTCTCAATCCATCTCACTACCCACACATCTAACCCATACTTCCTAAGCTTATCTATGAGAATGTTATGGGAGACAGTGTTAAAGTGCTGAAGTCAAGGTAGATGACATCCACTGTTCTCCCCTCATCCACCCAGCCAGACTTGTCCATAATAGAAAGATACCAGATTGGTCAAGCATGAGTTTTCCTTCATCAATCCATGTGAACTACTCCTGATAACATTTTTTTTCTCCACATGCTTTGTAAGCATGTGTTTGATCACTTTACCAGGGATGGAGGAGAGGCTGAGCGGCCTGCAATTTCCTTGGTGCTCCTTTTTGAAGATTAGAGTGGCATTGCTTTCTCGCAGTGCTCAGGCACCTCTCCTGCTCTCCACCAGCTTTCAAAAATGATGGAGAGCGGCTTAGCAATGACAACCAGCCAGCTACCTCAGAACATGTAGGTGCATCCCAACAAGGCCAATGGATCTATGGGTGTTCAGCTTGCCTACATGATCTCTAACCCAGTATTCCTTGACTAAAGGAGAATCTTCCTTCCTCCAAACCTCCTCCCCTACCTTCATGGATTGGAATTCCTGAAGGCCAGCTTTAGCAGTAAAGACTGAAGCAAAGAAGTAATTTGGTAACTCCACCTACTCTGTATCCTCCATCACCAGGGCAACCACTTCATTTAGCAGCAGGCCCACATTGTTTCCCTAGTCTTCATTTTGCTACTGATGTACTTGAAGAAGCCCTTCTTGTTATCTTTTACATCCTTTGCAGGTTTAATTCCAAAACAGAAATAGCTTTCCTTGTTTTATGCCCACATTATCTGCAACATTCCTATATTCCTTCCATGTGGCCAGTCCCTGTTTCCACAGCCTATGGACTTCCTTCTGACATTTGGGTTTTCCCAGAAGCTCCTTGCATACCCATGCAGGTTTCGTGCTTCCTTCACTTGATTTCTTACTAATGGGGATGCACCAATACTGAGCTTGGAGTAGGTGGTTCTTGAATATTAACCAGCTCTCTTGGGTTACCCTATCATGAGTCCTAACCAATGGGATTCCTCCAAGTTGGCCTCTGAAAAGGTCAAAATCAGCTCTTCTGAAGTCTAGGGCTGCAATGTGACTTACTGGCCTGCTTCTTCCCTTCATGATCCCCAGCTTCAACATCTCATGGTCACTGCATGCAAGGCTGCTCTCAACCTTCACATCTCCAACCAGATCTTTCTTTGTTCAGTAACAGAAGGTCAAGCAGCACAACGCTCCTCACTGGTTCTTCCACTACCTGTGTCAGAATGCCATCATCAATGCACTTGCAAGAAGTTCTTAGATTTTGTGTGCCTTGCCAAGTTGCCTTTCTAGCAAATATCAGTGTGTTTGAACTCGCCCATAATAAATGGGGCATCATAAGGCTACTGTCTGTAGAAAGGCTCATTAGTTTCCTCCTGATTAGTAAACATTCACTACCACTTCACTCGTATTAGCCTGCTACGTACTGCCTACCCATAAGCTTTCAGCATGTTCCTCTACCCCATACATTCCAGTTGCCCCTCACATTCAGAGCAACTCCCAAAACTCACTATGCTGGTTTGTCTCTCCTAAAAAGTATGTAGCCATGCATGACAGCATTTAAGTCATGTGAGTCATCCACAGTGTCTCCATAGCTGCAATGAGACCATGGTCCTGCAACTACACCCAGATTTTTAATTCTTTGTACTTATTCTCCATGCTCCATGCATTGGGAAGAAATAAATATTTCATCTTCCAGGACATAGCTTCCTTTTCTCCCTGACAGACACAGAGCTAATGTGTGCTCAGCAAAGATCTCCTCAGTAGGGCTCTCTAATGGCTTTGCTGGAGAATCACAAGGCTGCAGGGACACTGCACACTTACAGTTGCTGTGTCAGGGGCATAGTCCCTTGCTGACACCAAGTCACACCAATAAAGCAGTGAACGGCAAATGGACTGATTGTTAATTGCCATTCTGGAGTACAGTCTCAGGGCTAGATGCTTCTCAGGCCTCACCTACATGGAGAGGAAGGCTTTTCTACTCATCTAGATTTTTCTTTATGCTCCAGAAGGCAGTATTTCATTGTCATGTGGACAAATCCTGTGGGACAAAAAGGGAGACATTCTAATGATGTGCCACTTGTGTGGGGTAAAATGGGCCAGAGCAGAAGAAAGAACTTCCTCTCTGGAGCCAGGGCTTGGGCAGAGACCACAGAGCTGACACAGGCAGTCACAGCACAAAGACAGTCATTTTGTCTGCCATATGTATTGAGTTCACACTAAGATGTTGCCCTACAGTATAGCAGTTGACTTGTCTGCATAGCTATGGCCTTTCTAAAGCCCCTGGGAGCTTTAATGTGAGGGTCAAGAATTTACTGTGTCACTTCCAAATGCTCGGATTGCCTTTTTCACTGTCAGGGAATGATTAATGCAGAATAAGCACTCCCTTTGCTGGTGTTGCACAGGGGTTAAAAATGAAATAAAACACAAGCCAAGCAGAGTCATCAGCCATTGAATAGTACAAAAGTTTGCACAAAACCTATTCACTGGAGCTGTGGTGTCTCAAATATTTCTGGGTTAAGCCACAACAAACAGACATCTCTGAACCATCTTTTTTCTTAATAGTTTTCTAAAATATCTTCTGGAAAATGACATACATTTCACAAGTTCTTCCAAATCTTGATACCCTTAGTCCAAAGAACAGAATTGTGCTGATAAAACAGATTGAAAGCTATGAACCTCCCCTCACAAATGCAGATTTCATTAAAGAAGACCTTTCTTCCTTCCCTAGGAATAAATAAACACAGGTTGTGTCTTGAAGTAAAGTTGAAGCACCACTTGTGCAAGTCAAACAGCTATTTAACACTGAGTTTTAACAGAAGACAGAACAAAGACCAAAACCATAGCAAAAATCACTCAGTTCAGTTGTGCAGAACTGAAGAATTCATATCTTAGATTACTTTCATATCTCTTAGATTACTTTCAAGGGGAGAAGAAGAAAAAACAACATTCCAGCTGGAAAAAACTACTCACAAAATAACAGAAAAAATGCCCAGAGGCATCACAGTTATATGCCACCAACATTCTTATAGAGCACATTAGATGTTACTACCTTGATTTATACACACAAACAAAAAATTCCTTTATTTGATTGGCCTTTTGGGAATAAATTAATTTCAATAAATACCAATTTCTTTTTAAGTTATCTTGACTTTTTTTGGAACACAGAAGATGTCTCTGTGAAAAAGCTTTCTCTTTTATTTGAGATTTTCATGGAGTTTTGGCACTGAAAAGAACTCCAATTGGTATAAAGAAATACTAATTCTTCTGTAGTTAAGGTGATGGTTTTCTTTATAAGGCTTTGTTGATTAATGTTCTTTTCAATCATGGCGTTGAAATATCTGAAATTCACCAGTGGAGAATCTTACATAAGTGAGGTTCTGGAGAGAAAACATTGTGATGGGGTCACTGGTTAACTCCATGCACTGAGGCTCTACAAAGTGAGCTAAAATGGAGAGTACCTATCTCCCTGTCAACCTAAGAGTCAGTTCAGTAACACCTTGAAAGGTTTCACAACAAGGGCAGAAAGAGTTATAAAGTTATCACCCTCACGAACAAGAGGAAGAGCCAAGCAGTAAAAAGTCTTGAAGATTTCAGGGAAGAAAAGAATGGGTAAAGGCAATAGTTGTCTCTACAATGAAGACTTTCATGCCTATGCCAACATGCCTATAAAGACAGTTACCCTACTGTGGGGAACAGGTCTTTGTAAGAAATCTATCATCTTGTTGTTAATCACCCCTTTGGCATGAACAGCCCTGTTACAGACTTTCTCTGGGCTGTAATCCTAGATAAACTCCAGGGAGGAAGCAGAAAAAGAAGGAGAGTTACCCCAGAGCTCTAGAAAGTGTCCTGGGGAAGAACAGTTTTTCTTTTAAAAAAACCTGACACCCAGTAAAGCAAATATTTTCATGAGCAGACACATAAGGACTATATCTGAGGACACAAATATATAGCCTGATCTTTAAAAGGGATTATAATCTACTTGAATGCATTTTCATAAAAAAGAACATACTGAGTGTTCAGCCTGTCAAATCCAATCAGTGTTGGATATTCAACCAAACCTACAGGCTAAAGAGAGATGATATTCTGTGTAATGATACTACTTGTTCTTTCTTTCTTCTGCATCACAATGCTAGAATAGGCTAGTGGAGTTAATTCCAAATGCACAAGTACAGCGTGGATCCTGAACCTGGACATGCTGCTTATGCTTGGAAATATTCTGTGAACAACCAAGCATCAGGACAACACTGTCAGCTGAAGCAAAATCAACTCTTGTATTCCTTGGGAACCTTTCCCATCTTTGTGCAACTGAATAAGGAAAAAAAGAATACAAGGGATCTATGATGGAAAATAAAGTTATCATGACTGGAAGTCACAGGAGTCATGAGGCTGTTACCTCATACATATGTGAGATGAAGCAGAGAAAGGGTTCTCAACGTTAACACACCACAGCCAGCACTGCTAGCACAGTACAGTACACTGGGGCAGTTAATTGCATTCAGCCTGACTGCAGATATATCACTCCTGGATAAATTGCGTGTGCCTAGTGACATTCCCAGGCACTGAATGGGAATGGAACAGTCTACTTCTGCAACAGTCAAGTGCATATTAACTCTGTTAGAAATACTCCCTGGGTCCTTTTGCTGCCAAGCTGTATCCAGGAACAACTATGGGAGAATGCTAGTTAGAATGTAGTCTATGGAAAGGAAGGCTCTAACACCCTCTAACCACAAGCAACTTCCAAGTAGCTGGGAATGTCCCATCTGGATTCCATAGCATGTAAACATCTATAGAGTCTGTCTTATGGCAGTACACTTAAGTAACAGCAGGTCAATATGGACACAAAAGTGCATACAGGTTTGTAAAGACAATCTGTGGCTCAGCAACAATAATGTAAGTACTTTTAGTGTCCACCTTCACCAGTAATAAGAGAAACCTGCTCCAGGTGCTTTAGTGGTCTCCTTGCACTGAAAATTCAGGAACCTCTCCCTTCCAAGACAAGTGCATTACCATCATCTCTGTCAATACGGCATAATAGTCAAGAATTCAGCCTCTAAATAACATCCTCTGACCTGGAAGAGTGCATCTATAAACCCAGTGTTAGCATAAGCATCTTGTTTGATCTTTCCTGTGCAGAATGTAGCAATTTGTATAGTAGCTATTTTAGTGACAACTGACCTATGCACTAGCAGAGGTATTCACTCACTTTTGACTGTTGGGCTAGAAACCCCCAAATGCATACGTCAGTAGCTTTTTTGTGTCTGACAAAGTCAAGATAGTTGGCATTAATGCGGTGGCTTTCTTATTATTATCAATAAAAACCATTTGTCTTTAACTGAAATTGGATACAGTACATTGTGGTTCTAGGCAAAAAAAAAATCCCTGCTCTGGGAGCTGAAAATCAACATTATGCATGACACAAAAAAATATTTCAGCCAGTATTGAATGACTTCTGAGAGCACTCTAGAAACACTGTTTATCAGTCTTTTGGTTAATTTTTAAAATGTCTTTCCAAGGCAACAGCAAGACTTAATTCAAGACATGAAGAACACATTCTGCACTGTGGAGAAGTCTTCCAATATCTGTGGCCTTCAGTCATCAGAACAAAGTCACAGGTGACTTTGAAAGGACACATGAAATGACAGGTTCATGACCACAAGTACACCCTGCACAGGAGTCACCACTCAGTCTTAGGCATTCATTTTAGAGTTTAAGCTGCTGCTGCTTCTCAGTTCTACCCCTTGGGTACAAGGGTAGAACTTTCAGTACAAAATAAATCGTAAGATGAAAGAAAAACAAGTGGGATATTTCTTTCATATTTATTTCAAGAACCTAAGATTTGTCTTTCAGTTTCTGCTTTTGACTTAGAGGACAGATCCTTCAGACTATGAAATGTCTGCAAATTTAGCATGAATGGCACTTATTTGGCAAAGACTGTATTACTGACAAATGCCTAACACACTGGCTATATTGTATTTTTACCTTCTGGGAGAGTGAACAGTGACAGGAAATAACCACAAACAGGCGTTAATGTTAGCCCCTTAAGGATCATTAACAAAGTATGGCAACTGACAGCATTGAAGGAGCCCACGCACAAGGCTTGGCAACCGGAAAGGAGAAGGTGGGATCCCAGTGAGCATAAGAGCATATTTAATTTGTCACACACACACGCAAATCTCTCCTTGACTGCATCTTCTCTATGTGACTTCCTTTATCTTCTTGCCATACCAAATCCTTCCGCTGAGCTCCTGTCTGATACACCTTGTCCCATTTCAAGTACCAAGCTCTTTCCCTACTTTTGCCAGCCAAGACAAACACAATCCTGAAATATTGCCATTTCCCAGAAAGCTTATCACTCTGTGGTGGGTTGAAGTTACACACACACACCTCGCCCACCCGCCCCCAACATTAATCTGACAGACCAACTCAGTTAGAAGCAAATGAAGCTGTGTTTACAAGAAAAATCTACACTCTACAATGGAATACAATGAATATGTACAAAATATACAGTATTTACAATATTATACAGATATTTACAGTTAGCAAACAATATGAAAATCCCCCTGGTTAGGAGACCAGGGAAGGCATGGCATTCCACTTCCCCCCCACCACCACCCTGTCCCAAGGGAGAAAGGAATCAAGAGAGAAGCAGTGGGTTAGACTTAGCCAAGGCCAGCCAAAGCACACAGATTATCTCTCCCAAGTGACACAAAAGCAGCTGAGATCAGAAGAGAAAAAGGGAAGAATTGTTATGGTACAGTTCCTCTTATTCCAGATATTTATCTGATAAATTTGTTTAGAATAATCCTTTGTTTTCCTTTTTACACCCAACAGTGATTTATTTATATTTTTCTACTTTCCTGCTCAAAATCTGTAACTAAGGTCTAAAGGCATAGCCTAAAACCACCACACGCTCTCTGACAATAACTGCATGCCTTAATGTTTCTTCAGGAAAGAAACCTTGTCTCAATTCTCCCTTAGGCAGTTTCAGAGCTACCTTAAAAATAACAGGATGCTGGCTTCAAGAAAGTTTGATCCAAACCACACTGCTGCAGTGTTCCCCCAGTGCACCTCCATATCTACTTTCCCTCTCCTACAACAGTCCTGAGAAAGGGTGTGTGACAGTGACACCACCTGCCTTTACAATAGTATCACACAAATCCAGAGCAGAGAAGGTGCAGACTATCACAGGGAAATGCAACAGGTACCATGAGATGGTCTCATAGGTGAATCTAGCCTGACTTACAACTAATCACACTCTTCTGCAAAAAACAAAGCAGAACATATAGAGTATTGCCATTTATCCTCATGGAAGTTCACGACACTTCCAAACCAACTGTGAATACTTACACATCATCCAAACAGTATTTAACACTCCCTGTTCTGTTCTATGCCAAAAAGGGACATTTTTCCAAAAGGACTGTTTTCTGACAAATATCACCTGTATAACTTGCAGCATTAATAGTTCCTTAGAGAACCTAAGACAGAAAAGACACACAAGGAAAAAAAGGCCACAGAGGTTTTTTGTTAGATAGAGGACACTAACGCCCGAGTTTCACACTGCAGAACTTCAGGGTCTCTCTAATTTAGGCTATTAGTGTTAAACAGACTGCTGGTAAGCATGTAAATTTTGCCATTTTCAAATAACAAAGCCTAATTGTTGAATAGCTTAAATGTTGCCAAAGATACTATCACTGATTCTGGCTGGTGTTCAGGAATGGGAAAACGAGAATGCTTAAAGGAGGGGAGGGGGGGAGGGGGAGGGGGAGGGGGGGAGTTATCTTTCTCTATGTCTTTGTTAAAAGACTACACGGAACACAGTCATAGATATAATTATCCATTTGACCATAAAATTAAGGAATGTAACTGCTTACAGAGAATGTCTGTCACTGTTTAACTGCATAGGTATGTGCAGCACTCCACACGTGCTTTGTACCAGTATGTCAGAGTCCCACAGGACCAGAGGTGCAGCCATGCCAAATTCCATTTTGAAAGGGGGGGATAAAAAGAAAAGAAAAGTAAAACAGTTGGAGTGTATTGGCTCATTCAAGGGAGTTGTGTCTGCAACCACTGTAGCCTCAAACCTTCAGAAACTAGCTAGTGCCAAGTGCCTTATTGTCACCTGAATTAAACCAGATGCACACGTTTTTCTTTTTTTTTTTTTTTTTTTCTTTTTTTTTCTTTTTTTTTTTTTTTCTTTTTTTTTTTGTACTGGGCATCTTCTAAACTTAAGTACTCAAAAGGTCCTTACCTTTCTGTAAAACTGCATGTCACTTTTCAGTTCTTCACAAATTATAACCAGGAGAAAAAATGAAACAGAACTTAGAGGATACTAGGTTTACTTCCTCTTCAAACAGGCTAAGATTTACTCAGTGCTTTTGTTTTCTTCAGTTAGTCTTACAACCCCTTCTCCCTATCCAAAGCTCTATTAAGCAAAATCAAACACTCTGCACTCTAAAAACTTCAGCTGAGAGCTAGGAACACTTAAGTTGTTGAAACTTGGTCCCTTTGTGCATATGTTATGCTGATGTATATGAGTTCATCCTATCATTCCAAACAGCTTCTGCAAAATGCTGGGTGGAGGACAGATAGCCTAGGTATGTAGGAAAGCTATGCAATAAATAAGGCTGCTGTCTTCAGAACTGATGAATTATTTGTTATTGAATCTACAGGACTCATAGGAAAATAGGCAAGGGAAGGAATGATTACACATCACAAATCTTGAGTGCTTAGCTTCAGAGTGTTAAATTTCCTTTAACGTTTTTAACTTTGCTCTTTACTGGAAAAACAGAAAATCCAGGCCATACAAATTCTTAGCTAAAAGAGCATGTGAATTGTTTAACGAGGTAAGCCAGCTAAGGAAAATATGAAACATATTTTTGTCGGTGGATTTCAAAGTTATTTTCTGGCCAGGGAGGAAACACTGACTGGAAATCTGACTTTCAACTCTCAGTTATGCCAAGACCTATTTTCTACCTGAAGGAACGGTCCTCTAACAAGCTTGTTATGCTGCTTTGCCCTGATGCTTTCCTTTCCTCCAAAGGGGGGACTTCCTTACCCCAATTCACCACCTCTTCCACTATCTAATATGGAAGACACCCTCCACGTACACAGTGGGAACAAGTACTGAAAAAAGTGCATCCTGGAGCAAACATGCTCTGCTGTTCTATGGGCCTGGTACTGGTGTACATGGCAAGTGAAAAGCCATGAGAGAGGATGCAACATCCTGACTACAAGTGAGATTTAACTCTCTGCTCTGAAAAACTTTAACTGAACATATACGATTCAAGCTTTTTCAAAAGTTCCAACCTAGATATGCAGAGGTATGTTTGCACAGACTAGACTGTGTCCCAGCTGGGAAAAGAGCAATCTCCCCACCACATGAAAAAAAAAACCCTTTTCAACAAAGCATACAGGCCTTCTCAACAACACCACAGAATTCGTTTGTCCTCCTTTACATGTTGCCATAAATGGCAGAACTGTTCAAACTTAAACATTAGGTACGTATCAACCCAAAGCAGATGCACAACACAGAACATTTCTCCTCTGAAAGCTGTGAACTTTCTGGCAAAAAGTAGCATCTCACAGAACAGGGGCAGGCATATGAAAGTATGATGGAGCTGAAGAAACTACTGTTCAAAATAAACATTTTTATACAGCTTTACACTGATGAAGTTTGTGTAATGTGTATTTTAATGAAACTTATGGCACATACTTTAAAGAGTAAAACTGTCAAGAACTGAATATTGGAGTATATATTAAAATAATTTTAAGCAGAGAAAGAATGACAGTCAGCCTTTACAAAATTAAGCCTTGTGTACTCTAAATGCAGAGGAAGAGACCATCAATACAATACAATACAATACACCAGGTTGGAAGAGACCTTCAAGATCATCGCGTCCAACCCATCAACCAATCCAACCCACCTAAATACAATACAATACAATACAGGCTCATTGTGCACATTATCCAAATGTTACACTGGCAATGTGCTCTATTTTGATCAATGTTTTGTGACATACTCTACAGTTTTAATATATAATCATGTTTCAGACACATATAAAACAAATTATCTTACAAATCGACATAGTGTTTCTGTGCAGAATTTGCATTTGATTTCTCAAACAAGAATTAACTATCTCTGTTCTCTGCAGGCCTAGTCATCTTGTTTCACCTTGTATAACTTTTAAAGCCTTTAGAAATCTTTTACCCATCACAAAATTGCAAAATAAAACATGTTAGGCACCCCTCAGAGTACTTTTACACAACTCTTGAGCAATTATTTTAAACTATTTAGGCAAGCATTGGTTGGGAACCAGGCCAGAGTCATTCCCATAGGACTGGCCACATCAACTGAGATCTCAAACCCAAACCAGCAGAAATCCTAACTTACAGCTAAGACTCCTCTGTTATATTGTAACTCCAGAAGATTCAAGTTCAAGAGAAATCAAGAGACATATTGCTATGTGAAGCAGCAGTTACTTCTCTCCTTTTGAGATGACAGTCAAGGAGTCAAATTTGATAGCACTGGGAATTCAGGAATGCAAGGACTATTTTATCTGAGAAGTTAAAAAGAACTCACCTCTTGCAATCTGCAGCTAGTGAACCAACAATTCTGATAAAGATAGCCTAATTCACACAATAACCAAGACAGCAGTAAATCTAAAGCAGTAAGAATAACTTATTTAGGGTGATACAGAATGGTACAGATAGCTGTCACTGGCAATCACCTCAGAAAGGTCAGGAGTTTATTGGCATGGGAACTGAAATATTCTCTTCTTCTCAGAGTTAAACCATTGTGGCATAATCTAGACAAAAGCATGTGGTGGCTTACTGTAGAGAAGTTTGACCCAGTATCAACTGTGTTGTTTCTGCTCAGTCATAAAGTAGAAGATATTGGTGACTATCAAACACCATTTGGTAAGCAACAAGTGTTACCCTGCCTCCCACACTGGACTGCCCTGTACATAGAGCCTCACACTGAAAGAAGCTCTTGTAGATGACACAGTCCACAGCTATCATTTAAAACCCCAAGGTTGCACTCTCTCATGTGTCAAGAGACAAAAGACCTGAGGAAGAGAGACAGCCCTCTTCAGTTCTGCACTGAGTCAAAGAAAATTAAAATTCACTTATGAACATCCACAGTAACATGACATGAACACAACTGAAAAACATGAAAACTAATCCAGATACATGAAACTGTAATTAGGACATAACCTTTATTGTTCAGAAAGGCTGAGTGCCTGAAAAAGAAATGTAAAGTATTTTGTTTAAATTTTGTCCTTAGTTACAATGCCATCTAGACAAAATATTAGCTAAATTAATCAGACTAAAGAAATATCTGTATTCTGATGCAGTACATCCAGAATACACCAACAGCACCACTCTGTGGATTAATAGTGATCACTCTGTTAACTCACAAGGTGGCTTTCCAACCCTTCAATCAAACACAAATACATTTTTATTTATGTATTCTTAAACTAGACAAAACAAGTATATCACTGGTATAAAATTAGCACCACTAGAAGTTCATGAACTCCTTTACCTTTACAGTAGTGTAACTGAGACTATGAATTGGCTTGCTCAGTTCATGTAGGTGGCATGCCCTCAATTAATTTTTCATACATGCCTTTTAGCATCAGTGCTAGAGGTTATGTGTTCTGTACTCCACACCAAACCAGGAACTTGACTACCTGAATTACATCTTAGAATTAAACCTTACCACTAAGATCTCCTTAGTGGTAGCTGCAGCAGAATCCATGAGAGGCAGTTCAAAGTTCTGGAGGATATTGGAAAATGTATATACTTAAGGCAATCTTCACTTGAATTCCTTGGATCTGCAAAACTGTGCCAGAAGAAGAGTTGCTTCCTGCTCTGGCAAGAAATCAGGGATGAGGCCTGGAGACGAAACTGTAACAATATGAGCAACTACACAATCTTCCATGCAGACTAACTGTCCCTGACATTGCACACCTCAGCCTGACAGACAGCTGGCTGGACTCAGTATCGAGTTGGGCAGTAGATGTCAGCCAGTAATCCCACCCAATGGAGCTCAGTGGGATGTAGAAAACATTTCCTGCTTCCTCATCTATTGCTGCAGCAACCTCAAGTGGTGAACCATTAGAAATGAGTGTGCTGTGTGCTGGCACGCTGCAGTATTTGTGAATCCCATGGGGCCTTTCACCTGACAAAGAGGAGGTGGCTACAAGCACTATAAGGCTGTGATTTTGAAAGTAAATCTTATAATTTGTGCATGGATCGATTGCCTTGACAATCCAGGTCTAAATCTGTCATGTGCAGGATGTAGTTCCATACCATTTGAGGTGCACTGCTGCCTTTCAAGGTCCCAGAATCAGAGGCAAAAATTACAGCATGGGAAAGCCATTGTAAACATTAAAACATATATAGCATATTAACTTCCGCCCATACATTAGAAGGAAATACATATTTAAACAAAACAAACAAAAAACCCCACCTCAAACACCTGTTTAATTCTGGCTTCAGTTTGGAGAACAATGGCCACTTTTGTGATTTCAATTTGCTTCTCTACTCATCTGATACAAACATGAAGTTAGATTAACTCTCATACCCTTAAGCATCTCTTTCAGCATGATATATCTGCATGATATATCAGAGACAAAATACCTTGCTTTGACTCAAGACGTGTACAGAATATGGACAGCTGTCATCTCAACTGGCATTTGATCAATTTTTTTTTAAAAATATTATAATTTGCTTTGCTCTGCACTTTGCGGTAAAAGAATAATAATTAACAGAACAATTAATAGTAATGAATAAAGTGAAGATAAATATCTAGAAGGGGGAACATAAAACACAGATCAATTTTTTAGACAACTTTATAGGCTAAGCAGATTATTCTGCTCCCTGGCCTATTTACTATTTTCCCAAGTGCAAATAGGAAGCTCACCTTTATCTCTCAGGAAAATCTGAAGGCAGCATCTTTTACAACACCACAGAGTGGGTTTCACTTGGCTCCAAGATGCACTACCTGTCACAATAAGCCCATGCAATACTACAGGCTTTGGGGAGAGTCACTAGAAAGCTGTTCACTACAGAAAGACCTGGGTGTGTTGGTGGACATCTGGCTGAGCATCAACTAGCAGTTTGCCCAAGTGGCCAAGAAAGCAAACAGCTTCTTCACCTGTATCAGGAATTGTGTGACTAGCACGACCAAGAAAGTGATCATCCCCCTGTAAACAGTACTGATGAGGCTGCACCTTGAAGTACTGTGTTAAGTTTTGTGGCCCTCACTACAAGAAAGATATTGAGGTGCTGGAGCAGGTCCAAAGAACGTCACCAAGGCTGATGAAGGGTCTGGAGGACATGTCTTAAGAGGAGCAGCTGAAAGAACTGGGTTTGTTTAGTCTGGAGAAGAGCAGGCTGAGGAGAGACCCTATTGCTCACTGTGACTACCTGAAAGTGTTTTATCTAAGTGAAACCCTTTGAAAATGCCTAGGTTATAGTGAAACTGTTTAAGCTAGGGTTGATGTGGTGGGGTGAGAAAGTTCCCAAACACACACATACAAAGAAACCACATCTAACTCAGTCGGAAAAGCAGATGAAAGCTATATTTACAGGCACAAATGGAATGCAATTAATATATACACAAATATACAATATTTACAATATTGACAGAAATACACAGCAATGAACGTAATGCAGAAAAAGCCTTTTCCCCTCCAGCCGGCCAGGGGGGTTCCCTGAACCCCCCCTCTCTCCCTCCCTACCTCCCCTTTTTTCCCAAAAAGGGTTAGAGAGAGAGAAAGGCAATTAAGGAGAAAAATTCTGTTAGCTCAAAGCGTATGCAAGAATTAGTTTTCTTATCTGGTTAGCTTTGTTAATTCAAGGTTGCTCCTGTCCAGCTTCAGAGAGAGAAAAAGTACAGAACTGAACACAGCCTGAACCCAGACCAGACTGGCAGAACCCAAACTCAAAGCTGCATTTCTACCAATCCACCAATGAAATTAGTTTAGACTATCTTGCTTTTGTTTAAATATCAAAAACATTCAGCCAGAGTGTTCAGCAACTGTCTCTTTCTTAAAGGCACAGCCTAAACCGGTCACAGTTGAATATATTGTATTGGTCTTCTAGGGAGGAGCATTGATCAGTGGCTTTATTGTGTAAACCTGGTTACTTTGTATAAAAAATGCATTCCTTGCTAGGAACTATAGCCTTCAAGAGGAGCTGAAAGATTGATGAGGTCTGGCTTGTGCTGGAAATTCCTATTAAAGTAAAACAAAAGGCTGCAAGAAGAAATCAAGGACCTCAAGATCTAAAGAAACAACAACTTCTCAACAGAAGAAACTTCTTGGTTGCATGGTTTAGTTGATTAGGTGGTATTGGATGATAGGTTGGACATGATGACCTTGAAGGTCTCTTCCAACATATTCTATTCTATTCTATTCTATTCTATTCTATTCTATTCTATTCTATTCTATTCTATTCTATTCTAGCACTACACCTTGAAGATGTAAGGCGGTTGCAATATATGTTCCTAATGAGTGAATTTTTACTAATTAATGTATCATTATAATACTAAAATACACCCTTGGGACAAGAAGCCCTTGGCTTACAAGACAGCCAGACTATGTGCCATTAATTTTGTAGATACCATTGCTTTAATATGAAGAAGCTATAAAACAATCAAGATGTAGGATAACATCAGATACACATAGGTAGGAATACATTAATCAGACTTACATATAGGTGCGAAACTTTGTTCTTAGTTTGACCTAGCTTTATGGCATACCACCTCGCCCCTGGCTTTGAGCAAATAGGAGATAAATTAAATACCCTCTGCCCTGTGTGTATATTGGCTGTTGCATACCAGGTAAATGACACTGCTTTGGGGGTAACAAAAGGTGGCTGTGGCAAGGTAGGGCTTGTCTCTTCTCCCTAGTAACAAGTGATAGAAAGGCCTTGAGTTGCACCATGTGAAGTTTAGATTGGACATTAGAAGAAAATTCTTCACTGAAATGGTTATCAAGCACTGAAATAGGTCCCTGTCCCTGAAGGTGCTGAAAAGATGCATAGATGTAGCGATAAGGGATATGGTTTAGCAGCCTACTTGGAGTTAGATAATGGTTGGATTCAATTATTTTAAAGGTCTTTCCCAACAAACAGACGTATATGATTCTTTGTACCTACGATGCATTTTATTACCAGCAGTGCTACCTATTTTGCATTCAAGTGGAAAACCAAAACAATAACAAAAACCCCACAACAAACCAACATACCAACCAACCACCTATGACAATCATGCCATCAGCTCTAAAAGAAAAATAAAAAAGCAGGGGATCAGGACCAACACAAACTCATCCATTCCCTTTAGTTACCCTATCATAACTCTAATTTCCTTTGCCACTAACACCTCTGTGTCAGTTTTCCGAGGCTCTCCAAGTCCTCCTGAGGTCAGGCCAAACCTGTCACTGCTGCCAAGGGAGCAGTTTGAAAGAAAACATTCTTTTGCGGCCAGGCCAAACTCAGTCAACAATTCTTGACTGCTACTTCACTGAATTTATGAATTACTGCTGCCTCGGCTGGGCCTTTCCCTGACACACAGGGCATTGCCTGTGTCTGTGGCGCTATGGGGACTATCAGGGCAGGGAGAGAGGGGGGTATTACAGCCCCCTCGCTGCCCTGCGCGAGCACCGGCCGCAGCAGCTTTCGCGGCGAGGCAACTCCCGGCAGGTTAGCCACAGGCTACGCGCCTGTGACGAGGAGGGACGGGGACACCCCCGCACACAAACGCCCTGCCCAGCGGCTCCCCCGCCGCCATTTTAAGGCCTGCAAGGTGAGCGGGGGAGGCTGCCACCGTGTGGCAGA
The DNA here is from genome assembly GCA_015227895.2 of Colaptes auratus. Classification (NCBI taxonomy): domain Eukaryota; kingdom Metazoa; phylum Chordata; class Aves; order Piciformes; family Picidae; genus Colaptes; species Colaptes auratus. The sequence goes on from CM026897.1 coordinate 58,138,381, forward strand.
AGTGTCCTGGCAGTGGGAGAGGAGCTCTTAACGGCGGATGGGCAGTGGGTGGCATTCTTTAATGTCCCGAATTACGTCTTGGAAGCACGGTAAAATAAAATAAAATAAATAAAATAAAATAAAATAAAATAAAATAAAATAAAATAAAATAAAATAAAATAAAATAAAATAAAATAAAATAAAATAAAATAAAATAAAATAAAATAATTTATTGGAGAGGCATTTCTAGTGCCCTAATGGTTGGTGTGACAGCAGCAATGGGCTTTTGAAGGCCGGGCTGCCTCAGGAGCGTGTGTACCCTGGAAGTGCTGCTGTCGTCCTAGGCGTTCCCTCCAGTTTCTCTATTTATTAATAAAATGGGCAACAAGGGGAAGAGCACAGGGATGTACCAGCATTCTGACCTTCTCCATTGCAAATCACTCTCCAAGTTGTTTTATAGATCTCCCTCAACTCCCTCCTGTTCTAAGGCTTAAGGCAAGAAGAAAATTTGCAAATGGACTCAGAAACGATATCCCTCCTCCTTCCATGGAATGCACAGCTCATAACTGATTTGTTTATGTTTCTGCAGATTTGTTGTATTACAGCAGTGTGTTGGGTTAGATTTGGGGAGATCTGTGAGGAACAGTGAGGGGAAAGACCCTGAAATAAATTGATTTTTTAAAGGGGTCTTCAAGACAAGCAGTTTCTCATAAACACAGACAGATATAATTGCTTCAAATGCAGTGGCTGAAGTATCTAAGGAAGGTGAGCTAACAAGTCAGTGAAACCCATCTTGCCTCCGTGTAAGATTTTCTTTGTTTCCAGAGAGTTTTCAGCTCTGTAGTCTGTATAGCATACATGTGTGCAAAACGAATGTGGCCGAGCAAACATCAGCCCAGTGAAAATTCACAGCAAAGTCTTAGGCAACATCTGAATTACAAACTTAACAAATGAGGTGTTCTAAAATTAATTTTTAAAGTTAAGTTGTGTTCTAAACTTAACTATTAAAGTTTAGAAATACTTAGCCACTAGCAAAGCACCTGCTGTGCTACTTAACAAACAGTTGTGAATGCAAGACAGATCACAAAACAATTTCATATTAGCGCCTGAGTTCACAGAGTCACAGAATGTTGGGGCTGGAAGGGGCCTCGAGAGATCACCCAGCCCAACCTCCCTGCCAGAGCAGGATCACCTATACCAGGCCACGTGGGAACTCATCCAGGCAGGTCTTTAATATCTCCAGACAGGGAGACTCCACAACCCCCTGGGCAGCCTGTTCCAGTGTTCTGTCACCCTCACAGTTAAATAACTCTTCCTTCCGTTTCCATGGAACTTCCTATGCCTCAATTTCCACCCATTGCCCCTTGCCCTCTCATTGGGCATCACCAAGAATAGCCTGAGTCTATCCTCTTGGCACTCACCCTTTATGTATTAATAAATATTAATGGGGTCACCCCTCAGTCTCCTCCAAGCCAAAGAGCCCCAGCTCCCTCAGTGTCTCCTTGTAGGGAAGATGTTCCACTCCCTTAATAATTTTCATGGCTCTGCACTAGGCTCTCTCCAGCAGTTCCCTGTTCTTCTTGAACTGAAGGGCCCAGAACTGGACACAATATTCCAGATGTGGCCTGACTAGGGCAGAGTAGAGAGGCAGGAGAACCTCTACTAACCTAGTAACCACATCCCTTCTAGTACACCCCAGAATACCATTGGCCTTGGCCACAAGAGCACATTGCTGGCTCGTGGTCAACTTCCCATACACTAGGACCCCTAGGTCCTTTTGCCCTTCACTGATCTCCAGCAGGTCAGTCCCCAGCCTATCATGCTCCATGGGGTATTTCTTTCCTAGATGCAAGACTCTACACTTGCCCTTGTTGAACTTCATTAAATTGCTCCCTGGTCAGCTCTCCAGCCTGTCCAAGTCCCACTGAATGGCAGCACAGTGCTCTGGTGCTTGGTGTCATCAGCAAACTTGCTGACAGTGCTTGCTGTTCCCTCATCCAGGTCGTTGCTGACTGTATTGCACAGCACTGGTCCCAGTGAACAGCACTGGTCCCAATAATTAGTAAAGCAACCAGAGTTACAATGTCTAGCTCAGAAAGCTTAAGAAGATGCACAAAGATCAGTTTTGCTGTATGGCTCAGCTAAGTCGTCTTGAAAACTCATCTGTGATTACCTTCTCATATCCTCTGTCCTTCTTCTGGCCCTACTGTTCAAATTCCTCCCTTGCTTTCAGTCTCACCAGACCTTGTTCTAATGGGCGATTTTAACCTGCAAGATATCTGCTGGGAACTCTACACAGCAGAGAGGAGGCAGTCTAGAACATTATTAGAGTGTGTGGAGGATAAATTCTTATCACAGCTGCTGAGTGAGCTTACCAGGGTAAGGCTTTGCTTGACCTTCTTTTTGCCAGTAGAGAAGGGCTGGTGGGAGATGTGGTGGTTGGAGGCTGCCTGGGGTCCAGTGACCATGAGATGATTGAGTTTTCAATATACAGCCAGGCTAAGAGGGGCAGCAACAAAACCTCCACTGGACTTCTGGAGGGTGGATTTCAGGTTACTTAAGGAACTAACTCAGAAGGTTCCTTGAGAAACAGACCTTGAAAACTGAGGGTACCAGGAGGGCTGGACCTACTTCAAGAAAGAAATCTTGAAGGCTCAGGAACAGGCTGTGCCAGTGTGCTGGAAGATGAGCTGCCGGGGCAGACGGCCAGCCTGGATGGGAAATGAACTTCTGAATGAATTAAGGGAAAAAAGAGGGTGTATCATCTTTGGAAGGAAGAAGAAGTTACCCATTAAATGGTTAAGGATGTTGCTAGGTCATGTAGGAAAAAAATTAGGGAGGCAAAAGCCCAATTAGAACTTAGACTGGCCTCTGCTGTGAAGGACAACAAAAAATGCTTCTACAAATATATTAATGGCAAGAGGAGAGGCAAAGACAACCTCCACTCCCCATGGTGGACATGGAGGGGAATATTGTAACAAAAGATGAGGGATGGATGGGTACAAGGTCTTTAGGAAGGACAGGCAGAGTAGGAGGGAAGTATTGATGACAACTTCCTACTCCAAATAGTAGAGGAACCCACAAGAAAAGGTGCTAGGCTGGACCTTGTTCTCATCAATAGGGAAGGGCTGGTCACCAATGTGAGGCTCAGGGATAACCTTGGCTACAGTGGCCATGAAGCAATAGAAGATCCTCAGGGCAACTAGGAGGACGTAGCCCAAGCTTGCCACCCTGGATTTTTGGCATGCAGACTTTCATCACTTCAGGGATCTGCTGGCCAAAGTGTTGTGGGACAAAGCCCTATAGGAAAGAGGGGCCCAGGACAGCTGGCCAGTGTTCAAGGATCGCCTGCTCTATGCCCTGAAGCAAAGTATACCAACAAGGAGGAAAGCAGGAAAGAATGCTAGGAGACCTGCCTGGATGAGCAAGGAGCTCCTGGACACACTGTCACACAAAAAGAAACTCTACAAGGAGTGGAAGAAAGGACAGCTGGAATGGGGACATATAAGGAAGCTGCCCGAGCAGCAAGAGACCTGGTTAGAAAAGCTAAAGCTCAGTTAGAATTAAATCCAGCCAGGGAGATCAAGGGGAACAGTAAACATTTCTATAGGTATATTAATGGTAAAAAGAAGACTAAGGAAGGTGTGGGCCCCTTCAGAAAGAAAACAGATGAACTGGTGACAAGTGACATGGAGAAGGCTGAGGTTCTTCTTTACCTGTGTCTTCACTGGCAAGGGCTCCAGCTACACTCCCAGAATAATGGAAGATAACAGAAGGGACTGGAAGAAGGAACTGCCTGTTGTGAGTGAAGATCAGGTTTGTGACCATCTGAAGAACCTGGAAGTGTTCAAGTCCATGGGACCCAATGGGATACACCCATGGGTGCTGAGGGAACTGGGGGATGAGGTTGCTAGGCTGCTCTCTATTGTATTCCAAAAGTCATGGCAGTCCCCACTGACTGGAAAAGGGGAAACATCACTCCCATTTTCAAGAAGGGAAAGAGGGATGACCCAGGGAACTATAGGCCAGTCATCCTCACCTCTGTGCCCATAAGATCATGGAGCAGATCCTCCTGGAGGCACTGCTGAGGCAGATGAATAACAAAGAGGTGATTTGGCACAATCAGGACAGCTTCACCAAGAGCAAATCCTGCCTGACAAACCTGGTGGCCTTCTATGACAAGGTCACAACATTAATAGATGAAGGCTGAACAGCTGACATCATTTACTTGGACCTGAGCATCCTGGTCTCCAAGCTGGTGCAGTGTGGGTTTGATGGGTGGACCATTCAGTGGATAAAGAACTGGCTTGATGGCCGCACCCAAAGAGTGGCTGTCAATGGGTCCATGTGCCAGTGGAGGCCAGTGACAAGTGGAGTCCCTCAGGGATCAGTCCTGGGACCTGTCTTGTTCAACATCTTTGTGGGTGACATGGACAGTGGCATTGAGTGCACCTTCATCAGGTTTCCTGATGACACCAAGCTGTGTGGTGCAGCAGACACACTGGAAGGAAGGGAGGCCATCCAGAGGGACCTTGTCAGTCTGGAGAGGTGGGCCCATGACAACCTCATGAGGTTCAACAAGACCAAATGCAGGGTCCTGCATCTGGGTTGGGGCAATCCCAGCCCTGAAGAAAAGGAGTTGGGGGTGCTGGTGGATGAGAAGCTCAACATGAGCCAGCAACAGTGTGCACTTGCAGCCCAGAAAGCCAACCACATTCTGGGCTGCATCAAGAGAAGCATAGCCAGAATGTTGAGGGAGGTGATTCTCTTCCTCTCTCCCCTCTGGTGAGACCCCACCTGGAGTACTGCATCCAGTTCTGGAGCCCCTGTTACAGGAAGGATCTGGAGGTGATGGATCATGTCCAGAGGAGGGCTATGAGGATGATTAGAGGGCTGGAGCACCTCTCCTGAGAGGACAGAGTGAGGGAGTAGGGACTATTCAATCTGGAGAAGAGAAGGCTCTGAAGAGACCTTATTGTGGCCTTCCAGAATCTGAAGGGGGCCTACAAGAAGGCTGTGGAGGGGCTTTTTAGGGTGTCAGGTAGTGATAGGACTAGGGGGAATGCAACAAAACTAGAAATGGGTAGATTCAGACTGAATATTAGGAAGAAGCTCTTCACCAGGAGGGTGGTGAGATACTGTTGCACAGTTTGGTGATAGAAGCCTCATCCCTGGAGGTTTTTAAGGCCAGGCTGGATGTGGCTCTGGGAAACCTGATCTAGTGTGAGGTGTCTCTGCCCATGGCAGGGGGTTTGGAACTAGATGATCCTTGAGGCCCCTTCCAACCCTAACAATTCTATGATTCTACTATGTAGATGAGATTGACTCCCACCTCACTACAACCTCCTTTCAGGTAGTCGTAGAGAGTAATGAGTTATGCCTCCTCTTCTGCAGACTAAATAATCGCAGTTCCCTCAATCACTCCTCATATGGCTTGTTCTCCAGACCATTCACCTTCTCTGGACACACTCCAGCAACTTTCTTTGTAGTGAGAAAGAGAGAGAGAGTCTTTTTTTGAAGTAAGAGTACTAAAATTGAATAGAGTACTCAAGGTGTGGCCTTGCCAGTGCCAGGAGCAGGATCACATTCCTACTCCTGTGGGACAAACTAATCTTGATCCAGGCAAGGAGGTTGGCCTTGCTGGCCACCTGAGCACACTTCTGGCTCATGTTCAGGTGACTGTCAACCACCACCCCCGGGTCCTTTTCTGCCAGGCAACTTTCCAGACACTCTCCCCAAAGACTGTAGGGTTGGATGGGGTTGTTATGACCCAAGTGCAGGACCCAACACTTGGAGTTTTTACACTTCATACAACTGAACCTGGCCTGTCCATATCTCTTTGCAGAGCTTTCCTACCCTTATGCAGATCAACACTTCCACCCAATTTAGCGTCATCTGCAAATTTACAGAGGGTGCATTCAATCCATTCATCCAAACCACCAATAAAGATATTGAAGAGAATTGACCCTAATCCTAAGCCCTGGAGAACACCACTACTGACCAGCCACTGACTGGATTTAACTCCATTCACCACCACACTTTGGGCCTAGACATCCAGAAAGTTTTTAATCCAGCTAAGCATCCACCAATCCAAGCGATGAGCAGCAATTTTCTCCCGGACAATGCCGTGGGAGACAGTGTCAGATGCCTTACTGAAGTCCAGGTAAACAACACCCACAGCCTTTCACTTATTCACTAATCAGGTCACCTTGTCATAGAAGAAGATCAGGTTCATTAAGCAAGACCTTCTTTTCATGAACACATGCTGCCTGGGCCTGATCACCTGGTTGCCCTGCACATGCTGCACAATGGTACTCAAGATGACCTGCTCCATGATCTTCCCTGGCACCGAGGCCAGCCTGATGGGTCAGTAGCTCCCCTGATCCTCCTTCCAGCCCTATAAATAACTTCACTGGCAGAAATTGGCAGGGATTTTTGATCTCTGCAACAAATTAATGGGAAAATTGCTAGCCTCTTGACAGTCTATGAAGAAGGAAAATAGTTATTCAGTATAAACTGTTCACCTTGCTTTTCCAGCAAGCACTGTCTTCATCTATCCATCTTTTGCTCTGACTGCATCTGTCTCATGTCCTGACTGCACAACTGTGCAACTGACCCCTCTGAAGCCTTTTCCAGACACCTCTGCCTATTGCATTCACAGTGTAGTATTTAGCATACTCATAGTTCAGCAGCTTTTGTGCTTATGTGGTGTCTACAAAGGCAAGATACTGAAGAAATGTGGAAAATACAAGAGCACAATGGTGGTGGAGGGGGTGGGACAGGTCAAGAATGGACACAAGGAGCAGAGTAACCTGTATCTTATTGAAAGATATGGGCAGCCTTGCACCCAAAATGGGGTGCTATCTTCTGGCAAACGACTCACAGGCTCTTTCAGATCTGCTGTGGAGCCTACCCATCAAATCCTGGTCATTCAGCCTCCCACCTGAAAGTGATCCACTTCCCACTGAAGAAAGGGGCTTTTCTGTTTTGGCCAGACAGCATTTGCCACAGGGAAGGAGGCAGCACATTCAGTGCAACAGCAGCTATCCTGCCTGTTCTTTCAGGGGACAGTCTGCAACAGGGGATATTTCTCTTCCTTTGGAAGGCCATGCATCTGCTAGCATTGAGCAGATGAGCTTTGGAGGTCCCTTCCAACCCAAACCATTCTCTGATTCTGTGACCATCAGAACTGAGCAGAAGGAACTCATCCACTTTCATGACAGGCCTCCACCCATTCAGCTGAGCTTGGAAATGCACTTTGGCTGAGAGTCCCTGGACTGGGCAAACACCAGAGAGTGGGTGGTCTAAGGCCAGACAGATTTGCTATTGCCCCAAGAGGGACAAAAGAATGACACTCACACAAATGGAATGGATAGTGATGGAAAGTTTAAATGGAAAAGCAATTGGTGTTTTACAGAAACTACAAAGCATAGTGGCAAAGATATCCCAAAGTGTACAGAGTCCCTTACAGCACACCCAAACAGCCCCCAACACTTCCCTTCTCCCCACCTGAGGGTATACCCCAAACCCCCAGGGCACTTTCTTCCCCTCCTCACTGCTAGGCTGGTCTCAGGCTGGCCAGGCCTGAGACTGCTGCCACCCCCTACCTCCCCCCTTTCACCTGGCATTAGGCCTAGCCAGGCCTAAGAGGCCTTGAGATACTCCCCTACCATTACCCAACAGGGAGCATCTCCTACAGGAGCAGAGAGGGAAGAAAGACGAAGAGAAAGACTTTGCAGGTGAATTTATAGGGTGCAGGATTGATGGGTAGAAATTCACAGCTTCCTGTGTCCACCTTACTGGGTTGAACACTCAGGACACTGAAGGTGTAATTTATGTGGCAGCAATAAGAGGCACCCAGCCTAAACTGCCAAAGTGGGCTGCACTCCACAGGCAGAGCAGGCTGGAGCTTATGACTGAAGGAGAGACTTTTCCAGTTCCAAACTGTACCAGGAAAAAAACCACAGAAGGGACTTGGAGAAACACCTAAAAATGGACAAGGGATTCTGCAGCTCACTCACAGGCTTAGAAGGGAAATACCCTTCCCTATGAATTGACTTTGCCCTGTAAGGGTTTGAGGTAGCAAAGCGTTTCTGTTCACCACCTGCCTGTCTTAACCCCTGCTTCATCGTCATAACAAACAAAGGAGCCAGCAGGCAGGAAGAACACGAATGATGCCTGAGCTGCTCTCCATTGCATCAGCAGAACCATGAACACTGCTTTGCTGACTTGTCCATCTGTCATGCAGCACCAGAGCTGAGGATGTCTGAGCTCTTCTCAGTCCTGCTCCAAGCTGCCACAGCAGGATATGGCCTCAGGCACTAGTGGATGCCGTTCCTGGCTTCCTTTGCTGCAGTGATCAGTGGGATCAGGCTGGAGACTGGCCCTGCTGCTGCCACAAATGGGTGCTGTCCATAAGAAGAATCACAAATGAACCATTACTGTCCAAGCTCACGGACCCACAGGCTCAAGCAGTGTTCCTCTGTTTCCCAACTGTAAGCACAAAGAGGACTGAGGGGACCGCCTGCCCCTTTTTCTCCATGTCCAGTCCCTTGCCACCTCAGGCAGGCACAGCCATGGTCCCATCAATCTGTTTCTCAAGGGGTTCTCGGCTGGCTGGGATTTTGGCCCTGCCTGACCTCAGGGAATGCTGCTGCTGTGCCAGGAAACTCAACCCCCTTCCCTAGTTCCTCTTTCCTGAAGACATGGGCTACTTTAGCTGTCACAAAGGCTAAGGGGCATCAGCCATTGCTCAGGGAACCCCAAGACCTCTAGGAAACGTTTATCCCAGCAGTGTCCAGGCCCAGGGCTGTTGTGACGGACACTGAGGTGCAGGCTTTGAGCAGCAAGGCAAGAGCAGGGAGACACACAATGGAGTGCTGATGGACTCAGCTCTGGCTTGCAGGGGGAGCAGGGTCTGCCTGGCATCATTGCACCTCAGGGTCCATAGATGCCTTCAAGCATAGCTGATGAGGAAACCCTTCTACAGTGCAGCTGCATGCTTGCAGCTGCTTTGCATTTTACCTGCATAAGGTCCTTGGCAGACCATTACTTTTCCACATACATCTCCAGGCAGCACTGCAGGAAGTCAAGAAGGACAGCAGAGAGCTCAGCAGGCTCTGCAGCTTTGGCATCCTGTTGACAGCAATCAGGTCACCCACCTTGATAAAAAGGAAGCATGAGACTTCATCCGCTTCTTTCACTGTGCTCCAGTGACCTTTGTAGAAGCAGGCCTCGGTGGCCCTAGTTCAGGTTGATGCAACTGAGATTTTGTCTCCTGGCAGACAAGAGGTGGCACTAGTCAGAAGGACAATGGCGTCTACTGGTGTGGCCCTTACCCTACTGTCGTTTTCAGAGGCATAGGGAGGTTCTCCTTCAGCCATCTCCACTGCTGCGATGCCGAGGAACAGATGTCCACCTTGGGGCCATACGGCTCTTCCTTCAGTATTTCTGGAACCATCCAGTGGGGAGTTCCGGCATAGGAGGTCCTCTTGTTCTGCTCAGGGTGAGCAGAGTGCAGATGCCAAAATCAGCTGAGAAGAAACCTGAGTCTTGTTAAAGCCAGCTGAATGGGGTCAGCAAGCCAAGGAAACACCCACTGCATCCCAGACTGAGAACATCTGCTTGGCTCTACCTGCACAAGCGGCCATGCACTGGTTATCAGTGCTGGAAACCAAGGCACTGCTGAGCTGGACACTTTACAAAGCTCTCAAGTTCCATGCAGTGGCCTTCATTCACCCAAACCTTTATCTTGTCACTCCCTCTCTGTGGCAGGAGTTGCCCAAGCCACAGGCAGTCTCCACACCTTTTCCCTTCCTGTCCTTCTCTGCATGCTGATACTACCTTCTCAGCTTTAAGCCGTGCTCTGGGCACTGCCACAGCCATCACTTCTGGGTACCTGGCAGTTGGTCAGAAGCAGCCCCACACTGCAGGCTAGGAAGGCTGCCCCTGACCAAGGATACTCACCCAGTTTGACAGACCTGTCTGTTCCAAGCAGGATGTTACAGCCTTTGATGTCCCTGTGGATGATTCTGTTAGAATGAAGGCAGTCCAAGCCTTGCAGACACTGAGGGATAATAAAGAAACAGGAGGGTAAAAATTCATGACCTGAGGTCATCCCAGAAGCAAGCAAAGGACTCTAAAACATTTAGTTTCTAGATGGCTTGTGAGGAATGCCAGCATCTTGTTCTGTTCAGAGGCAACAGGAACAGGTTGCTCAGAGCCCCTTCCAAGCTGACCTTGAATGTTTCTGGCAGTGGGGCTTCTACCACCTGTGAGCTATTCTCCACTGGAGAGATTTTGACTGCAGCTCTTGCAGCCTATCCTGCAGAGGAAGTGCTCCAGCCCTCTGATCACCTTCATGGCCTCCCTCTGGATTCCAACACTTTGATGTCCTTCTGGTGTGGGGGCCCCACAACTGGGCACAGTACTCAAGATGGGGTCTCAGCAGAGCACAACAGAGGGCAGAATCCCCTCCCTGTTCTGCTGCTCTCACTGCTTTGGATGCAGCCCAGCACACAACTGCCTTGTGGGCTGCCAGTGACCATTGCTGACACCCCCAAGTTATTTCAACTATAAATTAAAAGAATGAGAAAAATTTTTATCAGGAACTGAAAACTATATCACAGAAAACCAAGAACTGTGCCAAGTCCTCCTCAAGACTGCTCTCAAGTCACTCCTCACTCAACTTCTATTTGTGCTTGGGAGCTCCCAACTCATGTGCAGGACCTTGCTCTTGAACTTGTTGAACTTTATGAGGTTTGGGTGGGACCACCTCTCAAGCCTATCCAGGTTCCTCTGGATTGCATCCCTTCCTTCCAGCATGTCAGTTGGACACACAGCTGGGTGTCATCTGCAGATTTGCCCATGTCACTGATGAAGATGTGAAATAGCCGTGGTCCCATACTGACCTCTACGGCATGCCATTCAGCCAACAAGCCAAGGTAGATGCCATCAGTTGCTCTTTCCTTATCCACTGATCTGTAACTCCATCAGAAGGAAAGGATGAAATGAAGCATTTTCCAACTCTTTCCCTCTCTTTTGATCTTTGGGGGCCAAAGGTGCCTGCTGAAGGTGGCCCAAGTGCATACAGAAATGCAGGCCCCAACCCAAAGCCTTTCAGTTTCCCTCCAGTTGCCATTGTTTTCTAAACCCCCTGCTCAGCCCCAGTGACTTTGATACTAACAGCCTGCCTCTAAACAGACAACCATCTTCCCTCAGCAGGAGGGTGGGGAATGGGGCTTGTGCTCAGATCATCACATATTGCCTCTGTTGCCCCTTCCTCGTCAGCAGGAGGACTTCTCGTACTCTTCCCCTGCTCCAGAGTGGCCTCCATCACATGGGAGACAGTCCTTCATGAACTTCTCCAAAGGAGTATGTCTCATGGGGCTGCAGCTCTTCACAGATGCTTCAGCATGGGTCCTACCATGGGGTGCAGAAGTTCAGATATCTGCTTCACCAAGGACCTCTATGGCTTGTAGAGGGACAGTCTCCCACACCCTGCTCTTCAGCAAGGGCTGCAGGTGGACTTCTGCTCCACTGTCAGTCTCCATGGGTCAGCCTGCTGTCTACCCATGGACCTTGGTGTCCTCATAGTTGTTCCTTTCTCATTCCTTTCCTCTCCATCTTTGTCAGTGACATGGACAGTGGTATTGAGTGCACCCTCAGCAAGTCTGCAGATGACATGAGGCTGTGCGGTGTGCTGGACTCACTAGGGGAAAGAGGTGCATCCAGAAGGGTCTTGACAGGATGGAGAAGAGGTGTGACCGTTTTAGGCTGTGCCTTTAAGAAAGGGACAGTTGCTGGAACACTCTGGCTGAATGTATTGAAAACAAAGATAAGGTCTAAATGAATTTCATTGGTAGATCGGTAGAATGCAACTTTAAGTACAGTTTGAGTCTCAGTCAGTTCAGTCAGTTCTCTCTGTTCCTGTGGGCCTGTCTGTTTCTCTCTCTCTGAAGCAACAGCTGCCGGACGGAGTCGACCTTGAATTAACAAAGCTAACCAGATAAGAAAACTAATTCTTGCACACGCTTTGAGCTAACAGAATTTTCTCCTTAATTGCCTTTCTCTCTCTCTCTCTCTCTAACCCTTTTTGGGAAAAAAGGGAGGTAGGGAGGGAGAGGAGGTACAGGGGGAACCCTCCTGGCTGGAGGAGGTCTTCTGCATTACGTTCATTGCTGTATATTTCTGTATATATTGTAAATACTGTATATTGTGTACATATTCATTGCATTTCATTACTGCTTGTAAATAGAGCTTATTTCATCTGCTTCTCCGACTGAGTTAGCTGTGGTTTCTTTGTGTGTGGGGGGAGAACTTTCTCTCACCCTGCCAGTGACAACTGCAGAAGGTTCAACAAGTCAAAGCACAGGCTCCTGCATCTGGGTTGGGACAAACACAGGCTGGCCAAGGAAGTGCTTTGGGAGCAGTCTTGAGGAGAAGGACTTGGGGGAGTCAGTTGATGAAAAACTCAACAGGAGCCAACAGTCCCCTCATGCAACCCAGACGGCAGCCATGTGCTGGGCTGCATCCAAGCAGTGAGAGCAGGAGGGCAGGGAGGTGATTCTGCTTTGCTGAGGCCCCACCCACAGCACTGCCTCCTGCTCTGGTGCCCACCAGCACAAGAGGGACATAGAAATGTTGGAGCAGGTCCAGTGGAGAGCCATGAAGAAGCTGGAGCACCTGCTCTATGGGACAGGCTCAGAGAGTTAGGGCTGTTCAGTCTGGAGAAGAAAAGGCTCCAGGGAGCCTTCTGGTGCCTGAAGAGGGCCTCAGTAAAGCTGGGGATGGACTTTTTACATGGGGTTGTGGTGGATTGAAGCTTGAAGAGTGGAGATTTAGACTGGAGATTAGGAAGAAATGCTTTACAGTGAGGCTTTTCAGAAACTGGAACAGGTTGCCCAGGGAGGATGTGGTGCCTAAACCCTGGAGGTGTTTGAGACCTCGAGCAATCTGGTCTAGTGGAAGGTGTCTCTGCATATGGCAGTGGGGGATTGAATGAGATGATCTTTAAGGTCCCATCCAACCCAAACCGCTCTATGAATCCATCAATCATTTCAGCAAGAGGTTATGGAGCATGAGGTTGTGGTGACCCTTTGAGACAGAAGAGAGGTGTCAAGACTGTGGTTAGCTGTAGAGGAGACTCAATGGCACACCTAGCAGGGCTCTGCCATGATGTAGCAGGGGCCGAGGCCTCGGTGTTCAGAGTGGTCTCCCCGGTGCATGCCTGCTCTTCCCAGGAAGATCCTCCTGACCCTTGCCTGGCTGCAGCCTGGGCAGTTGTTGTGAGGCATGACTAAGATGGCAGGGCAGCTCCTTGCTGGCCTTGGCTGCCTGTTGGAGTTTGCCAATGTTTTCAATTGTCTGCTGGACTAGTCCTGGCTGATGGCAGAGCTGCTAGCAAGTAAGTAGAGGCTTTTACTAGAGACAGCAGCAAATCTACACAGCTGTTATAATATAGATGTGTTCTCGTGGGGTTCCTCAGTGGCCCAGTTTGTCCTTAATGAGAGCACCACTGAGATATCATTGGTTTGGTAGAGCTCCTGGCTACAGAACTGCCAGGGCTAAGGGGCATTTGGGGAAAATTTCATGGGGAAACATTGTCAGCAGCTCAAGAGAAAACAAACAATAAGGAAAACAGCTGCTTTATGGACTTCTGTACAGAGCAGAAAGCATTTTCTTGAGCAAGTTTCTATTTATTTGTTTTGCTGATAAACCAGGGCAGAAACTAAACACAAGGAACTGTGCCAAAAGAACACCCTGACAGAACATTGCGCTGTTGCCAGGTGTGCTTTGTGAGATATCTGTTGCTGCTGGAGGGATGCTGTGAAAGAAAGATGCCATCCCTTTGGGTGCGCTTGTTCCCTGGGGTTCCCCACAGCAGCAGGTTCATGACACATCTGGTGACTCTTCCCCTGATCATTGCAAAACATATCAGCCATGGATTTGGAAAAGCACATCCTTCCAGAGTGGTTGAGGATGGTGGAGCATGCTGTGAGATGTGTTTGAAACATCTGAGCTGTCATTCCCTGCTCTGGCCAGAGCAGTAGGCCCTTTCTCCACTTTCCTCTCAGAGCTGGGTAATGGAACTGAGTCTCACCCAAGCTACAAGCCTTTGTGTGTGTGTGGCTCTCTGATGGTATGCTTCACTCCAGCTACTACAGCTGGGGAAGATACAAGGCCAGAGCAGTTAACCAGCTGCTAGGTGTGACTGCCAGTGATGTATCCCAGCACTGCATGCTGTGAAGTGAGACTTACTGAGGGTTGGGGTGATTTAGATTTTTTTAGCCACACTGAGAAACACCAAAACAAACTCACAAAATGGGGTGGTGACAGCCACAGCACTCGGGGCCAGGAGCAGAGAACTTCAGAGTTCCTGCTGGTCCTGATGAAGAGGAAAAGGACATTGAAGAAAGGGCATATGACTATGAACCTCAACCTCTGAGGGTACACCAGCCTGAAGGTGCAAAATTAGTAAGTCCCAGCTTTGGTCAGCACAGGATTTGGTGTCATTCAGCAGCATATTTCTGATCAGACACACCTCAGGTGAAGACTCCAAGGGCTGTAGTCCCACCATGACCTATGTGTCAGGTGTAACTTAGAACTGAGGCCTATAGGACTATAGCCACATTTGGACTGGTTTCTGAGGTCTAAGCTGGCTGAAGTGGTGTGTAGTGACCACACCTCTCAAGTGTCCAAATGGTGACTGTCACTTGTCCTCCTGCACAGAACACATCATCAGCATCAGGACACTTGTCAGATGGATTGCTCTGGAAGGGAGGAAGGTGAATCAGATGGCTATAAAGATGAGGAATACCGCAGAGAGGAGCATGACAATGAGGAATATGAAGATCACTTTGAGAGAGTTAAAGAAGTTGAGGCTGATGATGGAGAAAAATGGGAGGATGACTATGAGCCTCTTCCAGTTATGGTCTCTCCATCTGAACATGAAAAACCAGTAAGTCCCAGCTTTGGTCAACACCATGCTTGGTCTCATTCAGAGTGACATATTTCTGATCAGGCAGCCCTTGGAAGAGGACTCCCAGGGCTTGAGTCCAGCCATGATGACCTAGTGCTTCACCAAAGCCACTGACACCAGGACAATCTATTTGATACCTCCGATTAGCTGTGAGTCTGAGAGGGAGTATGAATTCATCACAGTCTCAGGGAGAAGGTGGCTTTGTGTCTTCGAGTGTTGCTGGTATAAAAGGAAGAGGTTTTGCCCATAGCACCTCTGCAGGCTCTCTGTCATCAGTGGAGAGAGTGGTGGGCATACACAGGTGACAGCCTTGCAGGAGACTTGACAGAAACTGTGCCATGGAGATAGCAGTCCCTCCCCACAGACTCTCTGAGAAGCTGAAGGAACAGCTCAGACTACAGCCTGAGTTTTTATATGGCTGAATTGTGGTGAGAAGAGTCCTGCACAGTTCTGCACTGTAAAGAGAAGGAAGGCCTGGCATGCAGCTCCTGGTGGAGCAGGCTGCTCCCCAAAGCCTGCAGTACTGAGGAGAGGTCAGCAAAGGGAGATGCTCCCTACTTCTCTCAGACATTCATGTCCCAAATTCCAGAGTCTTTTGGTTACCCATGGAAACACCTAAGCATGGAGGAACAAGGCTGTGGGGCCCTGGCCAGATGAATTTCTATCTCCAGCAACAAGGCAAACTCACTGCATCAGCCATCATTCCAAAAAGCAGTGAGGGCTGTGGTGTCGCCGGCCATGAACTTCTGGAGAATCAGCCTGCCATTGTGCCCCTCCAGTCTGGGAGGGGCACAGCAAACCCAGGCAGTTTAAGAGCTCTGCATGTGGCAGACTGGATCTTCCTGAGGGTCTGCAGTCAAAGTACCACCTCTGGGGCATCTCTGCAAGCCTCCTTTCTGACCCTAAACCATTTCTTGTCACAGGCCTCCTTATGGGTGTCTGACAGCAAGAGCTGCAGGCAGCAGCAGACAAATGAGGATCCCCTGAACAAACTCAGTGTGTACTCTGTACTCCTTTCTGAGCCAGCAGTGCAGTCTGTGAATGCCGCAGGATGACACCTGCCCAATGTTCATCCTCAGCTGAGTGTCAGGCATCACTCACAGCTCCCTACACAAACTGAGAGTGGCCCTGGATGCAACCAGAGAGCACTCAGGGGGTTGCTGCTGCCTCTGAGGGCAGCTGTGCCTGGGCTGGGGTTTGCCTGAGCTTCCTTCTGCAGGAAAGGCAAACACAGAGATTGTTTCTGCTTGAGCACAAGGCAGTGACCTGCTCTGCTGCATCTTGAAGGAGGCTTCTTTCATTTTGTGTCTTTCAGGGAGCATTGTGAGCATGGGACATCCTGAGAATAAATATGCAGAAGCAGAATAGCATGGCCAAGGGTAAGTCCAATCACAGCTACTTCTACAAGGCATTTATAAATGCCAGAGGACACTTGGAGCTTTGTCAGGCTCTCCAGACATGGGTGTCAGATGAAGGCAGCAGAGTCAGAATAAGGGGGCGGGGGGGGGATGGTGAGGCAGATAAGTGCTGTCACCATGAGAACATGGCCATTGCCCTCACAACCGCTTGGTTGTGCTGGGGCTGAGCTTGTGCAAACGTGCCTCTCAACGACTACTGCCAACAGAGGGAGCTGATATCTGGCCTCAAAGGGTATCTGAGCTAATTTCCTCCAGCTCTCAGCACAGCTTGAAGCCTGCAGGCCCTTCTTGCAGAGCAGTGAGTGTGCTGCTGCAGGCAGCCCAATCCTGCGCTGTTGCAGGTCAGTTCAGAATGCAGGGGAAAGATCCTCTAGAAGAAAATACTCACAAAGGCAGTCAGAGAGGATGAGCTGGGAGAGCCAGATTGCTGCAGCAGCCTTTTTCTTCCTGGATGAGCAGTGGATGAGCACAAGTGCTTTTAGAACCAATGCAGGCAGCAGAGCTCTCCTGCCTGGGCTGGCTTTCACTCACAGGCACTAAACCCCTTCTCCTTTCTTTGCTGCTGTTGTGTTTCGAGAAGCTATGGAGCTGTTTATCATGCCATTTATCATGTTGAAATGCCCACAGGATGAGTGGTGAGTGCCAGGAGTCCCAGCAGCTTCTGCAGCTCTTCATTGCCTTCCACAGGGCTGCAAACTGATGATGGGGCTTTCAGGTCACCCCCAGCTCTTTCCTCTGAAACACAGACTAGTGCCAGCTGGCAAACTCCATCATCTGCTCTCTTCAGCTGCTCAGTGAAAGCTCTTCCAGAGCAAGGTGGTTGCTTTTTTTACAGCAGCTCAACATTTCTACAGATTTCACAAGGCCCAATGTTCATGGCCTAGTGTCCTGTAAGTAGCACCCAAGGCAGCAGAGAAATGAGGGGTTGTCATGTAAGGGGCTGAGCTCCTGAGTCTCAGAGGAAGACAGCTGGGCATGGCTTGGCTACGGCCCTCCACAAATGCTCACCGTGTGTTCATCCCAATCTCATGCAACAGCCTGCTGAAGCTCATGGATTTCAAGGGGATGAGGAGTATGTGATGAATGAAATCCTGGTTCAATGGGACCATAAGACTCCAAGCATCATCAACTACCTGGACAGGTGAGTGGTCCTGTTCTTATCAGGTGAAGGTTCCTCTGCATAGTGCAAGCCAAAGGTACTCACTGGCAGAGAAGTGACCTCTTTAGTATTGCTCTACTCTGACACTGCTTTCTTTTCAGCTATCTGGTGGGTGCTGAGCTGTGGCTGGTCCTGGAACACCTGGATGGAGGCTCCCTGGCTCCCTAGAGTGACAGACTGCTGTGTGCTGAACAAAGTCCTACCTCTAACTTGCTAGTTATAGCAGGTGTATTTAAAATTACTGTAAGCTGGGGTTTGAGGTTTTTTATCTTGAAGGTTTTAAATCCTTGAATAATAACAGCAGTCATAAAGTGGCCATATTGATTTCTCAAGTGATACCACACTTTCACAAAGGGATTTCTCAGACTATTTTCCTGTTTCCAGGCAACCTTGCTGAGGAGAAGATAAATTATACATTGTGCTAACAGATTGACATATAACTTTGACAGCTATTTTTAATAAATGTAAATCTAAATTACTGCACCAAACTGCTTCATTCAAAATCTGTGATCTCAGCTACTATAATACCTCTAATTTATTTCTTTTTCCCTTTTTCCTGAGACACACAATCCAGAGAAAGCAATCCAGAACTGTAATTATTGGCATGGTGATATGGGCAGGCATGGTACTTGTTAAAAAAAAACAAACCTCTGACAGCTCCCTCCTTAAAATGGCTGAACTACAAAACGAAATTGTGCAAATATAGACAACTGAAGGCATGAGTGGACTCAATCTGGAGAGCACAGAAATGCTGAAATTCATTTCCTTTCCTCGTCTTTATTCACTTTGGGGCTCACTTCCTATGAAAGTGTGGCCAGTCACAGGGGAATAGCTGTAAGTCCAATGCCTATATCAAACAAAAGTCCCTATTCCCTCCAGCACAGCAGGAACAATCATAAGTAGATGGTTCACTACACCCACATGATTTTGTTTCCTAGGGAGCACACTTACTCTATCTTTCTTGTACCAAACTGCTCCTACTGCCTGCTGCCTTCTTCACCTCTTTTGTGTGTGTGTGTGTGTGCATACACAGCTTGCCAGATAATCCTCTAATGCCTGTTTGCAAAAATAAGGCCTTTCTGACTGTTGCCTTAGATGGGTGGAAGCCCTATTGTTTCTGTTCTACCACTGTCACTGTGTAAAGTCCCATAATTGTTCTTTGTGCCAAACTGGAAATGTGAATGCTTAACCTATGTTGTAACAGTACTATGTGTTGACATAAGTCATTGTTATCACTGGCCAGAAGGATGCTTTTACTTCCAACCTGAAAAGCAAACATTTGCAGGTAACTGAGTGTGAGCAGTCAGGCAGCACCAGTTCCTGATCAGTCTGAGGGGCCAAGCAGGGTGAAACAGGGATCCAGAACCCTAGCTAAGGCTAGGCTTCTCACAGTGTTGATACTAGAACATTGTCTCAGACAAAATTGCTAGCTAGTATAGTATATTATCCTATAGTGAAAATATAATAATGAATCATAATACAATATTTTATTCTGGTGAACACTTCATCCTAGAAGATCATCCATACTATGCATTGTACCTCAGTCCAGGTCTTTGGCACAAGCAGTTGAGTACTAAAATCAGTGAGTTGGATTCAATTCCTTCTGCACTGAAGGCAAAATTCCTATGAAGTAAACCCTGCATGGCTTCTTTAGCACCTGATGACATTTTATATCTTCTCTACACTGATTTGCATAACTTGAAAGTCTAGATAAATAATAAGATAATTACTGAATACGTATGAGCCAATAAGAGCGCTGCTTGGGAGCAGATGTCAGTGAAGATAAAATTCACAAATCTCTGCTGATCTGTTTCTGGTAATGTCATGGTATGGTAGTCTCCCTGGTTTGGGTGTGTAAACTCCCTGTGGTATTTCTGTGGTATTTCAATATCCTACCTTTACTTGAGATGTGTAAGCAGCCTTTGACATATTGAATACCAATCATGCACTATTATATCTATCATGGTTTGGCAGACATTAGCTGCAGGGTCTCCACACTGAATAGTACTTCAGAGACAAAGATCATCTCATTTCTGAATTGTTGTCTGCTGTAATCAGTGACACTAGATGACAGGAAGGTATACAAATCTCCTCTTCCCTCTCCTGTGACAGGTCACAGCTGCAGATCCTGACACTCAGGTGGGTGCCTCAGTTGCTAATGTCAGTTCAGGATGGTTCCTTAGCTGCTGGTGGTTGAATCTGCCTCTGGGATCTCATCACTGCTGATGTTTTAACTCAGAATCTGAATTACAATTTTTCCACCTCCTTTTTCTTTGTTCATGAATAGGCTGTTCATAGTATCAGTGTGTCAACATCTTAATCTTCTCTTTCCTTCTATCTTATGGACACTGGTTTAATTTAATTGCTTCCAAGCAACACAATAAATGAAAGAATGCTTAATATGACCATCATCAAAAGGCACATGATAGCCAGCACATAGAGGGAGGTGATCCTCTCCCTCTACTCTGCTCCGGTGAGACCCCACCTGGAGTCCAGTCCTGGAGCCCCTATTACAAGAGGGATATGGAGGTGCTGGAAGGTGTCCAGAGAAGGGCCATGAGGATGATCAGAGGGCTGGAGCACCTCTCCTATGAGGACAGACTGAGGGAGTTGGGGTTATTCAGTCTGGAGAAGAGAAGACTCCGAGGTGACCTAATTGTGGCCTTCCAGTATCTGAAGGGAGCCTACAAGAAAGCTGTGGAGGGGCTTTTTAGGGTGTCAGGTAGTGATAGGACTAGGGAGAATGCAACAAAACTAGAAATGGGTAGATTCAGTTTGAATATTAGGAAGAAGCTCTTCACCAGGAGGGTGGTGAGTGAGATACTGTAACAAGTTGCCCAGTTTGGTGATAGAAGCCTCATCCCTGGAGGATTTTTAAGGCCAGGCTGGATGTAGCTCTGGTCAACCTGATCTAGTGTGAGGTGTCCCTGCCCATGGCAGGGGGGTTGAAACTAGATGATCCTTGAGGTCCCTTCCAACCCTAGCAATTCTATGTTTCTATAATTCTATGATCTTAATCACACCGAGAGGGAAAGACAGAACTATCTGTTAGGGTCAGTTTGGTGGCTATAGAAACAGTGATTACTCTACCCTCCAATAAAAGCGATATACCAGGCTGCCAAGTTGGCAGGCTGCCAGATGACTGCATGCTAAGACTTACATTGCTGGATTAATGAAAGCAGAACAGAGTTGTAAACCATACATGACATGAACATGAACTCAGGAATGAACACTGTTTTTTAAGAGGTAAGGGAAGATGGGCATCTGATGTCCATGAGTTATCAGAATGTGTGGTACAGAAAGGGATCATGTTAATCATAGCAGAGTATTACGTGCCCTTCATAAAAAGCTATGCTTTAATGTGAGCATGGAAATGAGTAACATATGTTAGTTGCATCCACTGACCTTGGCCATCTTCCAAAGC
Source organism: Colaptes auratus (assembly GCA_015227895.2). NCBI lineage: Eukaryota > Metazoa > Chordata > Aves > Piciformes > Picidae > Colaptes > Colaptes auratus. Next base: position 58,159,341 of record CM026897.1, read on the forward strand.
CCAATAAACTTAAGAGCTGAGGAAACAAACAGCAAACATCTCACTCTTCCTCTTGTTCCCTGGCTCATCCTTATCTTTTGCGAACTGTTTTATGCTTCTTTTTCCTTGCACCACCACAAGCACATACAGGACCCAGCACATCGGCCCCAGAAAGGAAATGCAGCACACGGCAGGAAAGGGCACGGAGTGGGGGGAGGAGAAGAAAACAAACCAAAACAAAACACCACAAACAACCCCCCCAAAAAAAAAAAACAACAGAAAAGCTACACAAAAATTTCTTAACAAGCTTCAAGCTGTGACTGAATCCTCTTCTCATTTATCTCAACATTTTTGTCTCCTGCCAAAACTGACTGTCTCAATTAAGACAGCTGCTTTCATTGCCTCACCTTCTTGCACCACAATGAATGTTACAGTTTAGCGCAAGGGCAAACCTGCCTGCTCCCCCTACACAAAAGTGAGGGTAAGAGTAACACACACACAATTCAGGGCTGAGATAAAGAGATAAGACTTTAATGCAACATCAGATATCATAAGCACAATGAGTAATTACCTTAGTTAATAATCTAACTAATCTAATAATACAACACGTGATTACCTTAGTTTAGCCTATTTGCAGAGGAAGTGCAGTGAAATGCAGGGGGGTAAAACCAGCATAAACCAGAAAACCAAACCTGACTCCCACTCTTTCTGCTCCTATACCTGCAGAAAAGTGACCACACCCAAGAAACTGGAACCCAGAAGCAGCAACCAGAACCGGAAGCAATCTGCACATCAAGCCCCATAATACTTTGCTCCAGTTAGCACTTTCATTTTTGAAGCTGGCATGACCACAGCATGGTATGGATAACAGCAGCAGGTTCAACTCAGTCCATGACAATGCCTGATATCAAAATCACTGACAACCATGTTCTTTCCCAGCTTAAAACAGTAAATATGAATTTGTTAATTGCTCTTAATACTACTGTCTTTTAAATAAGCATCCAAATGTATCTCTCTTCAATATGCATCCAAATGCTTGGGAAGCTCAGCAGGACACTGGTACCAGCATAGATACGATCCAGGTGGGCTGAGTGCTGCATGGCCTCTTGCCTACTCCTTAAGCAATGCTTTGCTTAGACAGACTTCTTCAGTTCAGAAAAGTACAGATACTGTATGGAAATGATATTTCCTTTGCTGCAAAAGTAATTCAGGCAAGCCTTTTTCAAACAACTCTTTTGAGGTTCGTAAGAAAATTATTTTGTTCTTCCATTGCACTTCCTCTCCTGGGATAAAGAGGCCAGTGGGTGGCAGAGCAACACATCTCAGGCCAGGCATCAAGCATCACAGACAGCAAATAGGAAAGCTCAGGGAAAGGCAGAAAGTCCTACACGAAACACGGTTCTTAAATGAATCTGTGTGTTTATAATTCAGACAAAATGAGTATCCAGTTTGTTTCATCATTATTCTGAACTTATTTTTAAATACCTTTTTTTTTTTAAACATAACGTGATTTTTAGACAATTTCTTCCTTTCACATCTCACCTGCTTTGGAGACAAAAAGGCTTAATAGCAGATTCCCTGAGAATCTAAGGCAGAAGAATACTGTAAGATGCCATTGAGGCTTTAACTTTTGAGAGGTTGTACATACAGCCTAGCATGAAGCACACTCACTAGGAAATTGTGTGACCAGTCGTGGTTTTGTGTGCTGAGGCAAAGCAGATGGAAGGTTTTCACAGATGTTTTCTTTCACTGGAGCATTAGACATTAAATTAAGCATTAACATCCCTGAAATAAGTTAAATTTTTGTGTTAAACACTGAAAATTATAAGTTTTAGACACTCTCAACTATATACCTGCAGGAGGAATATTTATAGTGCAAATACACATTCGTCATAGGTACAAAAAACCAAAACAAAACACCAAAACAAACAAACAAAAAACCACCCCACCACAGAACCCTACTCTTGATTCAAGTTTTAGAATCTCTTGCTTTCACTTCTTTACCTCAGGCAGCTGACTTTCTGCACCTCCCAGTTTTCTTTGGAAAATATTTGCTGGAATCACAATCTCTTTTTCTTTCCTTCTCTTGCTTATATAATTTTTAATTGTTCATCCTACTCTTCTTTATCCTGAAATATATGGTACCTGTAGGGTGCTTAGTAGCAAAGAGGCAGAAATTCAGTAGAAAAACTGAACTGGGTGCATGTAGCAGGCTACAATGCTTTTTAAGGGAGTATGAAAAAAGCACCTTGTATTTCCACAAATAAAAAAGACCATTAACTGAGAAGTTTGCTCTGTTTTGAAGGGAAATCAGTATTTCATTGACTGCCCATCAATGAAAATATATCTTTGTAAAACAGCTGCCTAGTTAGAGGTGCAATGACTCAACTCTGATCACTGTGAGTGAAGAATCACTATGAGACATCCTCTACAGAGTAAGTCATATTAATGACCTGAGAAGGGCTACAGTCTAGAAAATAAGCTTCAATGTTCTCTTCTGAGCAGAAGTCTTGTTGTGACTAACAAATCAAATGCACCAGTGTATGGCTGACTTATTTCCATGGGAAGTATACTATCTTAGAGATCTGGAGCAAAGTTTGTATTTTTGAAACCAAGAATTCCCAAGTTTATGTAGCTACAGCTGAAGTCAGCTAGCTACTGAACTCAGCTAACTAATTCAGTAACCTGGATCTTACTTGCCAGAATTTCTAGACTTTTTACTTTAAAGATATTGCAGTTAATGAAGCAAGACTTTGAGGAATACTGTGCTGTCTGCACCTACCAAAATGGTTATTGGCATCCAGGCCACAGGTTGTGAGGAATGCCACAGCCTTTTGCAGGCAACAGGGGGCAACACCCACTGTAGATGTGTGTGGGGTGAGCAGGTTTTTGACCTGCTTAGCTGGTTGGCACAGTTCCAGGATGAAGTGATGGAGCTCAGGGAAGAGGTGAGTAGGTTAAGAAGCATGAGGGAGAGTGAGAAGGAAATCCGTAACTTTCACAAACTGATCTTTACAAATACAGAACAGCAGTCGACTCTTAGTGGAGCAGAAGATTCAATATCCTCTCAACTACAAGGACCCCAGACATCCCGCAGTAATTCACATGTGCAGAATCAGTGGGAACAGGTAGCTACCCAATGACACAAATTATACAAATGGAGCAAAGGTGCTCCTTTAAGAAGCATACCACCCACAGTGCCCTTGCAGAACAGGTATGAGGCTCTGCAGGAGGAACTGGTTGTGAGCGAGGACGAAGGCTCACAAAGTCCAAAAGTGCCACTAGGGCCAGAGGTACCACCAAGGCTGACCTGACTCAGGTTGTTAATTTCATGCTTGCCTGTGACAAACATTGGGACACCTCACCAGAGGCAGAGGGCTGGAGTGCTAGCCAGGGCCCTCCAATTGTTGCCCTGAGGCAAGATGAGGATGAAGCGCTGGGGCACCCAAGGGAATCAAGGGGGATTCACCTAAGAGGGTGACACAGCCAGCCCAGCTGAAGTGCATCTATGCAAATGCACACAGCTTGGGCAACAAACAGGATGAATTAAGGGCCACTGCGCTGCTAGGATGCTGTGACATAGTGGTTATCACTGAAACGTGGTGGGATGAGTCCCATGACTGGAATGCAGGGATAGATGAGTACAAGCTCTTTATGAAGGACAGGCAGGGTAGGAATGGAGGAACTGTTGCTCTCTGTATCAGTGACCAGCTGGAATCAGTGGAGCTCCACCTGGGCAAGGTTGAAGAGCTGGTTGAGAGCATATGGATGAAGATTAAAGGGAAGACAGGTGAAGGTGATGTTACTGTAGGGGTCTGCTACAGGCTACCTGACCAGCAGAACCAAGCAGATGAGGCACTCCACAGGCAAAGAGAAGTGGCTTCACATTCACAGGCCCTTGTCCTTGTGGGGGATTTCAACCACCCTGACATCTGCTGGAGGGACAACACAGCTAGGTAGCAGCATGCCCAGATGTTCCTGGAATGTATAGATGACAACTTCCTACTCCAAATAGTAGAGGAACCCACAAGAAAAGGTGCTAGGCTGGACCTTGTTCTCATCAATAGGGAAGGGCTGGTCACCAATGTGAGGCTCAGGGATAACCTTGGCTGCAGTGGCCATGAAGCAATAGAAGATCCTCAGGGCAACTAGGAGGACGTAGCCCAAGCTTGCCACCCTGGATTTTTGGCATGCAGACTTTCATCACTTCAGGGATCTGCTGGCCAAAGTGTTGTGGGACAAAGCCCTATAGGAAAGAGGGGCCCAGGACAGCTGGCCAGTGTTCAAGGATCACCTGCTCTGTGCCCTGGAGCAAAGTATACCAACAAGGAGGAAAGCAGGAAAGAATGCTAGGAGACCTGCCTGGATGAGCAAGGAGCTCCTGGACACACTGTCACACAAAAAGAAACTCTACAAGGAGTGGAAGAAAGGACAGCTGGAATGGGGACATATCAGGAAGCTGCCCGAGCAGCAAGAGACCTGGTTAGAAAAGCTAAAGCTCAGTTAGAATTAAATCCAGCCAGGGAGATCAAGGGGAACAGTAAACATTTCTATAGGCATATTAATGGTGAAAAGAAGACTAAGGAAGGCGTGGGCCCCCTCAGAAAGGAAACAGATGAACTGGTGACAAGTGACATGGAGAAGGCTGAGGTTCTTCTTTACCTGAGTCTTCACTGGCAAGGGCTCCAGCTACACTCCCAGAATAATGGAAGATAACAGAAGGGACTGGAAGAAGGAACCGCCTGTTGTGAGTGAAGATCAGGTTTGTGACCATCTGAAGAACCTGGAAGTGTTCAAGTCCATGGGACCCAATGGGATACATCCATGGGTGCTGAGGGAACTGGGGGATGAGGTTGCTAGGCTGCTCTCTATTGTATTCCAAAAGTCATGGCAGTCCCCACTGACTGGAAAAGGGGAAACATCACTCCCATTTTCAAGAAGGGAAAGAGGGATGACCCAGGGAACTATAGGCCAGTCATCCTCACCTCTGTGCCCATAAGATCACGGAACAGATCCTCCTGGAGGCACTGCTGAGGCAGATGAATAACAAAGAGGTGATTTGGCACAATCTGCACGGCTTCACCAAGAGCAAATCCTGCCTGACAAACCTGGTGGCCTTCTATGACAAGGTCACAACATTAATAGATGAAGGCTGAACAGCTGACATCATTTACCTGGACCTGAGCATCCTGGTCTCCAAGCTGGTGCAGTGTGGGTTTGATGGGTGGACCATTCAGTGGATAAAGAACTGGCTTGATGGCCATACCCAATTGTGGCTGTCAATGGGTCCATGTGCCAGTGGAGGCCAGTGACAAGTGGAGTCCCTCAGGGATCAGTCCTGGGACCAGTCTTGTTCAACATCTTTGTGGGTGACATGGACAGTGGCATTGAGTGCACCCTCAGCAAGTTTGCTGATGACACCAAGCTGTGTGGTGCAGCAGACACGCTGGAGGGAAGGGAGGCCATCCAGAGGGACCTTGTCAGTCTGGAGAGGTGGGCCCATGACAACCTCATGAAGTTCAACAAGACCAAATGCAAGGTCCTGCATCTGGGTCGGGGAAATCCCAAGCACTGATATTGTCTGGCCGGTGACTGGCTTGAGAGCAGCCCTGAAGAAAAGGACTTGTGGGTGCTGGTGGGTGAGAAGCTCAACATGAGCCAGCAACAGTGTGCACTTGCGGCCCAGAAAGCCAACCACATCCTGGGCTGCATCAAGAGAAGCTTAGCCAGCAGGTTGAGGGAGGTGATTCTCTCCCTCTACTCCCCTCTGGTGAGACCCCACCTGGAGTACTGCATCCAGTTCTGGAGCCCCTATTATAGAAAGGATCTGGAGGTGATGGAGCGTGTCCTGAGGAAGGCCACAAGGATGATCAGAGGTCTGGAGCACCTCTCCTGTGAGGACAGACTGGGGGAGTTGAGGCTATTCAGTCTGGAGAAGAGAAGTCTCCAAGGAGATGTTACTGTGGCCTTCCAGTATCTGAAGGGGGCCTACAGGAAGGCTGGGGAGGGACTTTCCAGGGTGTTAGGTAGTGATAGGACTAGGGGGAATGGAAGAAAAATAGAAATTCATATTGAATTTTAGGAAGAAGTTCTTTACCATGAGGGCGGTGAGGCACTGGAATAGTTTGCCCAGGGAGGTGGTAGAAGCTCCATCCCTGGAGGTTTTTAATGGCAGGCTGGATGTGGCTCTGGGCAACCTGATGTAGTGTGAGCTGTCCCTGCCCGTGGCAGGGGGGTTGGAACTAGATGATCCTTGATGTCCCTTCCAACCCAAACAATTCTATGATTCTATGATTCTATGACCTCGGATGTTCCACTTAACATTAAATATTTCTTGAAGTCCTATGAGCAGGGAGGCACAACTAATTTGTTAAAAGCCTATGTGGTCTGAGTTGCAGTCAAGCTAAAGAATTTTATGCCATCCACTTCCACACTGTAACAACACAGTTAGCCTACTTTACAATGAAGCATATAGAGACTGTAACATGAATCCACAGAAAACAATATTACCTTAAACTTGCATTTATTGAGTGCAGCCTCATTGAAACCACTGGCATAACACAAACTTCCCCCTCCAGCAATCTTGCAGCATATCATCAACTGCTATTGTCAATGGCAAGATATATTCCTATGGCATTTCGGCACTTCTTCTCGTATTCTCTTATTGTATTTTGGCCAGCTAAGGAGCTATGTCTCTCCAAGAGGTGGTGATTATTAGCAATGTTTATAAAAAAGGAAAAATACCTGCTATAAATGGTGTAAAATGGTCTTCACCTACAACTGTAACAATTCTTTAACTCTCCCTATGATCTGCAGTGTCAACAGGATAAACAAAAGTGCCTTTATAAAATGTTTCAGGAAGTTTGCAGTGAGTTTCCTCAAGGCCTTTTGGCTAGCCAGTCTGGAATATTGAACTACCATGCAACACAGAACAGGCTCAGTAGTTTTTGTCAGCTGTGGAACAGACTGTGATTAAAGTCTATTGCAGAGATCCTGTTGAAGGACTGGCAGAAAGTTTTTCCTTGGAACTGGGCAGCAGGATTAGAAGAGGAACAGCCCTAGGATAGCAGTGCACCACTTTGGTAGCTGTTTCAAACCCGAGTTGGGATTTACTTTGTCAAACTACCCATAGTTGATCAGTTTCTTGCCCTTTTTTTAGCATGTGGAATATGATCTGTGGCATTTGCGACCCAGGACATTTGGGCCATGAGCTGATACAAAACGGGTCTGCTAGAGAGTACTAGAGGCTCTTCCTGGGATTTTCTGACCCTTGCATGCAGACCATACATCACAGTCCAGAAGGATTCCTCAAGGAACAGAGACACTAAGAGGACTACTCACAACTGGAACCAGCATTGTGAGTATATTTAGAACCTGCCTAAGTCTTCGAGGGATACCTTCCCATGTTAGTAGGGGAAATATACTACTCTTGGGTCCTATCATTTTCCTAATACTGACCTTTAATCATTTGCACCTGTTCCTGTACTCTGGGAGATACTGTGCAACCAAGCAACAAACCTGTAAATAGTATGTTTCTAAATGTGTGTATAAGTTACACAGGTGGCAGGATTTTTAAATTAATAAAATAATTTCTGTGTTTATTAATTCCCTGCCTGCACCCCTTTATTCAAAACAGACTCCAAGGTCCTTATCCATGGAATTGCTTTCAAGCAGGTGAACCCGTAATCTGTACTGGTGCATGGGATTATTCTTGCCAAGTGTTGTTGAACTTTCATGAGGTTCCTCTCTAATTTGTCCAGCTCTCACTGAATGGCAGCTTTCTGGTATGTCAGCCACTCCTCTCAGCTCTGTATCATCAACAAATTTGCTGAGAGTACACTCTGTTCCTCCATTCAGGTTGCTGATGAAGACATTGAACAAGGCTGGACCCAGTACTGACTCCTAGGGAATACCAGTACCAACAGGCCTCCAGCTGGACTCCACACCCCTGATCACAACCATCTGAGAATCTTGTTTAACCAATTTTCAATTCATAGTTTCATAGTTTCAGTTAGGGTTCATCTCACAGTCCACTCATCTAACCATACTTCCTGAGCTTGCCTATTAAGGATATTAAAGGAGATAGCATCAAAAACCTTGCTGAAGTCAATGTACACAACATCCACTGCTCCCCTCTCCCCACTAGTCACCAGATCATAGAAGGCTATCAGATCAGTCAAGCTCATTTTCACCTTGGTGAGTCCATGCTGACTACTCCTGATAAATGTTTTCTTCTTCCATGTGCTTAGAGATGACTACCAGAATGAGCTGCCCCATCACCTTTCCATGGGTGGAGGTGCAGTTCACTGGTCTGTAGTTACCCAGGTCCTTGTTCTTGCCCTGTTTGAAGGCCGGAGTGACATTGGATTTCCTCCAGTCCCCAGGCACTTGTTCTGTTCTTCATCCTTTATAAAGATGGAGAGCACCTTTATAAAATCATGAGTGGTACAGCAGCAGTATGAGCCAGCTCTCTCAGTACTCATGGGTGCATCCCATCAGTGTCCATGGATTTGTAGGCATTTTTCACCCAAATTATCTCTGATCTAGTTCTCATCAACCAAGAGAGAGTCTTCAGTCCTCCAGGCTGATATTCCCAAGGGCTGAAATTCTGTAACTGCCTTCTCTGCATCCTCTGTTACTAGTGCTCCATCCTCATTCTGCAGTGGGCCCACATTTCAATCTGTTCTACCTTTTGCCACTGATGTCCTTCTTGTTATCTTTTACTTTCTTTGCCAGATTTAATTCCAAGAGGACCTTGGCCTTCCTTTTTATATCTCTGCATACCCTGACAAGGTTCCTATCACACTCCCAATGGCCTCTCCTTTTTGCTACATACTGTAAACTTCTTTCTTCCATATGCATTTATCTAGCACCTCTTTGCTCATCCATTCAGGTCTCTTGCCTCCTCTACTTGATTTTTCACTTGAGGGAATGCACTGACTTTCAGCTTAGAGGAAGTGGTGCTTGAATATTAACCATCTAGCTTGGGTTCCCTTATCTTCTAGAGTCCTAGCCCATGGGACTCTTCTGTGTAGGTCTTTGAAGAGGACAAAGTTTTGAGCTCTGCCATTCAGACAGTTCTTCACCCAGCATACCATGCACCTAATCATGTCGCAGCTGGACAACTTGTTGAGAAGGGTGCTGTGAGGGAGAGTATAGAAAGGCTCCCTAGAATCCAGAAAAACTGCATCCACCAGTTACAGTCCAACACTTAAATCATCTAGAGGATTAGAAATGTGTGACTATGCTTGACTAACATTTCAACCACATTCTTCTGATTTAGCAAAACCCAATTTAAACCCCAATTAATTTATCACCCATCATGTTTTGTTAGGACTTTTTCTGACACTGTGCTGGGAGGAGAGTCTTGCAATATTTTTCCCAAGGTACTTTGATATTTAAGGTTTTTCTCAAGGATCTGTTTAATATCCGATTATCTTTTGTTTGTTTGTTTGTTTTCCTCAAGATTGATGACCAAACATGCTCTCAGCCAATCTTAACACTCACATAAAAGATTTTTGGTTGATGTCAATGCTGAAAGGGAAGATGGTGCATGACTCCAGATGGACAGGAGTTGATGTGATCTCAGGCATGCACGAAGACACTGTGAGAACTGCTGAAACACTGAAGTCCATGACATAATAGGAATGGCCTTTCTGCATTAGCAGTGGACTTCCTTCATCACTACTATCCTCCATGCTCCCTTTGCATTTCTGATCAAACTGCCAAAAGCCATCAGTTTCTTTCATATTTTCTTTCCAGAGTAAGATTTCTGTTCTTCTACCTACTCCTTATCTGCAATACAAATTCCCTGATTGAAGGTAGATTATTAAACTACTGATGAAAGAAGGGCTTAAAAACATAAAGAGCAGCTTTTGTTATGTTACCCTGACCAACACAGTAGAAGCTTCCAGCAATATAAATTTCAATAACGTAACATAGCACCTAATATAGTCCATTATATTTAAAAGACTCATCATTCTCCACAGTGTGCAACTCAACATCTTTCTTAAATTGAGGGGCCCAGAACTAGACACAGGACTCAAGGTGTGGCCTAACCAGTGCAGTGTACAGGGGCAGAATGACCTCCCTGCTCCTGCTGGCCACACTATTCATGATCCAGGGCAAGATGCTATTGGCCACCTTGGCCACCTGGGCACACTGATGGCTCATATTCAGGCAGCCATTAACCAGTACCCCCAGGCCACATGCCTGGAGAGGAAGAGCTACACAGCAGGCCTTGTCCAACACTTTCTAGTCCTGGTACTCATGTATGGTGCAGGGATCCTTGTAAATCAAAAAAGGCAAGATCCTGGCAATGGAAACACCACGTGTAACGTGTCCAGCTTCAGGAGCACAGAATATGGAAAAGGAAACACAGGAAACAAAAGAGGCGCATGCATAGTATTGGAATCATGGTTTAGAGCAAGGCACAAGAGTTGGGGTAAGGGTAGCAGGCCTGTGATTAAAGCCTTAGTTATAGACAGGGCTGGTAATGTTTGTTCTTTTTCTTTTCTTTTTGGTTGTTTGGTTTGGGGTTTTTTCCCCACAAATATCTGAAAATTACAAGGCTTGACTGTCAGCAGGGAAGTAGGCCTGGGCAGAACTTTGCTCCCATGAGGTTGCTGTGGCAAATGACTCAATCAGGAGGATTGATGATGAACACTACAGCATGAAGTCCTGGAAAATCACTGCTCTTTTATGAGGAAGCCGTCTACAAAATTAAAAAATAGAATAGTGACAATACAAAGTAGAAAATATGCTGTGTCCTTTAATTTATCTGGGTATAACTTCATGCTCAAGCTACAGGTTCACCAGAAAAAGCAATTTGTACCAAATAAAGCAGGAACACTGGGGAATAAAGCAAATTATGTATATGGTTTTGATCTCTCTGCAGCAGACCTTTCTTGCACTCATACCACCTTACTCTTCTGAAATAATTTCTGTCCAGAAGGGTTCATACAGAGCACATCTGCCATGATAAGATTTCATATTGATATGTACAAAGAATCTGTGCTTTGTGATAATATCTCTGGAAGGCAAAGCACACATAGTGCTGACATTTTTTCCATCTGCTTGAAGTTTTTTAGCAATTAATAAAATACTGGGGGAGAGGCAAGGGGGAAGTGAGACTGATAAATCTTTAGTGAGAAGTCCCTAACCCAGTGATTGCCTTAGTCCTTGCATCTATGTTGTAAACAATGAATGACAACATTAATGGTATAGAGGAAAATCTCTTGTAGAATATTATGCAGAAACATTGAGGCAAAATGTAAGAGCCTGTAACTGCATAAATAATTTTGTAAGCTACTAGGCCAAAATACCTAGCCAAGAACCAGGCAAATGAGTGCCTGAGCCAAGTGGTTGCTCTAAAAGTGGAAAAATTAAAATTGGGCCAGGATGGTGATAAGGCACAGCTATAGTTATCGTTGCCATGGTTTCTGCTCAACTCTCATGGCAAGTTCTCATAAGACTTTGACACCTCCAGGCATGATGTGTCAGGACAGTCAGGGAACTGCTACAACTCTTGGGATGCTGCCAGCCGGAAGCCTCTGCCACCTTCACTTCTGCTCTGTGTCTCCCAGCTTGTGAAATGACACATTTTCATAAGCCCTGCTGCTGATGTTGATATCATTAAGGCACAAGAACCACCATCCTTGGTCACATGATGATTGAAAATGTGGTTTGCCTTCTGTCATTGCTTTGTGTGCATCTTCAGTGCTTTAGAAGTAGAGATAAATGGTTCCTACAACAGTTTGCAGTAAGCTGTGCCAGTGCATTACAGCTTATAAAGGATTAAAATGCTGAGAGCAGACCTCAGCTAGTCTTCCAGGAAAAAAACAAAACCAAAACCAAAACAAACAAACAAATGAACAAAAAAAATCAGGGTTTAAGTACTAATGTAAAGCTTAGCCACTGCTTTGTGAGCTGAACAAGTAAGGACAGACCCCACTAAGGACTCCCTGTCCTAGCAGAAGCCTACATAGGGACATGACCCCAGCCAATCAGTTTTAACAGGCTTAAGAAGTGCACTGCAAAAGCTGGCTAGTGTGTCAGTGTTCTGGCATGTTGTGTGGGAAGTTGGGCAACCAGCTTGCTTTGTAGGCAGTGCTTTCAGGTCTCATGCACTGCAGGTGGGAGCAGGCTGTGGCTCCTTTGTGGTTCTCCCCCACTCCTTGATACAGGAGTATCTGATTTCTAGGTTTGTCTGTTTGTAATTTTGGCTTTCTGGCCTTCCAGAGAAAAGGCTAGAAGGTCTGGGATGATGCAAAGTTATTCAGTCATTTGAGTTTTTATGAGAAGATTATTCTTATTTGTGGTTTGTGGTTTGGTTTGTGTTTTTTTTTACCTCCAGGTAAGCAGTCTCTGGCAGTGTTAGTAAAGTGAATACACTTCTCTTCCCACATCTTACCAAGGTGTGACTTCAAAAATATGACCTTGCTACTGGCATATGCCTTCCACAATCCAAACCACTAGCAAACATAAGTTACATCAATGGGAATCAGACCATTTTTTAGAAGCAGAGTGTCCAAACTGACTCATGTGAGATTGCTTCCTGGAGACCGTGCAGAGTGGGCACTACATAACAGAATTAATTTGTAGCACAGCACCTTTTATTTAATGGTATACTTCAATGTAAATGTTCATTAGCAACATGTAAATGCTTCTTTGAATGAAAATGAAATGCTGAGAAGCTTATACAAAAAATTCAGGTGGGTAGATGAAGTTGACCCAGTCAGATCCCTAGTGCTGTTGTGTGTCTAGAAATAGATTGGAGGGAACTGTAGGTTCTCTTTCATGACTATTTCTAAAGCATAGCTGGAAACAAAGGGATCTTCTATTATGGCGTTAGATTGAATCAGTTCATTACAAGGCAATTTTTTTTTTCCTTTACTTAATCACAACATTCACAATTTTCCAATTGTTTATTGCTCTAATATAAGCAAACAGCACACAGAATAAACTTCCTCAGCATCTTGGATGACAAAATAATTGCTCCATCATAAAAGGAGATCCAGAAATGATTTTCTGCATTTTTATTGCCACAAATACTGTTCCAAACATCATGGTTACAAGGTCACTACCTCCTGTCTTAAAGACAAGGAAAATGAGTAAAACAAAGTGTCTCAGTGTCCTCCAGTAACTCTGAAGGCTGCAGAACAGTGGCTGAGGAAGCAGGACATGGGGTAGTCCCAAGCAAGAATTCTTGAAAGAGAAGGATGGCAATGGCAGGAGTGCTGGTGGCAAGAGTGCTGGTCCTCTTCTACGCAATAACAGACTACTGGTTGCTATACCAGTGGTATCTGCTCAGCTGCTGACATACTTCTTTTCTTGGGCTTACAAAGAGAGCAAAATTGTCTTCTGAACTTCTGTGGGTGTATGGAAAATGTCTGTCTGCATTAATTTTGTATCTTAAAATAAGAGAAAGCTTTTGATTATGGTACAGGATATTGTTTCTGGGAGGAAGAAAATAAAATCTTTCCTATTTTAAAACTGAAGATCTGTGATAATATGAAAATACAAACAGCTTTATGTATAAGGCTCCATGCACTATTACATTTTTTAAAATGCAACTATGTTGGAAATTCATAATAATTTTAGTTGAGGGAGACTACATTTCCTGGTAACAGCTGTACTATGTGTACTTACAGATGAAAGCATACCCATGTTTTAGTGTTAAAACACTCTACCAGCCTCACTTTAATTGCAAAATTATCTTAGCATAAAAAAACAAACCAAAACAACAACAACAACAAAAAAACTAACCAAAACTTACACAAATATTTCACTTTATATGATCAAACTGCTAAAAACTCTCAGTAGACAATATTTGAAGCTATGTACAATGTTTGTGATAGCATTTAAAAAACAAACAAACCACTGTAACTTGTGCTTCCCTGAAGAGATCTAAACACAACTGATCTTCTCAAAAAACAGAAATAAAAAAGTATGCCTAAATACTAGCTCAGACAAAGTGCTGTTCTGTTTGTAGCGTGACAATAAGAATATTAGAATCACAGTATTCACTTAATTTGATAGAGTATTGAATATTAATGCAGACTGCACAATGTAGGAAACAGAGGCAGCATTTGGCTGGATAATTCACTCAGATATACTTCTGCAAAAAGGATTATTCAATAACTCAGAAAAGAATATCAATTGTTTACATGCAAATTAATTCTGCCTCAGTCTCTTAACTGAGCAAGTTTGACACAATTAATTCAATATTCACATTCCAAAATAAGGACTTGTGAAGAGAGTTGAAGTACTCTTTCATGACCCTGCACAGCAAACCAGAAGAGAAGTCAACAGCTCTAAATCCCCAAGGTAAATCCTCACTCAAGCACATCTGGGACTTGTCCTGGACAGTTTCTCTGTGTACTTTTGTATCCAGCTGTCCTTTTTCTAGCTGTTCAATCTACTGTTAGATCTATAGTTACCTTGCACTGCGGAGATCATTTGCTAAGAAAGCTAACACCACATTCTGAGACCTGCTCAGAGAGTCAGCCTTAAATCAACTGTCAAGTCTGGACTCACGAAAAAATATTTTCTGTCATCATTGGCAGCACCTTTGAGGAAGGGGTGTGTTAGTTACACTGCTGTGTTTTGCTTCTTGGGCAACAAATGCCTCATACCATGCAACCAACTGGATGTGCAAACCAGCAGTCTTGCTGCATATGGCAGCCCCTCCCATCCATTCCCTCCAGGGAGGTGCAGGAGTACCTGTTTGCAAGTGTCAAGGAAACATGCAGGCCAAACTTTTCACGGGAGGCCTCACTGACCTAGCAGTGCAGCTCTGCTGGCCAAGGTTAACCCTGGAGGATCAAATGCGTAATAATTGCAAAGAGCAAATCTTATTCCACCTTCATTTGTGCCATGAGCTACCAAACAACAACTCTTAGAGTTCTTTTAGAAGCAGGAAATAGTTTTTCATAAAAAGGCAAGCCTGGATATGTCAGAAAAGCAAAGCAAATGCTAAGTTTTCTGCCTGCCTATTTAAAAGACCTGCACTTGGTGCTATGTTTTACGTTCTTCTGGACCCATACAAGTACAGTGGTTTGCTTTCTTTCCTTATCGAAAGAAGCACAAATTCAACATCAGATTTTAAGCTGTGGGCTTTAAGCCATAAAAAATTTTGAAACACATTGTGAATTGTTACAGCAAAAATATGATGCCTTTTCCTCCTGCAAATATGCGTTACAATCTTTCCTCAGGCTACAAGCAAACATGAACATGGGGCTCTGATCCTGTTTTTCCTCTTTTGCATACATCACAGAGCTGTTTCAAACCAGCATGACTAGCAACTTACACTAATGGAACCAAATGCCAGAAAAAAAAATGGCAGTTTGTAAAGGGCAGGATGCAGCTGTGGTGAAATGACCTGGAGAAGGGAAAGTAAGTTAGCAAGGAGGGTGGAGGTACAGTGGGAAGGATGTAGAAAGTAATTGCTTGTCTGTGCCTTCCATAATAAACGTCTAGTCCTTTTCACAAATCAATAACCAGATTCACACAGGTTGTTTTTTCTATCCTTTATTCAGCATCTGAACTGTAACAATCTGTGCTGCCAGCAATACTGTAAACTGGTTTAAATTACAAAAACTGTAGAGAATTTCCTTTCAGAATCAATCAATCACAGAATGTATCTGGTTGGAAGAGACCTCCATAATCATCCAGTCCAACCTTCAACCCAGCACTGAAGGGTCAACATTAAGACTGCACAACCTGGTTGTGACCCCGTTGCAGAACCCAGCACTTGGCCTTGTTGAGCTTCATACAATTAGCCTTGGCCCATGGGTCTAACCTGTCCAGATCCTGTAGCAAAGCCTCCCTACCCTCTAGCAGATCAACACAGCCACCCAGCTTGCTGTCATCTGCAAACTTTCTGGGGCTGCACTCAATCCCCTCATCCAGATCAATGATGAACAAATGCATACTCTCAGCTGTACCTTTCTCATACATGGTTACATGCTAAAGTCTAACCCTGTCACACCACACCTAGTCTCCTAAAAATGGAAAGCCACCAAGAACTTTCTATCACAGTGGTAACCAAAATGCTGACATGAGTATCTAAGTCTTTACACACTTCACACACACACTAGTGGCTGTGGCATGCAATAATAACTGACTTTTTTCGTGTGCAGATCAAGGCCAACCCTTCGCAGAGCTACCCTGCAAACACTTTGTCCACGTAAGACTCAGACTACAGGGCACAGTATTTTCAGCAGGTGAAAAGAAGCAGGTACATACATACAAATTCTGCCTGGTAGCATTTAACTGCTGCAAACATGAAATCAGGTGACCTCTGCATCTGGACATTAAACAAACTTGGTAGCGATTTGCTTGAGTGCATCAGTGCTTTACCTTGATTTCTTATCTCCTGGACAAACTATAGGACCCATGTCTGGCCATCCAGAAGCTACATATGCATCAAATTAGGTGAGAGCTGCTTCATTATTGACTGTAGGATGTTGGAGAATGGCTTAAATCTAAGGGACATGACTCTGTGGAACAGCTACTTGAGCAGAATGTGTAGGCCTTACTCCATCTTGTTGTTTACTGCTCATAGTTAGCTGACTTGCTGAAGCAGCAAGGTCACTATGGCTTCGTAGCTGTTCTCGCAGCTGTGTGTTTGTAAGATAACTGGATGGGAAAGGAACAGCTAGGTAAGATAATTGGATGGGAAAGGAAGAGCTAGTGAGAAGGGAGTTTTCTTGGAATGTACACAGAGCCTTTGATATTGTACACAGACCTAATTGCAGGTGGGCTGGATATTATAATGTTGCCTTCAGTCAGAGACCACTAGAATAGTGACGCTTGTGCATACTTAGCTGAGATGCTATATAAGCTGTGTATCCGGGCAATAAAGTTGAAGCGTGCTTATCAATCACACTGATTGCTGCTGTCTTCCCTCGCCGCTCTCCGATAGTAGGATTTAAAAAAGACAAGTGAAAGAAGCTGCTACATTGTGTATTCTAGAATTTATTTGACTCTCAGTTTCATGCTGTGAAAGATCCAAGGTTGATAACATACATAACTGCAATACTCACACAGAATCACGGAATGTTAAAAGTTGGAAGGTATCTCTGGGGATCATCTAGCACAGCCCCATCACCAGAGCAGGTTCACCTAGGGCAGGTTACACAACAGAGTGCAGGCAGGCAGAGATGGATACTCCACCACCTTTCTGGGCAGCCTGTTCCAATGTTCCACCACCTCCAACATAAATAAGTTCCTCTTCATGTTTAGATGGAAATTCCTATGTTGCAGTTTGTGTCCATTACCTCTTCTCTTGTCACTCTGCACCATGGAAAAAAGACTGGCCCCATCCTCCTGACACCCACCCTTTAAGTATTTATAAACATTGATGGGATCCCCTCTCAGTCTCCTCTTCCCCAGGCTAAAATGCTTCAAGTCCCTCAGCCTTTCTTCATAAGAGGGATATTCTAGTTCCTAATTATCTTCATAACCATTTGCTACACCTTTCAAGCAGTTCCCTGTCCTTCTTGAACTGGGTAGCCCTGAAGTTGATGATATACTCTAGATGAAGCCTCACCAGGGCAGAGTAGAGGAGGAGTAAAACCTCACTTGACCTGCTGGACACACTCTTCTTGATTCATCTGAGGATACCATTGGCCTTCCTCCTCCCGAGGGCACATTGCTTGCCCACGGTCATCCTATTGGTGACCCAGACTCCCAGACCTTTTTCCACAGTGCTGTTTTCCAGAAGGTTACCCCTCAACCTGTACTGGTACATGGGGTTGTTCCTCCCTAGGTTCCAGTACTCTTCACTTTGTTGTACTCTATAAAGTTACTCCCTGCCCAACTTGCCAGCCTGTCTGGGTCATACTAGATGGCAGCACAGCCTTCTGGTGCATTAGCCACCCCTGCCCGTTTTGTACCATCAGCAAACTTGCTGGGTTACATCCTACCCCTTCATCCAGGTTGCTGATGAATATTATTGAACAGGACTGGACCCAGTACTGACTCCTGGGCAACACTGCTTGTTATGGACTTCCAACTAGACTCTGTGCCACTGACCACAACGATCTGAACTATCTTTCAGTTTCCAATCCACTCCACCGTCCATTCATCTAATCCACACTTTCTAAGATTACCTAATGATGATGGGGGGGATGGTGCAAAAGCCTTGATGAAATCAAGGTAGAAAATGTTCACTGCCCTCTCCTCATCTATCCATCCAGTTGTGTTCTCATAGAAGGCTATCTGATTAGTCAGTCATGACTTTTCCTTGGTGAATCCATGTTGACTACTTCTGATAACCTCAATTTCTTCCACACATTTTGAGATAATGCCCAGAATTAGTTGTTCCATTATCTTTCCAGGGATGGAGGGGAGTTTCCTGGGTCTTCCTTCTTACCTTCTTGAAGACTGCAGTGACACTCACTTTCCTTTAGTACTTAGGCAACTTGTCTGGTCTCCAGGAGCTTTCAAGCTGGAGCTTGCCCCAGCAATGACCTCTGCCAGCTCTCACAGCAGTCACAGGCACATCCCCTAAGGACCCATGGACTTGTGGCTATCCAGTTTATTTAACTGATCTCTAACTTGATCCTCCTCAACCAAGCAAAAGTCTTCCTTTGTCCAGACTTTCTCTGTTATCTCCAAAGTCAGGGAGACTCCTGAGGGCTGACCTGAGCAGCAAAGACAGAAATGAAGGCATTTAGTAACTCCCCCTTCTCTGCATTCTCCATTACCATGACACCTGCCTCATTCAACAGCACACTACACAGCCAATATGGATTTAGGAAGGGCAGGTCCTGCCTCTCCAACCTGATCTCCTTCTATGATCAGGTGACCCGCCTGGTGGATGTGGGGAGGCCTGGGGATGTGGTCTACCTGGACTTCAGCAAGGCCTTTGACACCGTCCCCCACAGCAAACTGCTGACTAAGCTTTCAGCTCGTGGCTTGGACAGCAACACTCTGTGCTGGGTTAGGAAATGGCTGGAGGGCTGGGCCCAGAGAGTGGTGGTCAATGGTGCCACCTCCAGCTGGAGGCCAGTCACCAGTGGCATCCCCCAGGGATCCATGCTGGCTAGGCCTGAGCCCCTGGCCATCCTGGAAGTGCTGTGTGATCGCACTCAAGATGACCTGTGCCATCATCTTGCCTGGCACTGAGGTCAGGCTGACAGGCCTAGAATTCCCTGGCTCTTCCAACTGGCCCTTCTTGTGGATGGGCACCACGTTGGCCAACTTCCAGTCTTCTGGGACCTCTCCAGTGAGCCAGGACTGTTGAAAAATGATGGAGAGCGGCTTGGCCAGCTCATCTGCCAGCTCTCTCAGCACCCTAGGATGGATCCCATCCGGTCCCATGGCCTTGTGGGGGTTCAAGCGGCTGAGAAGTTCTCTAACAATCCCATCCTGGAACAGAGGAGAACCATGCTGCTCCCTGGCTCCTTCTGCCAGCTCTGCAGGCCAGCTGTCTGGAAGATGTTCTGCCATGCTAGTATAGATTGAGGCAAAGAAGGCGTTAAGTACCTCTGCCTTTTCTTCATCCTTTGTTACAACATTCCCCTCCATGCCCACCAAGGAGTGGAGGTTGTCCTTGCCCTTCCTCTTGCTATTAATATATTTATAGAAGGACTTTTTGTTGTCCTTCACAGCAGAGGCCAGTCTGAGCTCCAAATGTGCTTTTGCCTCCCTAATTTTCTTCCTACAAGACCTAGCAACTTCCCTAAACATTCCATGGGTTGCCTCACCTTTCTTCCAAAGATGATACACCCTCTTTTTTTCCCGTAGTTCCTTTAGAAGTTCATTACCCATCCAGGCTGGCCGTCTGCCCCGGCTGCTCATCTTCCAGCACGTTGGCACAGCCTGTTCCTGTGCCTTCAAGAGCTCTTCCTTGAAGCAGGTCCAGCTCTCCTGGACCCCTTTGTTTTTAAGGGCTGTTTCCCAAGGAACCTTCTGAGTTAGTTCCTTGAGTAGCCTGAAGTCTGCCCTCCGGAAGTCCAGAGTGGAGGTCTTCTTGCTGCCCCTCTTAGCTTGGCTGACTACTGAAAATTCAATGATCTCGTGGTCACTGGTGCCTAAACACCCTCCGACCACCACATCACCCACCAGCCCTTCCCTGTTGGTGAAGAGGAGGTCAAGCATAGCCTTACCCCTGGTAGGCTTGCGCAGAACCTGGGATAAGAAGCTGTCCTCCATGCACTCTAAGAACCACTTAGATTGCCTCCTTTCTGCTGTGTTGTGATCCCAGCAGATATCAGGCAGGTTGAAGTCGCCCATGAAAACAAGGTCAGGCGATCTTGAGACAGCCTTAAGCTGCCTATAGAATGCTTCATCAACATCTTCCTCCTGGTTGGGTGGTCTATAACAGACTCCAACCAGGATGTCTGCCCTGCTAGTCTTCCCTCTAATTCTCCCCCACAAGCACTCAACCCAGTCGTCCCTGATCTCTAGCTCAAAATCATCAAGTTCCTCCCTGATGTACAGGGCCACCCCTCCACCCCTTCTTCCTTGTCTGTCTCTCTTGAAGAGCCTGTAGCCATCAATTGCAGCGCTCCAGTCATGTGAGTCGTCCCACCATGTTTCCGTGATGGCAGCTACATCATATCTTTCCTGCTGCAACAAGGCTTCCAGCTCCTCTTGTTTGTTGCCCATGCTTCGTGCATTAGTATACATGCACTTCAGCCGGGCTGCTGGTTTTGCCCCTGACTCCAGCTTACCACCCTCAGACTCCTGTCTGGGGGGACTGGTTTCAGCCCCTTCCCCCTTTGAAGCTAGTTTAAAGCCCTGTCAATGAGGCCTGCTAATTCCCTTCCCAGAATCTTTTTCCCTTTGGAGGACAGGCCATTCTCGTGTACTGTGACCTTCCCCCTCCTCTGGGACAGATGTACTCCATCTGTTACCAGCTGACCTGCTGCAGTAGAAAGTTTTTCAAGATCGAAAAACCCAAAATTCTTCTGACTGCACCAGCCTCTAAGCCACTTGTTGACTACAGCTGCTGTCCTGTTCCTTCTTGTATTCCCTCCTGCATCTAAAGGTATAGACAAAAAAATTATTGGTGCACCTGACTCCTCCACCAGATCCCCCAGGGCCTTGAAGTCATTCTTGATAGCCCTGGGAGTTCTGGTTGCAACATCATCATTCTCTAACTGCATAACTATTACGGGATAGTAGTCAGAGGGCTGCACCAGACTGGGCAGCCTTCTGGTAACATCGCTAACTTGAGCTCCTGGGAGACAACAAAGTTCCCTGTGAGTAGGGTCTGGCCGACATATGGGGCCTTCTGCTCCCTTCAGGAGGGAATCACCAATAACAATTACCCTCCTCTTTTTTTTAAGGGAGCAAGTCTTGATGCCAGGGGAAGGCTGCTTCACCTCAGGCTGCTTCACCTTGGGCTGTTTTGCCTCAGGGAAAACCCCAGCTGGTGTGTCCTCCTGCATTAGAATCACCTCCCCCTCGATCTCCAGTGCCCCATACTTGTTTTCCAAGGGCAGTGGGGAAGGTGAGGGGAGGCGAGGAGGTTTGAATTTGTGTCTTTTGAGAGGAACCTTCATCCATTCCCCTCTGTTTTTTGGATAACCAGCCTCTGCAGGGGGAGCCTGCAGAGCCTGGTTACTCAAGTTGGTCTCCCTTCTACAATCCCTGACACCTCTAAGTCTAGTCACCTCATCCCTCAATCTGGCCACCAGGTTAAGCAGATAGTCGATCTGCTCACACCTGGTGCAGGAGTTGTCCCCACTACCCTGCATCTCAAGTGCCAGGCTCCAGCACTCTCTGCAGCCATATGCCTGGACACCCACCTCTTGCTTATGGCACATGCCTACCTGCTTGTATTCCCCCTCAGTCTGAGTCGAGACTGATTTTTTGAAGGAGCAACTGCGGCGCGTTCCCACCATGCCTGTCCTGCCCGCCTGGCCTGCGGGGCAAGATTTAGCACAAGTGCGGTGGCACGTGCCGGGCGAGAGATGGCGGCAAGACTCCCGCCGGAGCAGAGGCTGCTGGTCGCGGCGTGCTCCCGAGCAAGACTCCCGCCGGAGCAGAGGCTGCTGGTCGCGGTGTGCTCCCGAGCAAGACTCCCGCCGGAGCAGAGGCTGCTGGTCACGGTGTGCTCCCAAGCAAGACTCCCGCCGGAGCAGAGGCTGCTGGTCGCGGTGTGCTCCCGAGCAAGACTCCCGCCGGAGCAGAGGCTGCTGGTCGCGGTGTGCTCCTGAGCAAGACTCCCGCCGGAGCAGAGGCTGCTGGTCGCGGTGTGCTCCCGAGCAAGACTCCCGCCGGAGCAGAGGCTGCTGGTCGCGGTGTGCTCCCGAGCAAGACTCCCGCCGGAGCAGAGGCTGCTGGTCGCGGTGTGCTCCCGAGCAAGACTCCCGCCGGAGCAGAGGCTGCTGGTCACGGTGTGCTCCTGAGCAAGACTCCCGCCGGAGCAGAGGCTGCTGGTCGCGGTGTGCTCCCGAGCAAGACTCCCGCCGGAGCAGAGGCTGCTGGTCGCGGTGTGCTCCCGAGCAAGACTCCCGCCGGAGCAGAGGCTGCTGGTCGCGGTGTGCTCCCGAGCAAGACTCCCGCCGGAGCAGAGGCTGCCGCGGGGTGCCGCCGGCTTTGAAAAGCACCGGCAGTGACGTGGAGAGCCCGAGCGATCCCAAGCAGCAAGCACGTGGAGAAACGGCCGCGCCGAATCCAGCCGAGTGCCGAGAGCCCGGGGGTGCCCTGCCGATCCCGTAGGTTGGAAAGCAGCTGGTGTTCCCGAGGCTGCTGGTCGCGGTGTGCTCCCGAGCAAGATTCCCGCCAGATCTTGACATCCCTTGCCAGGTTCACTTCCAAGTAGGCCTTAGTTTTCCTCATTTCATCCATGCATATTCTGACAGCATTCTTGCAATCTTCCCAAGTTGTCATCCCCTTCTTTCATGTGAGCTATTTCAGAAGCTCCCTGATCAGCCATGGAGGTTTCTTGCTTCCCTTGCCTGTTTTCTTGCTATTAGAGATACAATGATTCTGAGCTTGGAGGAAGAGGTTCTTGAATATCAACCACCTCTCTTGAGCTCTTCTACCTTCCAGAGCCTAACCTGAGGGATTTCTCTAAGTAGTTTCTTGGAAATGACATAGTTGGCCCACCTGAAGTCCAAGTTGCAACCTTACCTGTTTTTTTGTGCCTCCTACCCATGATCCCAAACTCTACCCTTATGATCACCACTGCCAAGGCTGCCCCCACCCCTAATGTCTTCCAACAGTCCCTCCTTGTTTGCCAGTACTGGGTCCAGTAGTACACCTCTCCTTGTTGGCTGCTCCACCGCCTGAGTCAAAAAGTTATCATCAATACACTGGAGAAACCTCCTGGACTGTGCATGCCTGATTGTGTAGCCTTCCCAGGAGATATCTGTGTGATTAAAGTCCCACATGAAAATCAAGGCCTGTGATTGTGAGGCTGCTTTAAGCTGTCTGTGGAAAGTCTCACCCACTTCTCCATACTGATGAGGTGGTTTGTAGTAAGGAACCACAAGGGTATTTCATGTTAGCCTGCCCTTTAATCCTTACCCACAAGTTCTCAGCTCAATTTGTGGTCAAGGACATCGGCTTCCTATGAGGCAAATATGTTTCCAAGAGCTGTAAATAGATTATACCTTTGGAATGACTGTAAAACGTCAGGGAAAAAAACAGTCAGGTATCTGGTACTGTCAAGAAATGCAAGGTCACTCTAATGAACTCTGTTACCAGAGGAAATCAGAGATCATAATTCATCATTGTTTTCTGGAAACAGTGACTGAAATAGCAGAATTAAAATTGGGAAAGGCACAACACGTTTTCTATTATAATTTTTACAGAAAATGCCTTCAGTGTTCTCCCTGATTTCTAGGATCACTGAAAAGAGGAAGATGATCTCAGGCCAAGGCTCCACATTCCTTGATTGCAGATTTGATAGACGGAGGGCACTTTTTAACTCATGGTCTAAAGTTGGAAGTAGGAAGCACAGGGCTGCACAGGGCTGTACCAGGCTGTCCCTCTGCCTCTGATCTCTGGATCAGAGCCTCAGCTGACTGGACAGAGTCCAGATGCCAAGAAGTGGCTGAGGCAGAAGGAACATCAAGCAATCAAAACCAGAATTGCTATGGGAAATGAAGCAAGATGAATAGAGAGGAGTGGGATCAGTCAAATGGGGTGAAAAGTAAGTAAGAACAAATACACTATAGGAATGAAAGAACAGAGTTTAAAATGAAGGAATGTTAGGCTCCCTTAGATAGTACACCTGTAATTCCACAATGAAGAAATCACAGTCAGGAAGGGTACATGTTCCTCCCTGAAAGATTTCAGGATGCCCCTACCTTGCTGAGAAACAAGAAAAGTACTTCAGACTGTAAAGAACTGCAGCCTACCTGGCACAGCTATTTACAATATTTAACACATAACTAGCATAGCAGATACAACAGACCCCAATGTAAACAAAATTGTGTGAACAAAATCTTTCTTTTACCAGTTTCACATTAGCGTGAGGAGGAAAGTATTGTTTGAAAAATAGAGCTGTGAATACACTGGAATGCTCAGCAGTGAAGTATGTTAGTATTTCCCTAGAAGCAAAACACTTGGTTCAGGCACAGTCACTACATTACTCACATCTTTGGCCTCTGTGTTAACACCATAAATGAAAGTGTGAAGTGTGGACGTGGCTTGCACACTGTACAATGGCAGAACTAATGTCTAACTTCCCATAGGACAGGTTACATCCTTAAATTCTTTCCTTTTCTTAGAAAAACGTATTTTAGAAGGATTAAGTGACATTTCCTTATTTTCTGTGTTATTGCAAAGCTAAGCCTTTCCATTATCAAAACTGTGTAACTGCCAAAAAAACTCAGTGGGTGTACGGTCACCCAGCACAAAGCAGTTTGAACCGCAGAGTGCAAAAGTAGATGGTCTTTCCCCCATGACTCACACTGGAGCTGGTGGGACCATTTCTGCAGTCTTTCTTTTCACTGCCATGAAGAGTGGAAGGGCAGAACCCGTGCTAGCAGTGCTTTTTTTGTATAAACAAGTCACAGAGAAATAAAGACCATGATTCATGGAGGTTGCTAGGATACCTGAATTGCGTAGACTAGGTGTCATGCACAGGAGTGCAATCTCTGAATGTACAGTAGGATTTCCTTCTGCAGCCCACGTGCAGACACAATTTCAACACTATAAAATGTATTATGATGTGTATTAAAATAATACTTACATTATGGTATGTGTTAAAACCCACCTGTCTAATAATATCTTAATTTACTGACCCCTAATCGGTACCAAATGCTGCAGTGGTGTAGCAAAGCCATATAGTGTGGATTATATTGCTGATTTTAAGCATGAGGGTCCCATTTGTCTTCTCCTTCTACCAAAGTAAAGATGCCAGAAAACTCTTCAATTTCAGTGGCAGTTCTAGTTAAGTGCAACACCATAATGGAATTCAGGTTTTGGATTGCCTTGTGGTCTCAGAGAAACTAGAGCCATGTAAAGCAGACTAAATGATGACTTTTAGCAGTCAAAGAAATGGATAATGCTTCCTAACCCTCATGGCTACTTCCAGTCCCTATGGTGTTTAATGGGGAATGACAAGGCTTCTCCAGAATACCCAGAACAACTAGAAAGTGCTGTAACATGGATTAATTCTTTGTTCAAACTTATTAGCTGCTAAATTCCTATGGAATCTTACTTTCTTCCCTGTTCTGTTCAATAAGACTTTCCATAGAAAAAACCTACACCTTTACTGCAGCCTACACAGATACAAGGCAGAGTAAATCTGTATTGTTTAACAGGAGGTGAAATTGCTACTTTTCTTTTGTTGGTGGGAAATCTCTGCTGCATAAATTCCCAGGATTGCTATGAAACAAAAATCAGTTCATACTAAGTGCAGCTTGTTTCAAAAAAGTATCATTGTAAGTTAGGCTTAGCTAGCAGCAAACGAAGTACTCCAGAGTATTCAGTCTCTCCCATAACTACCAGCCTTAGAAGAACACAGATTTATGGATTTATGCCTGCCATAAAATTATTGCTTACAGTAACAGAACAGGTGAATTTAGCTTCCAGTGATTAGTGATTAAAAGCATAATAACAAAAAAGCCTGTGGTGGTTTGGCTCTGGCCTGGAGGCCAGATGCCCACCAAAGCCATTCTGTCACTCCCCCTCTTAAGTGAACAGGGGGAAGAAGGGAAAGAAAATATAACAGAAGCCAGGAGTAAGATAGGAGCAACTTAATAACACTAATAAGCAAACAGCATTAGACCACACAGAAGCAAAAAGCAGAGAGGGAGCTGTTAGTCTCTCTTCCCATCAGCAGGAGGATCGGTCTTGGGAAGCAGAGCTCTCTAAGCTTGGTGGTTCCTTGGGAGGATGAACGCCATGGATGAAACCCCACACTTCCTTCTTTCACTTCATTCTTATACCTGAGCTGATGTCATATGGTATGGAATACCTCTTTGACCAGTCTGAGTCAGCTGGCTCAGCCGTGTCCCCTCCCAAGATTTTGCCTACCCCTCAATGTACTCTTGGGGCAGGGAAATATTGAAAGGACACAGCCCGGATACTGGATTCAGACGTAGCCAAAACACTGCTGTGTTATCAACTACTGCTGCAAAAACCGCAGCACTAGAAAGACGCTGTGAGGAGAATTAACTCCAGCTCAGTTCAACCCAATACAAAGCCCCATCAAAAAAACAACCCTCTGAAAAAAAACAGTGTGAAGTTACCTGTCCAAACACATAAGAAGAGCTATGCTTATTTTAAACTCCATTAGCAACACAAAGGGATAGGAGAAGCTGACACCCTGCTGACACTGGCAGCAGTACTAAGGATGCAGCTCACTTAGAAGGGCCGGGGCTCCAGCCAGAGGGCCTGCCAGCAGGAAAACTACTAGCATTGTTTTCAAAGTAAGAGGAGAAAATAAATATTAAAAGCAAATACCAGGCCAAAAAGGTGCATGAGAGAAACCCTGTTCCTCATGCAGCAAGAGCTCTGAGACCCACTTTCACTTCTCCAGCGTTATGAAAGTATAATTCAGTCACTCTCCATCCAGTGAGTGTTGCAGTTTCTGTGAGTACCAATTATGTGGTAGAAGCTTTGTCTGTGGGACAGAGGCTTTTGATTAAATTAATAATTTATAGGCAAGATACTTGAGAGAAGCAAAAATTTGACAAAGACTGCCACATCTCAATATGCCCAGTTAAGATTTCCCTCTTTATCTTCTTGCTATGAATGCATGGTAATTATGAATATTTAATAGGCAAAATGATTAATAAAACTATTAATAACTTTATTTTTAAAATCCTGTGGAAAATATTAATCTAACCTATTTACTGGTTCAAAGTATTCGGTTGTGGAACAGATACCTCACCAGCAGGAACACATAACAATTTAAACAATATTAGCAAAAATCCAGAAACAACAAAGAGTAACTTCAACTGTAAAGAGAGAAGAAGAACATCGGCAACATGCCGGCTTTGCCCACAACAGGGGGAACTCTAGAATTCTCTAGAGCAGCAGACCCTTGAACAGATGCTTATAAAAACCAAATGCTGTGGATTATTCACTGCAAATCACTTCAGCCCAGTACATTCAGTCGCAAGGTTTGTAATGCACAGACCATGGTACCCCGCGGCACGCCTGGGGATTTAAACACCACCACAAAGGCGTCAAACAGGTGAAAGCTGCAGGAATGCAGTTTCACTTTCTGTTGGCTTCTGCAGCTTGTTGCTGAGGCACACACAGGGTTTCTCTCTGACAGCTTTATAGCTGAATGCTTTGTAGAAAAGCGGTTGCTGCCAAGGGCAGGGCTCGTCAGCTTTGTAGCTTTGCCTGTTTGGAGAGGTTCTTCCAGGGGCAATCTTCACAGTGGTTCTTGTTGTTTCTTCCAATAAAATGAAACTGTTCTGGGGTCTTGGCTTCTCCAGGGTTCGTCTCTTGGTCTGGCATAACATGTCTGTCTGCTCCTGGGCTTTACAACACGTTACAGCGAGGGGCCTTGCAGTCTTTCTGGGTAAACTGAAGCACAACTTGGATTCCAAATTGCAGGGTAAGCAAGGCTTGGCTTGCTTAAGGGTTAAGGCTTGTGGCTCCTCCCAGATCTTGGAGGCAAGGCAAGGCACTCACTCTTTGGGCTAGTATTTATAGATTTCACAAGACAATGATGGGCAGTGACAACGATGATTAAGAGATAGAAACCTGATATTTTAACCTATAGAATCAGTTTTCTCCAATTATGGCCAAAGGCACACACACCTGGGCCACTTGGACCCCAGGGCATGTTCGGACAAGCCTGGGTAAGGTGGGCAATCTCCTAAAAAAACAGACCTCCCCCTCCTGCTCCACCATCTGGTTCAGGGCATTTTTGAGACTTTTGTCCCTTCAGGACACTTCTCACCTTCAGGACACCCAACACATGCTAAGGTTTGTTTGCAGGAAATGGGTGCCGCAGAGCTGCCTGAGTAAGGTCAGCACTAAACACAGGTTACAAGGTCCCCAACCACCTTCCCAAAATGACCCAATGGTGAGCAATGCCTGGTGATCTAATTTCCTATACATGTATGCAAAATATAGCAAAAGTATGGGATACCAGTATTTCAGTACCTGACCAGCCTGACTTTTAAACAGAAGGGCATCCTTTTCTTATCCTTTCTGCATGTTGAAGGGAAAAGCACTTAGAGTCCCATCTCTTGTGTTTAATCTTGTCTTTTGGCAAAAAGAGTCCCTTGTTCTCTTTTTTTTCTTCTCTGTTTCTTGTTTTGGTTTTAAGTTTTGTTTGTTTGTGTTTTGTTCACACTATTAATATAAATTGCTTTGTTTGATTCAATGCCTCTTGCTGTAGGCATTCAGCTTTTCTTCACTACATTTGTAGTTTGACTATTGATACTATTGATGTTACCAGAGGTTTCTGTGCATGAAGCTCAAGATATCTCACAGAAGCTGAGATCTTTTTGGCAAGTTCTTTGTCAGAATCAAGATATGAAAATATTAATTTTAATGTCTCAGGAAAAGCCTGCAGATATTTTAAAACACATGATCAATATACATGATTATCACAGTATCACAGTATCACCAAGGTTGGAAGAGACCCCAAGGATCATCAAGTCCAACCTGTCACCACAGACCCCACGACTAGACCATGGCACAAAGTGCCATGTCCAGTCCCCTCTTGAACATCTCCAGGGATGGTGACTCCACCACCTCCCCAGGCAGCCCATTCCAATGGTGAATCACTCTCTCAGTGAAGAACTTCCTCCTCACCTTGAGACTAAACTTCCCCTGTTGCAGCTTGAGACTGTGTCCCCTTGTTCTGGTGCTGGTTGCTAGGGAGAAGAGGGCAACCCCTTCCTGGCTACAACCACCTTTCAGGTAGTTGTAGAGAGCAATGAGGTCTCCCCTGAGCCTCCTCTTCTCCAGGCTAAACAACCCCAGCTCCCTCAGCCTCTCCTCATAGGGCTTGTGCTCAAGGCCTCTCCCCAGCCTTGTTGCCCTTCTCTGGACACATTCAAGTGTCTCGATGTCCTTCTTAAACTGAGGAGCCCAGAACTGGACACAGGACTCAAAGTGTGGCCTAAGCAGTGCAGAGTACAGGGGCACAATGACCTCCCTGCTCCTGCTGGCCACATCAGACATTATGTCTGGCACAGAGCTAAAACAGTGTAAACATAAGTGTGTAATTGAAATTAACATGTCTGAGCAGAGAAACTGCAAATGTGATTATCATAGTGCAGCATTAGGAAAATGGGGGGATGAAGCCTAGAAGAACAAAATAAAGATGTCTTGAGGGGAAGCACAGAAGCAGGCCTTGACTACATGCTGATTGTTGGCTCATCTAGCTAGTATCTTGTAATTCTTATTTAAACACTGAAGTGGGAAGAAGCTCAGGACTGGTTACTACTCCCTGTACAAGCAGCTTGTCTCCAGCAGACTCAGACTGGTGATCCCAAGAGTTTGGCAGGCAACAATGGCATGGAGCCATGCAGTATTCATCTGGCTTCTGGATTTCTGTTTGGCGTTCTGAAAAGAGGCCTTACTTCCTTCTGTAAAAGGGTCAATAGCACTGCTACTTCGTTCAATGTTGCAGCAGAGCTCAAATCTTTCTTATGCAGAAAACGTAGAAGGTTCCCTCCCAAAGCACCTATTCACCAGACTAAGCCACAGCAGTTCCTGAAGCAAAATGCTGCTGGCACAGAGTCTCCTAACAGCTACCCAAACCTACTTCAGTGGCTTTAAGTAAAAGTAATTATTTTCATTAATTCTTTATCTATATGAAACAGAAAATGGTGTGGGCCAAATCCTGACCTCAATTACATCTTGCTAAACTGGAAGAATAGCTTAATAGTTATAAATGGAATGTAAACTCCTAAGTGGTCTGTAGACTGAACATCAACACCACAAGTACCCTTGATGTGAATTTACAGGAAGTCAATAAAGCTAACACAACAATACTTTGTTTCATTCAGGGGACAAGACTGTGGGCTGCAAACACATGCTTACAAATATCTCAGTGACAATACAAATAAATAAACTATAAGCCAAGAGGAGAAAAGGTTTGTCAAAAATCTTGTGCCCACTTTTATAACACTTTTGTATTGAACTGTATTAAAAAAAATAATAATCTGATCTTTGTTGCCATAGCAATGGATTCCCAGGGTGAAATTATATCATTCTGCCTTTCTTCTAGGTTTCTGCAATGTGCAATCACCACCCACTCTCCAGCATTACCATCAATAATCAGCAAACCTTTCTCACCCCAAGCCTCTATTAATCTGCATGTTTTGGGGTGGAGGACATAATCGTTTTTGTGTTGACAAGTGCAGAGAAAACAAGTGACTTCTCAGCACACTGAGGAAGCATGGGGCATGCTGTCTGAAATGCCCCCAGTCCAGTCCTCTTCAACCATGCCCATGAGTGCCCATCCATCTTCGGTCTTATACCTTTTCTTCATAAATGCTAACTATATGTGTCAGCTCCACAAATCATCCCTGGGATCTGCTGGGAGGGGTGGGAGCAAGCACTGAGTATCTCACCCTCCATTTAGCTGTATTTCTCCAACACTGGATTCACACATACTTCTTTTATGACTAAATCCCCATATCAAAGCAAATCATTACACTGAACAGTTAATTCATGCTAAATATTGACCTTGTTTAAGTCATTCCAATTTCATTGCTTTAGAAGATCAAGACAATTTTCCTGTATTTACACCAGCTGAAGAGCTAGCCCTGAATAACTTTCTGACATTTAATATTACTATTTCCCACTTTATTTTGGTTAGTGTTCTCTAGTGTTTCTTCATGTTCTCACCACTTACAAAAAGCAATGCAGCTACAGATTTACCAAGAGCATTGAAGAGACATGAACTTCCTCCTTCTTCAGTCCCCAGTCTTTTTTGATCAGCACTGCTCTCACCCCAGAGACAAGAGGTCCTGGTCATACAGCCAAGCCACCAACCCATCCACCTCACTTCCCTGGATTTGGAGATGCCTGTTCCCTTGAGCAATATTCAATGCTTTTAGTAGCAATTTCTAGGTTTTAATCTGAATTTCTTTGTATGTCTTTGTTGTGCATTCATGTATCCTGACTATATTTTTTCTATCTTACTAGCCAGCTTGTAAAATACTTTTGTTTTCTAAATATTGGGCTTTTTTTGAAGAATAAAATTTCTTTTTCTAATAAAAGTTGCTACTTGGTGAAAGATAATGTACTGAAAAAAGGAGAGGGAAAAGGCTTTGCACAGTATTGTGCATTAGGTCTTTGCAACAACATGATAGCTTAAAATCAAAAGAAAAAAGAAGGCTGTATGACAGAACTTCTCCTTGCTTGTCAGCTGAATTAGCTGCTAAATATGGTTTCAGGTGCAAGACATCATTATTCACTCAGGAACCCGATGTTTTGAATGCTTACTTTCCATTTATCAATTCTTTATGGATACAATTGTGTCTACGTAAGCAATACACATGTAAACAATGTATCTGTTCTGTAACATGATTACAAATAAATCAGGATGATGCTTTTACACTGAGAATGCTAAAATAGCATTCTGTATTTTACTGGTGGACAAATCTATGCTACTTCCTATGTCTGGAAGTTAGAAGACTGTGGTTTTGAAAAGCAGTTGCTTTCTTAAAGCAAGTGTTTAAGCACCCTTCACTCTGCAGGGTGCTGCATGCTTGGATGCTCATCCAGCAGAGTTACTCTTCATCCTGTACCTAGGTGAGAAGTGTTTTACTACACCAGATTCAGAGTTTACAGTGCTATGTCAAGTAACTCCAGATCTGCTTTTCTAAATGTTTGGTACAGATTTCTGCATGGATTTTCCACCCTAATCAGCAATTGTGATAATCACTAATGAAAAATATATTGGTTCTGGCAATGACAGCAGTAATGCCACTTACCACACCTGTTCTATTTGTAGCTGACAAACCTTTAGAGTATTTGGAGAAGGAAGGTTCTTGACTCAGGATGTAAAATCCTACCGGGGCAGTTAAGTACATAGGTATATTTTCCACTTTTCCTTTGAAAATTGCACAGAAATAACACAATCACCCAGCAGAACAAATGATCTATCCATTCTACTAGCTGAACTCATTAAGTAATTTGTACAGCTTTATCTATAGCACAATACTAACTTATTAATTAAAGGGATGCTAGGAGGGATTAATTCAGATGGGGAAAATGGATTCTACCCCAGCTTTAACAGACTCTGCATTATATGACAAGGGAGGTACTCACTCATGGTGCTCCACGAACATAGTTGCATCCTCCTTTGCTTTGGAAATTACTTTTTGCCCAGAGCCCTTTCTCCCCCATCTTTACGTCTAGCTTTCACCAAGCAAAGAGGTGCTATCATGACTCTCTGATCCTCAGCAGTCTATCATAGCCTTGCACAGCAAGGTGGAACATACTTAAGGTGCTTCACCTTAAGTGAACAATGCAAATAGGGGAAATAAAGGGGATGGGGAGGGTGAGGCAATGAAAATTCAGCAGGCAATGGCCAGGCATCACGTCCATTGCTCTTTATGTCATGTGAAGTTAGAGATCAACCTCAGAAACTGGCATTTCAATACAATAATACAATAAATCCAGGTTGGAAGAGACCTTCAAGATCATCGTGTCCAACCTATCAACCAATCCAACCCACCTAAACAACTAGATCATGGCACCCAGTACCCCATCAAGTCTCCTCCTGAACACCTCCTATGAAGGTGACTCCACCACCTCCTCGGGCAGACCATTCCAATGGGCAATCACTCTCTCTGTATAGAACTTCTTCATAACCTCCAGCCTAAACCTCCCCTGGCGCAGCTTGAGACTGTGTCCTCTTGTTCTGGTGCTGCCTGCCTGGGAAAAGAGACCAACCTCTACCTGTCTACAATCTCCCTTGAGGTAGTTGTAGAGAGCAATAAGGTCACCCCTCAGTCTCCTCTTCTCCAGGCTAAGCAACCCCAGC
The DNA here is from genome assembly GCA_015227895.2 of Colaptes auratus. Taxonomy (NCBI): domain Eukaryota; kingdom Metazoa; phylum Chordata; class Aves; order Piciformes; family Picidae; genus Colaptes; species Colaptes auratus. The sequence goes on from CM026897.1 coordinate 58,192,711, forward strand.
TCCCTCAGCCTCTCCTCATAGGGCTTGTCTTCCAAACCCCCTCACCAACTTCGTTGCCCTTCTCTGGACACGCTCCAGCAAGACAACATCCTTCCTAAACTGCGGGGCTCAGAACTGGACACAGTACTCTAGGTGGGGCCTAACCAGTGCTGTGTACAGGGGCAGAATGACCTCCCTGCTCCTGCTGGCCACACTGTTCCTGATGCAGGCCAGGATGCCATTGGCCCTCTTGGCTGCCTGGGCACACTGCAGGCTCATGTTCAGCCTACCATCAACCAGCACCCTCAGGTCCCTCTCTGCCTGGCTGCTCTCCAGCCACTCCGCCCCCAGCCTGTAGCACTGCCTGGGGTTGTTGTGGCCAATGTGCAGAACCCGGCACTTGGATGTGTTCAATCTCATGCCGTTGGATTCTGTCCAGCCTGTCGAGGTCCCTCTGCAAAGCCTCTCTACCCTCCAGCAGATCAACTCCTGCCCCCAGCTTGGTGTCATCTGCAAATTTACTGATGATGGACTCAATGCCCTCATCCAGATCATCAAATAAAGATGTTGAAGAGCATGGGGCCCAGCACTGATCCTTGGGGCACACCACTAGTGACTGGCTGCCAGCTGGATGTGGCACCATTCACCACCACTCTTTGGGCTCGGCCCTCCAGCCAGTTCCTAACCCAACGCAGTGTGCTCCTGTCCAAGCCATGGGCTGCCAGCTTGGCCAGGAGTTTGCTGTGGGGGACGGTGTCAAAGGCCTTGCTGAGGTCCAGGTAGACCACATCCACAGGCCTCCCCACATCCACCAGGCAGGTCACCTGATCATAGAAGGAGATCAGGTTGGTCAGGCAGGACCTGCCCTTCCTAAATCCATGCTGGCTAGGCCTGAGCCCCTGGCCATCCTGTAAGTGCTGTGTGATTGCACTCAAGATGACCTGTTCCATAATCTTGCCTGGCACTGAGGTCAGCCTGACAGGCCTAGAATTCCCTGGCTCTTCCAACTGGCCCTTCTTGTGGATGGGCACCACATTGGCCAACTTCCAGTCTTCTGGGACCTCTCCAGTGAGCCAGGACTGCTGAAAAATGATGGAGAGTGGCTTGGACAGCTCATCTGCCAGCTCTCTCAGCACCCTAGGATGGATCCCATCCGGTCCCATGGCCTTGTGGGGGTTCAAGCGGCTGAGAAGTTCTCTAACAATCCCATCCTGGAACAGAGGAGAACTATGCTGCTCCCTGGCTCTTTCTGCCAGCTCTGCAGGCCAGCTGTCTGGAAGACATTCTGTCCTGCTAGTAAAAATTGAGGCAAAGAAGGTGTTAAGCACCTCTGCGTTTTCTTCATCCTTTGTTACAGTGTTCCCCTCCATGCCCACCAAGAGTGGAGGTTGTCCTTGCCCTTCCTCTTGCTATTAATATATTTATAGAAGGACTTTTTGTTGTCCTTCACAGCAGAGGCCAGTCTGAGCTCCGAATGTGCTTTTGCCTCCCTAGTTTTCTTCCTACAAGACCTAGTAACTTCCCTAAACATTCCATGGGGTTGCCTCACCTTTCTTCCAAAGATGATACACCCTCTTTTTTGCCATTAGTTCCTTTAGAAGTTCATTACCCATCCAGGCTGGCCGTCTGCCCCAGCGGCTCATCTTCCGGCACGTTGGCACAGCCTGTTCCTGCGCCTTCAGGAGCTCTTCCTTGAAGTAGGTCCAGCTCTCCTGGACCCCTTTATTTTTAAGGGCTGTTTCCCAAGGAACCTTCTGAGTTAGTTCCTTGAGTAGCCTGAAGTCTGCAGGACAGATTTTTTTCTCTACCACAGAGAACCTCAAGTGAACAGATTACAGTACTTGTTCAGTACAGAATTATCTCTTAGACAGTCAAGATCAAGAGTTACTTACACAACAGAAGTCTCTTGTACTTTTTTCCACCTTTGGTTTGGTGAATCTACCAGTTTACAAAAGATACATGTGATTCTACGTAGCCCTCCGCACAGCATGCACAAAAAATCATCCACAGGATCATGTCATGGGCAGAATCAGCACAAAGGAATCACATGCAAAGGAAAGAGAGCACAAATTTCAAATGAGGGCACAAATGTTTCATTGCCTACTCCGTGTGTATCTAAGATAGGCAGATGGAATGTATGGGCTTGTAAGATGCCAATCATGATTACTTTATCTCTCCAGCATCTAGATGACTACTCTATGCAGACATATTTTTCTCTAGATTCATGTTTGGGGATGTCTTGCTTTTGGAAAGGCCCAAATATACTGAATGAACACTACAAAATAAGCATGTTTCCTATGCTAATGATTTTGTACGTAGGCATTTTACCAACAGCTGGAGAGTGCTACTCTCTTAACACTCCTCTGCAGCTACTCAGTGTGCTAGGCAGATAACAAACTCATTCCATCCCATGATTTTCATACTGCTGCCCTTGGTTATGCAGTATTTTGAGGAACCTATATCATGCACTAATCTCTGACACCTTTACCTTTAAATATCACCTGCTGTGTCTGTGCTGTCTTAGCACTAGTCTTGTGTTAAGAACTATTCCCCTACAAAAAGTGCGACAGGCACATGCAAGCTCTAGTGGGAAGACAGAACTTTGGATCAGCACAGCATACAGATTCTGTGATTCCCTTGGTAAATGCTGTTTCAGAAGAGACAACACAATAATGCTGGCTGTAGTAATAATGTTATTTAATGTGGACTTCATAGCAGTGTATCTGTCATACCAGACCTACTGAGACAGGAAAAATCTGGGGCAGCAGCTAGAAGCATTAATGAATTTATTTTCAGATTTTCACAGTTCATCCTCAAAGTAAACACCACCATGTATGGTGTCTTGGCTCATAGTAACTGACAGAGGCAATCTTAGGGACTAACTAGAATAAGGAGTTAAGTGTAAGGATAGCATCTTTTTTCAGTCATCATCACTCACTTCAAGTGCAATATTGTGCGTGTCAATCTGATCCTACAGATATTCTCGTTTAGTTGGTTTAGTCATGTTTAACTAAAAAGTAAAAAAGAAACATTGCTTCCAGCATTTAAATATCTATCTGCAGTTTGAGGTTAAATCATATATCCAGCCTGCATTTCCAATGCCTTATCTGTAAAATGATTACATTAAATGCTATTCAGCACTTATTTCTAAGGATAAGGCTATGACCACTGTATTACCATATTCTGCCAAAGGAATTTGAACCCACAATTGGCTTTGCCAGGCAGTGTGCCAAGGCCAACACTTCCCCTTCTAACAGCTGACATCAGCAAGAAAGTAGTAAGAGAGGACTGGATGACTACAGCACCAAAAGATACTGCCACTGGAACTATCCCACCAACCTCCTCTGTACTCCACATGGATTTCTTTAAAGCTAGTTCCCATCCATGAGAAGTGCAGTTAGTGCCTGCTCGGCCTCTATAAAGGTAATTGGCTTAATATCCCTCACTGCTACAGAAGTGTAACAAAGTGTAATTAAGACATTTTTAAAGCATTTAGGGAACACTGAATGGAAGTTGTTATATAAATTGAATTACCCTTACTAACTTTTCTTTTTACTTTTGTGCCTATACTTCAACTTCTTTTTTTTTTTTTTTTTTTTTTTTTAATCATGACATGGATTGTACAACCTCCCTTAGAAAAAAAAGAAACAGACAAAGTCAGGACAGTAAGAGCTGTCATCCTGTCATCCATTGCCTCTGGAAGCTCACTGATCCAAGTAAACATACTTTCACAGTATGTATTACTGAAAGGTCTGCTGAACATTTATATTTCAAAGCTGAGCAGCAGGAATTATAGTGCATATTGTGCAAGAAACTGATGCAAAGGCCACTGTTTTATGATAGTGTTATAAACTACTATTAAACGCATATCACAATACTGAGATGCCAGTCCAGTTAAAGATTTATAGTACAATATACTGTACAAATATGGCCTTTGATTTCCCTGTAGTTTTCCTTGAAGTAGTGTGAGAATTATCAAGGACTTCCATCATGTGTATTCTTGATTTCTTCTTTCAAGTGTAAGCTTGGGGTGTTCTTCAACCTGACTGAAGAAAATTTACCAAATATGATGTTACGTATTTGATTTGGCTTGGTTTCATAGGAAATCAAACTCTTTGAGCCTAGAATTAAAAAGCAAAGAAAGACTTACCCATGCTGCATTTGAGTATATATTTTTTTCATGGAATATGTAATCTTCTATGCAACATAAAGATATATTATATTATATTATATTATATTATATTATATTATATTATATTACATTCTAAGTAAATGTTACAAAATACATACTCACCTTACTGAAACTGCACATTAACAAAATTTTTGTTAAAGTGTTTTGACTTAAACACTTTTCAGAGTGAAAGAGTTCTGCCAAAAATGTAATAATTTGCAATTTGTTTCCTATTAAGTACATAAGGAACAATACAGTGACAAAATCTACATGGGAGAATTGTTATAGGAAATTTAAGTTAAAGAGATGTAATTGCTCTTAGTTCTGAGTCCAGTTAGTGTTTACTCTTACATCATTTGTTAGTCTTTCATAATCTTAATTTGGGGGAAGATCCGTCCACTACAGAGGTATCTTCCTTTTTCCACTGACAGCTTGACATTTCCAGTGAAGAGCTGCCCCATGAGGGCACTGCCACAGAAGGAATAGCATGCCACAATGACTCTGTATTTGGGCTTTAACTCAGGGAGATGCTAAAACCCCTTAAGTTGTTCAGATAATCTAGTTGCTGGTCCAAGTCAGGCATTCAATTAACTGCCTTGCCAAACAGAGGCTTTTTTGGAGGTTGCACATGATACAGACTCCTGACAAATTAACACATGAATTAGAAGATCTTAGATTAGCTGTTACTCTCGGAAAATGAAACACACATTTCTTAAATGAGGACCTGATATGAACACCTAAAGAATATAAAGGTGTTAACCTTTCTATGGTGCTCTCCAATGCCAGTAATCTTCTATGAACTTGACTTCTGTGTGGCTTCCAAAATACAATAGTTAAATGAATTTTAGCCATCCTTAACAAATCAGTGGTTTGTTTTTTTCTTAATTTAAATGCTAAGGAACGACTTTTTCAGACTGTAGAATTTACTTCACACCACTTGTGAAGTAAAAGGGCAAAGAGAAACATTTTAATTAATTTCTTCTGCCAATCCTGTGCATCTAAGCCACACCACAAGTGGTTGAGTCTACTTACAGCACTAAAAATATTGTTTTGTAAAGCTACAGATTCTTGCCTTGTCAGAAACTTCAGACCTTTGTGAATGCAACTCATGGGTTCGGTCTACTTTCTAAGGGATGTGAGCCCAAATCACAACTGCCATTGACACATCTGGAGCTCCTTTTGCAGGAAAAATACTTCAGGTTTGCCAAAACTGAGTGGCTCTGTGACACTAACCATCAGCCTCCCATTCCAGTGTTATCCTTGGTATCCCTGAGAGATATGGAATAGTAACTCCCAGTGATAGGAAGTAGATCTCCTTGTGAGAAATTAAAATAATTAAGAGAAACCTATAATTTAGCAGAGAAAACATTACACATAACCCAAGAAATTGATTCTACCGTCAATAAATGATCTCTTAAAAACTATACATAGAAGAAATAATAGCCTAAGTAATTTATATTCTATGCCATAATTGGTGTCTTACATCATTAGGTGAGACATATTACCTGGATGACAGAAAGAAATCAGGCAGTGAACTTGAAGAGATTTGTCCTGCAACAATACACTTAATATTTCCTCCCTGTCTATTAACTTTATGTAGAGATGGCTGTGTTGTTTCAGTAACAAAGTGACTGAAGAGTGGTATGAATTGCTTGGCTTGCAGAAATAGCTTTCCTTTCAGTTAACACTGCTTGGGCATACAGATGCTTTCCGTGAATCTGAACTCCTTGTAGTATTTATTGAGAAACAGAACACTTGGTTTTCTACACAGAAAAATATACATGAAGCACTCGACGTAGTAAGCTGGTAGGTACAAATCACTTCTTTGAAAACACGTTTGTTGTTATTTGTCTTGCTCCTGATCCTCTTTCATACTGAAATTATCTTACTAACATCAGCAAGATTTACAACAGTATAAGTAAGGAGTTTAATCTCACTTTACTATTTCTAGTACACTATAATATGCAAAAAATACACATTGGCTTGGAATCACAAAACCATGAAATCATAGAGATTTTGCTGGTTAGTCTATTAGGGTTGGATCTCATCCAATGTGCTATTAAACCTGTAAGCATAAACCACAGTGACAATTGCTGAATGCACATTTGACATCAATTTAAAATAATCTTTCCCATTTACTACATGTGCAATCCAATTCTCATGGAAGTCATGCAGAATTACTATGTTTGGAAAAGACCTTCAAGACCATTATGCCCAACCAGCAATACAGCTGGGTTTTAACTTAGATTAAGTGTTCCCACATTGCAAGATGAGTGCCACTAGGAACAGGCAAGGCCTTTCACATGGACTTCATCAAATACAACCACCTGAGTATTTCTCAGAAGAAACACAAATGGTGTTTCAGATGGAAAATGTTGTCTTCTGTACCTGTGTATACTAGAGCAGAGACATGTGCCCTTAACTGTTTTCACTTGTGGAACATGACTTCCCCTCATGCATATGACATGGTAACTTGCTGCTGCCTCAAGAGTATTCCAACACAACCCTCAAGTCCATTAAGGTGCCTGAAGAAGATTCTGGAATCCCAGACACATGATAAAAGCAAGATTCCCCCCTTCAGATAGGGTTAAGAGAAAGGGAAAAGACAAAAACATTAAATTAATTTCTTCTGTTGATCCTATGCATCTCAGTCATCACCTCATTTAGGGTGTACTGATTCCGATATCCACATGCTCTTACTTGAAAAAATAGCAAAACCTCAATTGATTCAGTTATAGCAGGGCTGGGTAATAAGAAGTAATGCTGAACTGTGTGTTTCAGTAGCACTGGCAATGCAAAATATATGCAAGTTATAATGAAATGTTAATATTGCATAAGATCAAGACCATCATTTTAAAAAAAATCCTGAAACAAAGATGTGACAAGCATCTGAAGATCAACCGTAGTTAGAGTGCTTCAGATCTCATGGACTGGCTCCAGCGCTTTTTCTACATTTCAGCAGAGGTAGACTCACTAAAACAAAAATGGTGTTATGAACCTGTATCCTGTTGTTTGTTAAAAACATTGAGAGGTGTTAAAATTCTGAGAACCTTAAGCACATGAATCATGACTTTGAGAAACTGTTAGAGGAATATGTAAAAGATGAGCTGAAGATGAGAGAGCATCACACGCTCCTGCATGCCGGGTATAAATCCAATAGTGCAAGGTGCACAGTCCTGAGTGTAACTCTAAAGAGATATCACCATGCTGCCCTCTTTGTAGCTCTATGCCCTTTACGTAATTTAACATCCAGGAATCCATTCAAATGCCCTCCCTTTGATTTACAGATGACATTGGTGAAGGCAGAAGAATTTCTGGTGCTTGCCCAAGGTCATGCTGTGACTCCCTCGGAAAATGTCATGGTTCCTGTACATGCCGCCCTGTACTTGAGGAAGGCTGGGCTCTCCTGAATGATAAATAAAGTAAAATAATGTAACAACACTGAACGTGTTACCACCTTTGATGAGTTCTCTTTCTGAGAGGTCTCAAAAGAGTTGAGACCAAAGTTAGAAGCTGTTCAGTTACCTGACATCATGTACTCACCCTGGGCTGGACAACGCAGACAGAGCAGGAGGATCAAAAAAGTAACCAAAATAATCCCACGCACACGCCAAATGAACGCAGTAGTTGAAGTTTCAACTTGGCCTGGAACCAAGGCATTCCAGACAACATGGTGCACTGGGAGCGCTGGATCGGGGCAGCACACGCCAAGATAGATAGGAGCGGCACTCTACAGAGACAATTTGATTTATTTTCTATTAAAAAAAAAAAACCACACCACCAAATCGTCGTTGTCGCCTGGTGACAGAAGGATGCTTGCAAACAGTACTTACATGTTTACTCTGTGAAGTGCCCAAGAGCAGCGACGCCCCCGCGCTGGGAGCGCTTTGTGCACGCCGTGACTGCTCGGTGCTCCCCGGTGAGCACGTGTGCAGGGCTACAGCAGGCCTCCTGTGCCCGCCGCTGCCGGTGGGCCCCAGGGAGCTCCTGGGGCGGCGGATAAGGAACACAGGGCGGGCGTCGGCTCGGCGCGACGGATAGCAATGGCCTGCGGACGGGCGAGCGTGCCAGTGCCCTCCGCAGCATCATCCCGCTTTCTCCTGCGGGTCCGCTTTTTTGACAGACCAAGGTGCGAGCGGTAGGTGAAAGGAGAGCGGAGGCTACTAGCCCTTCGGCTGCCCCCAGGCGCTTAACCCTGCCAGGGGCAGGGGCGCGGCCTCTGCGCGGTAGGGAGTCGGGGGTGGGGGGGAGGAAGGCGCGGGCTGCAGACAGAGGCGGATAGCAGGAGCTTGCACACAATGGCTGCGCCACGAGCCACCCCTAGGCCTACGCAGAAAGCATGGGTGGGAGAATGGGGAGGGGGCATGCGGGCTCCTCTCTCTCCGCCCCACACCCTTCTTCCCCTCAACCGCCGGCTCGGGGCGGGGCGCACCTGGCGACGGCGCCCGACGGCGGCGGGGCGGAGGCGGGCAGGCCTCGGCGAAGGGCAGTGGGCGGCTCCCCATTGGCCGGGCGGCGGAGCCGCGCGCGGCAGCGTCGCGCGGTGCCTGCGCGCCGGCCGGGACCGGCCGCGGCGCTGTCGCTGCTTCATAGGTCGCGTAGCGGCCGGGGCGCCGCGGCGGCACCAGCAGCGGGTCAGCGGTGAGAGGGTGAGCGAAGGAGCGGGCAGCGCCACGGCGGCAAACGAGGTTACGGGCCCCGCGAGCCCCTGCCCTGCAGCGCGGAGGGGATCTCCCGCTTCCCTAGAGGCCAGGTGCGTGGATGCCCGGTGCTCCTGCCGCAGGCCCAGCGGCTCGTCCCGTTTTATCGGGCAGCGTAGCCACGGAAGGATGAGTCGGGCGGCTGGGCGCCGGCAGCCGCCTCGGGGAGTGGGCGGGGGTGCAGCTGCCGGGGAAGGGGCGGGGGCAGAGGGTGCCGCTTTCTTCTCCCGTCGCCTGGTTAGGGGAGGCATTCACCAGACCGTGGGTGCTTGTCCTTCGGCGGTGGGGAGGGCGTGGAGTGGTCCTAGAGCCGCGAGGGACGGTGCCCCGCCGCGGGCAGGGGTGCTAACCTCCGCGCTTCTCCGCAGGGCGCGCAGCTGCTCCGGGGCGCTGGTGATGAGGGCGCCGAGTAGGGGCTGAAGTCGGCGGCGGCGAGGCGGCGACCATGACGGTATTCAGGCAGGAGAACCTCGAGGAGCACTACGAGACAGGCGAGGACCTCGGCAGGTGGGTGCGGGCCGGCGGCGGGTCTGGACTGCGGGAGCCGCTTCCGCTGAGCGCGGCGGGGCAACGGCACAGCTCCTGCCGCTGGAACCTCTCCAGCCGCTGTGAGCCACCCGAACGCGGGAAAGGGAGTTGAATTTTAAGCCTTGGTATGCTTGCTGGTTTGGTTTTTTAATATATATATATACGGGCCCGATGGGATTATGTACTGGAGCAGTTCCCGATTGGTAGGTTTTCAGCTTGGGGCCCATCAAGATGTCGTGCAGTGCCTACGGGCATACCTGCTGCCTTCGGTGCACAGGGGCAGCTGTGAAATTTTAAGGCTTGCTGCTGGCAGCCGGGCGGGTAGCAGGAAATGTGGTGGGTTTGTAAGACAGAAGTTCGCATTGTGTAGTAGTGAAGAACTCCTTTGTATGTATTGCATATTGGTTTTGTTTTAGTAAACGATTACAGGCATTAGGGAAAGTCTAACTGTATTTCATCACTTGTACTGGGGTGAAGATCATTTTCTGGGTGTCGCTATTTGAGCTGGAAGTCAGATTAGGGTATGTGAGCAGAGGGCTGCAGATGAAGCACTGTCTGTTTGAACCTTGGTTCTTGAATGCTGTGCAGAGATCTCCAAGCTGAAGTCGTTAGTCATGTTTCTAGTGCTTTCGGTGTTTTAGAACTGTTTAACAATGAATTGTGTTACGTAGAACTCCTTTCCATTATTTTTCCTCCTTCATCAAAAGGGAATCCAATGGTATTTTAACACACCAGTCTAGTATAATCCTTTTCTAGTGTTGGTGGTTTCAAAGCTTAGGATCAGTGTTTGTGTACCACAGAGCACTATATGTAAGGCAGATGATCCTATGTCTTTGTGTGCACCTTTCCAGTGAAGGGCCCAGTAATAGCTAATGTTGCAGACAAGGTACTGGATTTGTCAGGAACTTAGAGCACTTTTTATTAAAAAAATAAAAGCCTAACAAAATCCTCCACATCACCAGACATTTTAGTGAATTGTATTTAAACTTCACCCCTTTTATGTACAAGCTTGTAGTCGTGATTTGTGCAGGTACATGATGATGTATACTTACACTTTCACATAGCGTGTTGAGTTGTCTTTCTCAAACATCTAGAATAACCGGCTGTGTTGGACAGCGGAGTCATATTAACTTACCAAATATCTTGTTAGTATGACATGTTATATTAAACCGTAAGTTTGGGTTCTGTTATCCAGATCTTCTGTTTGGATACAATAAAATTGTTTCATGTGATTTCTATTCTTTTTGGCAGGAACACATAAGGTGTTCTAAAGTTCATGTTTGGCTTTCTGGACTCTTAAAAATAAAGCTATGCATTTGCTTAGAGGCAGTGATATGTGGTTTACAGAGGAAAATAATTTTGAGATCTGGGTCTATGTTGTGTTTTATTAAGGTTCTTCAGGGAGAAGGCAATGACAGTATGCTAGTTTGGAAGGTGTTAAGGTTTATGTAACCTCTTGTGTTCATTTTAAAGAGAAAGTGGCAACACAACGTTTGGTCACTATTATTTGTGAAATAGAACCATTACTCTTAGGCCAGTTTCTTAAGAAATGTTTAAATATATAGGATTTTTTCCAAACAAACATGCTTTGCTAGTCACATGTTAGCTCCAGAACACAGTAGTAGAGACCAAACGTTTCATTTTTACAGTGCAGGGAAGTGCAAATACTGAATAATACCATATAGAAGAAGAAACAAACAAAAGAACCCCTGCAAAACCCAAACCAACCGCAAATGGAATTTTTGCACTTGGCAGAATAATGCTAATAGAATTCAGTTTTAAAATGGTATGTTTATGTGATCAGTTGCAGACAAGGTATTGCAGTGCTGAGGTTGTTTTTATTCATCTTAATTCTATATAAGCTTGGCATATATAGAAACCTGCAATATTTTAAGATTTTTAAAGTGTGTTCAACTCTGCTGTAGCTTACCCTTGAAAAAAGTAAATGAAACTAAGAAGCAGCTCATTGGTTTCATCTCCTGTTGTGAGAAAATACCAGGGAACAGCAAAACACTGTGACTAGTAGGGATTTTGCTTTAAAAATGGAATGCAGTTATTTGAAAAAGCCAAAGCTTGCGCTTCAGCATCACTTTAAGAAATTGGGATTATTCTGATGCAAAGTGTTGTCATAAGACTAAGCAAATATCAGGATAGCTGTTGTATGGTTTAGTGTTTCTAACTTCTTTTAAAACTTAAATTTCCAGGATTGCTTGAATACCATACCCTCTTGTAAATCTGATTGATTTCCATTCTCCTTTACCCCTTAGGTAGGTTTTACTCCATTATGTTTGCATATAAATATAGGTGCAAATGTCAACCCCGAGGCTCAAAACTCAGAAAGCAGTGAATATTAAAAACACTTTGGACTTCAAATTTTCTTGTGTTCATTTGGGAACCCAAATTGTGGTTTAACATTAGAGCTAATCAATGATGTAAGGTTCCATTCTGCAAAATCAAGCTAATTTTCCTCTTCTTAGGGAAGAATTTTTTTTATTTCCTCTTACTTAGCAGCAGTCATGCAGCAAACAAGGTAAATAAATGAACAGACTAGTTTTTATTGACAGTGGTGTGTTTGAGCAGATCTTGAAGTTCCTAGGCCAACTGGCTTTGTGAGAAAGCTCAATAAAGATGGAAATACTCTGAAATTTTAATAATCTTGTCTTCCCTTGTAAATTATTTAGCAGCCTTTATTACGTTACAATACTTCTGACAGCAACTAGAATTAAAAAGAAATCATTTGAATATGAAAGTGATCTGAGAGAAGTGTCTTGAAGAAAGTAAATGGATTGTGTGAATTAAATTTTTGATTGAAACTAATAAAGGAGGCTTAAATACTGCATAACATAAAACCTAGGTTTGTTAGAAACAAGGAGAAGGGGTAATGGTATGCCTGGGTGAACAAAAAAACATCCCACACTTTCTGGTTTTTCACAATACTTTTGTAGAAAAAGTAATACATGTACTTCCACCAGAATGTTTGAGTTTTATCCAGCTCTTTGGTTTGTTCTGACTTATGCCTGGGGAGTATAAGAAAAAAGAAATTTGGAGGTTGGAATACTAATAGGGTCACCGTTATTTGTCTTGCCGGTATGTGATTTCTTCTGATACATTCATGGCTCTTCAGGTTGGTTTATTCAAATATAGTACCCAAACAGCTTTGTGAGACCTGTGGATCACATGTTGTTTCTAATACAGACCGTATAAGAATATTGTGATTCTGATAATTTTATATATTGTATTTCATGCACAAATTTCACAAATTTGAAGTAATACTTGCATTGTTCAAATTCAGGCTACCGAAGATATGTCAAGTAATCACCCAACTGTGAAATTTCAAGGGATGGTAGAGATTATCATGAAGGAGCAACACATTTACTAAAGCTATTTTGCTCATTTTAATTCTGCCTGCAGTTGCAGGTGGTGTGACTGTGCATTTTAAACACCCCGCTGCAGTGCTTTTACTTCAGTCTGCCCAAAAGACAGGAATTCAGGTTCATCAATATTAAAAACTTCACCACAGTGAGCATGCAGGTAAAGACCTTGAATCCAGATCAAGCTAATTGTGGTGGTTTTAGGCTATGCCTTTAAAATTTAGTTATAGATTTTGAGCCAAAAAGTAGAAAAATATAAATAAATCACTATTGGGTGTAAAAAGGAAAGCTGAAGATTATTTTAAACAAATTCATTGGAGAAATATCTGCTATAAGGCTGACTGCACCAAAACAATTCCTTCTCTTTTCTGATCTCTTTGCTTGCTTCACTCAGGAGAGATTAACCTGCTTTTCAGCTGACCTTGGCTGTGTTCTCTTAGTTAAGTCTAACCTTTGCTTTCTCTTTGCTCCTTTCTCTCTTGGGACAGGGCAGGAGGGTGGGGGAGCAGTGGAACGTTTTCCCTGGTCTCCAACCAGAGGGGATTTCATGTTGTTTGCTAATTGTAAATATCTATATGATACTGTAAATACTGTATGTTTTGTACATATTCATTGCATTCTATTGTAGAGTGTAGTTTTGCTTGTAAATACAGCTTCATTTGCTTCCAGGTGAGTTCATCCGGCAAAGTTAATGTTGGGGGGAAATTTCAACCCACCACACTAATAAAAATATCCTTTTTTGCTTTCTTGTGACTGGCCTTAGCTTGGGAGGCTCTACAGTACTGTGAGAAACATGGGTTTACTTAAATACCCTAAATAATGTTCTGGTACAGACAGAAACTGCATCTGTTTAGTGTGAATTGAAGGGATGTACCCTTACAAATAGCTTGCCCTTCCTTTTTTGTGGGGAAGGGTGATAGTGGTGTTTGGAGTGTTGGTTGTTGTGGGGAGTGTTTGGTTTTGTGTTGGTGGTTTTTGTTGTTGTTGTTTGTGGGTTTTTGTTTGGGTTGTTGTGATTTTTTGTTTGTTTTTACTTTAAGTGTCCATGTGCCGTCCTGAAACAAAGTTTTTATATTGAAAAATGGCTTTTACATCATGCCGTGAGTTTCAGTTTTTAGATTCTTGTTGACTGAAAAAAACAGGAAGAGATACCTAACAATTTTAAACTGGAAACTGATTTCTGTAGTGAGCAGGAAGTCTGTAGGCAGTACATAAATCCTTACATGCACATTGACAGGTATTTGTTTTCATGTCTGCTTTCAGAAATGCTGCTGGTTAGAACTAGTAAGGATCTTTGTCATCTATTGTAACACCATGAATGTAACTACGTTGCACTAAACAGAAAAAATACTTGGGTGGCAACTAGGATTTGTCGTGTATGGTGCTTCTCAGGCTTCACAACCTAAACTAATTATGCTAACCAGCCAATGTACTAAAATTGTGAGAATATTGTCGAGATTTGTTGTGAGATGCACAGGAAGTAAAGTTCTTTTGAGGTGATAGGTCCTTTCAAAATAATCCCATTTAAAACCCAAGCCAACCCTCTTTAATAATACAGTGTAACCTTTTTTTCTTACAATTTATCACATTAGAAAGTTGAGAGGCAGAGGAGCAATGTAAAAGAGGGTCTGGTAAGGCTAAAAGTATTGCATACGAGGTACAAAACTATGATATGTCAAAATTTTGTTATTTCTGTTAAGTTTTTCTTGCTGTAACCTCATCTCCACTGGTACATTAAAAGGCATGTGTCTAACTTCCTTTTCATACAGAGGTAAGATGGTTAACTACTGAAGATGCAAACCTCTGCAGTACCATTTCCTGTGTACAGGTACAATGATAAATACAACAGATGTGGAATTCGCTGCTTCCATAACTACGTATGTGCACATTTCAGTAGAACATAACTAATTAAATTTTTGTGGTCCATATGAGTCATTTGGGAATAAAGACCTGGGAAGGAACCCTGAAAACACTGGCCACAAAATTGCTGTTTGAGCAAGAAACTTAATTGTATGGGTGGGTTTGGGGGGATTTTTTTTTTGTTGAGAATTGTGAAGGAATTACAGAATTACTGTGAAGGACCTTTTGTGTCATGTTTGAACTGTGTAAACGTTGTATCAGATTTGTCACCTCTCAGAGGACAAGTAGGCTATTCCACACTGATCTGCAGTACCACCACCACTGATCTGCAGTACCTACCAGCCGTGCCTCAAAAGGCCTCCTTTTTGGCAAACACATAACAACATGCTGCTGATTGCACAGTGCTACTGCTGGCAATTACAGCCTTGTAAAATCAGCTGTTTGCTGCATGAAAAGCATAAGAGGTGCAGATGCTTTTTGGGCATAACTGCTTGGTCCTGCTTAGTTTATTCCTTACTCTGGGGGAGAATAATGCCTGCTTTGTAGCTTTTTTAAATGACGTGTAATTAAAATTAGAGCTTGCTGATTTTTTTTCTGTGCCTTCAGTTCAAATGCATAAAACTTTGTAAATTTAAAATTCATCAGGAAGCAGACAGAAATGCTCATCTTTGGTTTCTCTTGCAGCCAGGCCCAGTGATGCACGAATAGTCCTGGAATTAGTATCTTAGGCATGTGCAAAAACTTTGATTCTGTCTTTCTGCGCTTTGCTTTTTTTGTCATTCTGCATTTGCAGGGATTTTTTTTCCTGCTTCGTTTTTTCATCCCCATTAATTCTCTGCTTTAGCTGTGTGTACCAAGCAGAAATTGGCCCCTTTAGTTCAGGAAAAATGAGGTTGAAGCCAAGTTTTCCTGAGAGCTATGTGCCAAGCTCAATTCACATTGTTGGTGACTGAAAAGAGCAGTATCACTTTCCTCTGCCGTGTTTCTTGGTGTTTTGGTTCTGGGTTTTTTTTATGCAGCAGTGCTGTCAAGGGCAAAAAAAAAAAAAACAACCACCTGATACCTAATTTATGGCAGCAGTGTGCACTCTGATGAGCTGATAGCACTGTGAAATCTCAGCCTGCGTGGAGTTGTGATTGCCTCCATAAATCTAATTCAAGTTAAGTATGTAAGAGGAACAGAGATAAAGCCTCACTTCACTACAAAGGCAGAAGAACATAAACCAACAAGGAAGTTAAACTTGAAATTAGGAGAATGACAGATGGTGCAGTTGTTCTGGAGTAACCTTGACAAATGGTTCTTGCAGTTGGTCAGGTATCATAAGGGGAGTGGGTTTTTTTGAGGAAAATGCATGTTTTCTGTGAGAGCCACAGCAGAGTTTAATGGCAAGGTGTCTTGTTTTTAAATGACTGTGGTGGGTTAAAATTAACCCCCCAACATTAACTTTGCCAGACCAGCTCAGGTGGAAGCAAATGAAAGCTGTATTTACAGGCAAAACTACAATCTACAATGGAATGCAATGAATATGTACAAAATATACAGTATTTACAGATACTATTAACAAACAGCACAAGATTCCCCTGGTCAAAGACCAGGGGAAGCTACTAGCTTCTCTTTTTCTGCCCCCCTGTCCCTTGTACAAAGAAGGGAGAAAGGCGCAGAGAAAGTTGCTGTTAGACTTAACCAAAACAATGCAGCCAAGGAAGCAAGTTAGTATCTCCCCAGAAGTGAGAAGAGGTAACAATTGCATAGCCTAAAACCACCACACTGATTCAGTTAGCAAAGCTGTGCAACTTCTTGATCTAATGTTACAGTCCAAAGAAAAGATGCCAGTTAAAGCAGTGGTTCAGTAGTTTTTGTTTTCTAGATAGTAGCAGCTTGTATAGGAGCTCTGGCTGAAATAAGACTGTTTGTTCAAACTATAGTTTGACCCCATTGCAGGAACCTGAAAAAACATTCTTTGACTTACCATGTAGTGTAGTAGATCGTACTTAACCATTGCTAATTCATGTCTGAGCTAGGCAGAAGCTGGGAGAAGCATGAACAAAGCCTAAAGCTCTCCAAGCCTAAACTGTTTTGTTGAATGTCTTCATTGTGCACTGAATTCTGGAGTAGTGGAAATAGTGTGAAATTTAGTAGAACTGGGCAGAAAGATCTCTACTGAGGAGTTTGATATAAATAATGTTCCTAAACTCAAAGATTTCATCACCTAGGGGGTAATGCAGATAAAGTGCCACCTTCATGTTTTGATTAGTTGTTAGCTGACATTCCTGTTTGTTTTGGTGCAGTTATGAATAGGCTAATACTACAAATGGATTGTAGGTATCTCCATGTATCCTTCTGAAATACTTTGCTGCATCTTCTTAGAATAGAATAAACCAGGTTGAAAGAGACCTTCAAGATCGTGTCCAAACTATCATCCAACACCACCTTGTACAGGGTGGGCACAGTTCTCATCCCTCCATTCAAAGAGCTAACTGATGTGCTGTTGTAAAATGAGGAAGAGGTGCAAAGATGGTGAAGCTGAGGGAAGAAGTCTCCTTTGCAGAGGAAACTTAAGACTTTGGTATATTTAGCATTGCACTCCAAAGCTTGGAATGGTACAGTTTTTAAATACAATGAAGAATGAAAATTCTTGAAACAAATTTGATAAAGTAGATTTACAGTGTTTACGGATGAATTTACAGACTGGAAATTGAAAGGCTGGTTGCCTCCAGAAGAATGAACTTTGGGATTTGCCTTTGAAATGTGGTCAGTGTGGATAGGGAAAATAAACTGTGTGAAAACAGAGTTTGTAAAATTAAAGGAAAGCATTGCATGACACTGAGTGGATATCTTAGATGAATTTTATCTGTTTTTCAAAGTTTCCAGACATAATGTAGTCCTTAAGGATGTTGTCCCTTTTTGTGCTAAAAATGTTATATATTTAGTGCGTTTAAGTTTGGGATTTTTTTGATGTTTGGCACATGCTCTTGTACTAGCTGCTTTTTACCCAAATCCAGAATAGTTCGTGTGGTTTAGGATTGCTGTAGAACACCATACTGAGTAGTCCACATGATAGTCTACAACCTTATTGTTTTGATCATGATGTTTTATTTCCTTCCCCTTGTTCTCTCATGATTACACAAATTAATGCAATGGGCAATTGCTGCTTCAAGAGGCAATACTTCTCAAGAAGCAGCATCATTTTACATCTGCCTAGAGTAGTGCATTCATTGATGACCAGCATCAGGGACCTTACAATGTGGTGGTGTACCATGCTTTCCTAGAGCAATTCTTTCCTGGTACCATCTGCTTTGCAGGTACAGGTATGCTTGGTTTTTTAGGATGCTTATGTGGTGTTGCCTGGAATTAACCTAAAGAAAAATACTGGGTGATGTATTGGAAGAGCTTGGAAGAGTTCACAGACAGTGTAAATTACAAATGCTTACCACCTGATTGAAATGAACAGTTCAGTTGAATTTTCTGCTGAATTATGAAGAGGATTGAGCCTTTGGAAATCAAAAAGCATTGCATTGGGCAGTAGCATTCTGTATTCTTCTTGCTTAAACAGAATGTTTACTGGCCTTCCAGTATCTGAAGGGGGCCTACAGGAAGGCTGGGGAGGGACTTCTCAGGCTATCAGGTAGTGATAGGACTAAGGGGAATGGAATGAAGCTGGAGGTAGGGAGATTCAGGCTAGATGTGAGGAAGACGTTCTTTACCATGAGAGTGGTGAAGCCCTGGAATGGGTTATCCAGGGAGGTGGTTGAGGCCCCGTCCCTGGAGGTGTTTAAGACCAGGCTGGATGAGGCTTTGGCCAGCCTGATGTGGTGCAGGGTGTTCCTGCCCATGGCAGGGAGGTTGGAACTGGATGATCCTTGTGGTCCCTTTCAACCCTGACTGATACTGTGATACTATGAATGTTACGTTAGCCTGTAATTGACTGGGTATACCAGAAATAGTTGATTTTCACTTTATTTGTGAGCAGCTAATATCATGTTTCTAAAATTTTACAAGTTACTTGAGGAGCCCTGCTTGTCTGGTGTGTAAATTGGCTTCTGGACTCTTGTTCCTAAGCCTTGAGGTACTGAGTGTGTGTACCTGTAGAAATGTTCACTTGGAGTACCTGCTGATGTATCATGGGAACTGGTAGTGGAGGGATGTTTTTCCCAGGTCACATAGCGTGTTGAAGCGGTAGCGTTTTGCCATTGTTGCTCTTACAGTATAGAGAAAGGCTGTTCATGTTCTGCAGGTTTGGGAAACTTTTAACTGTCTTCTGATTACAGAGAAGCGATATGGGCCCCCTCTTCTGTTCTCTTCTTCTTCTGTTTTCTGAAAGTTTTAGCTTTGTTCACTATTGCAGAATTGTCTGCAGATTAAGAAGATTGTACTTAATTGCCAACATGGTCCTTTGTAGTCCTGTATTTCTAAGAAAGGCAGAAAGCCAGTGCTTAAAACTTAAGATCATAGGTTCTCTGTGGTGTTTCTTGCTTTGCCTAGTTATGTAGGTATAACTAGGTGGAGCTAACTTTTACATTGGCTGATAATACCGCAATCTGTTCTGGCATGGTTTACAATTAAAGTATTCTGCCAAGTTTAACATAGACTGAGGGGTGGGGGCCTTTCAACAGACAGAAATAGTATTAGTGGGTCTTTTACTTGGGTGTAACTATTTTGTGGCAAAGAACTCAGCATTTTACAATACGATACAATAGACCAGGTTGAAAGAGACCTTCAAGATCATCGCGTCCAACCCATCAACCAATCCAACCCACCTAAACAACTAGACCATGGTACCAAGCACCCCATCAAGTCTCCTCCTGAACACCTCCAATGAAGGCGACTCCACCACCTCCACGGGTAGCTGATTCCAATGGGCAATCACTCTCTCTGTAGAGAACTTCTTCCTAACATCCAGCCTAAACCTCCCCTGGAGCAGCCTGAGACTGTGGTAATGGCTGCCTGGGAGAAGAGACCAACCTCTGCCTGTCTACAACCTCCCTTCAGATAGTTGTAGACAGCAATAAGGTCACCCCTGAGTCTCCTCCAGGCTGAGAAACCCCAGCTCCCTCAGCCTTTCCTCACAGAGCTTGTCTTCCAAACCCCTCACCAACTTCGTTGCCCTTCTCTGGACACGTTCCAGCAAGTCAACATCCTTCCTAAACTGAGGGGCCCAGAACTGGACACAGTACTTGAGGTGCTGCCTAACCAGTGCTGAGTACAAGGGCAGAATGACCTCCCTCCTCTTGCTGGCCTCACTCTTCCTGATACAGGCCAGGATGCCATTGGCCTTCTTGGCTGCCTGGGCACACAGCAGGCTCATGTTCAGCTTCATCAACAAAATTGGCAGTTTATTATTTCCTAAGAGAGAGAATATGGGTGTCTTGGATGGTAATAAGTTTTAACTTTGCTTTGATACCTTTCTTCTCGATGACTCTGATTCTTTTATCAGGATACCTGGCTCCTGTTACCTTTAATGAAGATGATGCAGATATAATCCCAGAGACAGATATGTCACTGTGTCTTCTAATTTCTTTATCTTTTGCAATTTTTTTGAGTTTGTGTGTGTGCATGTGTTTGTTTTTTGTGGTTTTTTTTTTTTTTTTTTTTTTGGTTGGTTGGATTGGTTTTTTTGTGTGTGGTTTTGTGTGTGTGTTTTTTCTGCAAGCATAAACTTCAAACATTTTGATGTTAGAGTTAAGACTTTTTTGGTATATCATCAGTCTGACAGTATTTGCTTATTTCCATGAGTGGGGCCATCTGCACAGAATTGCTGTTGATTCCCTGGGAAAGGAAAGCATGTCAGGGAATGGCTTCCTGCCTAGAAGAATTGCTTTCCTGCTTTTATTTCCAGTTACAATATTAACTGGAGAAGAAACCATTCCAGGTTATATTTTATAAAGTTAGTCTACTTATGTTCATTATTTTTTTTCCTTTTAGAAGAAACCTGGTCATTGCTGCCCTATCTGCATGCTGGCCTGCCTGGTTGTTTTGACAAGCTGGCTAAACCAGCCTAATGAGAGGAGGAGAGAATGGGGTGGTCCTATTCCTCATCAGCTGAGCTGCATTTTCCTGCTGCTTTTCCTGTGCTGGCACTGGCACCACCCCAAACACAGCCTGGAAGTGGAAATGGATTACAGATTGAGCTCTCTGAACTGGGTCACTGTGGGCATGTCAGTCAAGTATCAGTGCTAGCTGCTGGCATGGTATAGCAATGTCCAACCAGAGGGATGGGGATGCCTCTGGTTATGACGGATGCAGGCTTCATAAAATCATAGAATCAATAAGGTTGGAAGAGACCTCAAAGATCATCAAGTCCAACCTGTCACCACAGACCTCATGACTACTAAACCATGGCACCCAGTGCCACGTCCAATCACCTCTTGAACACCTCCAGGGATGGTGACTCCACCACTTCCTGGGCAGCCCATTCCAACAGCTAACAACTCTCTCTGTGAAGAACTTTCTCCTCGCCTCAAGCCTAAACTTCCCCTGGCACAGCTTGAGACTGTGTCCTCTTGTTCTGCTGCTGATTGCCTGGGAGAAGAGACCAACCCCGTCCTGGCTACATCCACCCTTCAGGTAGTTGTAGACAGCAATGAGGTCTCCCCTGAGCCTCCTCTTCCCCAGGCTAAACAATCCCAGCTCCCTCAGCCTCTCCTCAGGCTTGATCCTAACTTCTACCATAAAACACCTGTGCACCATGACCCCTTTGTCAGTTCTGTGCAGATGTGGTCAGCTAAGACTGCAGAAGATCTGCTCTGAATTGGGAAGCAAAACCTGACTGTTGGTTAACCCTGGGCAGTGAGGTCAGTGACTGTGCAGTCTGAGTACATTTTCTTGTGGCAGCCACCATAGACTAGGCAAGCAGGTACTCCTTTGCATAGAGGTCAGAGTGGACAGTTTGGAATTTTAATTTTTTTTTTTTTTTAATGTTGTAGCTTTCCAATTGCTCAATCTTGTCTGTGGGTGTGAGTAGTTGTGAATCATAGGTCATATACTATAAAGCAGGGAGGTTCTGAATAGGTAAAGTAAAGCCAAGTTGCTCTTGTGGTGAAAGAATGTGGTAAAATAATGGAACAGGTTGCCCAGGGGCATGGTTGAGTCCCTGTCCCTGGAGACATTCAAGGTCCAACTTGATGTAGCACCCTGAGCAGTCACCATCATTGGAGGTGTTTAGGAGGAGACTTGATAGGGTGTTTGGTTGCATGGTTTAGTTGATTAGGTGGTGCTGGATGATAGGTTGGATGCGATGATCTTGAAGGTCTCTTCCAACCTGGTTTATTCTATTCTTATCACTGCAGGGGAGTTGGACAATATGACCTTCCGGCGTCCCTTCCAACCTGATGCAATCTCTGAATCTTTGAGTGGATGGCATAATTGAGATCTGATGATCATTATCACTAGACTCTTCCTCCCCAAGCTGAATGACAAACACCCACTTCAGGCATACTTCAGAACCCTTTGCTACAGAAGAGAAGCTATTTATGAAATAGCAGCAACAGCACTCTAGCATCACAAAAATTAAATGTTTATTCTACTCATATGTTTTAATAGTCATCCCAGGCTCCTGATTTAAGAATTTCTGAGCAAGTGATGACTGAGCTTTTATGTTCAGTTCTGAGTCAGATGTACATCATGTACATCTTTTAACATTTAGCAAGTCTAACTTATGATTTAATGTTACTTGCTGAGCTGTATTGCAAATTTAATGAAAAGTCCGGAGGGGGAAGATGCAGTGTTAATGGAGAACAGGAGCATTAAGACTTGAACTCTAAGTAGTGTCATGGTGTATTATGTTTTTCATTTACATGGGTATGTCGTTAGGCATTGATCCTCTTAAGTATCTGTAGGTGGAAGTCTGCTTTGAATACCATAAATGGCAGTATTTGCTTGAAAATCTGTGCATTTGTTTGCATTATCCCACCTTCTTTCTCTTTTTCCTTTCCATCATAAATGTAATTATTACTTTAACTGTTTACAACTGTAAATACTTTTAATATTATATGACACCAAGCTGTGTGGTGCAGCAGACACGCTGGAGGGAAGGGATGCCATCCAGATGGACCTGGACAGGCTGGAGAGGTGGGCACAAGCCAACTTCATGAGCTTCAACAAGACCAAGTGCAGGGTCCTGCATCTGGGTCGAGGCAATCCCAGGCACAAATCCAGGCTGGGCAGCGACTGGCTGGAGAGCATTCCTGAGGAGAGAGACTTGGGGGTGCTGGTGGACGAGAAGCTCAACATAAGCTCTCAATGTGCACTTGCAGCCCAGAAAGCCAATCAGATCCTGGGCTGCATCAAGAGAAGCATAGCCAGCAGGCTGAGGGAGGTGATTCTCTCCCTCTACTCCCCTCTGGTGAGACCCCACCTGGAGTACTGCCTCCAGTTCTGGAGCCTCTATTACAGGAAGGATCTGGAGGTGATGGATCATGTCCAGAGGAGGGCTATGAGGATGATTAGAGGGCTGGAGCACCTCTCCTGAGAGGACAGAGTGAGGGAGTAGGGACTATTCAATCTGGAGAAGAGAAGGCTCTGAAGAGACCTTATTGTGGCCTTTCAGAATCTGAAGGGGGCCTACAGGAAGGCTGGGGAGGGACTTTTTAGGGTGTCAGGTAGTGATAGGACTAGGGGGAATGGAATGAAGCTGGAGGTGGGGAGATTCAGGCTAGATGTGAGGAAGTTCTTTACCATGAGAGTGGTGAAGCCCTGGAATGGGTTATCCAGGGAGGTGGTTGGGGCCCCATCCCTGGAGGTGTTTAAGACCAGGCTGGATGAGGCTCTGGCCAGCCTAATCTAGTGTAGGGTGTCCCTGCCCATGGCAGGGGCATTGGAACTAGATGATCCTTGTGGTCCCTTCCAACCCTGACTGATATTGTGATGATACTATGACGTTTTTTAAAAAAAGATGTTGGGGATGTACATCTATTCAGACCGAACCCGTCTCAGGAAGCTTTTGCCCAAGCACCGTTAATAGGAAATGGCTGACTTCCAGGCATCTTGGAAGTTCTACAGCTGTGCAAAACTAAAGGATCACATGAGGTTTAACCTTTCTTGTGCAGTGGCTGGTGTCTGAGAAGCAATCTGTCTGATCCTTCTGCCTTTGATCCCAGTCTGGGTGTTCTTGAATCCAGCCCGTGAGTCTGTTTCCTACCTGCCTCTTGAGTCCAGTTTGGCAATTCCCCAGTGTATGTGTGCCTGTAGCAATAGTGGTGATGTAATTGCCATCAGGGTGGTTTGGTTCAATATTGGGGTTTTAATATATTTTATTGTGTTAATATTTTTCTTTAAAGTAGTTCTGACTTTGTGTGTGTTGTTTGTTGTTTGGTTTTTTTTCCAGTCAGTAAGTGTCTCTCACTTTGGGAAGAGAGAGGGATTAATAGGGAGCGTCTGTCACTCATTTAGTGCCCAGCCCTAGCCATTGACATTACATACCACTACATGTCAGCACAGTCTTAATGCTGATATTTTAAACCACCATGTCATGTCTGTCAATAGATTTCGGTCCAGAACATTTTCTTGAGTGCTTGCTTAAGCAAATAAAATAACATCTAGTTCTTCACATTCTGTACTTTGATAATCTCTTTTGTGTTAAGGGACTTGAAGCATCAGGCCTCATGTTTTCACTTTCCTTGTTTTTGTCATCTCCAAATTTTACAAGATTGATATGTGTATGTTTAGACTGAGTTCACTTTTGTGCTGGCTGTGTGCATCTTACGCTTTTCACGTGATATAACCCACACCACATTTAATGTTTTGGTTTTTTCCCCCCATACTGCATATTGACAAAGAACCAGCTCCAAAGTCCTCTACCATAGGTCAGTACTTTCCTGCCTTTTGTTAGTGTTATGAATGTGCATGTCAAAGATCATTGACTTCGAAGTGTTCAGTGAGAGAACAGGATACTGAGATTCAGTCAATCAGCACTATGCTTTTGTTTTGTGAACTGTAGAGCACACAAAATGAGAGAACCAGTGCAAATATAAAAGTACAATTTAGTGCTGCTGTTCTCCATATAGTAGGAAAACCAAAAGCACCTGAGTTTGCAGTTTGCTTTAATTTCATATGAATTATTAAAAAAAAAAGGGGATTGTACGTACCAGAGTGAAGGCTGTTTAAAAACTAAAATTTTCAAACTGTGTATCATATCTGTGTACTTAGATCATCCTATGCCAAACTGTGTTAGATGAAATTTAAAATGGAAAAGTAATTGTATGGTGAAGTGAATTTTCTCAGCAAGGAGCAATGAAAATTTTTCTGATCAATGAGAAGTTCAGAAAATTTAGGATTATACTTCTGCTTACAAACAAATAGCCAACAGCTTGAATTTTCTGGGTTTGGGGTTTGTTTAGTTTTTCATGATGATGTTGTGATTGCTGTTTCTGCTGTGTCTGGTCATTTCTCAGCCTCTTTTTTTATAAAAAGTTTCGGTGATGTTGATAACTTGCATTTCTTGTCTCATTTACTGGCACAGTGACAAGCATGTGTGTCTGGTAATAGCCAGACTGTACGAATGTATAGATAATACAAAACTGAAGACAGAGATTAATTGTTTATATACATACCAGAAGCAGGGAAGATTTTGTCCCTGCCTGTCTGATGTTTGCCTCTTACCCACCTATTCTAACCCTTCAAAGTATTACAAAAACAGGAAGCAGAATTTAGTTTTTGTTTGGTTGCTTGCAGACTTAAGTATTTCAGTGAACAACTTCTAGCAATCTGTAAAGTTGTTAGTATGTCTTTGTTTTGTATCTGCAGTAACTTATGTTTCCAGGACAGAACCGTCAAACCTTCATTAATGCTTCCAGGTTTTTCAGCGTGCCTTCTCTTCTGAACATCTTCTGCCTGCATTCCAAAATTTGGAATGCAAAATTCAAATTTGCATTCCAAAACAAAATGTGAATACAAGAAAAATCTGAAATCAGAATTCCTGGTGGTGCAAGAGACTTAAAAAACCAGAATTAGAAAACTGCATGAAAGCATGTAATATCTCTTTGTTCTGGTTAATGGCAACAAAAATCTGCTTTTTTACCTGACTACACACATCAATGTATTGACAAAACTGTAGTTTAGAACAAAGACAGTACTGGTGAACACATTGATATAAAGTAGTTTCTTTTTGTTTCTGTCTACAGCTTGTAACATGGAACAGACTTTTTTCTGTTTGTACACAGATGCCAGATCATGGTGCCAAGAATGTTCCTTTTGTACACTGTAAAGTTCTAGCAACAATTCAACCTCACTTTTTGACAAGGGTTTTGTATGTGCTTGAGACATAGAAATAAAGCTTTCTACTCCTTTTCTGCCTCATCTTCTCCCATGCCTGCTTGCATTCCTTGACCTTCAACTGTGTTAAACTAATTTTCAGGAGTATGGTTTGACCTAATTGCCTAGCAGAGTATGATCATGGAGAAATACCATATATTGTCTGCCAACCCTGTGATCATAACTTCCTTGAAGTCATGTGCTCCTTTCAGAGAAGACTACATTGATGGGAGGGAGGGCTGTGTGCTGGCACTGTCTGTGAAGGATGTAGCAATTGCAGGATCTGCCCTTTCCTGTAGCGTCTGAAATACCATTCTCAGTGTCACCCACCTTTTCTTACTGGAAACACTTCTCCATGCTGCATGGCATTTCAGAAAGACAAAGAATCTCTTGAATCTCTGGCTACCTGAATCATGAATCTTCCCCAAACAAAGAATACCTGGGCCTGTGTCCCTGCATTGCTCCTTACATGGAGCCATGCTCCAAGTTTTAAATGCTGTGATGATCTGGAAGCAAAGAAATAATAAAGGACCAAAGACAAATTTAAACAGGAGATGCAACAATAGCTGTTAGCCCTCTTGTTCGAAAAACTCTTAAAGTACAGCAGCAAGCAAATGGGGGAGGGAGTATGCTACTGTTAGCTGTGTGCTCACACCCGTGCAATCCATAGTGCCTTCCTTACCTGCACCCCGCTGCAACCCTTCAGTCATCTCTTTAGCAATGGTGGTATTTTCTATCTAGCTCATTAGGGCTACCTCTGAAAAAACTGAGCAAGCCCTCCAGAGAGGCAAAACCCCTGTTAGAACTTAAGCTGGTCACCTCTGTGAAAGGTAATAAAAAGCATTTTTATAAATATATTAATGCTAAAAAGAGGAGCAAAAAGAACCTCCACTCCTTATTGGACCTGGAGGGTAACATTGCAACTAAAGATGAGGAAAAGGCTGAGATTCTAAATACCTTCTTTGCCTCAATTTTCAACAATAAGGCAGGAGGACTTCAGGATAACTGGCCTCCTGAACTGGATGATGGGGTCAGGGAGCAGTGTAGTGTCCTTGAGATCCACAAGTAATTAGTTTGGGACTTACTGAGCTGCTTGGATCCCCACAAGTCCATGGGACCAGATGGGATCCATCCTAGGGTGCTGAGAGAGCTGACAGATGAGCTGGCCAAGCCTCTCTCCATCATTTACCACCAGTCCTGGCTCACTGGAGAGGTCCCAGGTGACTGGAAACTGGGCAATGTGATCCCCATCCACAAGAAGGGTTGGATGGAGGAACCTGCAAACTCCAGGCCTCTCAGCCTGACCTCAGTGCCAGGGAAAATTATGGAGCACATCATCTTGGGGGCAATCACTGCGCACCTGCAGGATGGCCAAGGGCTCAGGTCCAGCCAACCTGGATTTAGGAAGGGCAGCTCTGACCAGTTTTGCTTTTTCTGTCTGTATTCAAAACAGTGAGCTTATCTTTCATTTTAGGTAATCTATCTCTGTAGCTACCCTATAAAAAAATAAAACGTGTTGTTTTCAGAGGAGTATCTTAAATGTACTCAACTAGCTCTAATGTATTTCAATTTTCTTTCTTAACCTGACAGTGATTAATTTTCTGTAGTTGGTAGAAGTTGAGCACTGTGGAAAAGTACTGAAGCTTTTCACTGAACAGCACATTAGTCCTAGTGCATCTCACTTTAGTCACATCATACTGCATGACAAACAGTCTCATCTTTGTTTATACTGGAACATCTTAAAGGAATTGAAATTTCAGCACGTTATGCTGAAAAATCTACACATCCTCCCCCAAAAGAACCCTAAACAAACACCAAAACAATAACAGAACAAAACAAAACCCAAATGCAACAAAACTCTCGTATGCCACATTCAAAATCTGTTTCATCTGATTTACTTGACTAATGTTAGAGATTGCATGTGGCTAGCCAAACAGAAGACTTACATGAGGGATTTGCTGTCATGAATGAAAACTGTAAGGGAGTATTTTTTGTGGGGAAAAAATGAAGTGGAAACAGTCTCTGATATATTCATGTTGTAGTCTGCTTGCTTTTCTAAAATCTCTGTTACTTCTTTTGGAATACTTTTTGAGTCTAGCAACAGGATACAGGGCAATGTTGGCTTCAAGAATTTCAGCTGATTGCCTTTTCATCCTAGGATTTGTGGTACCACTTTTCTTCTATGACTTGTTTAAGTTGTCTTTGAAACGATCATTCAGCATTAATGGTTAGAAGTGAACTTGATTTTTGTGAGGTCAGTTGAAGAAGAAGTATGACAATAGGAACAAGTAGTTGGGAATGCAGGAGGGTAGACTGGGTGTACACAGATATTTTGGAACCAGTTTTACTTCAAATAAGAGGAGGAACATTTTAGAGACCCTTTCTGAAGTGCTGTATGCTGTGGCATTGCTATAGTACTAGCAGTCCAGCCCAGCATATGTGTAAAAGTATGATGTTAATGTGAAAATTGGTTAAATTGAATGATGGGAAAATAACTATTTTGTGAAGACTGAACAGAGAAAATTATAAATTAATAATAAATTGTATAAGCAAGTCTCTCTTCCTCATGGTAATCCTTTGTAAACTACTTATATTCTCCTGATTCATGTATTTGTTTAATGTATGTCCTACTACATAGGCTTTAACTTTGGAGCAGGGCTTTAGAATTCAAAAAAGGTATTACTTTCACTGATTTAATTTTGTGAGTTCAAATTTTGGCCCATTTTCTGATACCCTGGTGGTGGTGAGTAAAGGTAAATTATTCTTCTAATCATGTGGCAGATGGGGAAAAGAGTTGGAGCATTTTGCATGAAAAATCATGTGAGGCCAGAAGAAGAGTGACTATTTCTTGGTGGTAGTGGTGGTTGTGGGGTTTCTGTAACATCTTCAGAAGCGGTCAGTTAAGGGTTTTTTTGTGCTCACTGTAATTGCAGCACCCCTGTACTTGTGTTTACAGCCCACTCAGAAGAGATGTTATTTCTCAGGTGGGTGCTGTTTCAAGCCATTCTATTGTCTAGTTGCATTTTATATTCACATCTCTGATAAACTGTATTTTAGCCCCATGCTGAAATGGTGTGTGCAGGATTGTTTGCAGCTGCATGATAAATTATTCTTCTAAGCAATTGCTGTGGCTTTATGTCTTCCAAAAGGATATGGATTTTTGATGAACTTTAGTTGGAAGGTGTGAATATAATCTGTGTCTGGACCCTGACAAAAGTTGTGTCTAGCAGCTTGCAACAGTGACTTTACTTACTTTGTGCACTACCTAGTGGAAGCCTGAAAACACACCTCTAAGGATTTCAGCTTATTTACTCAAATCTTCTTGAAGGTAAAGCTTGAGATAAACTTTCTGTGTTGCGGAAGGTTGGTTATTGTTTGGTTTGGTTTGGTGTGTTGGTTTTCATAGACTCATCCAGGCCAGAAAGGACCTCTGAGATGATCAAGTCCAGCCATTTCACCCACTCCACCAAGTCTGTCACTACAGCCATGTCCCCAAGCTTTTAATCTTGTCCAGGGATGGCAATTCAAACACCTCCCCAGGCAGCCCATTCCACTACCTGACAACCCATTCTGTGAAGAAAATTTTGCTAATGTCTAGCCTGAACCTCCCCTGGTACACCTTCAGTATATTCCCTCTTGCTCTATCATTAGTCCCTTGTGAGAAGAGACCAGTGCCTACCTCTCTACAATCTCCTTTCAGGTTTGAGAAAGCTTTCAAAGAGAGCAATAAATATATTGGGTTATAGCTAGGGAATGCATTGAGAATGGTGGTGAATTTAAGCCTAAGTAAGGGTGTTACAAAAGTGCTCATGTGTCTGTTCCTGTTGCCAAGATAATGAAAAGTAATTCAGAAGCTTTTGTGGTTCTTTGGATGTGACTGTACAGTTTCAAATGGGAAGGTGTTTGGGGATTTCCTGTTCCAGTTGACAGATTTCCATGTCAAACCTACAAGCTGGCTTTTGATTGCCAAGCCCACAGCAGTTACTGTGTTATACGGCAGCTGAGCTCTGCTCTTTTCTCTGTCACCACCAACACACTATCACTTCAGTGATGTTTCTGACAGCTAGGCAGTGTTATGGTTACACTTGCTGTAACACCTGTACAGACTCATTAAATGCTAGAGAAAATTCACTGGTGTCAATCCAGGAAATAGGAAGGGACCTGTCTTTATTTGGTAATATAGTGCTTTTTCCCCTTCTGGCAATCCATCTCATTTTCCACTGCACCTCTCTCCCCACCCCTTCCAGCACATTGTTCATTGTTCAGTTGTGACAAAGCTGTAAGGCCAAAGCGGCCCTCACTCTGAATACAGAGAAACCTGAACTGTGAGGGAAGGGGTACTTTAGCACATGAGTGTTGCTCAAGCAGATGCACACTCATGTGTCACTACTGGACAGGCTATCAAGACCAGGAGTGGCTTCTGTTAATATTTTTGTGCCTATCAAGAAGTGTGCCACATGGTTTCTCACATCTGACCACATTGGATGTACCATAGATGTTATCATGACAAAGTCTTTACTAAAGGAGCCTGTCCAGAATGCTGTTTGCACAACAGCATATTTTCCTTCCTGTCCTGTTGTGAGGCGCTTTGCCTCCAAGTGTGAGGCAGGCAAAGGCAGTGGCCTTGAGATGGGTTACTGAGATGCCATGAGTAGAGGGGGAACCATTTGACTAAATACTGGGCAGTCCACCCTGGCATCACTGAGCCATGTTCAAGTGTTGACATAAGGAGCAGGCACTGCTGGCTCCTCTGACTGGGCATGAGACCTTTAGAGGAGAATGAAACAAAGAAATGCTGCTTGCTGGACTCTGCCTCTGGCAGCAAGAGGTTTTCTTGCCAAATACAGTATATCTTTCTTAAAAGACCCCTTTTCCCTAGAATGAAAAAGGACAATTTGTTGTTCTTTGTCAAACTGTTCTGCAAGGTCAGCTGTGGCAAATGCACAACCATGCTATCTCTTGCTCTCTTGGGGTTCCTCATTGATGCTTTTTTTTGGTGTATAAAGAGCAGAGAGAAACTCCTCCATAACAGCTGTTTGTCTGACACTTTTAACATGAAATAGAGCAAAATGAAGCCTGACACTGAGGGGGAGCACATTGTGCTGGCCTCCTTGAGACAGTTTGTATTGAGCTGAAAAGCTGGCAGCAGGAAAGGCAGGTTGCTAACCGTTTCATTGGCACAGGGAGTGCATGTAGAAAGCTGTTGGGAGGCACACAGTCATAACAGTTTTTATTAGAGATTTGTGCTGTCCCTGCTAAAAGAAACCTTGCTTCAGATAATGTTTCAAGTAAATGCAGCTCATTCAGATGAATGCTACTTTATGACAAAAAGAAGGGACATGCATAAATGGAATTTGTATTCTTAAGGTCAAAGTAAAATGCCTCTGTGAACTGGATTTGAAACAAAAAATGTGCACAAGTTAGTTACAGTTTTGTTTGCACTACTGGAGCTTGCGTCTGTCTCTTTACGCTGAGAATGTGCCGTTGTCAGGAAGACACTAGACAAAAATTTCAGGAGTTACTGCTGTTTGGTATTTGAAATCTTTACCTGAAAAGTTTGTATCTATGAAATCAAAGATCCTTGTAGTCTGTGGCTCCCGAAGTGAAATACTTTAGAACTGTGTGTCAATTTTTTTGCCTTGTGGGGGGGGGTGTTTGATTTGGTTTGATGGGGTTCCCCCCCTTTTTTTTTAAACAGAATACTATCTAATAGAGAAACATACAGCCAGACCTTGTCAGAGAGCTTTGATGAAGAGTTAAAGTTATCTGAAAGCCCTTTGCATCCTTTCAGCATGTCAAGAATCATACTCCCTAAGCCTCTGAAATCTCTTACATAAAGGGTCAGCACTTTTAGGAAGCAAATTTTTCATGTTATTTTTGAGGAAGTCATGACAGGAAAGGAGATGCAGTAATATACCACTTGAGGGAGGTGGAAGTCATGTGCTGAGAAAGTGTATTGGAAATACTGAAATGCCAATGGATGACTTGGTTCTGCTTTTATTTGAGATGAAAAGGTCCTCACTGGAGACAGGATGAGGAACTGAATCTAGGGAGCATGCTGGTGGTGGTAGCAATAAGGAAGAAGCAGAAATCCCCTTCATCATTTGTAACTCCCTGGAGTAGAGCATGTCTGAGGACTTGGATACTCTGTAAGGTAACCACTCTCTCATCTGCCAGCTTTAACAGAAGTTTAACTCTTGTTAAAGCTCTGTTTACAAAGTCATTTGCAAATCCAGAATAAGTTGCTTGGTTATGCTTCATCCTATAACCGTTTCCAAGTTATTCCAGTTGTTTTATCTCTGGTGTAATATTGCATATCCATAATACGTAAAGCAAGAGGATAGGAGGGGGCAAAAGCAGATTATGTGTGACAGTTTCCAATTTTGTAGTACAAAATCTGTAGAAATGCCCGCAGATCATAGTTTCTAAAATGTTTCTGGCGTTGCTCTCAGCCAGTGTAACAAGGGAAGAAAGGATTTAAGCTGCAGCTTGCAGAGACTGTCACAATGATGTGCATGTGACTGCATTTGTGTTTGAATGTCTAGCTCCTCTCCCAAGTAGAAAGAGCTGCAACTGAGGTATGAGTCTTCTGCAGACTGGATGAATTATTGTAGAAAGTTAAATTTCCCCCCTGCAAGTTAGTGTTCATAAATAAACCGCTGTTTTGAATGGCAAATCTTCTGGCATCCCGTTAGTCAAAACCAAACTTAGGGAAAAAAGGCTTTCTCGATCTCTCTGGGCACGGATTAGTTTTAGGAAACAAATCCCTTTAGTAATGATGATATGGCCTTGCAACTTTTAAGAAAAATTCTTTCATTTTCTTGGTTGTATTTACTCTCATTGCTGGTACTCACTGAGCAGACTCCTTGTATTAATGAAAGTGTATCTATTGGTTACAACAGTCTGTGACCTTTCCTTCAACATAATGGTTTTCATAGCTTTCATAAAGGTCATCAAAGTAGGCATATGAACCTTGGCCTATTTCAAATACTGACTGTCGAAGTAAGAAATCAAGGTGTTGTTAGGTGTAAAAGCTTACAGGAGAAACTTTTTGTGCACAGCATTCACCTGCAGAAGTGCAGCTCAAGTAGAGGAGGCATTCCACGCCCACAGCAGATCACCAAGAGACAGCTGTTTAGAACAGACACCTGCCTGTGCATATGCTGCCTTATAACATAGCCCCAGTCCTGCTCTTCAAAAGCAATACAATACAATACACCACCAGTTTGGAAGAGACCTTCAAGATCATCATGTCCAACCCATCAACCAATCCAGCAAGTTGCTTTCTCTAGCAAATTTAAGCTTAGGAGCTGTGCAAGAGGTGAATCATTCATCCCAGGTACAACAGAGGTAAAATAAGACCCTATGCCATGCAAGGAACCTGAACCTTAAGTGGGTTGTATTGATACTAGATGTATAAAAGTCTGAGTCCCAGATCATGGGATTCATCTAAATTCTGGGTGTTGCAGAATGCTGCTGTCTCCAGAGATCCTTTTGTTCCAGTAACCTTAAATCTGGATCACTATGTCTTCCCTAATCTTCCCTAAGGCACATGAGTTTTTTTTGACCTACACTGAGTAAAATACTAATTTAGAGTGTTTGGGAAAAACAAGCTTTTTTGACAATGTCAAAATGTTTTGTTCTGTGTACAGCAGCACTAACACCACAAACAAAAAAAACCCTTTTAATGCTCTGTTCTTAATTAAATGCATATTTTGTGGCTTTTTTTGTGATGGGTTGAAGTAAGTGTTTATAGGTGGGAAGCATGTTAAGGCGTAACTAGGCATAGGGTTTGAGAGGATGTCGATACCATTAAGAATCTGGAACACAAATGGATGGAGTCTCAAAGCATGGTAGTGCTGTTACTGTTTTATTTCAGGTAATTAAGGATAGATTAATAAAATCATAATACACTGTGGTGGGGTGAGAAAGTTCCCTCCCCACACACAAGGAAAGAAACCACAGCTAGCTCAGTCGGAAAAGCAGATGAAAGCTATATTTACAGGCAGAAATGGAATGCAATGAATATATACACAAATATACAATATTTACAATATATACAGGAAAACACAGCAATGAACACAATGCAGAAAAACCTTTTCCCTCCAGCCGGACAGGGGGGTTCCCTGAACCCCCCTCTCTCCCTCCCTACCTCCCCTTTTTCCCAAAAAGGGTTAGAGAGAGAGAGAAAGGCAATTAAGGAAGAAAAATTCTGTTAGCTAAAAAGCACATGCAAGAATTAGTTTTCTTATCTGGTTAGCTGTTAACTCAAGGCCGTTCCTGCTTCAGAAAGAGAGAAGCCGTCCAGCCCACAGGACAGAGAAGCACAGACTGCACCCAACCTGAACCCAGACCAGACCAGACTGAACTAACAGAACCCAAACTTAAAATTGCATTCTACAATCTACCAATGAAATTGTTTAGACTATCTTGTTTTTGTTCAAATATCAAAAACATTCAGCCAGAGTGTTCAGCAACTGTCTCTTTCTTAAAGACACAGCCTAAACCGGTCACATACACCTATTTCTTTTGTTAATTTGATACAAGCTTTTTTAATTTCCAGTGATCTACTGTTACTTCTCATTTTTGGATTCTGAAAAAGTTAGCCAATCAGCCCTTCAAAGAAAGACTTGATGTTTTCCTGTCTTATCAAATTTGCTCTGCAAGTCTGACTGGAAGACTCTTTGTTTGTTTGTATTCTTGTTCCACAAGAAGCAGTCATGCAAATAAAATGCATGCCTAACCTATGCCCATTCAGCAGTTGTGCTCTAAATTTACTGTATTTCGTGCTGCCCAACAGCACTTTCTACCGAAGGAAGAGACCATTGTATTTTTAATGGAGTAAAGTGGTTAGTTTTGACTCCAGTGGTTTTCATCCATTACTTTCACATGTATGCTGTCATTCTTGTAGCACAAAGTCCTAAACTGTAATACTTCCACCTTTAAACAAAACCAGTATCAAAATAACAAAGAGCAGCAATCTCTTTGAGATTGTTTATACCAATACTTAGAGTAATGGGGAGTGGGAGACAAAAGAGATTAAAAAAACTAAAGCAAACCAGTAGAAAGTATGTTTACATCTTTGGAAGAATAGGGGATTAGAAAAGAAATGTGAAACTTGGTACAAAATTCCTGGAAGCGACACTTTTTGGCAAATAAACGAACTGCAGATGGTTAGCTCTTCAAATAGAGCAACACTGAAAAATGGACTGGCAGGTAAATGCCCCAAAAAATTTTCTACTGAAATACCATTGCCTAAGGAACAGATTTATTTTTTTTTTTTAATTTTTTAATGCATGTGAGATGGGAAAGAGGGGGGAATATGGGCTTTACGGGGAGGGAGGCACATACTTTATATCTTGATACTGGCTATGCAGCAGGATTTGTAGAGTAATCCTTTTGCCAGTGCTGCAGATTGATAGGTAACCACATGATGTACCATCTGCCATTTAGCTGGTAAGTTAAATTTAGATTTTGTGCAAATATGATTTTACTTTTTATATATTCCTAAAAACACTTGTTGTAATTGTTATTTAGCTATCTAAGTAAGAGATGTTAAATAACTTGAACATATTTTCTAATATGAGGTATGCAGAACCTTTGAATGACTTAGTTTGCTATTTATTCCTTTATTTAGATTACAGTAAAGAAAATCAAGACTGCATGTTTTAACCTGAACATGCTACGAGTCCACCCTTCTCATAGATCTTTATTTGAGAACTTAATAGATTCTAACTGATTGTTTATCTCTACATAATAAATGAGTTCTACTGCGTGTTAAAAGTGCTGGAAATGTCACATTTAGGGTACATCACTCTGTTTAATCCAGAAAGAAGGAACAATTCTAAGGGTTTGTAGGCTGTTTTTTTGTTGTTTTTAGTCCCAGGTATGTCTCTTTGGCATCCTTTGCTATGTTAAGGTAAGATAAGCAAGTAAGAAGGAAACCACTTGTTGTGCTCAGGACATAGTATATGCGGCAAGAAGATTATCTGGAGAAGTGTGTCTTCCCCAGGTGAGGTTTTGCGGGCAGTACTGATTAATGTATTTAATTCTGCCTCAAGCAGAGACCTGAGCACCTGTCCAGCCCACTGGAGTGGGGTGAATATATAAGCACAGGGAAAAACAATAAAGAAGGGAGCAGAGTTATAAGGAGTGAGGAGGAATTTGCAAGTTTTCCAGGGTTTGGGCACCGTGGCTTAAATGCTTAGGTTTAGTGAGATAGAGGAGAGGTGGACTCAGGGGTGTTGAAGTTGGAGGCAAAGGTGGAGATCGTAAAAATCTGTAATTAGAAGGACTTAGCAAGAAAGATAAATAACACTGGACCAACAGTTGTGAAAATATCAAGAAAGAAACCTGTCAATTATGTTAAAGGAACACACTGAATGGGATGAAGAGGGCTGAAGGTAGTAAACAGCAGAGATATAAGCCTATGAAACCATGCAGTTTATTCAAAAACTATTGTTTCCAAAAAGGCAAAAGGGAAACAAGTAGGATTTCATTTGCATTGCAAAACTTTGACCAAGAAGGACTGCTACCAATAAAGCAGAATGAGTGGTGCACCTTGCATAGTGTCACGTGCTGCCATTCCAGTAGGCCACCTGGTGAAAGCCAGCCTTGTTTATCAGATGTGCCGCAACTAACGTATCAGTTCCTGATTAGGGTGGAAGGTAGCAGGGGGTGCCATCCTCCGGTCTCTTAAATCTTGGACCTACCAGTTTCGTTGCCTTTGCTATTATTTCTAATCAGCAGGTACAGTAAACTCCTGAGATGGTTGCAGCTGTATGTTTAAAGTAATAAAACATGTTATTCAAAGGTCTTCACTGGAAAACAGATGCGGAATCCTCAAGTGCTTCCTAACCTGCTTCCATCATATCAGGGCTCAAAAGATAAATACTACCCAGAGAAGTAATGTGAAGACTTCTGTGTGAATGCTTAAATCTTTTAAAATATACATGAGTATTAAGTCTTGTAAATTTACATGAAGTTTTGTGTGAGCTTGTTCTGTGTTGTGTCTTGGTCATGTTGCAATGATTTCATGTGTGTTTGGGTTTTTTTTTTCACTGCCTCTCTTACTGGCTAT
This sequence comes from Colaptes auratus, assembly GCA_015227895.2. Taxonomy (NCBI): domain Eukaryota; kingdom Metazoa; phylum Chordata; class Aves; order Piciformes; family Picidae; genus Colaptes; species Colaptes auratus. Next base: position 58,229,647 of record CM026897.1, read on the forward strand.
GAAAAAGAAAATTAGTCAGGTTCTTTTTGATGCCAGAAGAAATTTGAAGACACTATGGGAAAATAAAACTAATTAATTTTACAGTTATCTACACTGAGGAACATTGATTCTTTCCCTTAAAATGGTGAAAAATTAATAAAAAAGTTAAGCCGGATTTAAGTCTAGTATGTAGAAACACACAACTTGGGCAGCTTCAGAGGTTAAGCTTAAGAACTGGGCAGAGGCATTAAGATTGAATCTTTCTTGCCAAGTATTTCCTTCTGAGCAGTTGGCTTTTGCAGAACTCTGAAATCTGTTATACTACTGAGTTGGTACCTGCCAATTTGAGTGTGTGGGTGTTACCTATTTAAAGACTTAGTTAAACTTTGTTTAATGTTTTTAAACAGTGATAAAATGTCTTGGTAAGCTTTGACTGTCTCACAAGTACATGCTTTGTGTGGCAGTTCAGTTTAGATGATAAATGTTTGTTGAAATACTGTGTATTCAAAAACTTCTTGTTTGTACAGAACTTCCCATTGTCAACTATGACTCCTGTATCCTTCTTCCTCATTTTTGAACATTCTTTTAAAGCAAAGTAAACCACAGTACAGTCACATCTAATTAACTATCGAGGTGAACTATGTAAGGAAAAGGCAAATAGCCTCTGTTTCAAACAGAATCTATGCTGCTGTTTTATTCAAGTAATTTCATAACTGTTTGCACATTCAACACTGCATTTCTAACTTTGCTTTTCATGATTCCATCCACTCTTCCCTCTGCTCTGAAGTCATCTATCAACACTTGGGAGTCATGCAGAGCAGATAAACTTGTTCTGGCAGGGCAGGAAGGTCTGGTGTTACTCAATCAGAACACATTCTGCACTCTGAAATCTTGTCCAGTTTAGAACAGTGTCATGAAACAAAGCCTTCCTTAAAGGGGGGGAAGATGTAAAGGCACTCTTCAGATTAGAGAGGACTGCATCCTCACTTGGTTACGTAGCAGACGTACTTGGCAAGGGCCAGCTAGGCTTTAGTCCTTCGGTGCAACACATCAGCAGGCTGCAAATGTTGCAGGCTTGTTGACTGTCTTCTTCTTCAAGGTACTATGTTTCCAATTAAAATCCCTTTCAAGGAGAGTAACTGAGGTACTGATTGTAAAGATAGAATATATAAAATCTATTCACTATGCAGTGTAGCTTGTGTAAATAAACTATAAACAAAATATGTAGTCATTTTATTTTTGTGTCCTGTTTTTACAGTGATCTTGTCATGATGTATAGAGAGATACTGACATATGTACATACAGTGGGTGAAAACACTGTCATGTATTGCATGTAAATATGAGGGAAAGAGCTGGATTTATTTTCCCCCACTCATTAGAATAGAACTGAATAGAATAAACCAGGTTGGAAGAGACCTTCCAGATCATCGCGTCCAATGTATCAACTAATCCAACCCACCTAATCAACTAAACCATGCAATCAAGCACCCTATCAAGTCTCCACCCGAACACCTCCAGTGATGGGGACTCCACCACCTCCCCGGGCAGCCCATTCCAATGGGCAATCACTCTCTCTGTGTAGAACTTCCTCGTAACCTCCAGCCTAAACCTCCCCTGGCACAGCCTGAGACTCTGTCCTCTTGTTCTGGTGCTGCCTGCCTGGGAGAAGAGACCAACCTCTGCCTGTCAGCACCAGAACAAGAGGACACAGTCTCAAGCTGCACCAGGGGAGGTTTCAGCTGGATGTTATGAAGAAGTTCTTCCCAGAAAGAGTGATGGCGCATTGGAATGTGCTGCCCAGGGAGGTGGTGGAGTCACCATCACTGGAGGTGTTTAAGGGGAAACTGGATGGGGCACTTGGTGCCATGGTTTAGTTGATTAGATGGTGTTGGGTGATAGGTTGGACTCGATGATCTCAAAGGTCTTTTCCAACCTGGTTAATTCTATTCTATTGTATTCTATTCTATTCTGTCTACAACCTCCCTTCAGGGAGTTGTAGAGAGCAATAAGGTCACCCCTGAGTCTCCTCTTCTCCAGCTCCCTCAGCCTCTCCTCATAGGGCTTGTGTTCCAAACCCCTCACCAACTTTGTTGCCCTTCTCTGGACATGTTCCAGTAAGTCAACATCCTTCCTAAACTGAGGGTCCCAGAACTGGACACAGGACTCTAGGTGTGGCCTAGCCAGTGCAGCATACTGGGGGAGAATCACCTCTCTGCTCCTGCTGGCCACACTGTTCTGATGTAGGCCAGGATGCCATTGGCCCTCTTGGCTGCCTGGGCACACTACAGGCTCATGTTCAGCCTATCATCGACCAGTACCCCCAGGTCCCTCTCTGCCTGGCTGCCCTCCAGCCACTCTGACCCCAGCCTGTAGCACTGCATGGGGTTGCTGTGGCCAATGTGCAGAACCTGGCACTTGGATGTGTTAAATCTCATGCTGTTGGACTCTGCCCATCAGTCCAGCCTATTGAGGTCCCTCTGCAAAGCCTCTCTACCCTCCAGCAGATCAACTCCTGCCCCCGGCTTGGTGTCATCTGCAGATTTACTGATGATGGACTCAATGCCCTCATCCAGATCATCAATAAAGATGTTGAAGAGCATGGGGCCCAGCACTGATCCTTGGGGCACACCACTAGTGACAGGCCGCCAGCCGGATGTGGCACCATTCACCACCACTCTCTGGGCTCGGCCCTCCAGCCAGTTCCTAACCCAACGCAGTGTGCTCCTGTCCAAGCCATGGGCTGCCAGCTTGGCCAGGAGTTTGCTGTGGGGGACGGTGTCAAAGGCCTTGCTGAAGTCCATGTAGACTACATCCACAGGCCTCCCCACATCCACCAGGCAGGTCACCTGATCATAGAAGGAGATCAGGTTGGTCAGGCAAGATCTGCCCTTCCTAAATCCACGCTGGCTAGGCCTGATCCCTTGGCCATCTTGGAAGTGCTGTGTGATTGCACTCAAGATGACCTGTTCCATAATCTTGCCTGGCACTGAGGTCAGGCTGACAGGCCTAGAATTCCCTGTCTCTTCCAACTGGCCCTTCTTGTGGATGGGCACCACGTTGGCCAACTTCCAGTCTTCTGGGACCTCTCCAGTGAGCCAGGACTGCTGAAAAATGATGGAGAGTGGCTTGGCCAGCTCATCTGCCAGCTCTCTCAGCACCCTAGGATGGATCCCGTCTGGTCCCATGGACCTGTGGGCAAGTGGCTGAGAAGTTCTCTAACTACCCCCTCCTGGAACACAGGGAAACTGTGCTGCTCCCTGGCTCCTTCTGCCAGCTCTGCAGGCCAGCTGTCTGGAAGACATTCTGTCCTGCTAGTAAAAATTGAGGCAAAGAAGGTATTAAGTACTTCTGCCTTTTCCTCGCCTTTTGCTACAACGTTCCCCTCCGTGTGCACCAAGGAGTGGAGGTTGTCCTTGCCCCTCCTCCTGCTATTAATATATTTATAGAAGGACTTTTTGTTGTCCTTCACAGCAGAGGCCAGTCTAAGCTCCAGATGTGCTTTTGCCTCCCTAATTTTCTTCCTACATGACCTAGCAACATCCTTAAACATTCCATGGGTTGCCTCCCCTTTCTTCCAAAGATGATACACCCTCTTTTTTTCCCGTAGTTCTTTTAGAAGTTCATTGACCATCCAGGCTGGCCGTCTGCCCCGGCGGCTCATCTTCCGGCACGTTGGCACAGCCTGTTCCTGCGCCTTCAAGAGCTCTTCCTTGAAGCAGCTCCAGCTCTCCTGGACCCCTTTATTTTTAAGGGCTGTTTCCCAAGGAACCTTCTGAGTTAGTTCCTTGAGTAGCCTGAAGTCTGCCCTGGGGAAGTCCATAGTGGAGATCTTCTTGCTTCCCCTCTTAGATTGACTGAGTACTGAAAATTCAACTATTTAATGGTTGCTGGCCCCTAATCACCCTCCGACCACCACATCACCCACCAGCCCTTCCCTATTGGTGAAGAGAAGGTCAAGCATGGCCTTACCTCTGGTAGGCTCACTCAGCACCTGGGATAAGATTCTGCATCACAAAAGCCTAATCATGAGGGAATTACATTTTTTCTGAACTAAATTGTAAAATTCTTCAGTCATCTGCAGTTGAAGTTTACTGTCCAATTGCTGATAGGTGGAATACACTTTGCATTATTTCTGTATGAAGCACTGCACTAGTTAATAAGTGCATTTTGGCTCAGCAAATGTATGCTCAGGTGTGTGCATGCACACACGCTTCGATAGTTCAACTTTTTTGTCATTAACTATGCTGGCAAAAGTTTGTCATAGTTCTCTGAATAGAATGACAAAATCCCAAGAGATCAGCCCTGTTAGATGAGGTGCTGGGGAAGGGCCATGGGAAGGTGTACTAGTGTGCTTGGTCCTCCTTTTAACATGTAAGGAGAATGCAGTAAAAATGTTCCACATCTAGCTCTCTCTCTTACCCATCCCCTTTTCTGTGAGCCAGTCAGTCTTCTGATTAATCTGCTCGTACTTAACAGTAATTGCTATTCTGGGGAGCCATCTTCATTGAGATGCCATCTTGACTAAATCTGTACATGGATAATGGTCTGTGTAGTAAGCCTGGCCAATGCCATTTACACACCCTTGGTCACTTGCTTGTCTAAATCTGTGGCTCAGTAAGTGCTGCAATACTATAATAAACTGCCATCATGAAGACACACTGTGGCATAGTCTTCCATTCACCACTGGTTACTGATGCGTACATGTGCACAGACAAAATAGTCTTCATTATTTCTATCTCATCCCCCTTATGACTAGTAGCTCCTCTGGAATTACTTTGAAAGCATGTGGTAATTTTGCCAAAATTTTTACATGAGGGAAGAAGTCGCTTTTTATAGTTTGTTTTGGTACAGTAACATTTAACAAAATATTTGATGTATTCATACTGAAAGGTAAACTTCTATTGTCACATGCCTTGAGCCACTACATTGTGATGAAGGTACACCTGAAGCTTTTGACACCAAAAGATACTCTTAAGTAAGGAAGTAGGAAAGGGAATTTAAGAGACACTTACAGAGTTCATAAATGTATAAATACAGCTGTGTATAACAGGGAAGTCAGAAGTTAGAAAATACCACTTGTGAGTACATTTGTTTGTCTTTGCTTTGTAAAACTGTCTGCTTTTCTCCTTCCTTACTGTTCTTGCCTTTTTTGGCTTTGCTCTTTTTCTAAAATACTTCTAAGGAAAGTGTATCACCATGAATTTTACTGACGGATATAAATTACAACTTTATTATAGCTCTGTACATGTTGGAATGTTGGAAGTGTACTGCACAATTGCACAATGTCTTACTCCTCTGCCTTTGTGCTTATTTATGGTTTCATGGGCAAGCTCAATTAAATTCTTGCATTTGTTTTCCTATAGTATTAGCAGGAAAAGACCAGTCCCAACAATAATCCCTAGTGCATCATCAGATGCCGTATGGTTTATTCTGGTATATTATATTATATTATATTATATTATATTATATTATATTATATTATACTATATATATATATATAATGGTTTATTCTAGCATATGAGGGGTCTTTTCTCTTTATATTAAATGCTATGACAATTAACTCCTCTTTTGCCATTGCTTTTTGTGTGTGTCTCCGGTTGTTACTGCTATTATCTTATGGCCAATGTAATTTCCTGTAACGAGTATTTCTGTGCAGCTGAAACCTCAGTGATTGGTAGGCTTCAGGTTCTTGCAGCTCTTTTCTCCTTTCAAGTAATTAGGTGCTGTTTCTTCACATTACAAGAGTAGTCTAGTACTTTTGAATGATGCCACTTAGACTCACTGTGAAAACGCATTTCTCCATCGTACACAAAACAGACAGCTCTACTGTCGACTGAGAGATGTGTATCTATATCAGCACTTGACATATAAGATTGCTATTTATGTTAAAAGCTGTTTTATTACAGCTGTTTCAGGAAGAAAAAAAAGAAAAATCTGAACAAGCAAGAAAACCAAACCAACCAACCAAACCCTAACAAAAACACAAACTCAAACAAAAACCCACCAAACACACAGAAAAAAAAACTCGTCATCTGTCCACGATCCATGTATTGTTCATATAAGCTGCTGTGTGGTGTTCTCATCTTCACATTGTTTGGCATTTCTTTTGAAACCTTGTACTTGGAGGGTTCACAGCTAAGAAATACTTCTGGCATTCTCCCAGCATCTGTGCTAGAGAATTAAACATTGCAGGTCAAGGGAAGCAGTACAAAAGCTGCGAGCACTGTGACTTTCAGAGCATAAATGAACATGTGAACTTATCAGTCAGTCGTCTATTTGCTCCCTGTCTGCCTGTACTTTTTGGTTGGCTGCAAAATTAAAAGCATAATTTGTGGACTATGTTATATTCCCTAGCATGCCCTCTGCAAGAAAAAGATGTGCATGTCCATTTGGAGAAATTCTGTCTGGCAAGGTAGCTTGTTTTAGAGTATCCTGCTGTCTCTAATTACCATAATGAATTAATTATTTTGTTTCCTTGCAGGTTTAATGCTGGCAGCTAGCACTAAAGCTGCTGTTCCACGTAACAGACTGTCTGTTGAGCTTGGTAGACATAAAACACTACAACTTCCTAGTTACATCTGCTTGAAGTGCTATATTAACCTATTAACCATGGTTTACCCCACCTCACTAATTCCAGTAATAGTTTATATCCTGAATGGGCTAAGTGTAAGTGTTTTGTGATAGTGACTCTCAGCTGTGGTACTGTAAATAATATGCATGCAAGAGAGTCTCTGAAGTGCCTAATAAAGTTTACGGTCATTTGCAAAGCCATACAGGGGGAGAGAAGAAGGAGGGGAAAGAGGTTGCCTCCAACCTGGTATTGCAGCTGACAGAAAATGTTGCTTTGGTTGGTTTGAGAGGCATAGAGGGACTCAATGTAGCTATAACCCTTCAGTTTGTGGACAATTCTTTTTTTCCTTTAGATAGGCTCTTATTGGAGAGCCTTGTGAGTTAACCTTATGACCACAAGCAGCTCAGATGCCCTTTATGACAGGCAGTAGTAGGTGGGTGGCAGTGGTGACTGGAGCTGACTAATGCTTGGGTGGCAGCTGGGAGTGGACATCAACTGCTTAGTTGGCCTTCATTGATAAAGATCTCTTAAGAAAAGACAGAAATGTCCAGTCTGATACTAACTGCTTTACTAGGGCAAAAGAAGTGGCTTTAGAGTTGAGTTGCAGTTTCTTTCTCAGGCTAATCTAATAGTATTATGTAAGTTTCTTTCTGTTGGATTAGTACAATTTTTTCAAAGGGAAGCCATCAGCAAATATTGAAAGAATTTTGATCTTAATATGTTGCATTTTCAGAGTTAATTATTGAGTACCAATTTTTGTAGTAGAGGAAAAAGTTGCCTAAGTCTCAGAAACAAACCAAGACATCTTATTACTCTGTTTTCCCTTGTTCCTACCCCCTGCTCTCATTCAACTTTGTCTTTTGAATAAAATCCTCAGAATATGGCATGGAGTATTCTTCCATGCTTGCCATATTGTGGTGGTAAGTGCTGTGTCCAGCTGGGACTTCTTTTAGAGGGTTCCTGGAGCAAGAGTTTTGCTCCATACCAAAGGAGCTAGCTTGGAAAAGCCAGGGCAGAATGCTGGGAGTGGGGAGGAATACAGGTTATCTACCACTTCTAATCACTGTCATCATCCTTCTGGAAGAAAACAATTTTTGTTTTGTTTTGTTTTCTTTTTGATTCTAAAACATCTGTCTCTGTTGTTAAAACTCTACGTAACTCATGCAAATGACTAGGGAGGTTGTAGCCAGGTGGGGGGTTGGTCTCTTCTCCCAGGTAACCAGAATAAGAGGGCACAGTCTCAAGGTGTGCTAAGGGAAGTTTAGGCTTGAGGTGAGGAGAAAGTTCTTCACAGAAAGAGTAATTGACCATTGGAATGGGCTGCCCAGGGATGTGGTGGAGTCACCATCCCTGGAGGTGTCCAAAAAGGGATTGGACACAGCACCCGAAGCCATGGTTTAGTTAGTCATGAAGCATTGGGTGATAGGTTGGACTTGATGATCTCTGAGGTCTTTTCCAACCTGATTGATTCTATGATAATCTTGTTCTATGACTAGTTGTCCTGGATTGGAAGGATCACAAAATCGACAAAGGATGGAGTATTGATGCTTTTTTATTAGCGATTCCATCACTTCTCTGCACAGTGTTTTCATACATCCATACATATATGTGTGTGTATACTTTTTGCGGGGTAGTGTGTCACCTTATGATGTAAAAGAGATGGAGAAATGTATTGATTAGGTAATAGAATAAGTACTTGTTTCAGAAGCAAGTCTGGAAAATCAATGGATGTGGAGATACTGTGCCAAGTGTCCCCAGCAAACTGGATTTAGGATAATAATTAACTGCTGGTTATGTAAGAACTACAAGATCACAAAACAAATTACTGTTATTACCAGAAGTATTTGTTCCACATCAAGCTGTCACCCTGCTTTGCTGTTTAATATAATTCTTCCAGATGGAAAAAAAACATCAGATACGTTGTGATGGTTTCGCACAAGGGCTAAAGTCCCTGCTTCCCCCAACACAAAATCAAGAGGTAAAGTAACACACATAACTCAGGACTGAGATAAAGAGATACGAGTTTAATATAACATGAGATATCATAATCACAACGCATAAGTACCCTAGCTAATAATCTAATAATACAATGCATGATTACCTTAGCTTAGCCTGTTTGCAGAACCAGCACAGTGAAAGGCAGAAAAAAAGCCAGCAGAAGGCCAAACCCAGCACTTCCTGACTCCCGCCTGTCCCACCACCATGTCTACAGAAAACAGCCACCACCCAAGAAGCTGGAACCCAGAAGCAGCAAGCAGAACAGGAAGCCTCCCATGTTGCAATCTGAACATCAAGCCCCTTAATACTTTGCTCCAGTTAGCACTTTCATTTTTGAAGCTGTCATGACCACAGCATGGTATGGATAACAGCAGCAGGTTCAACTCAATCCAGGACAGTTGTTAACCATGAGTTTGTGATTTACTTCTCCTTTTTTATCACACATAGTTAAACCTACAAAAGCAAAGGAACTTAAAAAAATAAAGGGCTTTTCTGGTTCTAAGGATGTTGGATCTGTAGCTGAAGGATCTTTGAGACAATATTACTGGTATAAATGTGTTAGCCCATACAGACCTGATTTAAATCAGCTTATTGCTGCAGTCCTACGGGTTAAAGTTCAGCAAATAGCCTTTAATTTACACCTCTCATCTATAAAACAGGAGTTTAGAGAGAGTTGTAAAATGTTGTGATTTAGGGATCTGAGGCATGAAATAGCTGCTCTGTTTGCAGCTTAGGTATGATCTGCATGTACAGCATTTCATAACAAACAGCTAATTGTGGGATTATGTGCTGAATACCACCACAGCAGTAACAGTAAGAAAGTAATTTGATGTATAGCTGGATCTTATGCTAGATGCCTGTTAGTTGATAACTTTCTTTCAGTCTTCAGCAATGTCAAAGATTTCTGGAGCCCAACATTGTAATAAATGGTAGATTGGACCAATGTGTAAAGTCATGTCATTTTAAATTATCTGTGGTCGTCGGATAACACATATTGAATTGTGATACTTCAGGACATCCTTCAGACAGGTAGCTGTGGCTCAAGGGAAAAAATAGAAGACTGAAAAGATAAACCTACATAACTCAGGAGTGAGGAGTTTTATGTGTTTTACTTGGTCCCCTTTGTTTCAGTAGGTCAGCCCCATCCTGCAATGTTATACTTGACCCATTGCTAATTAATTGAACAGCCTTAGGCTTAAATGCATTGGAAGCATGAAGTGGCTTTAGGGAATGGTATAATTCAATTGTGAATAATTTTGTGGAAAAATTACCTTTCTTCAGCTTACAGATCCACAGGTACTGCATGCTTGAAAAGGCATGTGGAATATTTGTTTTATTTAGAAAGAAGCCCAAAATGTGTTGCTCTCTGCAGTGAAGAAGCACTGAACAAAAAATACTATCATGAGCTACAGACTGGAAATTCAAATACCAACGTTTTTCAGAAGTGAAAGATACATACTTTGTCAGTAGAGCATAGATAACTCTTAATCTTAAGTCAGCTTTTATGATAAAATTTTCTTCAGTATCAGAATGTATTTTGTGTCCGTGTATGTTACAGCTACTTTTCAGTCAGCCTCTTCAGAGCTTATGTTAGGAGTAAATATTTTTTTTTAGTCTTTAAGATTTTGATGTGTTTATTTGGTTTGCATTGTTGGGATGGTTTTGTTTTGTTTGTTTGTTTTGTGGCTTTTTTTAAATGAAGCAGTGTCGGGTGCTGGGCCGGCAGAGAGCAAACACAGACACCTCAGAGGTTTATCATCCACAACCACTAGCCTTTATTCAGCAGAAGCAATGGCTTTTTATACTTTCTCTTGCTCTTGCTCATGCATTTTCCCAGAGCTCACAATAGCCCCCGAATTGTCTTACCAGCACAGCTGTTTTCTCCCTTGGGACTATTTGCCTTTCAAGTTAAGGGGAGGATGTTCAGGCCTAGCTTCAAGGCTGCACCTAATTAGTCTCGCAGTACACAGCAAAGCAGTACCTTTTGCCACACTTAAAAGGTGAACTTCAACAGCAGAGTAATTAGCCACGTAGCACTCAAACCCGTGGATGAATCAAAAGCAGAAATCTTTTTCTTCCCCTATCAGCCAGTTTAGGCTTCTAGCATAAAGGTCAGTCAGGTGGCCACAAGGCAAGCAATGGTTTTTTGCTTCCTTTTGGTCTATGACCTTGAGCATCTGTTGGGAGTTATGGTGATGCATCTGTTTACTGACCAATTTTGCAGTTCCTCAGGAACTGTGACCTTTCTGAAAAGCTGGGTGCTTTTTTAAATAAAGCTGAGTATCTCAGTGGAGATGTGCATGTTGTGGGGAAGGCTATGAGAGGATAGCTGCTTTTCTGCCCTCTAAGCAAGAGCCAGAAGGCTCTCTTTACACTTGTGTGCAGCAGTTCAAATACCTAAGTACATAGTCCCCTCTGTCTGGCTGTTCCACAATGCAAAATAGCTCAGACCTTGGCAATCAAAGCTAGAGCTGCTCTTGCAGGAAGATTTGTGGAGTTGAACTAAGTCAGAGAGGGTTGATATACCTTGTCTAGCTCTCTGCTGCCAGTTTAGGTTGACACAGATGTTGGAGAGGTCCTATGCCATATCTGCCAGGCTCATATGAGTGTCTTAGGTGTCCAAGCACTTTTCAGCACTAGCTGACAAAGTCCGGGCAAGCAAAGCAGAACTTCTAGCTTACATGTAATTATGGAATCACAGAAGCAGTTATATTGGAAAAGACCTCTTAAGATCATTGAGTTCAACCGTTAACCTGGCACTACTGAGTTCACCAGTAAACCATGTCCATAACTACCACATCTTTGCATCTCTTAAATAGCCTCTATGAATGACGACTCCTCCATTTCCCTGGTCTTTAATAACACTACCAGTGAAGAAATCTTTCCTAATATCCAACCTAAAGATCTCCTGGTTCAACTTGAAACCATTTCTTCTTGTCTTATCCCTTGTTTCTTGGGAGAAGAGACTGACACACACCTAATTACAGCCTTCTTTTAGGTGGTTGTAGAGAGTAATGAAGTCTTCCCTCATCCTCCTATTCTCCAGTCTAAACAACCCCAGTTCCCTCAGCTACTCCTCATAAGACTTGTTCTCCATACCCTTCACTGTCTTTGTTGCCCTTCTCTGGACATACCTCAGCACCTCAATTTTCTTCTTGTAGTGAGTAGTGGTATTCAAGGCATGGCCTCACCAGTGCTGAGTGAGGGACACAAATTACTTCCCTGTGCCTGCTGACCATACTGTTTCTGATACAGGCCAGGCTGTTGTTGGCTTTGGCCACCTGAGCATGCTGATGGCTCATGTTCAGCCAGTTGTCAACTAGTGCCCCCATGTCCTTTTCAGTGGGCAGCTTTCAAGCCACTCTGGTTAACCTCCCCAGTTAGCCAGGACTGTTGGTAAATGATGGAAAGTGGCTTGGTGAGCTGTTCTACCAGCTCTCTCAGTGCCCTTGGGTGTAGGTCATCCAGCCTCATAGATTGTCTGAGTGGTGCAGTATGCTGCTGACCATTTGTCCTTGGATTATGGGCGCTTACATTCTGCTCTCCATTTCTGTCTACCTGCTCAGTGGGCTGCAGGCAACAACTGGTCTTATTGTTAAAGATTGAGGCTGTGTGGGTTGAAGTCCAAGATGGCAGTTCTGCTGGCTTCTCCAAGCATTGAAAACTTCAGTCATTTCAGGATGTCTGTGCCCAAGACAACCTCCAACTACCACATCACCAATAAGTCCTTCTGTGATGACAAGCATAAGGTCCAGTGGGATGCCTTCCCTAACTGGATCACTCACCAACTGTGTGAGAAAGTTACCTTCCACACAATCAGGAAGTTTCTAGACTATATGATTATTAGACCACTTTGCTATATTTTATTTCCAGCACACATCTGGTAAGTTGTAGTTCCCCATGAGACCAAGGGCTATCAGTTATTGAGACTTCTCCCGGCTGCTTATAGAATATTTTGTCTCTTGATCCTGGTTGGGTGGCCTTGTTGGCCATTCTGCCCTGATTCTGACCCATTAAACATTCAACCCATTCATTAAGCTCTAGACAATCAAAATGCTCCCTTAACATAGAGGACTACCCCACTGCTGCTCCTGTCTATCCTGTCCCTTCTCAAGAGTTTATAGTGATCCAATGCACCACTCCAGTTGTGCAAGTCATCCCCTTTGTTTTCCTGATGGCAATTATGTCACAGCTTTCCTGCTTTACAGTGGCTTCCACCTCCTCCTGTTTGTTTGCTGTGCACATCAGTGTAGTAGTGTGCATGCATGAGATATTTAGCTTTGAGTGAATCCCAACTGACACTTTGTGTGATGCCCTTTTTGTGGGTGATGTATCTTCCCAAAGATCTGTCAGTTGTAATTGTTTAATCATTAATCCAGATTAATTCCTCTTCCAAGTAATCACAGAATCATAGAATGGTAGGGGTTGGAAGGGACCACTGGAGATCATTGAATCCAATCCCTCTGACAAAGCAGGATGGCTTACGGCAGGTCACACAGGAACACATCCAGGCAGGTCTTGAAAGTCTCCAGAGAAGGAGACTCCACAATCTCTCTGGGCAGTCTGTGGTGGGTTGAAGTTTCCCCCAGGATTAACTTTGCCAGACCAACTCAGATGCAAATGAAGCTGTATTTACAAGCAAGAACTACCCTCTGCAATGCAATGCAATGAATACGTACAAAATACACAGTATTTACAATATTATAGGGATATTTACAATTAGCAAACCACATGCAGTCCCCCCTGGTCAGAAACCATAGAAGCTGTTCCACTGCTGCCCCGCCTCCCCTTGTCCCAAGAGAGAAGAGGAGTGGAGAGAAAGTAGTGGCATTAGACTTTACTAAACAGCTCAGTCAAGGCCAGACCACAAGCATGTTAATCTCTCTGGAGTGAGGCGAAAACAGCCGAGATCAGGGAAGAATTGTTATGGTACAGCTTGTCTTATTCTAGATATTTGTCCAATTAATTTGTTTAGAATAACCTTTTGTTTTCCTTTTTATACCCAGTAGTGATTTATTTATATTTTTCTACATTTCTGCTCAAAATCTCTAACTAAATTTTAAGGGCATGGTCTGAAACCACCACACAGTGTTCTGTCACCCTCACCATAAAGAACTTTTTCCTCATGCTGAGCTGGCATGTTCTATGTTTCAGCTTGTATCCTTTGCCCCTCATCACAGGACACCATTGTAAAGAGACTGGCTCCTTTTTCTTGACGCCCACCCTTCAGATATTTGCAAACATTACTAAGATCTCCTCTCAGTCTTCTCTTTTCCAGAGTAAACAGCCCTGGGTGTCTCAGCTTTTCCTCATATGACACATATTCCAGGCGCTAAACCATTCTTGTAGCCCTCCATTGGGCACTCACTAGTATATCCCTGTCCACCTTGAACTGAGGAGCCCAGACCTGGACACAGTAATTCAGATGTAGTCTCATTAGTGCAGTGGAGGAAGAGAGATTCCCTTGACCTGCTGGCCTCACACTTCGTAATGGGTGGGATTATACATGCCTACATGTTACATGGCTTTGTAGATAGTGAAGTCTAATAGGCTTACCTTTGATTTAACTGCTGTCCTAAGTAAGATTTAGGAGACACCACTTACTGAGTTAACAGGATTGGCTAACTTCATATAACTTTCTCATTGTTATCATTCTGTAATTGCTGTGAATTCTTGGTACAGTGAAATAAACCAAGAACAGAACTGCTAGAGAGTTTAAAGCCAGGCATTAAGATAAATTAAAAATGAAAAATTGTCAGTTATTACAAATACTGTTCTTGCTTTAACTCAGCATTAAACTTCTGGAGATTGGTGATCTTAATCAATGTGTACATTGAGCAGCAGCAAGCTTATATGTCAGTGGTAACAGGCTGGTGTCAGGAGCTTCCTGGATATTCTTGTGGTTTATAACATAATCACAGCATTTTGTTTCTCAGTGTCTCAATACTTTTCTCATCCTCAAACTCTTCCTATGTAATGAGATGATAAGAGAACTGTAATTCTTGGTATTACTGTGTTTCATCAGTGCTTTTAAAACTGATAAAGCAGTTATGAAACATTGTACTGATTTTAAAACTTTAAAATATGGAGTTGAAGGTGAAATAAAGTGCATATTGACTGTTGGTGTAGATTGGAGGAGACTAAGGACTCTCTTGTAGAACAACAAAAAAAAAATCCTCACCATATGTATGGAAAGAGAAATCCAGAAACCGTTACTTTTACCCAGTAATTCCCAATGCATGTATCAAGAATCCAGTGGTCCGCACCAGTGTTATCTCTTACATGTAGATGTGCCAAAAAATCTATGTGTGTACACTGTCTGATGTAAAAGTCATAACATAACCTTTCTGACTCCTCTGGTGGTTTTTTTTATGCATTATTCAAGATTGCATAAAAGCTGTCATGTACTTGAGTCATGTTGTCAGTTGAGAGGTACACCACTAAAAAGGTGCTACTCTTGAAGTAAACACTCATCTTAACTATGTTTTTTTTCCCTTCCTTAGTGGGCAGTTTGCTGTAGTGAAAAAATGCCGTGAGAAAAGCACTGGTCAGCAATTTGCAGCAAAATTCATCAAGAAACGGAGAACAAAATCCAGCCGGCGTGGAGTGAGCCGGGAAGATATTGAGCGAGAAGTCAGCATACTAAAAGAGATTCGACATCCTAATGTGATCACGTTGCATGATGTTTATGAGAACAAAACAGATGTCATTCTTATTCTGGAACTGTAAGTAGCTCCAGAGACCTGGGGAAGAGTAACAGTGTGTGTGTTTGTTTTTTAAAAATAGACACTTTCTCTGAGAATCACAGTGTCTGAATGAAGTTCTTTACCACCCCCCAAAAAGATACATAATATCTTGAGAATTCTCTAAGTCAGAGTTACAGCTCTTTGTTTTCTAGACATATTTTTCACTGTAAATGCACAGACGTTAGAAGAAAAATGAAGCATATTTAGGCTTTTTTGTTTTGGTTGCTGCTGTTATTCATTGTTGATGGTATGGATCCATAGGAATAGCCTGAAGATAGATAAGCTGATTTGAAGATAAGAACAGAGGGAAGTAGAGATTCTAAACAGAGGTTAGTTTAGAAAATGTTGCTGTGTTTTATGTTTGTGTAAATGCTTTTTCTTTTGTGTTGTTGTTTTTTTTCTTAAGTCTCATAACAGGGAACAGACTTTTCCCCAGTTCTGCCTTGTTGAAATGTAAACTGAACTTTCATATCCTTGTTTTAGTTCTTGTTTTTGCCCAAGGTTGTTGCTAATGGACTGAGGTAAATGTGTCAGCAGAGAATACTTCTGCATTGTTTCAAGTCTGTCTTCAAGTTCCTCAGAGACTGCGAGTTTAGAAGTAAAGCATTACTGACCCTTTACAGTTTGTCAGTGTCTGCTGGTGGGACATTCATGGCCTTACTTAGCTTGTATGCCTGACACTGTATAGTTGTTATACTATTTCTATACTTGCTCTCTGTCAATTAAATGTGTTTTAGGATAAGGATTTTGTGCAAACATTTTGCTTTTGGTACCAGGAGTTTGGGCAGCACTTGTGTCTTTTCCTTGGCTGTTAGTATGACTTTATTTTTTTTCCTATGTAGATTATGTCTTCCTGTTTACTCTTTGGGAAGTCATATTTCCACTTACCTTATAAGGGTACATTAATGTTGCATGGTTTCACTAACACCTGGATTTACATTATAAATTGTAAAAAAAAATGGAAGGCAGTTGTTGGAGTTTCATCTTCTCTGTATCATACACATGCATGATCCTGCTTTATTATGTTAGAACATACTTTTACACTTCCAGTCCAGCCTGTGATAGTTCACTTTAATATTTGTAGTCTGGGGTCACTTTCTAGTTCCAGAAGTACATGCTTGGATTAGGTTGTCAACTTTGGCTAATGTAAGTGTATGTTTAAGTAATACCATATAAGAAAAAATCCATTCCTTACATTCACATCAGAATATCTACTACTCCTAAGTTTTGTTTAGAGATCTTTAAGTGTGTCATCAATACACAGCAAAATCAGTGTGATGCTTCTTTCTTTCTTTCCCAATGTGATAGTAGCTCTCCAGCTCTTTTTTTCTATACTGTCACTGTATTGCTGCTTCTGCAGTTCTTTCTTACTGCTCTGTAATCTGTCCAGATGAAATTGGGCCAGTGTCTGAACTTGAAAGCTCTAAGGAAAACTCCATAATCATGGACAGTAGCAGGAGGAATCGGGCCGTTCTGCCTCCCTGCCCTTTCTCCATGGAATGGGAGTTCTTTTGGCAGCACGGTTGTTGTCTGTGTCTGTGTGTACCCAGTAACATTCACGGAATGGAAGCAGATAATGCCTCTGACAATGTGTATTTGATAATCTTGATAGCGTGAAGCTCAGCAAACTCTTTGCATGGCAGTTTAGCTGATTGTTTTGCCTGGCTAACAAGTCTCTTATAGTTTCAATTGGAGTGTTTGGTGGGTTTTTTTTGCTTTTCCAGTCTGCTGTGAGAGTCTTTCAAGTTGAAGCAGTGCTATTTGGGGTTTCACAAAGTTAATGTATTTATTTAGTTTGAGGGTCGAGGAGAAAAAAGATGGCATGTTGGTGATCCCTTTCAAAACTGAATATGTAATTGCTGTAAACTTCTATGATTCTCAGAATTACTGTGATACTATCTAAAACTATAGGAAAAGCAAAATATCGTTGTTTTAATTGCATGCTTAGACACTTCAATTTATAATTTCTTTCTTCTAAGGTTCTAATCTCATTTTGCTAGGGATCTACTCCCCTGACATTCTTTGTTCTCACAGAATAATTTCAAAGAAAGAGAAATAAAGCAAAAAGCTCATTAAATAATCTGGCTATGCTGTCCTCAGAATACATTCACAGTGGCCATTTTCCCTTCTGAGTAGAACACAGCATTTTTCCTGGGACTTGGGTTCATTTATGACTAAAAGATGAGAGAGTATACCATATACAGACAGTGTAACTTAATTTTTTTAGAATTTAGAGAGAAACCAAAAATCAACATTCCAACTATATATGAGAAATTCGTAACAAAACAAAGACCCAGAAGGAACATTGATTTCATATTACTAAGTCTAGTAACATGAGCAGTGGTGAGGAAAAGTGTATCTGATCTCTCTTCTTGGTAGAAGCTGTAGCCCACAAACTTCAAGCCACTGCAGCTGCTCTTTTGTTGGTTGTGAGATGTTTATTTGCACAGTCTGAGGGCAACAGCATCTGTTGCCTGTTCACTATTGATTTTTTTATCTCCTGGTTCAGCAATAAGATTTCAGTATTGCATGCTGTTGCCTAAACATTTTTCTGCTAAGAATTTCCTAAAGTGTTCTCCTAAACATCGCATTATTATTAGTCAGCTGTTCCTCAAAGGTGAGCAAACAGGTGAGGAACACTTTTCACTTCATTCACTCACGGCCAATATTATGTTGGCCAGCAAAGTATCAAGGTGGTGATTTGTATACAGAAATATGTGGGCAGTTAGTTAATTACTGCAGTGGCAAGGCCTTCACAGCACAGCATTGTATATCAAAACCTTTGTCCATATAGGTGTTTGGAGGTTTATCTCTCAACTAACTTGTGTCAGGAAAGTGACCTACCCCCAAAAAAAGTTACAAAACATTTAATTTCTGCAATTTCTAAGTTGAAATGCTTCCTTAAAAGATTCAGTACTCACACACAAGCATGGGATATCCTTCAAGAACCATATTTTATTAAAGTGTTTTGGTGTATTTAGAGAAATAAGACATATTCTCGTATTTTTAGATCTTAGTCACAAGTACTTCCTTGATTTGGAAATACCTTTTGTATTCCCACTCTGAGGATTCTTCATCCTATAAGGAATGCTATGCATGTTACATATGAACTGGAAAACATTTGCTCTTTGTCATCTAAATTAAAACCATAGTTGTGTCCTGGTTTGAACTAAACCAGTTCTCTTTTCTGTGATTTTACCTTTCAGTTAAGCCTCTCTGAAGCAGCTTCACATTCTGAAGTTAATGACATAGTTTTGCAGACACTGTCTGCTTCTGGAAGTGATAACCCATGGTGTTTGTAATTACTGCTAAGGTTTAAAATGCAGAAAGGCTCTTGCTTATACTGCTGCTTTAGAAACGAAGGTCCCCACTTAATCTTGTGTACCATGTTGGAGTACTGTGAGTAAGTAAGTAAAAAAACCAAGAGGCACTTACAAGAAGAAGCAGACAGGACACATGACCTAAAACTGACCAACAGGATCGCGGTATCACAGGATGTTAGGGGTTGGAAGAGACCTCTGGAGATCTTTGAGTCAAACCCCGCCTGCCAGAGCAGGACCATATAATTTAGTGCAGGTCACACAGGAATGCATGCAGACAGGTCTTCAACGTCTTCAGAGAAGGAGACTCCACAACCTCTCTGGGGAGCCTGTTGCAGTGCTCTGTGACCCTTAGAAAGACATTCTTTCTCATGTTGAGGTGGAACTTCCTGTGCTTTAGTTTATATCCATTTCCCCTTGTCCTATCACAGGGTGTGAGTGAGAAGAAGCTGTCCCTTCCTTCCTGACACCCAGCCCTCACATACTTCTATAGAATTATTACATTGCCTCTCAGTCTTCTCCTCTCCAGACTAAAAAGCCCCAGGTCTCTCAGCCTTTTCTCATAAGGCACATGCTCCAATCTGTTAATCATCCTTGTAGCTCTCTGTTGGGCTCTCTCAAGTAGATCCCTGTACCTCTTGAACAGGGAAGCCCAGAACTGGATGCAAAATTCCAGGTGGGGCCTCACTAGAGCAGAGTAGAGGGGGAGGAGAACCTCCCTCTATCTGCTGGACATAGTATTCCATTCCATAGAAGTCATATCCATTATAAAGGTGAAGGATCACAAAGGTTAACCTCTGTTCTTTAGTGGCTGGTGCCTGAGGAGGACTCTCCATTCTTCTTTGACCCCAATCTCTGAGTTCAGCTGGGGACGTAACCCAGTGATGGCATGACCATTATCAGGTTTCATACTGGTTTTGTATATATTTAAATAGATTTTATTGTGTGCTTATTAATATTACTACATTTTTCTTTTTATTATTGCTGTTTTATTAAAGCTGTTTTAAGGTGTTTTTTTCCAACCCATAAGTCTCTTTCTTATTCCCTTTTCCTTCCCAGAGGAGAGGAGGAGTTAATAGGGAGCATCTGACATTAATTTAACTGCCAGCCCAGCCTCAACCCTTGACAAATAGTTTCCCGGTTTTTTTCCTTCTATCACACAAATAATTGAATTAATCAGACTTCTATAGTACTTTTTTCTATGCAGATGCAGCAACTAATCTCTGCTATATGTTAGCAATACTCAGCTATTTTCAGCAAGCTCTTCTAAAGTCATCGTTTTACTAGATTTCACAGACTAGAAAACACAGATGCCTGTGTTGCACAGTGATAATTATATTCTTTCCTCCAGCACATTTTGCATCTACTCATTTCCTCTTCTGCTAGCCTTGTATGCATAATCTGCCTCTTTGGTTTTTCTTTTTCCTACCACTTAATTATTTCTTCGTAAACTCTTTACACTGTACACTGTCATGGATCAAATTGAACCTGCTGCTGTTATTCATAACATGCTGTGGTCATGACATCTTCAAAAATGAAAGTGCTAACTGAAGCAAAGTATTATGGGGCTTGAAGTTCAGATTGCAACGTGGGAGATTGCTTCTATGTTTGGTCTCTTTTCTGCAGGCATGGCAGCAGAAAGAGTGGGAGTCAGTTAGCTGCTGGGTTTGGCTGTTTGTTTTATGCTATTGTGTTGTTTTTTTCCTGTCTTTCATTGTGTTGCTTCTGCAAATAGGCTAAGCTAATGAAATAATGTATTGTATTATTTCAGTAATTAAATTAATAGTAAAGGTAATTACACATCCTGATTATGATACCTTATGTTACATTAAACTCTTACCTCTTTATCTCAGCCCTGAGTTGTGTGTGTTACTCATGCCCTCACTTTTGTGTTGGGGAAGCAGGCAGTTTAGCCTTTGCACTAAACCATAACATACACCTACAATACACTTGCAGTGTGCTTTGTAGAGTCTTGGTTATGGTTTCTTAGTGCACATGTGAAAAATAAACACCCTGATCCTAAATTATGTGTAGATAACAAAAAAGCTCAGAAGGAGATCAGGTGGTCTTGCCTTTTAAATTAGTTTGATGGCAATAGCTGACCCGTTCCATTGGGAAGCTATGTGGGGAGTTAGGTATTCATATTGTTTTCTGCAAAAAAAGTGCCTTTGTGCCTAAATTAGAAATCTTAATTGAAGACCATTAGCTTTTCTAGCATAATTCTGGGT
Source organism: Colaptes auratus (assembly GCA_015227895.2). Lineage (NCBI taxonomy): Eukaryota > Metazoa > Chordata > Aves > Piciformes > Picidae > Colaptes > Colaptes auratus. Next base: position 58,250,489 of record CM026897.1, read on the forward strand.
GATGTATACCTGCTTTTAAAATTCTAAAAAGATGAAGAAGAAAGCTTTTCAAGGTCTAATCTTGGAAAGAGAAGTTACATTAACTTACAAGCACTGGTGCACTAAATACTAGGTTTTATGCTCTTTTTAAAAGTTACTTTCTGTCTATTTCTTTGAAATTTAATCCTGTATATCCTAGTGTCTCAGAGGGAGTTGCTGTAATAGTAACCAAAACAGAACAAAGAGAGGATGATAGATCATTAATAAAAATTCTGATGATATCATCATTTACTCATTGAAGAGTAGGTAAGACTGGACTTCAGAAAGGCCTTTGACACCATCCCCCACAGAATTCTACTCAACAAATTGGAGAGATACAGGTTTGATGGGCGGACTGTTGAGTGGATAAGGAATTGGCTGGATGGTTGCATCCAGAGGATAATGCTTAATGGCTCCCAGTCCAGATGGAGAGCAGTGACAAGTGGTGTGTTTCAGTGGTCTGTACTGGGACCTGTACTGTTTAATATATTTATCAATGATATAGACAGTGGGATTAAGTGCACCATCAGCAAGTTTGCAGATGACACCAAACTGAGTGGTGCTTTCGATACACCAGAGAGACAGGATGTCATCCAGAGGGACATGGACATGTTGGAAAGGTGTGCCCAGGTGAATCTCATGAGGTTCAACAAGAGCAAGTGCCAGGTCCTGCACCTGGGTCAGAACAATCCTCACTATCAGTACAGGCTGGGGGATGAGGTAATAGAAAGCAGCCCTGTGGAAAAGGACTTGGGGGTGCTGATGAAGCTGAACATGAGCAGACTGTAGGCTTGCAGTCCAGAAAACCAATCCTATCCTGGGCTGCATCAACAAGGCTCTGGGCAGCCTGATCTAGTTGAGGATGCCCCTGCTTACTGCAGTGGGGGTTTGACTAAATGACCTTTAGACTTCCCTTCCAACCCAAACCACTTTATGATTCTAAGAGCAAACAATTCTGAACTCTTGAACTTCTTACCTGTGCTAGATTATATGGTCATGCTCTGGCAGGGTGGTTGGACTCAACTCCAGCAGTCCCTTCCAACCCCTAACATCATGTGATCTTATGATTCTGTCTTATTGGGGAGTTAATTTAACTTGTTACATTTATGATAGCTTGACTTCCAGAGAAGCTTGAAGTCTTCACAGTTCCTTTATTTGTCAGTTGTCTTGATAGAAATAGCTTTGAGACTTCTGTTAATTTTACCTGTTAAGTCATAAGAAAGTTGTTCTTGAGTGACCATCAACTGCATTTTGAGAGGAGGATTGAATCTGTGGTACTTACTGGGATGTAACAGCAAACCCTGCAGCACTGATTTGTAGATGTCATGCCAGCTTTTGACTTCAAAGTCCTGGATTGCAGGCCCACAGATAGATGCACAGAGGACATGTAGACAAGTAAGAATGAAAGCTTGACAGGGCTGAAAAGAAAGGGCAGAGAGCCAGTGTGACTCACTGACACACTGAGAACATCTTAGAGAGCATTTGGCTTTCAGGCTCTGTAGTCCCTGATCAAAATGTGTATCGCTCTTGTATGCTAAAGATGAATACTCTGTGTGTTAAATTTGAGTGTATCATAGTATCAGTCAGGGTTGGAAGGGACCACAAGGATCATCTAGTTCCAACCCCCCTGCCATGGGCAGAGACACCCCACAGTAGATCAGGCTGGCCAGAGCCTCATCCAGCCTGGTCTTAAACACCTCCAGGGATGGGGCCTCAAGCATGTCTTAGGCAGGATCAAATATTGAAGGGCTCTGTTGGGCCAATGTCTAAGTAACACCATGCATACTGTAGGCACTTGGGGAACTTTACTGAGGAAAACCTAAATATCAACTAAGTTTGAGAGGAGGAAGAATACAGGAGTGTTCAGGTCTCCCTCTTGTTGCGACTTTACCTGCTTAAATCTTGGTCCAGGTTTTGGTGGCTCTATTATTCCAGCTAGCCATTCTTGGGCCTTGTTCAATATAACTGAATAATTTAGGCACACTAAAAAGAGGATCTAGTGACTGTTGATGTCTCTAATAGAAGCTGGAGAAATGAAAATGACAAGGCATAGTGATGCCACAACATGTCTTGATTATTCTGGTAACTAGATGAAAAAAAATAAGTTCAGCGAGTAGGTATCATGAGGAGCTAGCAGCATACTTAAGAGGAGAGGGTTGGTAACTGCACAATTCATAAAGGCAGTGAAATGAAGTGGATGTAAAACTCCTTAATTTAAAGAAAGCAGAAGTAGCCATACCTCAGTCTAGTCTTGGGCAGACAACTTCTGTTCTGAAATAATGCAAGGAGTCATACAAGAGATGTTTGACCACTGAATGCTTAAGTAAGACATTTCCTTTGCAAGTTCAGAGAAGAAAATTTTGGATTCGAGAGGAATACAGATAACTTATCAATTGAATATTGTTTTTGAAGTGGAACAAATTGGCTGTGTAATTCTTCTTTAATTTTACTAGTTTGTGTTGTTTCAAAGTGCAAGCAATGTAAATTAAACCTTGGAAGGTTCAACCCACTAGGTTAAGTTTCTTCAGACAAGAGGTTTGGGCTTAGGTTTTCGGGTTTGTTTAGGGTTTTTTTAATTTCCTCAGAATTCCTTAGGTAATTATTATGTAGGTGCTATTACAATATGAGCGGTGCTATCAAGTTGGCATGCAACTGAGTCATTACAAGGTGAGCAAGCTGACTTTGAAGGTTAATTCGCTCTAAGCTTCTCCCACATGTAGGCTCTGGTAACAACTTCTGACATCAAGTGATCAGCTCCATTTTGTAGTTGAGAGCACCAGGCAGCTTGCAAAAGCACTATCCAGAAATCCTTTTTCCATAGGTGTGATGTATTTTCTTTCTCAGAGGGAGATATGGAGGTTGCACATCTGTCAAGCTTCCTTTGGGAAGGCTGGCAAATGTTTTGTACCACTATTGCATTTTATCACAGGTACCTGAAACTTTATTGCACTTGCATCAGTTCAGCGAAGCTAGCATCTCTGCCTAGAAGTATCAAGCAGCACATACTGGCTTTGCTCTTAGTGAATATGCTTATACAAACTATTTCTATAAGCAGGTCCTCTGCATCTTGAAAGCAATGTAAAATATAGTCAGATTATTGTAACAGTGAAAATAGATTTACTCAGCCCTAATGTCTTTCTGTATAACAAAATAGTCGATAATGTAATACATTCTTTGGGACTAAGATGGGGCTTCCATCAGTCACAAGTTCTTATTTTATTGAGCAAAATATTTAACCACCCTATCATGACTGGAAAATTCTAATTTAGTTTAAAGGTAAACAGAAAGGTTTTATACAGGAGTATTAAAGAATCAAAAGAAAACATAGAACAGGAAGCTAGAGGCTTTGCAGCCATAAAGGAATTTATCTGTGTCTTGACTGTAATCAGTTCCTGACTGTAAAGTACCTCTGTTAATATGAAGGGATATATGTTGTTGCCCATCACTTACTAGCTAGAATGTAAGAGATGAGAGTTGTGTTAACAGCAGAGGGGAACTGCTCAGAAAGCTGTCCGGTAATTTCTCCTAGCGAACAGAGAAATGGAACAGAGAGAAGTTCTGTGTTCCTATAGGTTACTAGGTACAGATACTTCAAAGTGCTCCAAAGGAAGAAACACTAGTGCTCTTGTCTATACTCCCTTCAGGAAGCACTCTATCCATCTGGTGACTGGCAGCAGTCTGTTAAATGCTGGCTTCATGGTCCCCTCTGCAAAGCACCAAGGTCTGTCTGGGAGTGCGTTTGCATGGCTCTGGAAACCCGCACAATGATCTGGTTTCATTCAGATTTCAACCAGCTGTTCATGCACCAGAAAATACAAAGCTAACCCAGGAACAAGGGCAGGGCATGGTAATGGAGACAGAACCAGTTTAATTCTTGGGAGAAGGTGATGTTCAAAAAGTTCAGTTGTAGAGACTGATGCCTGGACTTGTCTGCCCATTCTTCTTTAGATTAAGACTGCCTCTGTGCATGAGAATGGGAGGTACACATGTACAGTGGTGCAGTGGGGCTTTCTGCTTGGCTTTTGAGAAGGCTACAATAGCTTCTGTAGCCAGTGTCTTTACTGGCTTGTTCTCATCCATTTCTTGATCTGTGATATTTTAAGTCCAATTAGGATGCATCTAGTGATTCTAGGTGTAGAATCTGGTTATGGAATCTGTGAAATCTATCTCTGCTGATAGACCTGAGGGCACTATAGTCCAGCAAATTAATTGTGGAAGTGAAAATTGTAAAGGATATTGGTGTGGGCCTATGTTAACCCTTTTTGACATGCTATAAGTACCTTGGAGTGATACCATAGTTTTGTATATGCCTGTGGTGGTAAAGCTTAATACTCGACCTGCCAGAGTTAACACAAAGGTAGGGAACTAGCAGACTTATGGCACGCATGAGGTGTAGGATAAAAAACACAGGCTGTGTTAGTAAGGTCCTTTGAGTATATGAGTCACAGCCTTTCACATACAGGAGAATAGTCCCTGGAGGCTGCCTAAAGCAAAGGCACCTTTCCAGGAATCCAGGCTTTTCTGATCTCCCAGGTCATCTTGTGTGTGCAACATTTTACTCATTCTTGCTATAAAATTCTCTCATGCCTTATATCTCTTCTGGTAAAAGTAAGCAGCAGGAGAAGATGGCTGGGCACTGTGCTCACCAGTGATAGCAGCACCCAAAAGGCGATCTCAGGGTACTGAGCTTGTCCTTTGCAACTGAGAAGTTAGTTACAGAAGTCACAGTGGCCTGCTCAAGTGAACCTGCGTAAGATTTCACCCTAGGCATAATAGATGAGATGCATGACAGGAAAGGGTACACTAAAATCCCATACACCAGAGATACAGCTGCTTCTGGAGCAAGGCTTTGAGTGTGTTAAATCCATTCTCTTCTCACTCACCTATTCCTTAAGCAAGGGCTGCTAAGTCACTTAGGGTGACAGTACTTCACTTAAACATTTGAAGCAGCACGCAGCAATTTGGAAAAAGCTGCTACTTCTGTGAAAATTCCCCCCAGTTTTAAGAAGATGGGGGGATGGTATGTGGGGAAGTAACTGAATTTTTAACCTGTTAGATTTTCTGGCCTCAGTTTCAAGATTGGCAAGCACTAGGTGTGTTACCTGGGGGATACAGATATATTTTGTCTCATGCTATTTTTAAGGTTGATGATAGTATCATAAAATAAATGTCACTACAACTAGCCTGTGCTAGAGAAGAGTTATATGTGGTCTCATGCTGTAAACTATTTACAAATATGACATCTTGGAGTTACATGAAAACGCATGCATATCAGTTGCACGCAGTCTAAACTTTCAGGATACAAAATAGTATGAACTGGAGTGACTGCAGATACAAAGAGCGCAAGATGAAGATGTTTTCCATTTTACACAGATGTTTTTTGTTAGGTATCTCAAAAACTAAATAATCCTTGGGAATTAAATCTTTATTTTGAATTTTAAAGTAATATGCATAATCAGTGCTGTTGGTCACAGATGACTAGTAAGTTTCACAGAGACTGCATGCTTTTAGGATGCCAACAGTAATAAGAGGAAGCTGTAACAGGCATAGAACATATCTGTGTGACACTGTCACAGTCTGTCTTAGACTGCAAAGTGGGCAGCACTGTGTTGTGAGTTGGCATTGCTGAAAATGCATCCTCTAAGTACTTCTAATGCATTTGTGATGACTGGTAAATTAAGCATCAGCAAGCAATTTCACTGTTTCACAGGGCGGGTGATCTACATGAAAAGCAGACCAGATAACTGTCTGTTTAGCACAGAATTTCAGCCTTTTCTCAGCCAAGGGTCTGGCTTCACTGGTTCAGTAAACTGTGTGATGCTTATCCCAGTGCCAAGCTATGCTGGTTGCCTAGAGGTGCTGGGTTTTGTTCTGGCTGCTGTGACGGCTGTTCATGGCTGGGGAAGTAGGCTGTGAGGTATGGCTGTGCTGCACTTAGCCTCCCAGCAAGAGCCACAAACATCCTCTTGGAAACATGTGGAAACAAATGCCACGTGATGCATAAGTCCCTGAGCCCAGTGACTGGAAATCAAGAGAAATACCAGCACTGTGTCACCTTCTAGGTTTCTATTCATCATCACAAAGTGCTGCAAAGGTACAGACCTTAGACTGAAACCGTTTGCTGTTTTTTCAGTTAGAAGCAAAGAATGAGAGAATATGCTTATGTATCCATTTGACCAGCCCCTGTAAAATAATGAAGAGTGTTTAGGAATTCTATTTTTATACCCCTACAATAATAATGGAAAAAAATATTAAAATTATCTCTTTTCTTTCTAATCTGTAATTCTTATATTTAGTGGCACTTGGTTGCAATAATTGCTTTCAGGGAGAAAATACTACAACACAATACCCAAAACAATGCTCTCATTATTGTCTAGGCAGCTCAGTGAAAGCTCCAAGACCTCATTAAAATACACTTTGCATGCAATTTGCATTACAATAATGCAGATTAAGTCTCTTGAAAAGTAGACATGATACAGAAATCAAATGTGCTTCCAGAAATTTACCCAGACTGTTCAGCTAGTAATATGCTTGTGCCATTGTTTTTCATAACCAGAATTTTAAATCGAGAATGGTTTATTTCTTCTGTACTGGAAGACAACATAAACTGGAGTGTACTTTCTAAATTATTTTTAGTATCAATACAGTACAATACAGTATAGGGGATAATATGACCATCTTTGCAGTCTCCAAGACAGTCATAGACAGAAGTACTGCTTTTATAAACAGGAAAAAGTTTGCCATAGTGGACAGTCTTCTCAGTGTATGTCCTTGAACTGAAGAGAGATTGGTTGGTTGTTAAGAAGTTGTAGTTTACATGTCCTGTTCACGTCAGTATCTCTTTATCTGTTGAAAATTGTCATCACTCCATCCAGACTGATGAGTGAGCTGAGAAAAGAGTCATCATATTAGTCTCCCTCAAAGGCAAGAATCTAGTTTGTGTATCCTTCTCACTTTTTACCCCTCTTCTTCCTACCTGTGAAGCTAAAAGACTTGCTGGAAATAGTCTTATGGGCAGCAATGTCTTTTCCTCGTAGGAAGGATGTGGTACTGTTGGAGTACAAATACATCATATGTAATAAATGAAAAGCACTATTTCAAATAATAGAATGTATTTTCAGAGGGTTGAATGCTTTGAGGAGAGTAGAGGTATGTTTTGAATATACTTAGTTCACTTTTAATTTTAGTCATTTAAATGTGCATAGAGAGTGAGTGGATTTTGCTTCATTTAAATTTAGATACAGGCAACAAAGTTTGTTTCAATTTTTGAACCTATTTTGTTTGAAAAGAAGACTTTTGTTATATTGTTTTCAGGGCAGGGAGAGGTAATTAGTATTTTGGAGATTGAATTAAGTAATTTTCATCTTCTTTATTATTGACAACCTTTAAAATATTTGAATCCTTTTCAAGGCTGATTTGAGAATAGCTACCCTAAAAGGAACCTGTTGGTTAAAGCAGGCTTGTCAGTAACTATGCTTCTGCTCTCCAAGTGTTGCAGGTGGAGAGCTCTTCGACTTCTTAGCTGAGAAAGAATCTCTCACCGAGGAGGAAGCCACAGAATTTCTCAAACAGATACTTAATGGTGTTCAGTATCTCCACTCTCTGCAGATTGCCCACTTTGATCTTAAGGTGTGTTGAGCAGATAAAAGCTTGAACAACTGTAAGCAACATCCATTAAAGTCCTTTGTAACACCAGCCTCGAGTCTGTCATCATGCAGATTTTGCCTGTAGTTTTGTTTTGCTAGCTTATATAGATGAGGAAAAGCTCAGCCATTGAAAAGAAATTACTTAACTGTATGTGGTTCCCATCTTTGTAATGTAAGATTCTTTGTGGGAAATGGTAGCTTCTAACAAAATGAAACCATTCTGAGACAGCAGTCTTGAAATAAAAATTACGATTTTATGGAATGTTAATGGGATCTGGATGAAACATTCTGAACAGGACCCTTTTCTCATCTGTTTTTGGTATTTGCTTTTTTTAATGCTGCATACACTGTGCATGTGAAATACTAAATTGAAACAGCACAGTTAAGTACAAAGATTCCTGTGGGGAAAACAGCAGATAATTATTAGTTTTTTGCTTTTGGGGCCTTAACTGTATCCTTTTGATAATGAAGAAAGAGCTTCTGTATCTGAACTCAAGTTATTGCTTTTTTAATGTTTCGATTTTAGAATGTTGTTCTCTGTCAGATTTTTTTCCGAGATAGTCAGTTGACCATTCCATGAAGTCTGCTGAAGTCAGCAGCTATGTGTATAATGGAAAAAAGAGGCATAATTCTTACATCACAATACAATTCTGAAAGGGGTGCTGTGTACTAGGAAGGAGGTAGGAAGGGAATGGTTTTTCAGGATAAGCATGCCTTTTCCAGTCTCAGCCACATTACCTACAACTTGGTCTTTTGTATGACAGTCAGCAAGAGAAAAGAATTGTGAATCTAGAAAGAAAAAAATTTCTTACAATATGAACCCAAAAAAAAAAAAGCATCCTTAACACCAGGTACAAACAATATGTCAATTAAAGTTTGCAGAGAAAAAAAAAATGCAACAGACACATAGGGAGGGATGGAAGAAAATGACATTGTCCCTTGTAGTTGGGGAAGAGAGGTAGAAGACGGGTGATGATGAAGAGCTGTTCTTAGTGACTCCGAAGGTCCTTGATGCAGCTCTAGGAACTCTTCAGAGCAGACCAGGTTGTTGACACTGCAGGATATGGAGATGAAGTGGCTCATTCTAGTCAACGTGATCCTTAAAATCTTGGAGTTGGACCATTCCAAAAGTTTTTTTCAGAGACCCAAAGGCAACAAGATATTCCTCCCTGACTGTGCAGTGTGAAAGAAGCCTGTTTCACAGAGTAGCGTTAACCAAGCCCGAACACTAGTTCATAGGATTTTGTTTCTTGCAAGCTCCCAGTACCACTGTAGTGCAGAGGCTATCATCTTTACCGAACACAGGGTTTCACTTAGGATCAGTCCACATGAAAATTGCAACTCTTGTTGCAAGAGGTAAAATGGATATCATAGCATTCTGTCATCAACATGATGTCCAAATTTACTGCAGTTAATTTTTAATGTGTGCTAGATCATCGTAGGAAAAGACAGGATTTTTCTGCTGAAGACACACAGTATCACAGTATCACTAAGGTTGGAAGAGACCTCGAAGATCATCGCATCCAATCTGTCACCACAGACCCCATGACTAGACCATGGCACCAAGTGCCACATGCAATCCCCTCTTGAACACCTAGACACATTTCTAGAGGCTGAGGGAGGTAGAAGTGTTCAGTGCCGAAGAAAGCTGGTGTGTGTCAGACATTTTGTACCTATGTATAATATCTCTCTCCCCTTTTCTCCTTCTCAAAGCCTGAAAACATAATGTTATTGGACAGAAATGTACCAAAGCCCCGAATCAAGATTATTGACTTTGGTTTAGCACACAAAATTGACTTTGGAAATGAATTCAAAAATATCTTTGGAACGCCAGAGTTTGTTGGTGAGAAAACTCTTGTTTCTTCAAACTATTCTTTCTTAATCTGTGAAACAGTATGTGTAGCATAGGTTGGTTTAGATGAGTTACAGATTATGTAATTTGGGTGTAATTCATGACATTTTGAGATTTAAATAAGCAGTTTGTAGCATTCACTTCCAACTCAGACATGCAATAGAGTTCTCTTGTCAGTATCTTAGTGTTTTATCTCTCATATATAGAAATTCAGAGTGACATAGATCTGTTTTCTGACTAGGTACTGATCTTTGTTGCTTTCTCCTTTAGCTCCTGAAATAGTAAATTATGAGCCTCTTGGTCTTGAAGCAGATATGTGGTAAGTTACTGGATCTTACTTGAAATCTTGAAATAAATCTCTCGTTATTATTCTTATGGTCTAACCTTTTTTGTTTGTTTTTTCCTCTCTCTCCTCCCATGTGTTCCTCTACCCTATCCCTTTCTTTTTTTTTTTACCATCCCTTTTCCTTCACTCCAGGAGCATTGGTGTAATAACTTATATTCTGTAAGTACAAAAATCAATCAGTGATTCTTTCAAATACTGGCTTTTTAATTCTGATTCTCTCCTCTGGGGTTTTGGGTGGTGTCCATGTACATCATTATTCAAGTTGAATGATCATCAAAGCAATTGTATAATTATTGAAAGAAAGGCTGCTAGTCAGCATTGAGATAGCATGGGAATCAGTAGGTGGTTTTCCTGAGTGGCTTTATCTCAATCAATATTGTCTGAAATTACAGCAAAGCTTTTCGCCCTGCTAGATTGCATCTTCCTGAAAGTACATTTGCAGTCTTAAAGCACAAAAGAAAAACATTCACTTTCTTCTCTTGGTCTCAGAGGGCTGAAAAAGCAATGTTTCAACATGTAAAGAGAGCAATGTTGTATTTTTCATGCAGTCTAAGTGGTGCATCACCATTTCTTGGAGAAACCAAACAGGAAACATTAGCAAATGTGTCTGCTGTGAATTACGAGTTTGAAGAAGAGTTCTTCAGTAATACCAGTGCCCTAGCTAAAGATTTTATACGAAGACTTCTAGTCAAGGATCCAAAGTGAGTTGTTCCTCCCATGTTTGCACTGTTGCAGCATATGTCTCTGTTACTTCAAATTACTTGACAATTTCAGATGTTAGTTTAATAAGCATGTGGCATTATGTATTTTTTACTCTCTGAAACAGTTCTATCTTTTATTCTATTAAAGGAAGAGAATGACTATTCAAGATAGTTTGCTGCATCCCTGGATCAAGGTTAGCATGTAATTCATTCTCTATTGTCCTATTTTTAATCATTCTTCGTTCATACTTAGCATTCACTTTTCAAGGTTCTTCACATGGAAAGTTTGCATAATTATTTAATACAACTTAATGTTTTGGAAAGCTGTCTGTATGAAAAGTTATGCATGCAGGACGTGGACGTCATTAACACACTTTCTATGTAAATTTAGCAAAGTAACCTGCCAACCGAGATTAAAATCATTCTCAGGCAGAGAAGCTACTCTTAAGGGAGCATTGCAATGACAGAGATACATTCTCAGAATCCAGTCCAATCTCATACCATATTTTATCATTTGCTCCTTACTTGGACTGGGAAAAACGGATCATCCCTCTTCTACTGCTTCTCTTTAGACAGAAGAAAGCAGTTGGTACAGAGCAGTAGTCCACTTCTTTCAGTGTTCCACTGTCTTTGGTTTGGGTCAAGCTGTTGTGGTGCTGCTAGTGTGAAAGGGAGAAAGTGGGACCTATCAGGATATTTGCCTGTGCCACAGATGCTCCAGTTCAAAGTTCAGCCTCCTAAGGCAAAAAATTTCTACACCAATACACCGACTAGAGATCTCACTGTGCTTTGTTTGCTTTCTGGTGGGGTAATCTTAAGTTGAATTGGAACATGCTGAATATATTGAAATGATCGTTTAAACCACTGAAGCAAGCGTTGTCAGGTCTCCACAAGGTACATTGTTTTGTACTCTGTTGCATTCTATTATATTCTAACTTTTCAAGACTTCTTCCCTGGTCCCAGTGGTCATATTCTCTTTTCCCCCTTCCCCTCACAGCCTTTACTTACATTTCTCCATAAAATCTACTTGAATCATTTGATCAAATAATACAGAATTTAGTGTAGTCCCCTAGCATATGGTGTTTAGTATTACCATGTGAGAAAGTTCAAGGGGTTCAGCCTTAGAATTTGCTGCACAGATCGGAAGGATGTTATGTTTTTGGGGTCCCAGCAATATCCATCTGACTACACTGAGACTGGAACAAAGTTCAACTGAATTTAAAATTAGCCAGAAAATATTCCTAGAAGAGAGGATTTATGTAGAATATGTTAGCCAATGTCTCCATCAGAGAGAGAGGTGAAGGATAAGACTGGATGTTGTGTTGGCTTTTTATGTTCAAAGTGGATAAAACAAATGTTAGTATTGAGTGAAATATTCTTACGTCTGGATTTTCTTCAGGGTATTTTCTCAAGAAATTCCATCTACATGGTCCACTAGGCTGTGGATGTTAAAATGATGTGCTTACAATTACATTTTTATTACAGTATGACTACAGTATTATAAATATAAATGTAAGCCATTACTGAAGGACAGCCTTGCAAAAGGTACTTTATGAAAGTTCTGCCTGCAGTTGTGGAATATTTTACAGCAGCTCTGCTTTCCTTTTGTGCATAGCCTAAGGACACCCAGCAGGCACTTAGCAGAAAAGCTTCTGCGGTGAATATGGAGAAATTCAAGAAGTTTGCAGCACGACGAAAATGGAAAGTAAGCCTCTCAATAAAATCTTCAAAATGTTGCTGAAATACAAGTACAGCACTGTTACCTGCTTCAAGGAAGTATCAGTGCCGCTAAGAGGGGGCAGAAAGAAACAAACTCATTCTTCTGTTGTTTGGTTGGCGAGTGGTGAATGATTGCATTGTGCATCACTCATTTACATATTCTATTACTGCTGCTATTATAATTATTAATTTTATTTTGTTTCAGTTATTAAATTGTTTTTATCCCAACCTATGAGTCTGCTTACCTATAGTGTTCCAGTTATCTGCCCCATTCTCGAGTGGGGGAGGGCAATAGGGTGTTCAGCTGACAACCAGCTCTAAAGCACAACACTTTTGCAAAGGATTTTATGGTCTGACTGCCAGCCTGTTTAGAGTGTTGGCATCGCTTAATCTTCGCAGAAGTGGGGCAGGGTGTTATTTGAAAGCACTGATCTGTTCAAGGAGCAATTCATCAAGAAGGTTATCCCTCCTCCTCCAGAGTGAACATTGGGGAATTCACATTGATATTAAGGAAGGGCAGGACTGTTGTGTGAGATCTGTTTATCTTGAGGAGAGTTGAAACATGAGACAGCAAAGGTGGCTACTATGAGAAAAGGAGTTTTATTCATTCTCAAAGAAGACAGGAAATTGGATGATTTTGTTAAGCTATGGTCCAAAGGCACAAAATACTTTTATGCAGTTCAGTGCCGGTGATAGGTGAATGTCTTTGATATTTACAAAATCTAGGTACTAGTCTGCTGACCTAGAATAAAATGATGAGTCTAGGAGTATAAAATGGAGAATAAAATGATGAGTCTAGGAGTATCTTAAAATGTTTTCTAGTATGGTGTCTAAAGGAGTGCTGTCAACTGATGTACACTAATTTTAGTTTTCCTGTGAATGCATACTTTAAAATAAGTACACTTAAATGTTTTCAATATGAACAAGAGGATTTAAGTACAAATATTTTTTTTGCTTTGTATTTGAACAGCTGGGTGCAATAATGTCAATCCAAAAATACTGTATAGCTCTGTTTAGTGCATATGAATAGCCTCTGAGACTTACTAATGTCAAAAGAAATCAAAGGTTGAGATGCAATATGAAAAGGAGATTGAGAGTCTTGAAGTCAAACTCCTGTTTGTTTTGCTAATACAATGGTAATCGTTTGAAATCTCTATAATAACATCATCACAAATATTCTGGTTTGATTTTTGTTTTTACACATAGCTTTTTTCTTCTTATTTTTTTATTAAAGCAATCAGTGCGCTTAATATCCCTGTGCCAAAGATTATCAAGATCATTCCTATCCAGAAGTAACATGAGTGTCGCTAGGAGTGATGATACTTTGGTAAGTGTGTACTTACATGCTTAGAATGCTTTACTACATCTGAAATATAACGTCTTCTGAAATCATTCTAGCAGTAACTTTAGGCCATTAAAACTCTGCATAATTTATTCATCCCTTACATAGGAATAAATAGATTTTAAGTCTGCAGAGGTCAGTTATACATTGACTGATCTTCTTCATGATACAAACCTTAAAATTTAATTTATTAATTATCATGGTGACGCTGACAGTGCCAGAAGTGCTTCTGTCTTGGCTTTGAAACTTAGGAGAAGATTTTGAACTGTAGCAATCATTATGTGAGTAAGTTTCATCTGAATTTTTTATGGCACTGCATAGAGTAAAGTAACACTGTATTTCTTCTACTGATTAGTCAAATTGATTGAGACCATCTTAGATACAGTCAGTGCTAGACAGCAGTTATTGCAACAGTCACTTGAGGAGGAAATGTTAAAATTGGCCAGTAATCAGTTTGTGGTACAGTATATGTCTACTAGATTTAAGTAGGAGAAATTGCTGTATTCTTTGTAATTACAAATGCTTGTAAATCCCAAAGCATTATTTGTTAGCTTACTCTCCAGGTTTTAATTCATGCTTCACAAATTCCTGTGATCAGCAATGCATGTAAGTCAGTATGTTTAGAGCTGGGTAACCTCATCTTTTCTCTGCACTAATAGGATCAAACATAAAAATTCTGCAAAGCTGTTATCTTCCTAGTGTCCCTCCTGTGCAACTCTGCACTCATTTCTACTTTTTTTGCCTCTTTCTGCACTCACTGTTCTCTTTGTCTTGCCCTCCTTCCCCTGCCTCCCCCACCTCAGCTATCAGTATGCTTTTTAACAGTGTTATCAACTTTACACACTTGTGTTGCAGCAGAAAATATTTTAGCCTAGTTTTCTGAAAAATCTGAAACCACAGGAGAGAGGATGTAAGAGCGATCCAAATATCGCTCAGTGAATTTCAGTTCTTCTAGATTTTAATGCATAGGCGAAAAATTAAGTTACACATGCAGAGGTATCCAGGCTCATTACCTAGTCCTAGATTTTTAACTGGTCTGTTTGAATAGGTGAAACCTCCATCTGCAGTACCTCTCCTGTGTCATATTCCTGGATGAGGCAAAACTTGATACTGCCATTTGTGTACTTCATGGCTTTTTATTGTTCATATATATGCATGGAATGAGTTTCATTTCATGCAGGAATTGCATCAATTGGAAGACGTAAGAGGAAAAAGAAAATACACCTAATACAAGAAATCTTTTTGGAATCTCAATGTGTAACAGGTTCATGCATGAATGAAGAGGGAAGTACATAGTAAGAGAAAAGCTGTGAATGTTTTGGTTTTCAAATAATCTGTGTATATGTTAGCCAAATACTTTACAAAGCATTGCAATTTACAACTGAAACTCTGAAAGACTTCTTTTTAATTTTTTTTGTAGATTTCATAGTAGCTGTTGAGATAGGGAGTTTTTCCTCAAAGATAACTTTTTTTGTCATTTAATTGCAAGGATGAGGAAGATTCTTTTGTGATGAAAGCTATTATTCATGCCATCAATGATGACAATGTTCCTGGATTACAGCACCTTCTGGGATCTCTGACAAAGTACGATGTCAATCAACCCAACAAGGTAGTGTGGGTCTGTGATGAGATGTGTGGGGGACTAGCTATCACCCTATTGAATAGAGCAATGTGGTTGTGAAATAGAAATGTAACACCTGAAATGAAAAGGAACAGACAAGTGGATGGGAAATAATTGCCTTTCTTCAGGAGAAATTTTAATGTGTTCTGTGTTCAGTCTTCTCGAAGTACCTGAAAATGGAGCCCCAAATGGCATTTTTGCTTAGGCCTTTAACCAAAGTATAATCAAATCTATTGTCAGGAACTGGGGTATATCAGGTATGAGCGTTTTGCTTGCAGTTACTGTTTCTTATGGCAGATTATGGCAGCAAAATATGTAGGAACAACCAGACTGACTGTGCAAAGCACTATTTGGAGCAGTAATCCCACAGATTTGCAGATGGAATCAGGTTGGAAGGGACCCTCTTGTCCAAAGCCCCTCCAGTGAGCAGTCTCATCTCCAGGTACATCAGGCTGCCCAGGGCTACATCAGTTCTGATCTTGAATGTCTCCAGGAATGGCACCTCAGCCATATTCCTGAGCAACCTGTTCCAGTATTTTGCCACTCTCATTGTAAAGAACTTCCTCCTTATGTCCAACCTAAAGCTACAGCTTGAAACCATTGCCCCTCATCCTGTTGCTACAAAGTCTTGTAAACTGTCCTTCCCCAGCTTTTCTGTATTGAAATGTATGCATTTGATATTGAAATGTAGCTCCAGGTCTCTCTGGAGCCTTCTCTTCTGCAGGCTGAACAGCCACAGTTCTTTTCAGCCTGTCTTCATAGGAGACGTATTCCAGCCCTCTGGTCATCTTTGTGGCTCCACTCTGGACCTGTTCCATCAGGTCTATGTCTCTCTCGTGTTGGGACCCCCAGAGCTGGACAGAGTACTCCAGGTGAGCTCTCACCAGAGTAGAGGGGCAGAATCACCTCTCTCAACCTGTTGGCCACACTTTTGATGCAGCGCAGAGTGGGATTTGCCTTCTGGGCTGCAAGTGTGCATTGTTGGCTCATGTCCAGCTTCTCATCCACCATACCTTCAAGTCCTTTTCTGCAGGGCTGCTTGCAATCTTAGCATCTCCCAGGGTTGCTCACCCTACCACACCCTGACATAGGCGCAGGACCTTTCATTTTGTCTTATTGAATGTCATGAGATTGTCCTCAGCCCACCTCCCCAGCCTGTCCAGGTCCCACCGGATGGCCTTCCAGCCTTCAGTCTTATCAACTGCACCACTCTACTTGGTATCATCTGCAAACGCGCTGAGAGTACACTCAATCCTGCTCTCTGTATTGATGAAAGTCTTGAACAGCACTGGACCCAGTTCAGACCCTTGATGGACATCACTTGTCACCTCTCTCCATCTAGACATCAAGCCATTGACCACTACCCATCATATGTGATCATCCAACCAATTCTTTACCCACTGGACTGTCCACCAACAAATCCATAGTATCTTCAGTTTAGAGAAAAGGATGTTGTGGGGGACTGTGTCAAAGCCTTATGAAAATCCAGATAAATTACATCTGTTGTCTTCCCATTGTCCAGTGATGCAGTTACACCATCATAGAAAGCAAATAAGGTAGTCAGGCAGGACTTGCCCTTGGCTGTCTCGAATCACCTCCCTGTCCTCCATGTGTTCCAGTATAGCTTCCAGGAAGATCTGTTCCATGATCTTCCCAGGCACAGAGGTAAGGCTGACAGATGGGTAATTTCCAGGTTTCTCTTTTTTACCCTTTTTAAAAATGGGCACACTGCTTGCCCTCTTCCAGACTTCAGGGACTTCACCTGACTGCCAGGACTTTTCAATACAATGGAGAGCAGCTTTTCAACTGACTCAGCCAGACCCTTCAGAACTATGGAATGCATCTCATCAGGTCACACAGATTCATATATGTTGAAGTTCCTCAAGTGATCTTGAACTTGATCTTCCCTTACAGTGGGAGGGACTTTACCCCACAGGTCTGCACCTGGTGTTCCATCACATCAGGAGGAGGACAGAGCAAGATTGCCAGTGAAGACTCAGCCTTCTCCTCATCTGGTGACAGCAGCTCTTCATTCTCACTCCTCAGAAGGAGAATGCTTTCTTTAACCTTTCTTTGCTGGTTAATGTACCTGTAGAAGCCTTTCTTGTAATTCTTTGCATCCTTTGTTAGGTTCATCTCTAGCTGTGCCTTGGCCTTCCAGACCTCATCTCTGCACAACCAGGCAATGTTGCTATACTCCTCCCAAGTTACCTATCCCTGCTTCCACTGTCTGTGCAGCTCCCTCTTGCTCTTTATTTTGACTAGCAGGTCTCTTTTCAGCCATGCTGGTCTCTTTCCATCCTTGAATAATTTCTTACATATGGGGATCAAGAGCTCTTGCATAGTAAGCATAATGTCCTTAAAGACCTGCCAGCTATACTCTGCTTCACTGTCCCTGAGGATTCTTTCCCATGAGGTCCTACTGACTAACTCCCTAGGGAGCTGGAATTTTGCCTTCCTAAAATTTAGAGTCCTATTTCTGCTCCCTGCCTGTTTCATATCTCTTAGGACTGCAAACTCCACCAGTGCATGATCACTGCAGGCCAGCTTGCCCGTAATCTTGACATCACCAATGAGTTCATTTGCATTTGTGATCATCAGGTCCAATATTTCATTCCCTCGGGCAGGGTTGTCCATTATCTGGCTCAGGAAGTTCTCATTGAGAACTGCTGGCTCATGTTCAGGCAGCTGTCAATCAGCACCCCCAGGTCCCTCTCTGTTTGGGAGCTCTCCAGCCACTCTGACCCCAGCCTGTAGCTCTGCATGGGGTTGCTGTGGCCAAAGTGCAGCACCCAGCACTTGGACCTGCTGAATGCCATCCCATTGGACTCCGCCCATCTGTCCAGTCGCTCGAGGTCCCTCTGCAGAGCCTTTCTGCCCTCTAACTGACCAACATCTGCTCCCAACTTGGTGTCATCTGCAAATTTGCTGATGACTGTCTCAATCCCCTCATCCAGATCATCAGTGAAGATATTAAAGAGGATGGGGCCCAGCACTGATCCCTGGGGGACGCCGCTGGTAACTAGCCGCCAGCTGGATGTGGCACCATTCACCACCATTTCCCAGCAGGACAAGAGTCTGCAAGTGCAAAGCCTCCTCTAGCTGGAGCAGGAAAGCTTTATCAGTAGGCTCCCCTTGATTGGGTGGCCTGTAGTATATGCCAACTACAAGGCTCTCTTTGTTGCTTTTGTCTCTAGTTCTTTTCCAAAAGTTTTCAACCTGTTGACAGCAGTTCTTCAGCACACTTAATCCATTTCCTGACACAGAAGGCAATGCATCCACCCCTCCTTCCTCACCTCTACCTTCTGAACAGTCTGTAGCCATTGGTAGCCACAACTCAAGTCATAGGATTCATCCCACCAAGTCTCAGGTCACAGTTTCCTAGCCATGCAGTGGCTTCCAACTCCTTGTGTTTGCTGCCTGTGCTGCATGAGTTCATGTAGATGCACTTCAGCTGGGCAGCTGGCTGCATCACTTTACTAGCAGAGCTCCCCTTGATTCCCTTGAGGTATTTAATGGGAGTTTCCTTGCTGGCTTCTACAGTCTCAGGATCCCCTAGTGACCCTCTGTTATAGGCAAGCCTGATTTCTTCCCCCCCCCCCTTCATATATCCTCATCAAATCTAGTTTAAAGCCCTTCCTATAAGTCCTGCTGATTCTCATCCTAGGATCCTTTTTGCCCTTTGAGACAAGTTAACCTCAACTGTTGGTAGCAGGCCTGGTGTCTTACAGACCAAACCATGCTGCAGAAACTGATTATGTGAACATAATGTTAGATGGTGTCTTTCATTTCCAGAAATTAAATTACTTTCTTAGTACAGCATTGTAGTGTGCTGCTGCTGTACTAACAGGAGTATTGGATCTGAGACCAGGAGACCAAAGTTCTATTGCTGGCTCTGCTTGTCTGCTTGTTTAACTTTGAATAAGTCATCTCTGCTCTAATTTTCATGTTCCTGAATGAATACTGACCTTTTTATAAATTGCTTTGAGAAATATTCATGAAGAGCAGTATAGAAGTGAAATATTTGTTATTTTACTGTGATGGGGTCTTGAACCTTTTGAGAAATCACTGTATTTTTTGTTTTAATAGTGCAGTCCTATTTAACTTTCTTGTATGTTGCTGATGGCTTGTGTGTTTGAGGTGGTGCTGCATGCACTTTAGGTAATCTGTCTTAAAATGTAGATATAAATAAGTTGCAAAGGGGAATGTCCTTGCCAAACTGACCTAATAAGAGCTTAACATTAATATTCCTAATTTGGAAAGCATGCTTTGAGTGTGTGGTTTGTAATTTAGTAAATAGGAATTCATCCCCAAAATAAGGAAGATTGCCATGCAGGAAATTTTTCTTGACAAAAAGGGCAAGTATTTCCTACACAATAATCCCAGAAGACTTCATTTGAGACTAGAAATCCAGAGATAGCACTCACTCACCTGTCTTCTATTCCACTATGTTCTTCGTCCTTCAAAAATTAATTGTATCACTCTTGCTCATATTTCACTGATAGCATGGAACACCTCCACTACTGATTGCTGCTGGCTGTGGAAACATTCAGATGCTTCAGCTGCTTTTAAAGCGTGGATCCCGTATTGATGTTCAAGATAAGGTCAGGGCTCTGCTTTGTCACCGTTCTGTATCAGTTTCTCAGTATGGCTAACAGAAGACAAGCCATTCAGATGAAGCTGTATTGGAAATTTAAAAAAATCTGTGCTGTAGAGCCTGTTTTCTGTCTTTCACAGCAAGAAGACAGATGCAAATCTTTAATAATGCCATTTGCTACTAGTGGATATCCTCTAATTTTGATAACTTCATTAGCCAAAGTAGTTAGAATGTTACTAATCCTTAAATGTAGCTCATGCTTACAAAATTGCCACAATCAGTTCAACTTAGTGGTTTCCCTAAAACACAATGGTGAACTTTATTTAATATGAAACAATACATGTACATTTTAGCGAGGGAGGTGTGACAACTGAAACTCATATGTGATGGAGAGTGTGCTTTGCAACAGGGTTTTTTTCATAGTGTGTGGTAATGATCTGGGATTCGTTTAAAAGGAATGAACCACTGACTGCTTCTCTAACAGATACTAAGTTGCAGAAAGGTTGGTTTGCTTGTGATTTTTTTACCTCATGACTGTTCTTTCCACAAAACTCTCTTACAAGGGGGAAAAAAAAGGTATCCTAGCAAACCATTATCCTGTCAGTCATCCTTGGTTAGAGGGGGTTTGATTTTGCTGTGGGTGTATGGGGTTGTTGATCCAACTTGAAGGTTTCTTTTAAAAAGCTAATACGTTCATATAAGGTTGAATATCTGTTCAGCATATCTGTACACATCTAAGTGCATGTTTACTTTAGTTGAACATCTGGAATTGGGGTTCTGAATTGATGAATAATATCTGTAATCAATACTTTTGATAGGCTGGATCTAATGCAATCTATTGGGCCTCTCGACATGGTCATGTAGAAACACTGAAATTTCTCAATGACAATAAATGTCCTTTAGATGTTAAAGATAAGGTAAGAAAACCTTTTTTCATTTTCATGCAGAGGGCATTTTTTAAATAATTTTGTATTGACAAAGATAAAACAATTGGAATGATACTCTGCTGTGGCCTCATTCCAAGAATGTGATTGGCTTTTTTAATATGGTTTTACATGTTGTGATAGCACAGCTTTAAAGTATCTGGATGTTCTGATCATTTTCCTCACAAATGTTAACAAAGCATGCATACTAAATGTGGTGAGTACATGGTGGTTAGGTGGGAAGTACAAACCTAAGTTAATTTCTGCTTGAAGAGCAGATTTCTCACTGAGACTCAGGGTAAAGTCATGATTCTGTTTTTCTTTCCTCTTGATGTGGATCCACTCATATGACAAATAAATTTGACTATTATTGAGTATAATGAAGCCTAGCAACTCATAGCTGATGAGTGTTTACTTGTCCTGAAAGGACAAAAAGCCTAAAAAAATGCCCTGAATCAGACAATGAAACCAGAGCCAGGAGGTCTGTTTTTTCAGGAGGTTGCCCATGTTGCCCAGGCTTCTCTGAACATGCCCTGGGGTCCAAGTGGACCAGGTATGTGTGCCTTTGGCCATGTTTGGAGAAAACTAATTCTATCGGTTAAAGTATCAGGTTTCTATCTGTTCATCTTTGTTGTCACTGGCCATCATTGTCTTGGAAAATCTATAAATACTAGCCCAAAGAGTGAATGCCTTGCCTTGCCCAAGATCTGGGAGGAGCCACAAGCCTTAACCCTGTGTAATGGGTTGAGGCAGACCCCCTCCCCCACGGGCAGAAATAATGACTCAGACAAACTGATTGCGAAAGTGGCGGAAAGTTTAAATGGAAAGCAGTGAATGTCTACAGAGATCCAGAAGCCCAGTGACAAAAGAGATCCCAAAGCAGACCCAGAAACATCCCATCCCCACCTGAGGGTACACTCAGGAACCCCAGGGCTCCTTCTTTCCCCCCCCCACTGCTAGGCTAGTCTCAGCTGGCCAGATCTGAGGCTGCCCACCCTGTGGCCTTGGGCCGAGCCAGGCCCATGGCCGGGAGACATCTCCCCCAGTTACCGGGTGACGGGAAGGAGAAGAAAGAGGAAGTGCCAGACCCCACGCTGGATCTTATAGTGGTGCAGAGAATTATGGTAGGAAATACCTAGTTTCCTATGTCTGCCCACTGGGCTGGACTTCTGGACACAGGAAACACCCCATGTAGCAGAGGGCACCCAGCCCAAACTGCTACACCCTGCAAGCCCGCCAAGCCTTGCTGTGCTTCAGTTTACCCAGAAAGACTGCAGGGTCTCTCGCTGTAATGCGTTGTAAAGCCCAGGAGCAGACAGACATGTTATGCCAGACTGAGAGACGAACCCTGGAGAAGCCAAGACCCCAGAACAGTTTCATTTTATTGGAAGAAACAACAAGAACCACTGTGAAGATTGCCCCTGGAAGAACCTCTCCAAACAGGCAAAGCTACAAAGCTGACGAGCCCTGCCCTTGGCAGCAACCGCTTTTCTACAAAGCATTCAGCTATAAAGCTGTCAGAGAGAAACCCTGTGTGTGCCTCAGCAACAAGCTGCAGAAGCCAACAGAAAGTGAAACTGCATTCCTGCAGCTTTCACCTGTTTGATGCCATTGTGGTGGTGTTTAAATCCCCAGGCGTGCCGCGGGGTACCATGGTCTGTGCATTACAAACCTTGCGACTGAATGTACTGGGCTGAAGTGATTTGCAGTGAATAATCCACAGCATTTGGTTTTTATAAGCATCCGCTCAAGGGTCTGCTGCCCTAGAGAATTCTAGAGTTCCCCCTGTTGTGGGCAAAGCCGGCAGGTTGCCGATGTTCTTCTTCTCTCTTTACAGTTTAAGTTACTCTTTGTTGTTTCTGGATTTTTGCTAATATTGTTTAAATTGTTATGTGTTCCTGCTGGTGAGGTATCTGTTCCACAACCGAATACTTTGAACCAGTAAATAGGTTTGATTAATATTTGCTGTGGGATTTTTTTATTATTAATAAAGTTACTAATATTTTTACTAATCATTCCACCTATTAAATATTGATAATAACCATACATTCATAACATTTCCTAGTCTCCAGCAGTGTTACTTGAGAAACATTGGCCCTGGAAACTAGCTGCTGTTAAAATCTTACTCCTTAGTGGTTTTTTTATACTAGCCAAAACTTCATTAAGAGGCAGTTACAATTGTGAAGCAGTTTGCTTTGTGAAGGGAACTAATGCAAGGCAAGGCATGGTAGCAAAATTAGTGTTTGACTCCTGATTTGATTACTAGGAGAGAAGTTACCTTATTGATAAAAATAGCATTTCTTTTTCACATAGTTTCAACAAAAGGTTGCAAATATTTCTTCTAATGACCATGATGTTAGGCTAGCTCCTTATATTTGTATATACAGGGTGGAGGAGTGGCAAATGGAAATAGTATGAATAGAACTCTGTTTCAGAGCCAACTGCACACACAGCTGCTTCCTTATATTACTCAGAAATCCTATTGTGTTTCTGACTTGAACAAACCACATAGGCAAGTTCTAAAAAAGGAAGGTCTTTGAAGAAATAACCTGTCAGATGACGAGGTACTCATTACATATAACTGCAGTTTGTAAGCAGGAGATCTCTGCTGACCACTGCTGTGCCAGTGGGTCATGGTGAGACAGGAGTGCCCATACAGCATCCTGGTATTCAGGGGTAATGTGAAATTACACTGGCATGTTCTTCTTTAATTGCAGTCTGGGGAAACTGCTCTGCATGTTGCAGCTCGGTACGGGCATGTGGATGTGGTTCAGTTTCTCTGTAGCATTGGATCCAATCCAAACTTTCAAGACAAGGTAAGTCCTGGACACTGCATGGTCTTCTTCCACAAATAAGACTTTACTATGAGTGGTCAAAATTCTTAATCTTGCCCTGCAGCCTCCGTCGTGTTTGCTTTCCAAAAAAATAATTATGAAGGGTTTGATACCCCTTTATTGATGAAGGTTATGCAAATAACAGTATGCATGGATCAACTACTGTTATGGAACACAGGTTCTCTCAAAAGTGAAGGCTTAAAGGTGGAAAAACTCAACATCACAAAGGCGGTTGTGTGTACTATTTAAGTTCAGCTAAGGCTTGTTATTTTTTGCCTTGAAATGAGCTTGGGTTTAGCTGTCGTGGGGCTTATGTCAAACACTCATTTTTGAAAATGAGAGGAGGAATTCTTTAAGAGGTTTGAACTCTTGTGAGAAAAGAAGAGTCTTAACAAAAAAAGTCCAATTTGACCAAAAGGAAACTGTGTAGGAGTTTCGCAAGCCTCCACAAGTTCTGCATCCTCTAGGACTACCTTTGTATTGTTTAAGCAGCAGCAGGCCAAGGGACCACAGGATGTGCCGCTTGACTATTTCTTTCCATCAGATCTTTACAGAAAATGTGAATATAGTCCAGGTCCTCTGCTCTTAGGTACAAAGAGGTACAGAAAGGATATCCCATTTCTTAGAATTTGGTAGAATTTGTTTCTTTGGTGGGTTTAAATCCCCTTCCTGCTTTTTTTCTTTCATGTCACCTTCCTATCTTTCTAACTTAAGCTGGGAAATTGTTCCTCATGGCATTTAATTCAACTCTGTTGGATTTTTTTTGTTTTCCATGTTTGATAGGAAGAAGAAACCCCACTGCACTGTGCTGCTTGGCATGGCTACTACTCTGTTGCCAAAGCACTGTGTGAAGCAGGTTGCAATGTGAACATTAAAAACAAAGATGGGGAGACTCCACTTCTGACAGCATCTGCTAGAGGTTACCATGATATTGTGGAATGTTTGGCAGAGCATGAAGCTGACCTTCATGCAACAGACAAGGTTAGTCTGAGTTGCTTTTGATCAGGAATCACATCCAGAGATCACAGTCATATCTCTGAATTGGTTAATTTGAATGCTGCAAGTCAACTTTCCTTCCATGACATAGGTTTTCTGAGCAGGTTACACAGAGACTACTGATGACTGCAGCAGACTTTAAAGTTGCCCACTGGCTCTTTTTCTACAACAGGGTGTTAGCTGATTCATTACCACCTTATCAATTTGCACCCTATGAATAACACTTTTTGAAACACGGCAGGAACATTGGGTTCTGTAATTGGCAACAAGCAATTCACTTCAGAGAAAAAGGTGCATTTACTGTTTCCCTTGGAATTCTGTGGTTTGGATAAATCATGCTGATTTCCAGTAAGCTAAATTTTGACTATTTAAAAATATGCCTCTGATTCAGACTCAGTTTTTGTCTTTAATGGTGCAATCCCAGCAAACAAATTTTATGTTTCATTGTTTGTATGTTAGGTATGCTTCTCCTTTTAGCTGCCTATATTGCTGTTAGTTATTAAAGCAAGTTCAGAGAATGCTTCTGCTTCTAAAAGAATTAATTTGAGTATTTTCCAGTCACATTGTCTCTATAAGTTTTTCCAGAGAAGGAAAGCTCTGTCTCTAAAGTTAATAATCACTGGGCAGACTGTGTGACTTCTGCATCACTAACTTCTGACAGTAAACACTGGAATGCTTTACGATATTCAGCCAGTTGGTCCAGTTGGTCACTCCTCCACCTCCTAGGGAAGTCATCAGCAGAGAATGTGTATTTGCATTTCATAAATTCCACTGCAAAGCCCATTGGCTTAAGAGAAATTAGCTTTCATCCCATGTCTGATTTGTCCTGACAGATACTGTGCATATCCCTGCCTCCACCCTCAAAGTAAAAATTTTTAAAAAATATATTTTTGAGGCAAGGAGATGCAGCCAGTTACAGGAGATGATTGTAATGAAATTATTTTTACCATAACCAAATCTCACTTACAAGTTTTCTTGTCATTTCAGGATGGTCATATAGCCCTACACCTTGCTGTGCGAAGATGTCAAATCGAAGTAGTTAAAACTCTCCTCAGTCAAGGATGTTTTGTAGATTTCCAAGACAGACATGGCAACACTCCCTTGCATGTGGCCTGCAAAGATGGGAATGTTCCTATTGTAATGGCACTCTGTGAAACAAGTTGTAATTTGGATGTCACTAATAAGGTAAATGAGATGTGATTACTAAACTGCTTTGATAGCTCATCTATTGTACAAGATGACTTTCTCCAGTTCCCTGATACTAAAAACATTTTTCCTTTTTATTTTTTTTCTTAAGGTGGCCAAAAGCAAAGCATTAAATGATTCACCTTCCAAATTTACCAGTTTCAGTTGATCAGATTATTAAAATTCCATGAAGAAAGAACCCAAGTGAATTATAACACAGTTTTGCCTCTCAACTCTAATGTTGAAGTATATGCCAGACTTCTTCTGTAGCTATATAGCTTTGGTTTATGCAGATTGCCCAGGTGGCCAAGAAGGTCAATGGCATCCTGGACTGCATCAGGAATAGTGTGGCCAGCAGGAGCAGGGAAGTCATTGTGCCCCGGTACTCTGCACTGCTCAGGCCACATCTTGAGTACTCTGTCCAGTTCTGGGCCCCTCAGTTTAAGAAGGACATTGAGACACTTGAACATGTCCAGAGAAGGGCGACGAGGCTGGTGAGAGGCCTTGAGCACAAGCCCTATGAGGAGAGGCTGAGGGAGCTGGGGTTGTTTAGCCTGGAGAAGAGGAGGCTCAGGGGAGACCTCATTGCTCTCTACAACTACCTGAAAGGTGGTTGTAGCCAGGAAGGGGTTGGTCTCTTATCTCTAGCAACCAGCACCAGAACAAGAGGACACAGTCTCAAGCTGCGCCAGGGGAAGTTTAGGCTCGAGGTGAGGAGAAAGTTCTTCACTGAGAGAGTCATTCGCCATTGGAATGGGCTGCCCAGGGGGGTGGCGGAGTCACCGTCCCTGGAGGTATTCAAGAGGGGCCTGGACGTGGCACTTGGAGTCTTTTTAGTTCCTAGTTGTCAGAAAGTTAGCTTCCAAATACTTTTTCATGAAGTAATTTTGTGAGTTGCTCCTGAATGTGGGATTGAAACAGGGATAACAGTACTAAAAGCTTGAAAATATGTTGAGTAACAGTAAGGAGTTACAGAGAACATATGGTAGTAATATTTATAACTGTAGCTTTGAAAGTCCAAATGTAAATGTCATGAGAACAACCACAAAAGGGCAAGGAAGCTGGTGAAAGGTCTTGAGAGTAAGTCTTAGGAGGAGCTCCTGAGGGAGCTTGGCATCATCCAGTCTCAAGAAAAGGAGGCTGAAGGGAGACATTATCACTCTCTACAACTACCTGAAAGGAGGTTAAAAAGAAGTGGATGTTGGTCTTTTCTCACAAGTCACAACTGATAGGACAAGAAGAAATGGGATCAAGCTGTGCCAGGGGTTAAACATTAGGAAAAACTATACCAAAAGGATAATTGAAGAGTGGAACAGGATGCTCAAGGAAATGGTTGAATCAGTCCCTGGGATGTATTTAAATGCCATCTAGATATGGTGCTCAAGGATGGTGTAGCAGTGGCCCTGGTAGAGTTAGATAATGGTTGGAATTGATACTTGAAGGTCTTTTCCAACTGTAGTGATTCTGTCGTTAGTGGATTCACAGGAAAAAGCAAAAACTGGGGAAGCAGTACTTACAGCACTTTCTTTCCACA
This sequence comes from Colaptes auratus, assembly GCA_015227895.2. NCBI lineage: Eukaryota > Metazoa > Chordata > Aves > Piciformes > Picidae > Colaptes > Colaptes auratus. The sequence goes on from CM026897.1 coordinate 58,277,803, forward strand.
ATGGAAAGCACAAATTCCTTCAGACTTACTTCTCCCATTCATCCTTTTTATTCTTTTGAGTGGAAAGGAGAGACTGCAGATACATAGGCTTCAGTAGTACTTGGACTGAAATAGAACCTAGAGCTTTAAGGGTTAAATACTTAGTATTACTTGGTCAGTTCCTATTTAATTAAGACAAATGCAGTTGAATTTATTGGGAATTAGACATTGTTGAATATAGCCAAAAAATTCTAAAGGACTCCTGCACAGTTGTGGAGAATTTAGCTATAAAATTGTTTCCCAGTTTTTAAGTAGTTAGCTAACTTTTGTTTCTAATTGAACTTTTAGCAGATGTGCTTAAAGTGTAATCAAAAGTATTTTCTCTTCTGCAACACCTTTGCTGTGTATCAGTATGTATAACTGTTTGATCATTAGTCATAAAATTTGGAGTGAAGTTTTTGGACTAACATAATGACACGTTTTTCTCCCCACGTTAGTATGGAAGAACACCTTTGCATCTGGCAGCAAACAACGGCATTCTTGATGTTGTTCGGTTCCTGTGTCTTACTGGTGCCAACGTCGAAGCTTTAACCTCTGTAAGTACTGAGAAATACTATTGTGCTTCTTGCTTATATTATGTATGACCTGGAAAGTAAATAATCTCGTGGAGAGGGGTGGATCAGAGGACAATGGCCTAATGCAATTGCAATTAGAAATTTTAAAAAATAAACCAAAATAAAGTTAGGCTATTGTATGTCCTTAGCTTGGAAAGCATTCTCTCTTGTCCTCTCATTCCTTTCTTAAAGCTGATCTTGAAACCAATTAAATTAAAGCTACCACTTCTACACCTAAGAATTGTGTTTTCTGTAAGCACAGTGGGCCACTGTCATTGAGATGTCACTTCATGTCATGTACAGTTACCATGCAAATGTATTGTATGTATCTTAAATATTTTTCTTGCTTTCAGGAGATAAAAACTTTTATTTTCATGTTGGGAGATGTGTGCATGCGTGAATGAGTGAACTATCATGCAAGTATCCTTGTAAAACAAATCATTTATGTCACAACAGTCAACAGCACTGCTTCCAGTTAGCACCACTGAAGATATTTTTCATTCTCACTAAGGTGAGAAATATCCTTCTAGCTGACATATCCACAGGAGGAATGAAGTGTCCATCATGCACACCTCATACACACATGATAACCATCATACACACCATTACCTGTGTTTTGATCAAATTAACTGTGTTTTACTTTTAGGCACATTGGATCAGCTTGCACATTGCTACTCACCCTAACCAATGCATTCTACTCAGAAATTAACTATTGTTCTGCATGGTGAAATCATGTTGTGATTAGATTTTAGTTGAGTCCATGTTTTTCCAAGTTCTTTTCCTAACAAAGTATCCCCGAGATAGCTGAAATGGAGGTAAAAAGGAAAAATCTTACATTTCATTTGCTTTACACAGTTGGCTTAGAAAATACAACTGATTTTAATGTTATCCTGCACATTCAGTGCTAGGGGTTTTTATTCTGAGTTTGTATCTCATTTGGTAGGAAAATGACAGTGAACTTCGAATTGCGGCTTAAACAACTTCAGCATCTAAAAATTACTTTCATAACTACTGGATTGTGGATTGCCAAATTCCCTACTAATCAATAGTAGTAAATTGTACATGCAGTGGACTTTGTAGAGTGTTTTTCAGATTTTGCTTTGCCACCTGTTTTGCCCTGTTTCTTTCATTCTTTTCAGTATGTCACATTGTGTGTCTGTATTTTTACTACTACATACTGTAGACAGAAGATACAATCAAAAGGTGATGGGGTAATTCTTGACCTGTATCACTTCATATATATCATGAAGGCTGTGTTGGTATACATGCCTGTGTGGGTGCTGACCTTCCAAGATAAATCATTGTACATGTCATTAGTCTAGTTTGAAGGAGATAATGTGCTGATTCTAAATCTGACAGAAAAAACAGACTCAATATATGTAACTATTGATTATTCCAGCAGTGTAGTGGCAGAGAGAAGGGAAAAGGAGGAGACGAATGGAGGAAATATGAGCGATGATTTTAATGTCATGTCAGTTTTGCATTACTTGCTAGTTGGATGCTAAACTTCTGAGAAGGTTTATTGACAGCTCTTTCCAATCCAGTGCAGCAGAATTGTTTCTTCTCTCAGAATGGCACTTTTGAGGAGTTGACTTAGCACTGTTAAGTAACTGGGTTGCAGTATGATTTCTCGGCCTCCTCCTGGGCTACAGCCCACGCAAGGAAAACTTTGGAAACTGGCCAGTGTGACCCCCTTCCACAAGAAGGGTCAGATGGAGGAACCTGCAAACTACAGGCCTGTCAGCCTGACCTCAGTGCCAGGGAAAATTATGGAGCAGATCATCTTGGGGGCAATCACTGCACACCTGAAGGAATCAGGCCCAGCCAACATGGATTTAGGAAGGGCAGATCCTGCCTCTCCAACCTGATCTCCCTCTATGATCAGGAGACCCACCTGGTGGATGTGGGAAAGGCTGTGGATGTAGTCTACGTGGACTTCAGCAAGGCCTTTGACACCATCCCCCACAGCAAACTCCTGGCCAAGCTGTCAGCCTGTGGCATGGACAGCAGCACTCTGTGCTGGGTTAGGAACTGGCTGGAGGGCCAAGCCCAGAGAGTGGTGGTGAATGGTGCCACATCCAGCTGGCAGCCAGTCACTAGTGGTGTCCCCCAGGAATCAGTTCTGGGCCCCATCCTCTTTAATATCTTCACTGATGATCTGGATGAGGGGATTGAGTCAGTCATCAGCAAATTTACAGGTGACACCAAGTTGGGAGCAGATGTTGATCAGTTAGAGGGCAGAAGAGCTCTGCAGAGGGACCTCGACCGACTGGACAGATGGGCGGAGTCCAAACCAGATGACATTCAACAAATTCAAGTGCTGGGTGATGCACTTTGGCCACAACAACCCCATGCAGAGCTACAGGCTGGGGTCAGAATGGCTGGAGAACTCCCAAACAGAGAGGGACCTGGGGTTGCTGATTGACAGCTGCCTGAACATGAGCCAGCAGTGTGCCCAAGTGGCCAAGAAGGCCAATGGCATCCTGGTATGCATCAAGAATAGTGTGGCCAGCAGGAGCAGGGAAGTCATTGTGCCCCTGTACTGTGCACTGCTTAGGCCACATCTTGAGTCCTGTGTCCAGTTCTGGGCCCCTCAGTTTAAAAAGGACATCAAGACACTTGAACATGTCCAGAGAAGGGCATTGAGGCTGGTGAGAGGCCTTGAGCACAAGCCCTACAAGGAGAGACTGAGGGAGCTGGAGTTGCTTAGCCTGGAGAAGAGGAGGCTCAGGGGAGACCTTATTGCTGTCTACAACTAACCTAAAGGGGGTTGGTCTCTTCTCCCAGGCAATCAGCACCAGAACAAGAGGACACAGTCTCAAGCTGTGGTAGGGGAAGTTTAGGCTCGAGGTGAGGAGAAAGTTCTTCACTGAGAGAGTCATTCGCCATTGGATTGGGCTGCCCAGGGAGGTGGTGGAGTCACCTTTTCTCTCCCTGCATGCTTTTTCCCATCCTCTTTCCCAGTCTCCCCTCATTTACCCAGCTAGTCATGCCAATATAGAAAGCTATGAGATTGGTCAAACATGATCTACCCTTCATGAACCCATGCTGACTGCTCCAAGAATGAGCTGTTCCATCAGTTTTCCAGGGATGGAGATGAGGCTCTTAGGTTCCTAGATCATACAGTCATTTCCACTGTGTAAATATCCGCAAAAAATTTGTTGTGTACACATACTAGCTGACACCATGTTCTTGACTTCTCCTCACAGAAGTTTCTAAACTTCTAAATTTTAAATGTGTACCAAGTTTAAAATTGTCAGATTTTGTAAAAACTCTTTCTGATGATTCTAGCAAATGGACTTAAACCCAGGACCAGCTCTTCCAGGCAGAGCTCTCTGATTTGCAGCAAAGGAGCCAGTCAGCAATTGCAATAAAATCACCAAGTGTGAAATACGCTTTCATGGATCCTCTAACCAAGCTTTGCTTACACCTTGCTATACCAGTGCATAGATGCCCTCTACTTGTCAAGAAAACTTGAATAGAACAATAATTTACTGAAGCTCATTTTCTGTTTCACTTGAGTATGTATTTTGTAATTCTTGCTGTGCTCTACAGTTCATCCTGCAGTGGATATATGTAAAAGTATAGACGTTCTGATTCACCTCAGAGCAATGCTTTCAGGACCAGATGTAAGCAAGCAAGGACGTTTATTATGTTATGCAGCAAATTTATATAGTCTATCAGAAGGCACGTGTCACATCTCAATTGGCCATTTTCTACTGGCATATGTGTAATTAAGCCATACAATAGGTCAAAATAACAAAACAATATTTTAACACATCCAACCAAATTCTATCCAGCTTGTCTCCTTCAGTTCACAGGTGTTTACATTACTTTAAGTGTCAAAGACAAAACAGCTCTCTCTAACTTGAGCAAAGGCAAATCTTCCCTACTGTCCTACAAAGCTATCTGAAAACAACTTATTTTACATCTTCCTATAGTCTTCTAAAGCTATACACAAACCTCTTCCAACAGATATCTAGAGAATTAAACAACCTCATTTTGTTCACAGTTTTAGACACACATAAAAGAACTTCTGTTATGTTACATTAATTTCTTTTTCATGGAATCAGGTGCTTTGTTTCTGCCTGTTACCTCAATCATTAAATTGAGCTTCCAAATTGAAGCCTGAATTTTCAGCAGACATGTGAACTAACCAGTTACCATTTTCAGTGTAAACATCTCAAAATGGTTTTGTGGAGTAAATTTGATCTAGAGTTCATTCTGTTGTACTTGCTCCTCATTGCCAGTGCTCTGGCAGTGCTCTTCACCAACTCCACAGGCCCTTCTGCTTTGTCTTGTTTCCTGTGGTCTGATAGCCATGGACTTCAAAAATTATGCTTATCAGGCAATGTCTTTGCTAAGGCCTTGCTCCATAAAAGGCGGTGAGGTAGGAAACAAGAGAAAGCAACAATGCAATCGGGGAGAGTGTCCTCACCACCAAAAGGCCCAGTCCCCACAGTACTTCAAGCAAGGCGAGCAGAGCAGGTTCAGTGATAGCACCACTTCTGTTTAATATGTTTGTCAGTGATCTGGAGGAGGGGATTGAATGCACTCTCTGTAAGTTTGTAGGTGATTCTAAGTTGGGAGGGAGTGTTGATCTGCTTGAAGGTAGGAAGGTTCTGCAAAGAGATCTGGGCAGGCTGGATCAATGGGTCAAGGGCAGTTGCATTGCATTCAATAAGCCAAGTACCAGGTGCTTCACTTGGTCACAACCACCCCATGCAATGCTACAAGCCTGGGGCAGAGTGTCTGGAAAGCTGTCCAGCAGGGAAAGACATGGGGGTGTTTGTCAACAGCCAGCTGCATATGAGCCAGCAGTGCACCCAGGTGACCAAGAAGGCCAACAGCATCTCCTGGCCTGTATCAGGAATAGTGTCCATCAGGACCAGGGAGTTGATCATACTGCTGTACTCAGCACTGGTGAGGCCATTTCTTGAGTACTGTGTTCTGGTGTGTCCCTTAACACATGAAGAACATTGAAGTGCTGGGGCAGGTCCAGAGAAGGACAACAAAGCTGATGAAATGTCTAGAGTGCAAGTCCTATGGAGGAGCAGCTGAGGGAACTGGGATTGTTTAACATGGGGAAAATGAGACTGAGGGAAAACCTTATCACTATCTACAATTACCTGAAAGGAGGTTGTAAAGGAGGTTGTAGTGAGGTGGGGGCCAACCTCTTCTCCCTAGATCAAGACAAGAGGAAATGGCCTCGAGTGTCACCAAGGAAGGTTTAGATTGGATATTAGAAAAAACTTCTTCACCAAAAGGCTACAAAAGGCTTCCCAGGGAGGTGGTTGATTCATCATCCCTGAAGGTGTTTGAAAGATGTGTAGTTGTGGTGCTATGTGACATGGTTTAGAACCAGCCTTGGTAGAGTTAGATAATGGTTGCGCTCAGTGATCTTCAAGGTCTTTTCCAAATAAAATGATTCTGTGATAAGAGTCTAGTGATTGCCATGTAAGTCTGTAGTAAAGAGACAGGTTCAAGGACAAACCTGGAGTTTAGGTGCTGGGTCAATGGGATACATGAGCATATGCAGACATAGGTAGATGTAGCCTTGTTCAAGTAAGGACCAAGGGCAAAATCTTAAGTCTAAGAGCAGTGCCTAAGTGAAAGGTAATGCAATCACCCCTGTTGTAATTTCCTTTCAGCTCATCTTCTTTCACAGGAGCCTGAATTGAGATTGGACAGCTGTATTGAGCAGCTGGTCTTCGGCTCAGGAAGCTATAAGGGAGTGGGGTGGGAGCTCTGGGTCATGACAGTGCCATCCTACTGTTACAGGTAGGCTTGTGCTTTGTACACAAAGCTTAGACTTTTAGCAGCCATTATCAAACCATGGGTTTAGAACTATTCCTCTTGCCATTTTTCTATTTTTGGGAGCAGTCACCTCCATCCCATTATAACCATGCTCACTGGCCAGGCTCTGACTGAGCCACTGCCATCCACATTCCTGGCCAAATGCTTCACCACGTCTTATATCCTTTGTGTTTGTGCCCAAATAGCTGTGACTGAGCTAAACAAATGATGTATCAGAGTACAGCTGTTTAGCCAAAGCCAGAGCAAGCCTCATGAAGCAATGAGAAGGAGTAAAGGTATCAAGTTAGGGCAGTTGTGGCATAGCCATCCAGATGTGTGGAACCCACTCTGATTCAAAGGGTCAGTGCCTGTGCAGGGATCTGTCACTGTTTGGTACTGGAGTTTACCAGGTCTTCTCCAACCTCACACTGCAACAGGAAAATACTGTGCTGTGGTAGAGTGCAGGGCCAGGCTGTAGCAGTCTTTCTTTGGACTTCAAAGTAAGTCAAAGATTTGAGGATCCAACCAAAATTCACTCTTTATGTTGGTCAGGACCGCATCCTGTTACCCCAGGGGTTCTCAAGAAGGGGGTCATAGTTTCCCATTTATTTGAAGGTTTTGGATTCCTCTGGATGTGCCTGAGACTGGGCACTCAGGAAGCACTGGAAGTATTGAAGCCATTCTTCTGATGGCAGGGTAGCTGCCCAGCCACTATACCACTTTTCCTCCTAACACAACTGGCACTCAGGATTAACTTGGATTTGGAGGGCAGGGTCAACATAAAGAGATTCTCCCCCTTTGATGTATCTTCTCTAAGGAAAATTATTTTAGAAACTACCTTCAGATGTTTCTTTGCTAAAGCTGCAATTACATGTCAACTATGGTAACAATGTGAGGGTAAGGTATTAGTTGAAATATAGTCAGTTCACACCTTCAGCTTCAATTTTGGATATTTCTTGCAAGTGTTCTGTTCCTGTTCTGTCTGAATTACCTAAAGATCTGGGGTATGTAACAACTTCTATGGAAACAGGTGAACAATTGTCAGAGATATTTGTTTCATATGTAGGGATAACAATGGTAGTAACCTCAGGACGTACATAAGACAATGCAGGTTTCGCATGTAAATCTAGTAAATCCTGCTTCGGCAGGGGGGTTGGACTAGATGATCTTTCGAGGTCCCTTACAGCCGCCAACTTTCTGTGAGTCTGTGAAATCAAAGATAAAAGCACAAAAAGAGGTCTTAGTTTTCCAGTGCTGCTTCTTAATAATCTAAAGCTCTTATCTGAAAGAGTGAAAGAAACAAAGTGCTCCTGAGTTACTTGTTACCCACACTAAAAAAAAATGCCATAGCATTAATGTTGTGAGAGTGGAAGTATTGAGCAATTTTCGCTACAGCCTATTTAATATTAAACTGCTGACCTGAGAAACATGCATAGTTAAATGCCAAACCTGGAACACTGAAGGCAGCTTTACTTCTGCTTTTTAATTTGATGACGCAGTTTCAACCACATTGCTTACAATGTTCTTGCTTCCTCAAAACTTCCAGCGACTGATGTGCCACTGTCACTCTTCATTCATATGAGTGAATATGCTGATATGTCCTCACTTTGTGAACTGTTTAAACTTTTAGATCTCTTTAGTATGTAATGCCTCTAATTGGTGAGAAGAGGGGTTCAGATGGGGATTATTGGCATTGTTCTCAGGCTCCAAATTTAAAGGGTCTCATTACAGTGGCATCCAGGTGCCAATTCATAAAAGAAATGTCATTTTGTTCTGCATTCTACCTTTTTTTTTCCTTTTTTTTTAATATTTGGGAAAAAAAAAAAAACAGGAATTCTAGTGGAGGGTATTTGCTACTAGCTGTTGGTTGGTTGGTGGCTTTTTTCCTCCCCCAAATTCATTTGAATCTGACAGCAGTTCTGTTCCTCTGTTCCTGCCTTGACTGGCTGAGCTGTGTTGGATATAATTTTTTATTGTTGGCAAAAGGAAGGAACTGGTACTGATGAATTGTGTTTTAACAGGACGGGAAAACGGCAGAAGATCTCGCCAGAGCAGAGCAGCATGAACATGTAGCCAGTCTGCTTGCAAGACTTAAAAAGGTTGGGAATGCACAACTTTTTGCTGAGGTCTTCCAGTTTTTAACATACTACCAAAAGTTTGATCATAGAAAATCATACAACAAGATAATCATAACAGTCATGCTGAAAAGCTCTGGCAAAAAAAACCAACTTACTGGAATGGTGTTTCTTTATGTACATGTTAAGAAAAATGTCTAAGCTGTTCTACACAGCTGATCTGTCTTATCCTGTGTCTACAGAGCCTAGCAAAGCATCTAAGGTGTTCAGAAGAAATGTGAAAATAAACTATTGAGAGTTAATGTATCCAAGAAGAAGACATATTTCCCCACAAACACAGTTTTAGTTAGAGTAGGGTTTTGAAGTATGAGATGTTTGAGCTCCTTCTAGAAACTTTAATACCATATAGAATAACAGTTGTGTAAGTTCTCAATTTCTTCTAATTCTGCAATTATAGTATCTAAATCCTTTGACAAGTAGAAGGCAAAGCTGATCTGAGGTTGTTGTAAGGCAGTGAGTCTGACACAATTGATGTGCATTGATTGTCCTATATAGGCAGTATCACTTAGGCCATGAGGGTTCATGGACCACTTGCCTGGACATTACAGGCAAGAGCCAGACCAGTTAAAATAATACTGTCTTAATTGTGTGGAAGGATATGTGGAAAACTGAAATAAATAACCATTTCAGAGCAGTAATAGAAAATAGTGTGTACCTCTCACTGCCATGGTCCTCTAGTCCTAACAGTAAATCTGTACTTGTTAGAACTGTAAAATATTTCAGTAAAGGTGTCAGAAAGTGCCACAGTTCAGGCTTCCTTTGCAGTGATAACTTCTGTAAATGTTTTTTATAACAGGATCCATGTTGTATACCTACACTGAACCTTTGCTTGTGTCTGCATGCAAGTGGATACATTTTTGGTTTAGTCATGATGTGAAAATGGAATACAAATTGACCTAGAACAAAAAGGAGAAGGCCAGATAAATCTCTTGTGAAGGAGTTAGTAGCTGCAACTCTCTTCTTGATAGTAGAGTATACTTAATTGTTAAAGGCCTGCTTATATATATATATGGGGAAAATGTAAAATAATTACATATTTCATCAGAGTATACTTTGAAATAAAGAATGTGACTAATTGAAATTAATAAATTGCATCACTGAAAATATTCTAGTACTGGTCAAAATGGTCAATACAATCTAGTACAGAGCATACCTGACATTTGTTTTATTTTCAGTGCCTGTGCAGGGTTTTATATCTGAGAGCATACACGTGAACCTGCTGTCATAGTGCGTCCTACAAAGGATTCAGCATTAGCCATGAGGGAGTGAAGTATTTGCATTGTGACTAACTTACTTTTAAAAAGCATGTTAGAGAAGAACAAACTAAATTACATGTGCTATTATTTCTGTCAATTTTCTCAGCCTGTAATTTTGAGAGGATGTAGGTGCTCATTTAATGACTCACTCCCCATGTTAAACTTGCTTAATGCAGAACAATAGAGCTTCTCTCAGCTCCAAATGGGAGAAGGAAGCAACAGAATAAGCTAGTTCCTTTGCCTTTCCATCTTTCTGCTGTTTTCCCTGTTTTCTTAAAACCAGTCTTTCTGTGGTGAGACTCACATAACAGTTTGTCTTCCTGCACTGCATCCCCTTGTCAATTTTTCGAGCTCCGCTTGCGTGGGGAATAGAGCATCGACATCTAATTGCATCCTGCTGGGCATGGAGGAAAGACTCATTGAGTTTGTTCATCCCTGACTCTGTCCTTGGCAGGAACAGTAAGAATATCCTACTACAAGACAAAATACAGAGGGGAAGTGGGGCAGCTCAAAGTGGAAAGCTCCTCAGAAGGAGATGTGATTCTCTTTGAGAAAGATGTCATGGTGCTGATCCAGCCACAGCCAAGCCCCATGCAGCCACTCACACAACTGCCCCATACCCCACGCACAGCCCCCTGGTGGGATGAGAAGGTGAATTGAGAGAAAAAGGCAAAATCCAATGGAGTAAGATGAGGAACTTTTAACAGAACAGCACAAAGAGGTAACACCAGTCAGGAAGCACACTAATGGTGTTGAAATGGTATATAAAGTGAGTGGTACAAAGCACAGCACTGACCGTGGTTACCAGACCTGACTTGACTGTCCTGAGACTACCCCACCACCGCACCTTCTCAAAGCACCCACATTTGTCCTTTATACATCTGGCATGAGTCAGTATGGTATCAAATACTCTACTGGCTGGTTCAGCTGTCTGTCCAGTAGAAAAAAAATGTTAAAAAATTAAACCTATCCTAGGCAAACACAGGACAGAAGGCCTGTGTAGGAAGATGAGATTGCAGCTGCAGAAAAGACAGTGAATGCACAGAGAGGGCAAACTGAGAGAGGAGAAGTAAGTGGAGAGGCAGATTTATTGGCACTTGAGAGTGAAGAGGATATACACTTGAAGTAGAGGGGTAGAAAAATAGAGGATGATTAATATGTGAGAGGGCTTTAAGAAGAAGAACTGTGAGGAAAATGAAGATAAGAGTGATCTGGAGGAAGCAATGTTTACCTTGCAAAGAACTGAAATGGAAATACACAGAGAACTGGGCATAGGGGAGGGAAAATGAAGAGGAGAATTCTTGCAGATTTGTGAAGCACAGGAGAAGTTGGTATAAAGAACAGGGGAAATGTATATCAAGTTTTCACATTGGTCAATTGGTAGCTGTCACTACAGAAGTCTTCAGGGCTGTATGTGTATTATATAAGATTATGGATAGTGATTACACTGCTGAGATAGACAAGTAAGAAGAATAATGGGTAGTGAAAGAGGCTAGTTTTCCCTTCTTTGCCCTCTCCATCAGAGGTCAAAATGATCCCATTCACTGATCCTTGAGCCTGATGTCATGTGTGATTTTTATGAGGATGCAAGGAGGCTCTTGAGAGCAAGTAGTCAGCTGAGTCTTGTTTACCTGTTTCTCCCTCTGCCAGTAACTGATCACTTGCATAGTAAAGCAGTTGGAGAAGCTTGGCAAGAAAGCATTTGTATTTTGAGCTTTGTTGGGAGGCAGAAGTTCCCTGCCACATGTTCTGATTTCTTCTTTGTGTTGAATTTTAGGATACTCACCGGGGGCTTTTTATCCAGCAATTGCGGCACACACAGAATCCACAGCCTCGGATCAAACTGAAGCTGTTTGGACACTCTGGTGCTGGGAAAACAACCCTTGTGGAGTCTCTCAAGTGTGGCCTGATACGAAGTTTTTTCCGAAGACGAAGACCTAGACTCTCTTCCACAAATTCAACTAGATTCCCTCCATCTCCTTTGTCTTCCAAACCTTCAGGTATGGCTTTGAAGCTGTAACATTTGAGCAAGAAAACATTTTCCTCTTAGTTTGTGTAGCTGTTGGCTGTACTGTGAAAGACAAGACAGGCTTAGCATGCAAAAAAAGTAAAGCAAAGCAGAAGAGGGTATTGACTTCTCTGTGCACAGGGTTATACCTAAGGAAAGAGCAAAGAGGAGCTGCAGGCGTGGAGGATGCAGGTACAATTAAGGTTTTCTTTATTTGCATGCTGCATAAGTGAACTTGGAGACTGGAAGACAGGACTTGAGAACATTAGTCTTTGTTTCACACAAAAAATTCTGGGCTGTGAACACAAGTGTCATGACCAAATTCCACCTTTGTGGCTTTGGAGAGTACGTTTTGTCAGCCTGTGTGTTTGAGTAGCTTCAATAAACTCTATGCAAAATTGAAACCTTTGCTGCATCTTTATGTGATCTTTAAGTAATAACAGGAATCGGAACTGCCTCTGATGCCTTAGAGTGCTTTTCTATAAAGTACAGGAGAGGATTAGCCCAGTTAAAGGTGTCTAAAATTGTCTCCAAACAAGGTGGAAATAGAGGCTTTGTAAAGCAGAAAGACATTTTTGAAGTGTGTGCAAGTAATAGGGAAGTTTTGTCCATGAAGCACCACTTGGCCCTTGTGAAGTGGGACGTGCTGCATAATGTGGAGGAACAGGCTAGGTTTACACTTGAGCATGTGCCCAGCTTTGGAATAATCCACTGTAGTGGCAGGAGGACATTGGAAAGAGAAGTGAACTATTTCGGCTAGGTCTCTAACACTGAGAGGCTGTGCAATCACTTTGAGGAGCTCAGCTTTAGACTGATGTTTTAGACATGGTCTTAATACAGATTTAGGTGGGGTCATGTTTGCCATGTTTTTTAGAAAATAATACTTGGCAGGCTTAGGCTTCAGTAATCATTGTTAATTAAGTTAAAACAGTGACATTAGCAGATATCCTCTTTACTTTCACTCTGGTCACCTGAAGAAGCTTTTCAAGACAAGGCATCTGGCACAAGTATTGTTAGTGCATGCTGTTTATTTACCACAGTGAGCTCACATCTATGACAACAGAATGAAGGAACTGCTTTAAAAAATCAACCAGAAGTTCTTTATTTTAATTTACTGTCATACCAGGTGAAGTCACTCAAGGAATATGAATTCCTGGAGGCAATGCAGGAAAATTTTTGACTGAAGATAGACTTTTTTTTTTCATGTTGATCAATACAAGAACCAGAGAACAGGTGTTATGTGCTCACACCATCATAAAATCTGGCAAGACTGCTAGTCACCATGGCAAAGCATTATAGCAATAATGGTAAATTTAAAGAATGCCCTTAAAAATAGCTTACCTATATATAAAGATATGAAGTTGTGCAGTGCTGTGCACACTCGAAAACTGCACAGATCTGTGCAAGTCTCTACTTGCACAGCCTCTATGTTGATATTTCAATATTTGGGGTTTGCTTATTTCAGTATCTGTTCTTTTGGGGTGCAAATCATTATATGAGTAAGTCACATTACAGGCTGAGTGACAAGCAGATGAACATTTACCAGCACAGTCTGGTCTGTATTTGATCATGCACTTGGGTGGGTTTACATTGTCCAACAAATACTCACGTGGGTTCACCATTTGTTTATTTACAGGAGCCTAAAATTTAAGTATTACACTTACAATTATCAGACATCAAAGTAAATAGTTTACAGCTGACAAGTAGTTCTTTATATATTAAAACTTAAACTTTCTCCACTAGATGGTGCAGGTGAATTACAAAGCCCATTGATGTCTCAAGTACTCTTCAGGAATCTGAATTAAGCATGAACTAAATAAATTGCTTATTGGTAAAATAATGCTGGTTAAGGGCCTGCTTCTCTTCCTCACTTCAGAGCAAACAGTTGTTATACACTGATATTTTCCTCCTTACTTATATACATATATACAACTGTATGAATACACACCATTTCCATGCCAATGAAAATAAGACCATGCAATGATATTTCAGCCCTTAGTGAAAAAAAAAAAGGGCAGAACAAGTATATTTTTGCAACACATAAGATCTTTAACTATTGAAACCTTTAATTCCCAAATAATTTAGTGGGTTTTTTTCAGTGTTTCCCATCCAGCAGTATATGGTAAAGAGCAGTAAGTGCTCTGTAGGATCATTTTAATATTTTCCTTTTTGTCATTCAGAAAATGGGTGTAGTACTGTATGTTCACAGCTTGGTAATCATTTCTCTAAAGAGCTTTTATTTTTTTAATGAACTTTTATATCTTGCATGCTTACTTTGAAGTGACCTTATTATGATTTTCACATGGTTTGTAATCTCATTTTCTTCTCCCTGACCCAGTTTCAGTAAGCATTACGAATCTTTATCCTGGTTGTGAGAATGTCAGTGTGAGAAGCCGTAGTATGATGTTTGAGCCAGGCCTGACCAAAGGGGTGTTAGAAGCTTTCGTTTCACCTGCTCATCACTCTCATTTCTCTGCTGATGACCAATCCACCAAGGCCATTGAGATTCAAAATGCCTGCTTGTACGGTAAGCGGAACCCTGGGTTCAAGCACCTTAATGCTGCAGGACTATGTTGCTTGGTCTTAAACATAAAGATGGAAAAAAATAATCTGACTTGGAATTGTAGAGACTGTACTTGAGAATCCAGCACTGGTGGGGTTTGGTTTGTTTAAGCAAAAAATGCATCTGCATGAAGTTCTGTACCTGTAATACACATAGTGATCACTTATGTCAGATCCTTACAGTATCATGCAGAAATGTTTTTGAAGTGAGTAAGTGGGGCAGGAGGAAGGAGGGATTTGAGATAATAGGAGTGGGTTGGCAAACCAGCTGCAAGAGTGAAGGCTTTTTCACCTATACATTCTTTGGGCATTTTATCAGATTTAATCTGACCCCATAGACCCAAGTGTCTTCACCCCATGTAAGTGGATTCAAGATGTATGAAAGACCTACAATTCTTACCCTGTGAAAGGGCTGGAGCATGTTTGGTGAGCTCACCAGAGATAGTGAGTGGAGCTTCAGTTACCTTATTTTTATTTTTAAAGGAAGCTAACTGCTTTGCTGTTGAAACCAATTAGCAGTAAAAGGGGTCATCAGTCAGAGAATTTGGCGCAAGTACATATATGCCCGTTGGCTCTTCAGGCCATGCAAACAGTGCATATACACCACTGTCTATACTAACCATTATATAAGTGGTAAGATCACTCTCAGTAGGATCAGTTCTTCATAAGATGTTTCACATGCCGTAGCAGCTGAAATTTTGCCGCTGTTAGGATTAATCAAGATTTTATTTTGCTGTGAGAAGCCAATTTATATATAGTATACACACACTAACACATGCAGTGTCAAAATGTTGTCCTAGCTGTTTATGAGTTTGCCACGTAGCTAAAGCTTGTTCTTTGTCCAGGCTAATTCCTCTTTCAGTGTAATTTGTAACCAAGTCAAATTCTACAGTGAAATAGAGCTGTGCAACAGACTGACAGAAGGGGTTTCTTTTCTTTCCCTGTTGTCTTGATATAGAATGAAAATGTGCATAGGGATCAGCTCTGAATAACTGTAGTCATAACAGATTTGAGGTTTCAGGCTTCTTTTGTTCTAGAAGTTTGAGATGCATCCCTGATTCACATTTATTTGCATAGAGGTAGTACAAGTGCAGCGGACTTCACCCTAACCAGATGATGCATCTAGGAAGCAATATATAGCACAGCACACTAATACTGGTCTCACCTGAAGCTAAAGAAGGCAGCAAAAAGAAGTACAGTGCTGTGGGGATCCTTAACATGGTGATTCTTCAGTCCTGACTTAATAACATGTTGTGACTACTACAATTCTGTAAGCTAAAGTGGCTTCTTTGCAAATGTTCTTTACCAGTGGTGGTATGTTAAGAAGAAAAAATTAATAAAAATATTGAGTATTTTTGAGGTAAGATGGAAAATAATGGAAGTCACTGTTCTTGTTTCTTAGGGGAGTTGCTGTTGTGCAAGACAAAGGCCAGTTTAATGTATAAACTTGCATGCATTTGACACACACATGCTTCCATGTGGTGTCCATATGACTGTCCTAGAGAAGCGAATATAAGAGAGGAGCAGATTCTGGGGACCCACCTTCTAAGCTTCTGAGACTGAAACCAGTTCCTTTTGTTCAGGATTGCCTATGCAGCTTTGCTTTTTCACGTGCAGCTATATGGTTTATCTGTGTGAAAGTTTAAGTCAGATTAACTCTTTTGTTTGTCTTGCATGGCTGAAATATGTGATCTCTTATATCTGTTTGTCTCCTTTTTCAGGCATAGGTGATTTCAGCATCTGGGAATTCTCTGGGAATCCTGTATATTTCTGCTGTTATGATTATTTTGCTGCAAATGATACCACTGCAATTCACATAGTGCTTTTTAGTCTTGAGGAGCCTTATGAAATCCAGTTAAACCAAGTGACCTTTTGGCTCAGTTTCCTGAAATCATTAGTCCCAGTTGAAGAGCCAATAGGTAAGTTGTTCTTCCCATTAATGAAACATTAGGGGACTGTGGGATAAAGCTTCTTGCATTGCTCTCCAATTTTATACATCTTCCATGTTGAGTGCTGTTATGTGTCTTCATCCCCTTTACATCCAAACTTTACATAAGGTTTCTTAGAGCAAAGGAATTTTATCTTTGAAACTAGCCTGAAGAGTTGTACACCCCAATAGTCCCAACTGAAAAGGGCCATGAGGGGTACAGTGCAGCCTGTGGTACTGGGATTTACTTCTGTAAATGGCAGGTAAAGTTCTGCATCAGAGAAGCTGCATGGAGAAGTGTTTCAAAGGGTTGGAACCACTTAAAACCAGTTTTAGAGATACTGCTTAATGGCTGCTTTTATCTAGCCCAATTTAACAGTATTTCCAGCGCAAATTAGTCTTGCCAGTGAGAATAGGACAGAATGACAGTGTAAAGTAGCAGCTGCAACTTTAAAGTGCTTAGCTAGAGTTGTGTTTGGATTAAATATGTTAACCTTATCATAGAATCATAGAATCAATAAGGTTGGAAAAGACCACAAAGATGATCAAGTGCAACCCATCACCCAAGACCTCATAACTACTAAACCATGGCACCAAGTAGATGATACAATAATACAATAATACAATACACCAGGTTGGAAGATACCTTCAAGATCATCACGTCCAACCCATCAACCAATCCAACCCACCTAAATACAATACAGTACAATACAGTACAATACAACCCACCTAAACAACTAAAAAACTAAACCGTGGCACCAAGCACCCCATCAAGCCTCTTCTTGAACACCTCCAATGAAGGTGACTCCACCACTTCCACAGGCAGCTGATTCCAGTGGGCAATCACTCTCTCGGTATAGAACTTCTTCCTAAGATCCAGTCTAAACCTGCCCTGGCGCAGCCTGAGACTGTGTCCTCTTGTTCTGGTACTGGCTGCCTGGGAGAAGAGACCAACCTCTGCCTGGCTACAACCTCCCTTCAGGTAGTTGTGGAGAGCAATAAGGTCACCCCTGAGTCTCCTCTTCTCCAGGCTAAGCAACCCCAGCTCCCTCAGCCTCTCCTCATAGGGCTTGTCTTCCAAACCCCTCACCAACTTTGTTGCCCTTCTCTGGACACGCTCCAGCAAGACAACATCTTTCCTAAACTGAGGGGCCCAGAACTGGACACAGTACTCTAGGTGTGGCCTAACCAGTGCAGTGTACAGGGGCAGAATGACCTCCCTGCTCCTGCTGGCCACACTGTTTCTGATGCAGGCTAGGATGCCATTGGCCTTCTTGGCTGCCTGGGCACACTGCAGGCTCATGTTCAGCCTACAATCAACCAGCACCCCCAGGTCCCTCTCTGCCTGTGCCACATCCAGTTGCTTATTGAACACCTGCAGGGACGGTGACTCCACCACCTCCCTGGGCAGCCCATTCCAATGGCAAACGACTCTCTCAATGAAAAACTTTCTCCTCACCTCGAACCTAAACTTCCCCTGGCACAGCTTGAGACTGTGTCCTCATGTTCTGCTGCTGGTTCCCTGGGAGAAGAGACCAACCCCCTCCTGGCTACAACCACTCTTCATGTAGTTGTAGACCACAATAAGGTCTCCCCTGAGCCTCCTCTTCTCCAGGCTAAACAACCCCAGCTCCCTCAGCCTCTCCTCATAGGGCTTGTGCTCAAGGCCTCTCACCAGCCTCGTTGCCCTTCTCTGGACACATTCAAGTGTCTCAATGTCCTTCTTAAACTGAGGGGCCCAGAACTGAACACAGTACTCAAGGTGTGGCCTAAGCAGTGCAGAGTACCAGGGCACAATGACTTCCCTGCTCCTGCTAGCCACACTATTCCTGATGCAGTCCAGGATGCCATTGGCCTTCTTGACCACCTGGGCACACTGCTGGCTCATGTTTAGGCGGCTGTTAATCAGTACCCCCAGGTCCCTTTCTGCCCGGCTGCTCTCCAGCCACTCTGACCCCAGCCTGTAGCACTGCATGGGGTTGTTGTGACCAAAGTGCAGCACCCGGCACTTGGACTTGTTAAATCCATCATGTTGGACTCCACCGATTTATCCAACCTGTCAAGGTACCTCTGCAGAGAGAGCCCTTTTACCCTCTAACTGATCAACACCTGCACCCAACTTGGTGTCATCTGCAAATTTACTGATGATGGACTCAATCCCCTCATCCTGATAATTGGTAAAGATATTGAAGAGGATGGGGCCCAGCACTGGTTCCTGGGGGACACCACTAGTGACTGGCTGCCAGCTGGATGTGTCACTCTTCACCACCACTCTATAGGCTCGACCCTCCAGCCAGTTCCTAACCCAGCACAGAGTGCTGCTGTCCAAGCCATGGGCTGACAGCTTGGCCAGGAGTTTGCTGTGGGGGATGGTGTCAAAGGCCTTGCTGAGGTCCAGGTAGACCACATCCACAGCCTTCCCCACATCCACCATCGGGTCACCTGATCATAGAAGGAGATCAGGTTGGAGAGGCAGGACCTGCCCTTCCTAAATTCATGTTGGCTGGGCCTTCAGGTATGCAGTGATTGCCCCCAAGATGATCTGCTCCATCATTTTCCCTGGCACTGAGGTCAGGCTGACTGGCCTGGAGTTTGCCGGTTCCTCCATCTGACCTTTCTTGTGGATGGGGATCACTTTGGCCAGTTTCCAGTCATCTGGGACCTCTCCGGTGAGCCAGGACTGGTGGAAAATGATGGAGAGTGGCTTGGACAGTTCATCTGCCAGCTCTCTCAGCACCCTAGGATGGATCCCATCCGGTCCCATGGACTTGTGAGTATCCAAGTGGCTCAGCAAGTCCCTAACTAATTCCTTATGGATTTCAGGGGCACTACACTGCTCCCTGACCCCACCACCCAGTTCAGGAGGCCAGTTATCCTGGAGTCCTCCTGCCTTACTGTTGAAAACTGAGGCAAAGAAGGTATTTAGTATCTCAGCCTTTTTCTCATCTTTAGTTGCAATGTTACCCTCCATGTCCACTAAGGAGTGGAGGTTCTTCTTGACCCTCTTTTAGCATTAATATATTTATAAAAATGCTTTTTCTTATCTTTCACAGAGGTGGCCATCTTGAGTTCTAACTGGGCCTTTGCCTCTCTGATTTTTCTCCTACATGATCTAACAACATCCTTAAGCATATCACGAGTTGCCTCCCCCCCTTTCCAAAGGCAAGACATCTTTTTCCCCTTAATTCATGCAGGAGCTGCTTGCCCATCCAGGCCGGTCGCCTTCCCCAGCAGCTCATCTTTCGGCACATGGGCACAGTCTGCTCCTGTGCCGTCAAGAGCTCCTGTTTGAAGTCAGTCCAACCATCCTGGACCCCTTTGTTCTTAAGGGCTGCTGCCCAGAGTACTTTCTGTACAAGCTGCTTAAACAAGCTGCAGTTTGCCCTCCAGAAGTCCAAAGGTGAGGGTTCTGTTACTGGTTCTCCCTGTTTCCCTGCATATTGAAAACTTCACTATCTCATGGTCACTGCACCCTAGACAGCCTCCTACCATCACATCTCCCACCAGCCCTTCTCTATTTGAGAATAGCAGGTCAAGCAGAGCCTGACCCCTGGTAGGCTCACTTAACAGCTGCATCAGGAAGCTGTCCTCCATGTGCTCTAGGAATCTTCTGGACTGCCTCCTCTCTGCTGAGTTAAGTTCCCAGCAGATGTCTGGCAGGTTAAAGTCACCCACTAGGACAAGATCTGATGATCTTGAGACAGCCTCCAGTTGCTTATAGAATATTTCATCTGCCTCCTCATCCTGGTTGGGTGGTCTATAACAGACTCCAACCAGGATGTCAGATTTGTTAGGCCTCCCTCTGATTTTAACCCACAGGCATTCAATCCTTTCATCTGCAACCTCAAGTTCTGAGGCATCTAGCGATTCCCTAATATACAGGGCCACCTCTCCTCCTCTTCTACCTTACCTGTCTCTCCTAAAGAGCTTGTAACCCCCAGTGCAGAACTCCAATCATGTGAATCGTCCCACCATGTTTCTGTAATGGCAAGTATATCATAGTCCTCCTGGTGGACCAAGACTTCCAGTTCCTCTTGTTTGTTACCCATACTGCATGCATTGGTGTACATGCACTTCAGCTGGGCTGCTGATTTCTCAATTAACCCTAATTGGTGTCCCACTCTCTCCTCTCCAGAGAGACTGGTTTCCTCACCCACCCCCTTCAGACCTAATTTAAAGCTCTCCCAATAAGCCCTGCCAACTCCAGTACTAGTACCCTCTTGCCCTTTCTAGATAAATTCACCCCATCAAGGCCCAGCAGGTCGGGTGCAGTAAAACTTGCCCTTTGATCAAAGAACCCAAAATTCCATTGCTAACCTTCTGGTGCATCAGAGCGTACAGATACCAGTATCTCTAGGAAATTCCTCTTCAAGCATTCTCAGAGTTTGCACAGGTTTTAAATAAGTTTACTGTTCTATATTTAAGCTTTCTAACAAACTGAGAGTTACTCAGTAGGCAAACAAATTAACTTAAATAACTGTTTTTGATAAACAAAAAAGGTTGTAGGTCTAGTTATATATACCATGTGTGTACCTGGGCAGCAGTCTGCACTGTGTGACAGCTTCAACCAAGCTCTGACATGTGTCTTGGTTATATGAACAGAAGAGTTACTCCAGACAGTGGATATAAATTGGTGTTCACAGATGTTAATAACACAGCCAGGGACTCACCACACAAGCAGATCAAATACTTACATAGTGCAAAAAGTATTTTCCCTCTCTTTCTGTGTTCTGCTTGATAGTAACGATGAGCAAAGGCAGATCTTTAGTGTTCAGGCATCTGCATGTTGTTAATTTTCTATTTTAGATCAAATCACAACGCATGACCATTTGGATCTGACCAACATGAAATTACTTCTGGAAGTAAAAGCTCAGAAATTTGCAGAAAAGTGTCAAAGCTGACAGTACAGTTAATTTGCAATTGCTGGAAGCCTTTCCCATCTCCTCAGTCCGCTGAGGAAACTTCTTGTTTTGACCAAGCTAGAATTCGAGTTAATTACTTCTTGCTGATCTATTTACCACTTGTATTTAGATGCTTGGTTTGGGTCAGTGTTTACACTGGTCAGCTCAATTTGGGTAACCATGCATTTTTTGTTAAAATTACAGAACTCTCAAGCAATATGTAATGACTGATGTTATCAGAAAACTTGCACCTTTGGAAGTACTTTCCTGTTCTTTTGACTGAGTCCCTCAACTGCCAAACTAAAAATAACTTTACAAAATACTCACTTTGTTGTGCTATGGAAAAATGTGGGTTTATATGAAGGAATCAAAATTCTGCAGCTCTTAAGTAGTGAAAACACTGAGCAGTGATCAAAGTATGTTTCTCCCATGTGAAGGGTTTTTTTTGCAGTAGAACAGCAGGATTGCATATGCTGCCTTTCTTTTAAAATAGTCAAATGATGTCTTCTCTTTTTTGGATGATAGTTTGAGAAAAGATTGAAAACTCTTGTGTTCCATACTGTCACTACATTCATGCCATTTGTATCTTTCTTTCTCATTCTTTTTCATGGTTTCTGCCAGGCTTTCCTACTTAATTCTCACTTAAGTGAGAGGTCATTGTGTAAGTACTGCAAAATAGCATTCATACCAATGTATGAATGTTGTAGATATTTTGTGTTCTACTTATAATCCTCTAATCTGCACCTGTAGTATTAAGGACCATCCAAAGGTTATGAGAAACCCTTTCAAGAAGCTGTTACTTTTTATTATTTTTCCTTATGCTGTCATAATTTGTAGTTAACAGACCTATCATTAGCATTACTGATTTTTTTTTGTTAAAACCATAAAGTTTCTTATTATAAATGTGTCTGGTGTTATTCAAAGAGTCTAGCTACTCAAATTGCACACTCTGTAGATCATTCTATAAGCAGATAACAGTCAAAGTACCAGTGGTGTGTGAGAACACTATAGCTGTGCTTAAGAGTTGGTAAATCCACAGCAGAAGTGATAGGTGTAAAGAATATAAAATATATTGGTACTTTTGTAGCTCAGTAAGAGCCATCTCCATAGGTGTGTCTGATAGTGAGGAGATGCTCTGCTTGTCTTCTAGCATTTGGTGGGAAGCTCAAAAGTCCCCTCCGTGTTGTTTTGGTCGCCACACACGCTGACATCGTGAATCTTCCTCGTCCTGTTGGGGGAGAGTTTTGGTATGACAAAGACATGTCCTTGTTGAAAGAAATCAGGAACAGGTAAGTGGGGGGTGTGTTTCTGTGTAGCATTTAAACATGTCATTGTAGAAAGATAAAATACTTCAATACTTCAATAAAATACTTCAAGACTTCACTACACAGAAACATGTTACAGGTTTTTATGCGGCTTGAGCTTTGCAGCGTTACGATATTTTGAGTACGCTCAGGAAGCTTATATTGTGCAAAACTTGAAATACTTACCAATGTTCAGTGAGTGACCTGCCTCAAATTAACTGAAATGAGTCAAGTGGTGCAAAAATTAGTTAAGACTCATAAAGTCTCACGCTGTAAACAGTGGGATACATCCTAAGGCCCCTATCAGCCATCTGTCTGACATCATGGTGCTCAGGTTTTGCACCGCTCTCAGACATTGGGCACTTCCCAGCTACAAACTCTGGTTTCAAAAGAGAAAGCTTTACAGGAGAGCCACCTTTTGCTCTGAATTGATTTAGGATAGGTAGGGAAAAGCCTCTAAAAAGGCCTGGAGGTACTCTCTCAAAACAGTTTGCAAAGAGTTGGACATGACAGAGTTGCATAAGTGACAAGGTCATTCAAGAAGCTGGTACCCAGGAGTTAGGGAAAAATTCAGCAGATGTTTGAAACAGGAAAATGGAAATAGGGGATTTTTCACAAACATACTAATGTATAAAGTAAAAATAATTTATAGTCACAGTGAGGATGTAAATGGCAACACACGGTACAAGGAACCATCCATACCTGTGAGCACAGACACCTGTCTAGACTGTACAGGAAATGGATGTAGGAATTCCAGCACAACATCAGTAGGGCAGTATCTTAAATAAACCAACAGACACTACCTGTGTGTAGTCTTTCATGTTGGAATCCTTTTAAATGCAAATCACTCCAGAGCTAGGAAAACAAGTATGTGTGGTTGAAAAGTCAAAAGGAATTGAGAAAGAAAGCTGGTGTCGATAGGACTGACAACTATGTAAAGTGAGAAGAAAGAAAACAACAAATATTAAGACCTGAAAAAGAATAAATTCCTTCCATCTTTTATCTAGTAAAATTTTTGGTTTTCCAATTGCAAGTTTTGTGATGGAGTAGTAATTTTCATACTTACCTTCAGCCCTCTTTCTTAGGAAATACAACCATTTTCTCACAATATCTCTGTTTATTTTCAAGAAAATTAGGGAGCAGTTATACTGTCTGTACTTATAGAATATCTTATCATAATCCATACTTGAACTCTTTCATCATGCCTTGAAGAAGAAATAACTCTCTTGTAATGCAAGACTAAAGTATAACTAGATTAAGAGATAAAACCATATTTGGGATGAAGTAAATAACTGCTTGCTCTTTCTCATTTAGGTTTGGAAATGATCTGCACGTTTCAGACAAGTTGTTTGTCTTGGATGCTGGAGCATCTGGGTCTAAAGATATGAAGCTTCTCCGAAATCACTTGCAAGAAATAAGAAGCCAGATAATTTCTGTAAGTAATGTCTAACGGTTTGGGTTGGACCAGCCAAAATGTGGAAATCTTGAGTAGTAACTAACTATAAATTTAATTACTAAATTGTGAAATTTAAAGAAATGAGTGCTGTTGAAATTTTGTGCAGCATGTGTGAAAGACCTGGTGATAAACAATCTCCTGACATCAAAGGTTCAGTCAGCATTTTCAAAATCATAGGTGTTTTTTACAGGCCACCAGTGATGTCTCTTGCAAGGAAATTATTTGAGATTTGTAGTTCAATGCTACAGGTTTGTATTTTTGATGGACAGGATGGATTCCAGCATTAGCCCTTCTCTTTCTTTATTTTTTTTTTCTTTCAGAATGACAAAGAAACATTTTTCAAGCAAATGGGCTTCTCATTAAAAAAACCCCACCAGAGCAGAACAGTTTCATCAACTGATAGACAATGCCTAATATAGATGTGGACTGAATATGTATTGACTTTTTACCCCACTTTTTTCCCTGAAGAATACATGCTTGGAGTTGTATTGGTGTACATGTATATGTACATGACACAAAAGGTGTAATAGCCATGATTTGAGACTTCTTTATTGAGGGTGACCAGTCAAGTTGCTAAGTAGCCTGTACTAAATGGATTTCAGGTTTCTTCCTACTAAATGTCTTCTTACTTGCATGACACACCCACAAGACTTTCTGTAGCTACTTCTGTCAGGGTGGGTTTTTTTTTCAAATTAATTCAAAGGGAGCATATTACTTCATTCCATAGATGAAGGGAAAAGTTTACATTTATGCAGAATTCAGCCTATTTTGCATTCCATACAGTCTCTTGATTTAATATGCTTTTCCTCTCTGACAAAGCTTTATTTTGGCAGTGGTCAATAGCTTGAAACACTGACAACACTGACTAACATCAGAAAGGTGTTCTGTAGCTTGAGACTATACAATGAATGCATCAGTGATGTCCAAGAGAACCAACAAATGAAACTACCATCTTTACTTCTTACGTGGTAGCCTGCTGTCTCACCTGTTGAAGTGAATTGGTCTTGTGAGATGCTGATGAGTGCAAATTTGACTTAAATATTGACAGTTTCTGAAATAAAGATTAACTTTGAGTTACATGATGGCGATACATTTTGAAGTCACTATTTCAGATGGTCAGCACATTTGACAAGGCTGGACTATGTAAACTTTGTTCTATACATCAGAATTACCTTTGTAATCACTGATATTTGGGAAGTTTGCTCATCTCGGTGTCAAGGTTGTTGCTGGAATTCACTGTATTAAGAAAGGGTAGATTTGCAGCAAGTGAATGCCAGATAGAAGATTAAAGGTCCATC
This sequence comes from Colaptes auratus, assembly GCA_015227895.2. Lineage (NCBI taxonomy): Eukaryota > Metazoa > Chordata > Aves > Piciformes > Picidae > Colaptes > Colaptes auratus. Next base: position 58,303,039 of record CM026897.1, read on the forward strand.
ACAAGGGGAGTTCTTTACATGTGAATATACATCATAGACTCATTAGACCTTGTGAAAAAAAAAAGAAAGGAAAAAAAAAAACAAAAACTCCTATTCTCAGCACAGCAGAATTATAAATGGATGTTTTCTTTGCTTTTGTAAGACTTGCCCACCTATGACTTACCTGTGTGAAAAAATAATCTACACACTGCCTTCATGGAGAAAAATGAATGGACCCAACCAGCTGATGTCCTTGCAGCAGTTTGTGTATGATGTACAGGAACAGCTTAATCCCCTAGCAAGTGAAGATGAGCTACGGCATATTGCACAGCAGTTGCACAGCATAGGAGAAGTAAGTGGTTTTATCTGAATTGCATCTCTTTATTAGCAAGGTACTGCTCGGGTAGAATACTGCTTAAGAAGACTTAAGTAGTCTGTAGAAAAGGAGGCTGAAGTGAGACCTTACTGCTCCCTACAACCACCTGAGGGAGGGTTGGTATCTTCTCAAAAGTCACAGCTAATAGGACAAGAGGAAATGGCATGGGGGAGGTTTAGCTTAGACATTAGCAGAGACTATTATACTGAAAGGGTTATCAAGGACTGAAACAAGCCGCCCTGGGGAGTGGTTGAATTACCATCCCTGGATTTCTTTAAAATCTATCTAGAATTGCTGTTCAAGGATATGGTGTAGTAATGCCCCTGGTAGATAATGGTTGGACTGGATGGCTTTGAAAGGTCTTCTCCAACCATAGTAATTCTGTGAAATATCCATAGGGTTTTTTTCTCCTCCCTCTTGAGATACTGTAAGAAGCAGAGAGTGGTTAATAATTATTTTTGTTATTGCTATCTTGTGGCTCCTATTTCGTCCAACAATATTTCTTTAAGACAGGAAGAATTAACAGTTTATTGATATAGTTGCAAGAATATAAAATACCCAGAAAGGGTAAGTATGATGGTATCTTAAATGAGGTAGTGCCAAATGTCTTCAGTGTGTATAAGAGTGCTTCCATCAGAAACTGAATTGCAAAGGGTAACACCTTTGCAGGGTGTGGCTGGGCTTTATAGCTGCTGGGCACCACTGCCTTTGTTACTAGTGAAAATCACAAGATCTGTTCTTTGTTCTGAATACTTGCAAGAAATTAAAATGCATTGTTTGTTTTTCTTCTGTCAGCAGTGTTAATTAAATCACTGAGACAGTGAGTTAGGAGGGAGAGTACATGGGATATGAAGTTGTACTTCACAAGATCTAAATAGTAACTTTCATATTTATAAACAGATTAACATTATGCAAAGTGAAACTGTCCAGGATGTTGTGCTTCTGGATCCTCGCTGGCTCTGTTCAAATGTCCTTGGAAAAATTCTCTCAGTGGAGAACCCAAAAGCCCTCCACCACTATCGAGGCCGGTACACCATAGAGGACATCCAGCGTCTGGTGACAGACAGTGATGTGGAAGAACTGATACAGATTTTGGATGCCATGGATATTTGCGCAAGGGATCTTAGCAGTGGAGCAATGGTAGATATTCCTGCTCTCATAAAGACTGACAGTCTCCACAGGTCTTGGACAGATGAGGAGGATGAGGTGATGATTTATGGTGGTGTTAGAATCGTTCCTGTGGAACATCTTACTCCATTTCCTTGTGGAATTTTTCATAAAGTTCAGGTGAATCTCTGCAGGTGGGTTCATCAGCAGAGCTCAGAGGGAGATGCTGATATACGTCTGTGGGTAAATGGATCAAAGATTACAAATCGTGGCGCTGAGCTTTTAGTGCTGCTGGTTAACCATGGTCAAGGTATAGAGGTTCAAGTTAGGGGACTGGAAACAGAGAAGATCAAGTGCTGTTTACTTCTGGATTCTGTATGCAGCACCATTGATAACTTAATGGCCACAACCTTACCGGGCCTTCTGACGGGGAAATACTACCTTAGTCCTCAGCAGCTGAGGGAACATCATGAACCAATAATGGTGTACCAGCCTAGAGACTTTTTCCGTGCACAGAGTCAGAAGGAGACATCACTGACTAACACTATGGGGGGATATAAAGAGAGCTTTAGCAGTATACTGTGTTTTGGATGTCTTGATGTCTACTCCCAGGGAAGCCTAGGAATGGATATTCATGTTTCTGATCTGAATCTACTTATCAGGAGAAAACTAAGTCGACTTTTGGATCCACCTGATCCTATGGGCAAAGATTGGTGTCTTCTGGCCATGAACCTGGGCCTCCCTGATCTTGTTGCAAAGTACAATACAAATAATGGAACACAAAATGACTTTCCCTCAAGCCCAGTTCATGCCCTTCTGCAGGAGTGGAGTACTGCTCCTGAGAGCACTGTAGGTATTTTGATGTATAAGCTGAGGGAATTAGGTCGCAGAGATGCAGCAGACTTTTTACTGAAGGCATCTTCTGTGTTCAAAATAAATTTAGATGCTAACGGTCAAGAAGCTTATGCTTCAAGTTGCAACAGTGGCACATCTTACAACTCAATTAGCTCTGTAGTGTCACGGTAAGAGCAGGTGTTTTGCACAGACATCTTTTCAAACTGCAGAAAGGATAAATGATACACTACAAGACTGTCTGTGCACTTAAATTTAGGAGGTTTTGCATCAAAGGATCTTTATCCTTCTCCAGCACCACCTTTTTTGTGCATAAATTTCCTACTTCTAACTGTGAATGGTTACTCTTTTATCTATTAAAAAGGCTGGTGTACTTCTGGTGGTTCTGCTGCTTAATACTGCCATTTTAACTGGAAAGTCTTAACTTTTGGATTACATACTGCAGCTGTTTTATAAAAATACTACAATTCTCCCCACAAAAGGTAGGGGGAGAAGAATAGCACATATTACCTGAAATGTGTATTTCTTACACCTGTTTTACTTCTTTTCATCATGTCCTCTGCTTAACGTTTTTTTATATTTGTATGGAGAGAAATCCACCATTTGTGGTCAGTCTGACTGAATTTAAATCACATTGTTTATAGCTGAAAAAGAGAGTGCCTTTTGCAGAAGGGAGGGTACAGTTGATTTGGATGACCCTACTGGAGTTACAAGAACACGCTACCTCTGTTTCACTTAAATTGTCTGCATGCTTACTGCAAGTGGTGCTTGCCTTTTAATTTTCCCTGCACTTCTAAGACATTGGTGATGACTCACGCAGAGCATTCTTGTGCCAGTACTACAGATATAGAAATGTGATAGCTAATCAACTTCAATTACAGGCAAATCATAATGTGAAGATCTCTTGAACTTGCCAATTATCATGCTTCATTACTCCATGCACCTCAGGTAAGTGTTCATATCATTATAGAGTTCAAAGGATGTTGGATACTGCAGAATAATATTGTATAGCTGTCAGTTGTAATTTGTGTATAACAAAGGTTTTCTACTATTAGATCCTGCATTACTTACTTCCTGTACTTGAAAACTTTGATGGGGATAAACAAAACAAACAGAAAAAGGAAGCAAGGGTTCTTGCAGTGATAATTTTGAAATTGGTATGAGGGAATATGACCCTTTCTATGTTCTAAAAAGCATGTAATTTTCATGGTGCGATGTGTGTTTATATATATTGTATGTACATATATTAATACTATTTTTTTCCTTAACCTTACAATGTAGTAAAATTTTAAAGGATTTTTTTACAAATAAAACTGTTGCTTGTTGCATCCTTGTTGTTCATATTCTGTAGCTGAAAAGGGACCAAAACTTTTTTTTCCTTTCCATCGCAATCCTGGAGAGGCAGTGCCTGTCTTCGGAACTTCTGGGAGTCTCCTGTATCACTCTGGAGGGATTTCTCAGAGTGCCAGAGGAATCTTTATTTATTTGTTTACTGCAGCGGTGGTCTCTCTGCAGCAGAGGGATGTTCCTGACTTTTCTGCTTCCATGTACTGTAAAATGCAGCCCTGGGAGTGTGTATTATGTAGCAGATACTGCGATGAATCTAAGAATGGTAGTTCACAGCCTGTTGCGTCATTTACAGTTTTCATGGTAATAGGTTCAGGAAAGTGAGTCACAGTCTTTATGCAGCTTTGGATGGCTTTCCTATAAATCATGTGCCACTGGGAAAAAATGTCCTAAAATGACAACTCTGCCAAAAAAAGTTTAGCAAAGTAATAAAACCCCTTCAGTTGCCTCACTAATATTGATTTCCTGCTTTCTTCCATGAGTACAACTAGGAGCAGAGCTTTATCCCACAGTTCCTAGAAAATGCACTGATCCTGCCTGATTCACTCCAAAAATGCAAGTTTTCACAAGATCAACAAAATTTAGCCATAAATGTAAGTTATGTGTAGCTTGTGCAAGGAAGACACTAATCTCAGCTCCTGCCAGTGAAATAAGTGAAGCTTGTAACGACCATCAGGACACTCTCTTATTTGCACTTCTTTGTGACTTCAGAGCTGAGCTTCTGAAAAACCATTTTGAGGATAAAGCAGATGAGCCCCAAGGTTCAAAATCCATAAAACAGACAAACTCTCAAAATTGCAACACGGTTTCTCAGGGCCAAGATGCATTACTGATGATCTTGCAATCTAGAAATGGGTGTTACTGATATCTGGACTCAAATTCTGAAGACATTTTCAGCAGAAAAGGGGATCATTTTGGTGCAAACCATTTATCCAGTAAAAGTCTTTTCTCCCTGGCACGTAGCAGTGTGCATAGGATAGGAAATTGCTTCATATTGCTGTTTGTATTGGGCTTTACTGGTTTGTCTTCCTGTGGGAGTTTTGCTACTGACTTGACTGGTAAGTTTCAAAAACTGCAGAAGTCCAGCAGCTACATACAAATGATTCTGAGAGTGGGACAAGAAGAGCCTGCAGATCTGACCTTGGGTGAAGGTGGATATACAAGTTTCTTCTTGCCTTAAGAGGATGTAAACTGCAGACACAGGTTTTAGGATCCTCGTGATTCAAATGATTGAGTAAGAATTATGAAACTACAGGGGTTTAGCAACTCCCAAGTATCTAAAGAAATTGTCAGAGCCAGCAGGGTTAGAAAGGAGCCAAAGCAGGTCAGGTCTCTAGAGAGCAGTGATGAACCTGCCAGAGCTGGCTGTGCTGGAGTCAGTTCCAGGTCCTAAACCTGTGCTGGCTGTGTTTTCCATTCCAAGAAGACGTTACCTGTTAATTCTTTTCAACCTTTGTATTCCAAAGATGCTGTGTTGCAGCATTGCCAGTGAAGTAGAGGAGTAATGCACAATTTGTAACTCCAACAGAGTAAATGAAGTGTGCTGTTGGCTGAAACCTCTAGGGCAGAGAAGATGGAGCAATGCTGTATCTTCTTTGAAGGTGGCCTGAAAGCACTATGTACGTTATTAAAATGTATGTCTCTTTGAATTTTAGTTTGTTAAATTCATCCCAGCAGATGACAAAAAACTTTAAACAGGACCAGAGATTCACTCCCATATCTTTTCAGTCTTTGTCTTCAAAGGCAAGGTAATGGACAGGTAGAAGGAAGAAAATCAGCTTTGCACAGTGCCTGGGGTACTTAGTTTCCAAAAAGGTTACAGACCAGACTCAGGCTTTGCAGGTAGAAGTCTTTTGGATCTCCAGGAGTCAGGTCAGCTGTGTGTAGAGGGGCATTGATGGTATTTCTCTGTGTGCTACACCATTTATCATAACAAGCTTTACAGGAAGAGTGGAGCCAGCAGCTAATGCTGCCTCAAAGCCAGATGAAGAGCTTGTTGGAGCTGTTTCATGTTTGCATTAACCAAATGGACCTAGTGGTTTTGCAGCAGCCAGACTACCCTGGGTGTAGTCCAAGTTAAAAAAATACATATATTTAAAAATCATTCTTCAGAATGCAACCATGTTGCTAAGTCAGTTGGATGCATCTCAAAAATTGTAGCTTTTCCCTGAGATAGGGCAAACCTGGACTGTCTTGCCTAAGCTCAGAGTCCTGCTTTCACTAAGCCTAGGACACCTGCTAAACTAATATGGACTCACATGTCCTAGGTAGATAGGAAGACTAGGAAGAATCCTGTGCAGGGTGATAAGGGGTTTTAAACAGAACTTAATACTTAGGCATGATGCATCTTACTCACCTGGGTTTGGTGGCAAACGGATGTTAATGACCTGGGCCATACTTCCTGCTGAAAAACTGTAACACCTGCTGCAATAGTTGAGGAATTTCTGGTGGTTCTGTGTCCATGTTCAGGAATATGCACAGTCATATACCTGCACCAGATCCAAAGAGTGTAGCTCCATGAGGCATATTCCCTGCGGACTTGGGCACTGTCACACCTGAGTGTAACTCACCACAAGAAGCTTTGGGCCTTATGTCTTGTAAGTATAGTCAGGAAGGTTCTGCACTTCAGTAGTTGAGCTTGGGGTGGAGGGCTTACCAGGCAAAGGAGGTGGAATCTGCATGTGTGAGTGAGACTCCAGCATGTGGGGTACAGGGAATGGAGGACAAAGTTGTGCTTTTCAAAACTCTTGTCAGGGAAACATAGGAGAGAAAGAAGGGATTTTGCATCAGGGGAGTTAGATTGATGATGTGGCTAAAAGATCATGTGTGTATGACTGAGTAGCTGTGCCTCACTTTGTGAGCTTCTCATTGCATTGCAAAATCCTCTGGTTTAGCCTAGCCATACTTGGATCATTACAGACTACTTGCCCATAGACATTATCCAGTCCATCTGCACCCCCTTAACAGGACTGCTTACAAGCCAAAATATATAAAGCAGAGAAGGGTCATCTGCTGGGAACACAGGGATAATGTCAGCACATCCTGCTATTACTGTATTTACCTGCAAAGCACTGCTACTTGGTAGCACTGGTATCTTTTTTTCCTTCTTTCTTTTATTTTCTTTTTATTGTTTGTTTGGTTTTTGTTCTTCCTACTGGTTGCAAATGTGAGGGGAAAAAATTATTCTGCTGAATACAATCAACTACTGCTAAGCCAAAGCTTTTATTACTGTGGAAAACAAAGGGTACAGATAATTAATTTTGTACTGAAGGCAGTGCATGAGTGCACATGAAAGCTGGTGACAGATCCAGGTAAGTCTAGGGACAGAAGCAGGGTCCTACTTTCCTAAGGTATGTGTCTGCAGAAGAAGCAGGAAAGAGATTATTTTGGAGGCATTTCCACCCATTACAGGCTTTGATAGGATTCGATTCTTTCATTTGGTTATACATGAAGAGTTAAACTACTGTCCTATGTAACTAGAACACTTTGAATCAAAATATTCTGCAAAACCCTGGGGATTGTGTTAGCAGCTGGAGAATGTTGTAACAATTATCCTGGAAATTGTGGAAAGGGATGAATCACTGTAGCCAAATTAGCATGAGATAGGATGAGCTAAATTTCCTTGGTTGCTCACAGCCAGAAGGAAATATCTCTTGCAGCTGTTAGACATGGCAGTCAAGTGCCAGGAAAAGGTTTCAGAGGAAGCTGAAGGCAATGACCTGCAGCATCCATCAGCTTATGTAGCTTCTGAAAAGAGCTGCATTAATGTGTAAACTGTTGGATTAACACAGCTTCCATGTGTGCTTCAAGAACTGAATCAAGGCCCAGAGTCTAGAAGCACTGCTGGGAAAGTAAGGATTTCCAGACCTGTTTATCCCAGGTAATACCACCTGGCTGAGAAGTGTTTGGCAAAGGGGTTGTTGCCTTCTCAGGAAAATAGCCTCCTGGTGTCAGTTTGGGTGTACAGACAGCTGTAAAGAATTAACACAAAACTACCATGTGACCTCTCCACTTGGCATTCATGCTACAGTGTTTTTATTTAACAGGGGAAATGTACTTCAGCAGAAGGTCAACAAGTGTTTTGGGAGGAGCCACTTCCCCAGCTGTGACTCAGCACTGTACAGTTATCCTACTTAATACAATCAAAGCTAGGAAAGCTCAGTAGGAACTTCCATAGCCACCAAAGAAAAGCCTGGGTGTCAGGGAGTAATTCCATCTTGGTTTTTGTGTTCTTCAGTAAAGATACTCGGTCATTTAAACATTCCAGCTTTCTCTGCTAGTGCAGTAGTTTCACAATTCCCTTACCAGGCTTGCCTTTCTGCCCTAAATTGCTTACTACAGCTCATGTGAAATGCCATCTGCAGCACCAGATGAGTCAAGTGCTGTGCAGAGGAGCATCGCAGGTCAAAGTGAATGGTTGGGCTGGCTGCTATCATTGGCCGGGATAAACAGGATGGTCCTGGGGCTTTCTCTGGTGACAGTCCAACCATGTTCCCGATTCCATCATAATTCAGATGTGCACTATAGACACGGTTTCTCTGAAATTCCTGTCTACGGCATCAGCTGGAAACACAAAGTATCACATCCTTTGAATAAAGAGGCCACTGTGTTATTTTTCTCCTTATGGTGTGATTGACTTGAGGCATCTTTCACATTCCACCAGTCAGCTCAGGAATAGCCCTCGTAAATATAAATGGATGTCACTGCACTGAAGTTTGACATTCATGTGTATTCCTGTAAAGCCACACACAACTGCATTAAGCAGTAGAGGGAACGTTCCAGCCTCATTCTGGGGGACTCCACTTATCCACTCCTCCACTCTTTCATTCCCAGAAGTGAAGCCAACCTCCATAAAAGTAGAGGAAACTACTTGTTTTCAACAAGTATTTCTCATCTCCATTTCTTGTCCACGTGGATTTTAGGATGTGGTTTCTATGAAACACAACTCAATCAAAACAAATCTCAACATTTTCCCCAACAGAGAAACATAACCTGTAGCAGCAATTTTCTACTTGCATGAGCTACTAACAGAGGCTGCTGCCCACTGTCAGTTTGGCTGACAAGTGAAGTAATATTCAAATTATTTCTGTAACGAGAAGAAATCGCTTTGAAACCTGATAAAAGAATCTCCTTTAAGCCGCTATCAATCTGGAGACACGCCTCCTTTGTTACGCACAGCAGCTACACAGTGACTACCACAGCTGTGTCCGTGACTTATGTATGCCTCTGCACAGTAAGTAGAAACGAATGAAGACAACCTTCCCTAACAGGTATTTAGAGTCCTGTAGATCTGTGCATACACAGTAGGTGAGAAGCTTCTACAGGTGATCAGATCTTCAAGGACCACTTAGGCCACTACAGTCTTAATATCCACCAGGCCCAGAGCCACGTTTCACATAAGCTGAAGCCAGGATTTCTATCTGTAGCTTCAAGGAACTGAACTGCAGTCCTGGCCTCAGTCCTACCTGGGGGGGCTACATTTCTCTTCCTTACTCCTCTTATCTGCCCATGATTCCATGTGTTTATTCAGCTGAGGTAAGCCTCAAAAAAGTAAAATGTTCAAACAGTGCTAGTGATGATTTTAAGAGACTGTAAGTTCAGGTGCAAGTAAGGTCATTTCAGCTGCGACAAAAAGCTGGTTTTATTCTCTTTCTGCAACTTCCAAGTCAAGTAATTTGTCTTTTTTAAGCCTAGGAAATTGTTCATTGGAAACATTGTCCAAGAGCACTATGTCACACCAAGAAAGAGCCCGACTTCTCTGCTTGGGAGAAATGTTTCCCATCTTTCCCCAGCAGAAGACTATGCTATGGACCATAGGGTACTTCCCAACAGCTGCAAATCCCAGCTGGAGACATACTGTGTAGGTGCAAGTTTCTGTAATTCAGACAAGGCCTCCATTAGTACTGCAAACAACAGCAATTCCTTGACATGCTCTGTGGCCATCAGGAAGGGTGTGGTGCTAGGTTATTAAACTACCTCTTCCACTTAGTTGTCATCTGACACATGCTTAATTGTGAGGATGTCCTTCCTCTTGTTAGAGTTTGAATCAGTCCAACTGTTGATGAGAGATGTTGTCCACATCATGTTAGAGTAAAAATTATTTGCAACCATAGCTGTAGAGAAGTTCATTGTCTCCTCGTGGTTCCCATCTTTAGCTAGGAATGGCACCATCTTACTCCTGATAGGCAGAGATGCAGTAGCTGACATGATCAAGGGACTGTTGTGTACTCCCTCATGGAGAGATGAGGACTGCCATGTAAGCCATCTGTTCAATGTTCTCTGTCATCTCTGGCTATTTCTGTTAATTATATGAGAGGGGGGTGGGGATGAAAGTAGAATGGGAGTGTGAAAAATAAGGAAATAGGTGAAATCAGTGGTTTCTTGACCTTTACAAGTGGTTGGGGATGTTATGTACTAGTTGTTGACCAAAGGTGCAGTGTTCAGATGCAAAGGACTGAAATTAGAGTCTAGGGTCAAAAAAGGTTGGTATTCTTGCACAGAGAACCAATTTTACAAGCTCCCTGGCTTTGCTAGATCACAAAAAGCTGTAGTCCTTCCTTCTAACTATTGAGGCACCAAATTCCAGGGGCAGTTTCAAATCTGGGAAGCCAGATATGCTCCTCGTAACCTCTGCTACATGAAGCCTATCTGAAATGACCGGCTCCAAGGAACAGTGTGCATTAAACATTTAGGGGAGAGGGAAATGAATAATTAAGTGTTGGAATAGCAGACTAGCAAGCCTATTGATGGCATTCACCTTTGTTTTCTATAGGGAGCAGAGACAGTTTTAAATAGCAGCAAAAGGCAGTGACAAATCCTCTGCATTACTGTGATGCAGCCAAGGCCTTGAGAGAGGGAGGCCCTGGTTCATCCATGGCACTGGTAAACAAGGCACCCAGGAAATAAGATAAACCACTCTATCTACAGCCAAACCATGTTCTGGTATGTGTTCCTGGAGAGCCCTGTACATGCAGTTCTGGCAGACCCCACTTTAAATGACTGCAAGAGAGAGCTCCATTCTGCCAGCTTAGTAAGACTGTGTTCAGGTTTATGTGTTCAGCTCCTGGAAAAGCATCATGGCAGAGGTTTGTGGGAAAGAGTAAACAAAACAGAGTGTGCAGCAGCTAATGTAACTATGCATTTGGGGCACAGAGACAGGAACAGGTGTTCTTCTGGCCAGTGGCCACAGTTCAAAGTCTTACTCCATATATTTTTGTCAGGAGACTGCTGACAACTCATCAGCAAATCTGTTCAAGGCTGATATCTTACTTGCAAGACGGTTTGTACACGTAGGGTGCATATGTTTGGAACTACACTCAGGACAGCTGATGGGGGTCAGATACTCTGTCGCAGCAACTTCTGTGCTTCTTCCTTTTCACTTTTTCTTCCTTGTGTCCTGAACAATGGAGAAAGACAAACAGAGAATTTTTATTTGTAAGGGTAGGTGAATTTGATGGTGGCTGGTCTGAATCCCTGCTTAGCCTGACACAGAAGAGACTTTAACCAAATTCTGCTATATCTCAGATCATCGCTAGTCTCAACAGCGTAAGATTTTACAGTCCATCTTCTCATTTAAACGAATCCAAAACTGTGTTGCACTGAAAGGGAAAGAAGTCCTGTCTTCATCATCCCTTGCTTTGCAGTCTTTTGGGCTTGCACTTGTACCTGGTATGCTCAGCCAGTTCAGATCGCTCACTCAGCAGGAAGCTATCACTTTGTTTTGAAGGCTTTGTCTGCAGCCGGATGAGCTTGCTGCCACAGATTATTAGAGCAGGAGCAGGAGAGGGAAGGGCCTGAACGCCTTTTTTTTTCAGCAGTAATGCTGGTTCCAACTGGCCTGAGCTGATGGATACACCACACCCATAAATGGTTTCAAACCGTGCAAAGGTTTGACATCAATATTTGTTTAAGTTGAAAGCATTTCCAAAATTTCAGGTAAAACTCTGTCAGTGTATTAGTGGACCATGGCAGAAATTACACTTAAAAGACTCTATGTAAGCTAAATCAATCCTCTATCCCCCTTCTAGGGAACCAGCAATTGTCCCAAATCCATAAACTCTGGTGAATGTGAGGTGGTAGAGCTGAGAGATGTTCAACCAGGAAGGCCAGCCCTGAGCACAAATCACATCTGCTCAGTTGTGGAGGAGAGAGCAGTGTGGCATCCCTGAAGTACTTAAAAACTGCTGTTTGTTTTACTCCTGTTGGAATGGTGACATTATAGTCCTTTCCTTCTCAAGGAATAATTCTGGTCCATCCGGTGATGAAGGAAAGGTTAGTCCTCAAGCAAGGAGAAGGGAATTTTCTGTGCCTGTGCCACAGGATTCATGACTCAGCCCTCTGAGATGCACAAGCAGATAATAGTACGGCCCTGCCTGTAGCGGCTGAGCTGAGGCTTAGTACAGGGAATGCTTCTAAAGATGGATGAAGTCTCAATGCTGCAGGACTCCCATGCCATCATATGACCATTGGTTTTGCTAAATTCTTTAGAGCTGATGCTATGGTCCTACAGCAGTGTCATAGACATGCAGATCTAAGACATACCACCTTAGCTCAATAGAGCCTGGGGTTTCATGCTACAGCAAAACAAACATTAGAAGGAGAGAGATTTTACACATATCACAGTATCACAGTATCACCAAGGTTGGAAGAGACCTCAAAGATCATCAAGTCCAACCTGTCACCACAGACCTCATGCCTACTGGACCATGGCACCAAGTGCCATGTCCAGTCCCCTCTTGAACACCTCCAGGGATGGCGACTCCGCCACCTCCCTGGGCAGCCCATTCCAATGGCGAATGACTCTCTCGGTGAAGAACTTTCTCCTCACCTCGAGCCTAAACTTCCCCTGGCACAGCTTGAGACTGTGTCCTCATGTTCTGCTGCTGGTTGCTTGAGAGAAGAGACCAACTCCCTCCTGGCTACAACCCTCCTTCAGGTAGTTGTAGACAGCAATGAGGTCGCCCCTGAGCCTCCTCTTCTCCAGGCTAAACAACCCCAGCTCCCTCAGCCTCTCCTCATAGGGCTTGTGCTCAAGGCCTCTCCCCAGCCTCATTGCCCTTCTCTGGACACGATCATGTGTCTTGATGTCCTTCCTAAACTGAGGGGCCCAGAACTGGACACAGGACTCAAGGTGTGGCCTAAGCAGTGCAGAGTACAGGGGCACAATGACTTCCCTGCTCCTGCTGGCCACACTATTCCTGATGCAGGCTGGGATGCCATTGTCCTTCTTGGCCACCTGGGCACACTGCTGGCTCATGTTTAGGCACCTGTCAATCAGCACCCCCAGGCCCCTTTCTGTTTGGCAGCTGCTGTGCATTCTGCTTCTTAACCAAATATCATGACAAAACTGAATTAAAAATTGAAGTACTGATACAAAGCAAGGCTTGAGCTTCCCATTCTTGCACACTAAATATTACTGGTGGTCTGGAGTCTGAGTCTAGATCACACTGACTGGGAAAACATTAAAAAAGCAACAGACCATGCTGATAATGTAAATGAATCAGAAAGCATTCTCCCTAGTATTTTAACAAATTCTGATTAATTTACAGGATGCTCTTGTGATCCTGGTTTTGTGTTTGTTTAATCTGTTTATTCCTTACCCTGAAAGCAGCAGGGAATGCCTTGCTGTGACTGGGACACAGCCCTGGTCATCTGCATGGGGTACACTCCAGAACCAACCTTCCCAGGAGGACACTGCCCCAAAACTCAGAGCAGAGGACTACTCAGTCTCCATGCCAGATCAGATGTAACCAATAATCAGTGTATTGCTTTTTGATGGTGGGTTTCCCAGGTGTTGAAGCTGGGTACCAGCTAAATAATAGCCATAGATTAGGGTGAGATTTTCTCTAAGCAGTCTACATTTTAGCACTGAAGAAGTTACAGCAGCTCTCCTCTTGACCCTGCTCGTAAGCAAGAGGATAGGTCACATGTGACAGCATCAGCTGCAGACATATCAATCATGCAGCCTCCTCCTGACTCTCCCTAGTCTTTTCAGCATTGGGTCTAGCTGATGGGGAAGACTTGCAGGTTGGGAAGTTCATGTTGCATGTAAATGGAAAAAGATATCCCTTTGTGTAACTTCCAGAGTCTCTCTGTCTCTGAATAGTCTCTGCATGTAATAAAATGGAATATAGACAGCATTTACCTGTAGGTTTTGTCTTTTATTTACTAGGCATGGAATCCTCCATTAACTTAACAGGGCCTTGGGAATCTGTGAATAATTGTCATCTTCATGTATAAAGCAAATATAAGGAGTCATCAACTAGGAGGGACTGGGCTGTGCTGTGGGGGAAAACTGACATTTAGGACAGGCAAGAGATCTGTCATTTCTTCAGGTGTGGTTCACACTGGCTTTAGCACACTCGCATCCGAAGTGCAGCAGTACAACTTTTACCTTTCAAGTGGTTCAAAATAAAACAAACCAAACAAACACCCAAAAAAGTACACTGGCTAGTATCTGATTGGCTTAGAAAATCAACTTCCTTTTCTGACATGGAAATTTAAAGGAAAAAAAGTTCCTTCAGGTTAAAAACAAGTTAGAAGGGCAAAATGCCATCAAGGAAATTTTCCACAAGAAGCAGTTCTTCCAGGCTTTGGGACAGGTAGGGGGTGAAAAAAGCACTGAATTGCCCCAACAACTGAACCAAGAAGTCCATATGTTGAAGATTTTCAAAGCAAGTATCTTCTTATAGGAAATAGTCTGTGGACATTTCCTCCCCTCATCCCATTTTCTCTGTAAGGAAGCTGCCAGTAGGTGTTTGGAACCTACGAAGGCAGAGGGAGACGCTGTTGCTGGCAATGAAGCATAGACATAGATAATAAAGTTCAGACTTGTCATCAAGGAGAGCGGGAAGTGATGCAGGGAACTTTCTGAGGGCATCCTGACAGAGCTCCAATGTACTATGATATATGCCAGCTAAGAGGTCCTTGTAAATGCAATTACCAAATAAAACAGAAGAGAGACTGCAAGTGAATACAGAGCTGTGGGAACCCCTGTTTGTCCTGAGCCAATTACAAGCAAGCTGCACCCTGCAGTAGAAAGATACCAACTCTCACACAAGCCCTGCTCTAAGTTAAAGCAGTTACAGAGCCAAGAGCACCCTTGATGCTTGCTTTCTCACTCTCAAATGTTAGAACAGTATTTGCTGCTGCTTCTGTCCAAAATGTAATCCAGACTAAAACTGGAGGTGCTGCGCTCAAGTATGAATCACAGCATAATTATTGCCACAGTCACTGTGTGTCACAAACAGGTTGATTTCAAAATGGACATTGCAACACTCCTCCTTTCTTTGGCTGTTTTACAATCCTTCCTCGACTCCTGTCAGCACAGTTGCTATTGGGAGGTGACAGAGATTGTCTAGTCTGGTCCCCTGTCACCCCTGGAGGCAAAATATGTTCACCTGTGAAAGGAGGTGAGGGGGTCTCTCATCTGACCGTTCTGTGAGATAAACTCAATTGGGGTTTTTTGCAACACAACCACATACCAATTCCATCCCATTTCCCGCACAACCTGTAATGCCACACATGCTGGTAAAACAAGGGGAGGTGTCTGGTGCAAGGAGCCACTGGGATGCACGGCTGCACTGGCTGAAGTCTGCCTGGGGACACAGTATTGCACAATCACCAGCCACGGAGCACAACATACCCTGACCTCCTCCACCTCCTGTCACCTCCTTTCGTCCATGCCGGGGCTTCTGTTGAGGCACAGAGGGCATTCTCACGGCCACTTTGCAACGTTGTGTCTTCAGGCTACCTGTCATACCGGGCAACAAACTGGTAAACAAGAGCACAAATTAAAAAACCAATGTTGTGACCTATTTGATGTGAAAAAGGCTAAGTTGACCCCAGCCACTGGCAAGACTTGTTTAATTGCTCTAGCTGCTAGCCAAGTAAGTCATGTGCTTACATGTGTGTTTGAAGTTACCAAGCTAGCAGGGCTTCCACTCAGCATAAACATCTCTGTAAATGCTTGTCTGGATGGGAATGTACTAGGCACATGCTACTTTAAAGCGGCAAAAAGAGTCTGGGAGTTGTTTCATCTTTCAAAGGGAAGGCATAATGGTTTTCTTTGTCCCACATTCTGGGCTTCACATCCATCCATGTTGGTATATATGAATTTATACCACTCTGCTCAGGCTCCATCCTGAAAGGCCCGATAGAAGAGGCTGTCCTCAACACTTTTTGCCTCACACTGTCCTTTAGTTGCCTTCTCCAAATAGTTAGATAACTAGGCTTTTCTGCAGGGGAAACAGCTTGAAAAAAGGGAAAGCAAGTGTTTGCAGGAATGTTGACAGCATGGGGGTCTTTTTAGTTTTTAGTGAATGAAGGGGGACAAAACCCCCACCCCAAATCAACCAAACAAACAAAAAAGAACTAAAAGAAAACACAGCAAACACACCAAAAACATTTATTCCAATGTGAGAAAGGTCAGAAGAAATCAGGTTTTTTAAGTGACAAAACCCCAACAATTCTACACAGGTTGTAGGACCAGAAAACATGAAGTAAGGTCAAAGACAAGTATAAAACAGGAGCTTTGGTCTTTTGCCTTCACACTGTCAGTTTCCATCTACAAGTAATGTGAGTGCCTGTTAATCTCATCTGTGACTTCATCAGCTCTGCCTGAAGAAAATGCTCAGCTTTCTCCTGCACGCATCTGAGTGCAAATAACCTCTGAAGGAAGAAAACCTGGAAGATTTGGAAGAGAATGAAAGGCAACCCCTATCATGAAACACAAGAACACCATCCACACCAATCCTCCATATTCAAGTCCTCAGTCTGAACACTTTGGGTACCAGATGTATGCAGCCATGAAATTGTAACACTTGTAAGCCAGAACAAAACACTAATGATCCTTACGCTACGCATTGCAGGGAGTACCATCTACAGAAACTGCTGCATGAGCTTCAAAACAGCTTAGAGACAAGGAGGAAATTTCTTCTCACCTGTTCCGCTTGGCCTCCACAGCACACAATTTCCTTACACAACTTTTACGAAGTTGCTGAAGTTAGATGTTTGCACAACAAAAACCTCAGATTACTCTCCATTCAGTTCTCCAAGAAATGCCATGCTAAATTATACACTCTTCAAAATACACTTTCTTCATCAAGACTGCATGTGTCTTCCCTATAATTATTTTTTGGTTTCCAGTTTTCATGAAATTTAGTGCTGCAGTGATGGGAGGTGGAAATAAGTAAATAATTGAGGCACTGCATTACAATTGGGGAAAAAAAGTCCTAGCTATGCTCTGAACAAAAATTAATTCTGCCATCCCACTGATGCAGATGATAAGTAGAAAACCCTTGGAGTTGATGAGCAGAAGATTATTTTAAAATAATCACTGAGTTTAACAAGACAACAGAGTCAATAAAGAGATACCCAATTTCATGAAATTAAAAAATTGGTGAAGAACTCCCCTTATTATGGTTGGCTGGAATACAGGAGGGGGTGGAGGGTGGTGCCAGTTGTTTGTTAAACCCCTCTATGAATTATTGAAAGAGATAGATAAGGACTTGCAATGGAGTGGAGAAGGTGAACAAGCTTTCCATACCTTAAAGAAAGAATTGATGAGGGCACCAGCACTAGGCCTACCTGATGTCACTAAACCCTTTTTATTGTATTCCCATGAAAGCCAAGAGATAGCACTCAGAATCCTAGCACAAACCTTAGGACCCTACCGAAGAGCAGTGACATACCTCTCTAAACAACTGGATGAGGTAAGGGATGGCCAGGATGCCTGAGGGCTGTGGCAGCAGTTGCAATTAACATTCAAGAGTCTTGCAAATTCACAATGGGACAGAAGATCACAGTCCTAGTATCACATACTGTCTCTGCTGATCTAGAAGACAGTGGGGGATGCTGGTTGTCTTCACAACGCCTTCTCAAATCCCAAGCCATCCTAGTAGAACAGGATGATGTAGAAATAAAAGTTACTGATGTTGTCAATCCAGCCTCTTTCCCTCAGGGAGGTAATGGAGAACCAGTTACCCATGATTGTTTGGAAACAATTGAGGCTGCTTACTCCAGAGGAGCTGACCTGAACGAAGAACCCCTGGAAAAGGCAGACCACAACTGGTACACCGATGGAAGCAGTTTTGTGATCCAGGGAGAAAGAAAAGCTGGGTATGCTGTAACTACAGGAGAAGAGGTAATCGAGGCAGAAGCCCTACCAAGTAACACCTCCACTCACAAGGCAGAGATAATCGCACTCACCAGAGCCCTTGAGCTTTCCCAAGGGAAAAGTGCAAACATATGGACTGACTCCAAGTATGCCTTTGGGGTGGTACATGCCCATGGAGCCATTTGGAAAGAAAGAGGACTGTTGACATCTCAAGGAAAAGGTATTAAACATGCAGAAGAAATACTGAGGCTGCTGGAAGCAGTGCAAAAGCTAAGCAAGGTAGCCATAATGCACTGCAAAGCACACCAAAACGGGAATACTGGACAAAGGAGAGGCAATCAACCGGCAGATGAAATGGCTAAAAGGGTGGCCAGGGAGGGGAGGAAGGTGACAGAGTTTGTTTTGATCCCAGATGGTAAACCGTCAATTGAGCAAAAAGAGCCAGAACCTGTGTATAGCACAGGGGATCAGAAATTAATCAAACACCTCTTAGGGATTAGGATAGGAAAGGGATGGGCCAGGACACCAGATGGGAAGTTAATCATACCTACTAACCTTCTCTGGGCTTTTGTTCAGGTGGAACATGCAAAGACTTGCTGGGGAACAGAAGCTCTGTATGGAAAATTGGTTCGGGAGTGTATAGCATGGAAGTTATACACCACAGTAGAACAGGTAACCCGTCAATGTGAGGTGTGTCTTAAGGCTAACCCCAAGGTAATGAGAGGAGTTAGGTTAGGACAGATTAGCAAAGGAAATTATCCAGGACAACAATGGCAAGTCAATTTTACTGAGCTCCCAGGAAAGGGGGGATCCAGGTACCTGTTGGTACTCACTGACATCTTCTCTGGTTGGCCAGGAGCATTTCCCTGTCACACAAACAAAGCACAGGAGGTTACTTAAACAGCGTTACAAGAGAGAATACCTTGGTTTGGGGTACCTGCTGCTATTTCCTCAGAACAGGTGACTTCACTTTGTAGATAAGGTGGTACAACAAGTAAGTAAAATCTTACAGAACTATTTGCAACTCCACACCCCCTATAATCCACCCCCTATAAGCCCAAATAATAAAGGGAGCAAGTGGAGAAAATAAACCATTTAATCAAAAATCAGATAGTAAAAATTGGGCAGGAAGCAAACCTTCCTTGGCCACAAGCATTACCAATTGCCCTGTAGCAAATTCGAACTAAGCAAAGGACAAGGGAATTGTTGAGCCCATTTGAAATCCTGTTTGGAAGACATCATGCAGTAGGAACTATGGACCCTTCTGAACCAGGGCAATTCAAAGAAGAAATGTTGCACAAGTATGTTCAGCAGATTTATAAGAACCTGAGCATTGTTAACAAACAGGTGATCAGAACTAATGTGAGAGGGTTAGACAGACCAGCCCATGACGTGGAACCTGCAGACTGTCTATGCCCTCTGGAGCCCAAGTGGACCGGACCATATCCGGCGTTACTGACATCCTTCACAGCCATTAAAATCAATACAATAATACAATACAATACAATACAATACAATACAATAAACCAGGTTGGAAGAGACCTTCAAGATCATTGCATCCAACCTATCAACCAATCCAACCCACCTAAACAACTAAACCATGGCACCAAGCACCCCATCAAGCCTCCTCCTGAACACCTCCAATGATGGTGACTCCACCACCTCCACGGGCAGCCCAATGGGCAATCACTCTCTCTGTAGAGAACTTCTTCCTAACATCCAGCCTAAACCTCCCCCTGGTGCAGCTTGAGACTGTGTCCTCTTGTTCTGGTACTGGCTGCCTGGGAGAAGAGACCAACCTCTGCCTGGCTACAACCTCCCTTCAGGGAGTTGTAGACAGCAATAAGGTCTCCTATGAGCCTCCTCTTCTCCAGGCTAAGCAACCCCAGCTCCCTCAGCCTCTCCTCATAGGGCTTGTGTTCCAAACCCCTCAGCAACTTTGTTGCCCTTCTCTGGACACATTCCAGCAAGTCAACATCCTTCCTAAACAGAGGGGCCCAGAACTGGACACAGGACTCAAGGTGTGGCCTAACCAGTGCTGTGTACAGGGGCAGAATGACCTCCCTGCTCCTGCTGGCCACACTGTTCCTGATGCAAGGAACAAGCTGCCCGGATCCACCACACCTGAGTCAAGAAAATTTCAGCAGGAGAATGGAAACTCAAATCCCAGGGACCCCTAAAAGTTCAAGCTGCATTGATAATTGTGGCCTGTATGTTGGTTAATACTGTTGAGGGATGGGAAGGAAATATGTATTTAAATGTTAGTCAGGAATTAGCTTTGCAAACTAATCTTTCTAACTCTTGGACTTGGGGGCCACTAGTCTGGGTGACTACCTCTGACGGTGGTTTCCAAAATTGTCAGCATGGGAAAGCTGATTCAGAGATCATTGCTCAGAAGCTGATGCAGTGCAGAATCTGCAGGAGGAAGTCAAGTCTGCGAGTGGTGTGTCTATGCAAAATAGGCTGCCTTTGGATATTATTACAGCTGAAATGGGAGGGGGGTGTGCCTTGATTAACACCACTTTTGCACTTACATAGATAAGTCAGGACAAATTAAAGCTGATGTACAAAAAAATATAGAGGAACAAGGGAAAGTACTACTTGAGGTGAGTAAGGATGATACATCATATGGAGTTTCAAACCTCTGGGAAGAATTAAGCTCATGGATGCCCAATATTTTCTGGCTTAAACAGTTGTTGGTCAGAATTGTAATGATTATCATATTAATAGTATTAATATTAGTTTTGATTAAGACAGTTATGTGTACAGGAAAAAGTGGCGTGGACTCCTACCAGAAGTATAAAAATGATAAACTTAGGCATGAGCTGGAACCAGGAAATTATTGTAAGAAAATATAGTATAGGAATATACTATTGGATGTAAGAAAGGGGGGAACTGATACATAGAAAACCCTTGGAGTTGATGAGCAGAAAATTCTTTTTAAATAATTACTGAGTTTAACAAGACAACAGAGTTGATAAAGAGATACCCAATTTAATGAAATGACAAAATTGATGAAGAACTCCCCTTATTATGGTTGGCTGGAATACAGGAGGGGGCAGATGGACCTTAGAGTAGAACAGAATTAACCAGGTTGGGAAAAGCCTTTGAGATCATCAAGTCCAACCCATCCCCCAACACATCTAATCAACTAAACCATGGCACCAAGTGCCTCATCCAGTCTCTTCTTGAACACTTCCAGTGATGGTGACTCCACCACCTCCCTAGGCAGCCCATCCCAATGGCCAATCACTCTTTCTGTGAAGAACTTCATCCTAACATCCAGCCTAAACCTTCCCTGGTGCAGCTTGAGACTGTATCCTCTTGTTCTGTTGGTGATTGCTTGGGAGAGATCAAGCCCCACCTGGCTACAACCTCCCTTCAGGTAGACACCAATAAGGTCTCCCCTGAGCCTCCTCTTCTCCAGGCTAAGCAACCCCAGCTCCCTCAGCCTCTCCTCATAGGGCTTGTGCTCCAGATCCCTCAACAGGTTTATTGCCCTTCTCTGGACCAGCAACTCAACATCTTTCCTAAACGAAGGGACCCAGAACTGGACACAGGACTCAAGGTGTGGCCTAACCAGTGCTGAATACAGGGGCATAATGACTTCCTTGCTCCTGCTGGCCACACTATTCCCAATACAGGCCAGGATGCCATTGGCCTTCTTGGCCACTTGGGCACACTGCTGGCTCATGTTCAGCCTACTATCAACCAGTACCCCCAGGTCTGACGCCAGCCTGTAGCACTGCATGGGGTTGTTGTGGCCAATGTGTAGAACCCAGCACTTGGATGTGTTAAATCTCATGCCCTTGGACTCTGCCCATCAGTCCAGCCTGTCAAGGTCCCTCTGCAGAGCTCTCCTACCCTCTAATAGATCAACACCTGCCTCCATCTTGGTGTCATCTGCAAATTTACTGATGATGGCCTCCGAGTGCTGCTGTCCAAGCCATGGGCTGACAGTTTGGCCAGGAGTTTGCTGTGGGGGACAGTGTCAAAGGCCTTGCTGAAGTCCAGGTAGATTACATCCACAGGCCTCCCCACATCCACCACACAGGTCACCTGATCACAGAAGGAGATCAAGTTGGTGAGTCAGGACCTGCCCTTCCTGAATCCATGCTGGCTGGGCCTGATGCCTTGGCCATCCTGCAAGTGCTGTGTGATTGCACTCAAGATTACCTGTTCCATAGTCTTGCCTGGCACTGAGGTCAGGCTGACAGGTCTGGAATTCCCTGGCTCCTTCTTCCAGCCTTTCTTGTGGATGGGCACCACATTGGCCAGCTTCCAGTCTTCTGGGACCTCTCCAGTGAGCCAGGACTGCTGAAAAATGATGGAGAGTGGCTTGGTCAGCTCATCTGCCAGCTCTCTCAGCACCCTAGGATGGATCCCGTCCGGTCCCATGGACTTGTGAGGATCCAAGTGGCTGAGCAGGTCTCTAACTACTTCCTCCTGGATTGCTCCCTGACTCCATCTGCCAGCTCAGGAAGCCAGTTGTCTGGAAGACAACCTATCTTGCTATTGAAGATTGAGGCAAAGAAAGTGTTAAGAACCTCTGCCATTTCCTCATCTTTTGTTACAATATTGCCCTCCATGTCCACTAAGGAGTGGAGGTTGTCCTTGCCTCTCCTCCTGCCATTAATATATTTGTAGAAGCATTTTTTGTTGTCCTTCACAGCAGAGGCCAGTCTAAGCTCTAAATGGGCTTTTGCCTCTCTAATTTCTTTCCTACATGACCTAGCAACATCCTTAAACATTTCATGGGTTACCTCTCCTTCCTTCCAAAGATGATACACGCTCTTTTTTCCCCTTAGTTCCTTTAGAAGCTCATTGCCCATCCAGGCTGTCCATCTGCCCCAGCAGCTCATCTTCTGGCACACTGGCACAGCCTGTTCCTGATCCTTCAAGATTTCTTTCTTGAAGTAGGTCCAGCCCTCCTGGACCCCTTTGTTATTAAGGGCTGTTTCCCAAGGAACTTTCTGAGTTTGTTCCTTAAGTAAACTGAAGCCCACCTCTGGAAGTCCAGAGTGGAGGTTTTGTTGCTGCCCCTCTTAGCTTGATTGCATATTGAAAACTCAATTATCTCATGGTAACTGGACCCCAGGCAGCCTCCAACCACCACATCTCCCATGACCCCTTCTCTATTGGTAAAAAGGAGGTGAAGCAAAGCCTTACCCCTGGTAGGCTCACTCAGCAGCTGGGATAAGAAGCTATCCTCCATGCACTCTAAGAACCTTCTAGACTGCCTCCTCCCTGCTGTGTTAAGTTCCCAGCAGATATCAGGCAGGTTAAAGCTGCCCATAAGAACAAGGTCTGGTGATCTTGAGACAGCCTCTAGCTGCCTATAAAATAATTCATCAACCTCTTCATCCTGGTTGGGTGATCTATAACAGACTCCAACCAGGATGTCTGCCTTGTTGGCCTTCCCTCTAATTCTCACCCACAGGCACTCAACCTGATCATCCTTGATCTCTAGTTCCATGGCATCTAGAGCCTCCCTGATGTACAGGGCCACCCCTCCACCCTTTCTCCCTCACCTGTCTCTCCGGAGAAGCCTGTAGCCATCAATCACAGTGCTCCAGTCATGTGAGTCATGCCACCACATTTCTGTGATGGCAACTACATCATAACTTTCCTGCTGTAACAAGGCTTCCAGCTCCTCTTGTTTTCACCCATGCTGCATGCATTAGTGTACATGCACTTCAGCTGGGCTGCTGGTTTCACCCCTGACTCCAGCTTACCAGCCTCAGACTCCTGTCTGGGGGGACTGGTTTCAGCCCCTTCCCCCTTCAAATCTAGTTTAAAGCCCTGTCAATGAGATCTGCCAACTCCCTTCCTAGAAGCCTTTTCCCTCTGGGGGATAGGCTGTTCTCATGTGCTAGGATCTTTCTCCCCCTCTGGGACAGATGTACTCTATCTGTTGCTGGCTGATCTGGTGCCATAGAAAGTTCCCCAAGATCAAAAACCCCAAAATTCTGTTGGTGGCACCAGCCTCTGAGCCACTTGTTAGCTACACCTGCTCTCCTGATCCTTTCAGTATTCCTTCCTGCAGCTAAGGGCATTGATGAAAAAATTACCTGTGCCCCTGACCCCTCAACCAACTTTCCCAGAGCCTTGAAGTCCTTTTTGACTGCCTTTGGACCTCTGGTTTCAACATCATTGCTCCCCACCTGCATAACTATCAAGGGAGAGTAATCAGAGGGCTGTACCAGACTAGGCAGCCCCCTGGTAATATTTCTGACCCAGTCCCCAGGGAGGCAGCAGACTTCCCTGTGGGAAGGATCCAGCTGACATGTGGGGCCCTCTGTTCCCCTCAGGAGGGAATCACCAATAACAATTACCCTCCTCTTTTTTTTGAGGGAACAAGTCCTGATGCAGGGGGCAGGCTGTTTGGCTTTAGGCAACACCTCAGATGGTGTCTCTTCTATCGTCTCATTCACCTCACCCTCAACTTCCAGTGCCCCATATTTGTTTTGCAAGGGCAGCTGGGAAGGTGAGGGGAGATGTGAGGGTTTTACTTTGCCTCTTCTAACAGGGGCCTGAATCCATTCCCTAGTGCTTCTTGGGTCACCTCCCTCTGCTAGAGGAGCCTGCAGAGCCTGGTTCCTCAAATCCAACTCCCTTTCACATTCCCTAACAGTCCTAAGCCTAGCAACTTTTTCCTGCAGTTCAGCCACTAGACTAAGCAGATAATCGAGCTGCTCACACCTAATGCAGGTGTTATCTCTCTTGCCCTCCATTTCAGGTGCCAGGCTCCAGCACCCTCTGCAGCCAGTTGCCTGGACACCTGCCTGCTTAAGTTCGACCTCAGTCTGGGTCAACACAGATCTTGTGTAAACAGCTTCCTGGTGAGTTACCACCATCCCTGTCCCTGGCCACCGACCAGCTGGAGGACAATTCAGGAATGAGCCCACGAGACTCAGCACCTCCCTCCCTCTGGTGAAAAGGTGCTGCTGTGGCACATGCCGCTAGCTGCAGCCGGGCCAGAAGGCTCTCTCGCCAACCGGCGTCATGCGGCTCGGCTCCGCCGCGTTTGAATTTCCCGCGGCTGACGTCAGGATCTCGAGCAGGCACGCGAGAAGATGACCCTGCCCGTCCTCGCTGCCTGCCAGCGTCCTCCCACCCCGAAAACCCCCAAAAAGAAGCCAAAAGGAATGCCTCTCAGCTCGAGCACGCCGGCCCCGCTGCTGGTCCCTAGCAGCTCTCTTGCCGAAGAGGGGAGGATCAAACCGGAACTGGGACTTTCTGTGAAATACTTCTGTCACTATTAGATAGATAACCTTTGTACAGATAGCAGGCACCAGGACTTTCTGAGAAATACCAACACACCTCTGTCATTTCAGATAGATAACTTTTCACATATGAGCCTGTACTGAAATCTCTGTTGTTACACCGGCCTTTGGGAAAGATCCCCCTGTGTCCAGCACTGTAATAAGAGCGTCACACGTGAAACTTACTGAGTTTCTTGTCCTTCTCTAAATTGCAGACATCTTAGGTATAAAGAGCTTGGGCTTGAAAACATTTTAAAATGTGTGTGTAGTTTACTCATGAGAGTGAATTCATAGAATGACATGAAACCAACTCTGTGGATAGCATTACAGGCTGTGCTTTTTCACTGTCTTCAGAGCTGGGATGGCCGAAGGGTCCTACCCCATGTTGCAGAAGTGGCATCTACAGAAACATGAAAGTGTTCTATTTTTTTAATTAATATTAAATCACGGATTCCTCATGCAGTATGTTGTGCTTTGGCACTGACCCTTTCAGTCTGTTTTTCTAAATGTTTGGTTATAAAAATTATTTTTTATCATCATTTCTGGTTTCAGCCACTGATGAGATGAACCTGGCCACATCATACATTCAGATGCATGATGCTCCATCTTTACAGTGATTTTACTCACCTCAGAAGACTTCACATAATCAAAACCAGTCATACAGAAAAGCAAAATTCACCCTGCCTCCGTCTCCATCTTGGTTTGCAGTCTGCCTGTTTGCAGTGTAAAAGCTTGATCTTCCTAGCCAAGGATGCTGCACTGCACTTTTGCTTCAACACTTCATGCAAAGGAAATGCAGGAAGGAATGTCCTCTTCCTGCTCTTTGTAGCTACAATTAATTGTTTCAAGAATCTGTCTTCAATAGTGACACAGAGATAGCTGGAGGATATTCTGCAAGTAAATGAGAGAAACAGCTAGGGTGAGAGCTGGGCAACATGGATGGCAGAAAAAAAGTGGTGGGAGTGCAGAACCAATCAATTCTCATTATTGCTGTATCTCTCTTCTGTCTCCTGTTCCTCTTTTCCTCTCTGTATCTCTTCCTACCCCCATGGAGAAAGAGAGAGCTTTGCCACAGATAATCTGTACGTAGTTAAGGGAACATTAGCAGCTGCCAAGTACTATTTTGTGGTAGATGTGGTCTGCCTGGCCTTCCTGCCCTGGGGCCTCCGGTTCGGTTTTCTTCTCTCCTACCAAAGTGCTGTTGGAGACTTCTCACTTTCACATATGAATTCCAATGGCCAATATGGTCAAAAAAACAAAAGAGGAGGGAAAGAACACATGGATGACACTGTGTCCTAGGTCTCATATTCTTGGGGGGGTGGGGGTGGAACTTCAGAAAGCTCTGCTGGTCTGACTAAGGCAGCAGGGCACCGATTATTCTGTGTTGCCTACCTAGTAAAAATCTTACTGCTGTTCTTCAAGCTATATTGATGTAAGTATGCAGGATAAGGTGCTGTACACTTCACTGTGATTCACACAAAACTTTTTTCTTTTCAAAACAGGAAAACTGAAACAAAAAAACTTGTTATGTTGAATTTCCATTTCCACTCCTTGTTTATAAGAAGACCCTGTGTCATGGCAAAATCAGCAGTTTAGTAAGAAAAACACTGGGGTTATTAACTTCAAAAAGCTGTTTGAGAACTGTGTAGTAACCTTGGCTGTTTCCAGAACCAGTGGGAGGGAGGAACAAAATGAAAGCGCAGGGGAAAATAACAGGCAGCAGGCAGGTGAATTACACAGATACACAATTACAACTGCATAACCAAAGGTTGTCCAGAGACATAAGGATATAACTGGTCAATTATGATGTACCTCATCTACTTAGCATTCATAAAGAGCCATCCACAGCCCCACTATCTGCAGACTTATCAGAAAAAAACACTGCACACTGAAATTGGGTTTTTGGTGTGTGTACCATTACAGTAGTATGTGAGAACAAATAACTAGCATGACCCTCAATTCCTCTGCCTGAATAGAACAACAACAACTCAGACAATACCTCATTGGGCCATGATATTTCCAGTTAGTTGTTTTCTCCTCCAAGCCTGTAGTGAATTCAAGATGCATAATTTCATCTGAGCTGATTAATTATAATCTTCCTCTCTAGAGATAGTCAACACTCGTCTGGATGCATTCCTGTGTGATCTGGTACCGGTGATCCTGCTCTGGCAGGGGGTTTAAAGTAGATGATTTTTCAAGGTCCCTTCTGACTCCTAACTTTCTGGCCCCTGTGATCTGTGAGTCTATAATTCTTTAAGACTTTCCAGTGTTTTGCATGAAACAAATGGTTCTGAGCCTCTTCAAAGAACATATTAAGATTTTATCAGGAAAATTCTTTTGACCTTAAAGTTTAAGTAACCCTACCATGCACTTGTCAACCCAAGATATTTGTCTCTGTAGCTGAGCTTTAGCTAGGAAAATAAATAGGCAAATGTCCTGCCAGCTGTGTGGAGATTTTGTAGGGACATCAGTGCTAAATTATTTTCAGGATTGATCCCTCACTCCCTCACAGGACTTAATCAGAAAATATAGTTAGTTAGTGTTCAAGGAAGAGGAAGGCATTCAATCAATGCAAAGTATTACATTTGGTAATGATAACATCACAATATGTTATTTTATTATCTCTATTTTGTTCTGGTTATCTTCAATCAAGACCTAGTAAAAACCAAACAATGTACATTAACACAGTATCTAGGGTGGGAGCTGCCCTTTGCGTCTCTTAAGTGTAGTGATAAAGTCTGACACTCAATCAAACCGAATTTTACTAAGTGAATGGTCTAGCTGATAGAAGTTGGAGGTAGGAGATAAGAAAAGCTTGGTTTTGATCTTCCTTTTTTTAGTTTGAATAAGCTGAGACATAAAAGAGCACTATAAAGAGCTGGCCTAATGGGTGGAAGACAAAAAGCCAGGGGAAATCCCATGCACGCTGCTTAAGCCAACAATCAGTTGCTTCTGCCAGCTCTGTCCTTTGTCTTCATTTTCATTCCATGTGAGGAGTCATCAGCATGCAACCTTTGTCACATGAGGAAAGGTTAAGAGAAAGACCACTGGCAGGAGAGGGGCCCACAGCTGAAGAAGTGGACTTCCACCTCGATGATGTTGGAGCAGGAGGAACAAACAACCTTGGCATCAGTTTTGTACCTGGTTGTACATCTACAAGGCACAACTTTGTCCCTGAGTCCAGGTGAAAAGGGCACATTATGGCCAATGCTAAAACATGCAGACGTATCCATACTAGCCATTCTGGTATCATCTGGAAATCTGCATATCAATTCCTATAAAACAAAACCAAAAAACACACACACACAAACAAAACCAAACACACACACAGAGAAAAAGAACAACAACAAAAACCCCCCAACAGACAGCCAAACAAGACATGGAAAGTGACACTTATCTCAGACTGAATTTTCTAAGCTATTTCTAAAGAAAATCTGTACCTACCAGCCATTGTTTGATAGTCCTATAGAAGTTGATCTACTAACCCAGGCAGCTCAAGACTTTAATGCTGGGCAGCTGACAATGTTTTATACATAGTTTTTAAATATAGCCAAATACAGAAGGAAGTTACCTGCTGGTCTCAGATGGATTTTGCCATTTCTGCTTCACTCTACACTAAGAAGTAAAGGAGAGGAAAACAGCTTCCTATGTGGAATTAGGAATCTTTCTAACCAGCTCAACCTTGTCTAACTCAATATTTGATTAGAAAATTCTGTAGTTTTAGTTTCAACTACTGTTTCAAGGGGTGAAATTTTTAATACTCCTATGAAGGAGCACTTTGATTTTATTCATCCTAGTATACTAATTACAGAACATCACTAAAAGACATTTTTTCATTAACAATTTACACTTCTTTCTAGACATTTGCATGCACAAAAGCAATTCAGCCCCAAAAGCAATTTCAAATATACTCTTCTTGCTAGGAAAAGAAAAAAGAATAGATAGATTTTTTTTCTAACATATACACTGATATTTATATATAGTTAAAACAGTCACAAACCAATGTTTTATAGGTAAACTTTAGGCTGGTAGTGTGTTCAATCTTTTATATGTGTTGGTTTGTTTTTTTCTTTTCCTTCTCCTTTGCTTCCTTCCTCCGTGTCTCCATCAAAGTATCTGAAGATTCAACTTTTGCAGACAGGCTGTGGATCTACCTACTTCTAGACCCAAGTGTCAGGATTGCCTCTTGTGTAATTTTGCATTGAAACCTGCAGCAAAGAAAGCCTCTCTCAGTGGAGATAGTAGATGGAGCCGTATGTGTTCACCCTGGCAAAGCAATTCCCACTGCACAGCGGAGGGGCAGTTGATCCAGTGATTCCTGTCCGTCCCCACCCTTTCCCTCTCCCCTCCCCCCCACTCCGGCTGCTCTGGCCTTTGCCAACTAAAGAAAGATGGAAGGAGTCTAAACTGTTCTCTGTTAAACCCAGTCTGTGTTTTGAACAGTTATTGGTTTAATCAAACACAAAAATCTTTAAGAAAAAAGTTAACTAGGTGAGAGGAAACACCCTGCTCTCTGGATTGCAGTGTGTGCTCAACTGTCTGCCTTTCATGCTAATAGAGGGACTGCTATCAGGGGGGCAGGGGAGCAGAGGACAACCCAGGCACACGGCAGTAGGACAGCCCCTGGGCAAAGGGATTTCATCACCACCTTTCCAGCGATGAGCAAAGGTCACATTTTTGCATTAAATCATGGGTATTATAGGTAATGGGTTGGTTGCAAGCCAGTGTGTAAAATAGCTGATGGGGCCAATATTGTCTTGACTTTCAGCAGTACTGTTCAGGTAGAGAGGAATCTGTGAGTAAAGGATGCTGGCATGTGAATGCCGAGGCTTGGACTTGAGCAGGCACAAATGTAAAGCAGATGGGCCATAGTCCAACTGTATGCTACCATAGGCACCACAGTCATCACCCATCATGCCAGCCCACTTTTCTAGCATTTCATGACCACACACCAAGAGATCACCTACTACAACCACAGAAGACTCTAGTGATGGGGAGGGACGAGAAGTGACTGTATGAATGCCGTGTCAGTGATGCACAGTGCCCTTCTGAAAGCTTAAGGGTAAGGCCTAGCAAAATCCCTGTGGATTTTCCCCTGTGGAGCAAGAAGACATTGCATAAACTTATAGCTCCCCTTCAGACAAGTCAGAGAAGCAGCATTCAGCTCTAAGCTCCGTGGCTGCTCCACTATATGTGGCCTGGTAATGGAGTCATCAAGACATCACTGCAGTATGAAACAGTTTCTTAAAATAACTTTTTTCATGCTGGATACTAACTAAACCAGCTTCATCTCGTATCCAAACAATTGTCCCCTTCTGCACACTCCATTTTAGTGCCCCATAAGGAAATCAGTGCATAAGTATTTTCCTTTCTGCTGTGTTGTGCTGGAGCTTTGGGTTTACGTTTAGGATGCTCCACAGGTTGAGGGTGATCAAAGAGGAAGAGTTCAAAAGAAACTGCTGTACTGATAGCAAGAAGATTCCAATCAAGCAGGTTCTTGGTGGTCAGAAAGATCCTATAAAGGGACAAGTGTAGTGTCTGTCTGCCACAGTGATTAAACGGTTGTTAAAATAATTGAAATGATTAGGTAAATCTGACAGCAATTACTATCATTATGGTGTTGAGTAGGCTGAGTGTGCTTCAACTGGCACCCAGAGGCAAGGTGTATTGCATTGCTTTATAACATGCGTGTTCACAGTCCCAAATTGAGCTAATCCTTGCATTTATTTTCATTATCAAAGAGGGGGAAAACATGCACTTAACATAACTATCAAAAAGCCTACAGTGGTCTAGCTACAGGTAATTAATTTTACTTCAGTGGCCACAACAACATCATACTACTTCTTTTTGTCTCAGTTTTCCCATTTGAATAGCAAGAATAACAGCAGTGGTGAGTCACCAATACTCTTATCCAAAAAGTACATATACTAGCCTATTTTTCCTCTGACCTGATTTTCAGGAAAACAAACTTTAAAGCAGTATTTAATTGTTTCAATTGCCTCTCTCCTCTTCTGCAAGCAGATTTTGTTTAACCTTCCCTCACATGATCTGTTAATGAAGCCTAGCCTGTAAATATTAAGTTTAAAAATAATTCCTCACATCACTCACAGTCTGTAACCTTATCATGGGAAATGCTTTCCAGCATGTCAGCTTACCCTTTAGTCACCACTGCTCCGAGAACAACAGAGACAAACAGATTTTTCTTTCATGCTCACTCTTTCATTTTTCTCTCATGCTCTGTTTACAGCAGCTTGAAGCAGCACAAATCTTGCACTCTTTAAGACAAGGATTTGTACTTCTCTGAACTTTTTTGCTGTTTCCATTTCATAACAGAAATGCTGGATCATTGATTGTTTAAATCAAATTGTGATTTTGAATATTAAATAGTTTGTGAGATTTTTTTCCCAAACACTTCTTTAGACTTCTTTGACTTCTGTTAAAATGCCTTAGAGATAAGCAGTAAAAAATTCATCTTGGTCAGAGGAGTTTTACAATACATACAGGATTTGCAATTTTCCACTTCTTACAATAAATTTTTAAATGAAGAGAGTCGGGAAATAGCAACCACTATTGTGTAAAAGGTGGGGAAAAAGGTCCTTTTCAGTATGAAGAAAAACCCACCAACATCCTTTATGTTTTAGAGAAATCTCAATACAGTGTGGAAACTGTTCTATATTTGTGAACTTCTACATCAGCAATTTAGTTCATATTTTCACACATCCTCCCACTATTTCCCCAGGTTAGCTTTTAAAAATCACAAATCTCCCAAACCTCAGAAATTACTATTCACCATAAATCAGGAGGAGATACTGAGTAAAGAACAAGGAATCAGTCAAACTTCAATTTGAAATTTTAAATACATGAGTTACAACTGTGAATAAAGCTTCAAAGCAGACTTTGAGTATGACTCACTGTTCAGCCTCTCTGAAGTCAAAAAAAGTAAGGTAAAACAAAAAGATGAAACAACTCACGTTTTCCACGCATACAAAAATAACTTAATCAGAAAACCTCACAGGAAAATAATATTGCTTTTGGAAAACCCTAACCCTGAAGTAGTGGCAATACTACGACCTACACATGGTCTTTCTTGCAAGGCAAGCAATCCCTTGCATCATTCCCCAAATCCTGTGACCAGGTAAGACATTGATATGCAAACGTAGTCGTCTTTGCCTCATGGGCCAGCAAAGAAGCTGGAATGCAGTTTCTTATCTTGCACTTGGGTGAGGAAATGATGGTCCTGGGTCATCACAAGACTGCTGAAAACAAAGACGTGTTTCAGAAGAGTTGTGTCACTGCTCCCCAGCCATCTCCCAGGTCTTCAGAAAAATCGAACAACCCCATCAATGTTCCCTTGAAGCAGATGCTGCTTCCTTTTCCAACCTAATAACGATGCCACTAACTTCATTATGGGTACACCAGCTGACACAGTTTTAATCTAATGTTCTACTATAGAGAATCAAAGCCTAAAACTCTAAAGTGTGTATTATGAATGTCACTAATGCTAGAGGGACACTAAAAAATCCAGAGCCACTTAAGATCTTTGATGAGGGATACACAAGAAGGAAAGCTTGTTACTTTCACTGAACTGCAGCTACATTCACTCCAAGACAGGTGAAAAGTATCTTCAGTTCCTAATTTTTTTTCTCTGAAAGTGGCACTAAAAATAAGTATTAATTGAGTAATAATCTTAGGATGACACAGTGAACTCTATTCTATAACTGTCTTCATATATCTTTTTGAAACAGTCAGTCTGGTGTTGTCAGTTACTGTGGTTTTTGATTCCTGTAGGAAACTTTACCATGAAATAGAAGAAAACCATGATTATTTTTCTGAAAAGAAAGTTGACCTTTTTTTCTGAAGTTCCATTTTCCTAAACATAACTCTGACTCTGTCATTTCTTACACGTAAAGCAGACTGGTATGTGAAATTAGCATAATGATCTCTGCAATATACCTGTGCTATTCTAAACTGCATCAGCATTTGGCTGAACACAAATACATAGATTACTGGAAATTTGGCGGTGGTGGGGAGGTTAGTTGCTGGTCTGGTGTTTTGTTGGGTGATTTGGGTAGCATCTAATGTAAGTTGGTCAGTGAGAGCTTGTCAAGAAATACAGTAATTTGCATTTGAGAGTAGATAACTTTGATCAAGACCATGCTGCTGTAGAAGCCCATTCTTA
This sequence comes from Colaptes auratus, assembly GCA_015227895.2. Taxonomy (NCBI): domain Eukaryota; kingdom Metazoa; phylum Chordata; class Aves; order Piciformes; family Picidae; genus Colaptes; species Colaptes auratus. The sequence goes on from CM026897.1 coordinate 58,336,260, forward strand.
AGTCATAGTAGTGTAAGGTAAAATGACAGAAGCAGATTTAAGCCAGAGGATTTTAACATGGCATACATAAACATGTCAGTGAAGCTTTTGTTTTCCTTTTTATTCCAAGAATAAAGATCATAAATTTAGTCTTGATAGTAATATATGAAACAGTGTTTGCCTGAATAAAATGTCCTCCCTTCGCTGTCTAGATAAATAGCATCCAAACAAGACACTTGCTTTTACTTCAGTAAGGATCATGGCACATATGTTAGCTGGTCTGCAGAATCTGCTTGTGCACGCTTCCCACAATTAAGTCTGGCGTAGCTTATTCTGTTTACATTGCACAGATGTTTTTTTGATACATTGCCAGACTACTCTAGCTTTGTAAGTCAAATACCATTTAAAAAGAAGTTTTGCTTTTGTGTTTTCTCGGTCTTTTTCTGGCAGACACAAATTGTTGCTTTCATCTGCACATATGTACCAGAAGAACAAAGATGGCAAGTGATTTTAAAGTACAAACCAAGTTTCTGAAATCCTGGGTTCAAATAAGTTTAGTGGCTCCAGAGGAGGAAGATTGTGCTGCACAAGAGGGTTGTGCGGTGGCAGCTGAGAGGCTTCCCTGCAGACCAATGCTGAGTTCACCCCTCCAACTGCAAAGACAACACACCACTGTGCAAGTTCTTGGGACTATTGAGAAATTCATGGCCTGTGTCGTCTGGTAACCTGGTCCAGACAGCTACAGGGCAGCTGGCAATCTTCTGTCTGTTGCAATGGATACACAATGAGTTATTAAAAGGTCATGTTCCTCCATCTTAGAAGAGTTGTATGCCTCAGGCAAAACAATTGGAGTTTTGCATATACAGAGTTCCTCAAAAGCTCCTTTTTCCCAAAGCAATTTGGAACGTTACCTTCCAAAAAAGAGTGACTTAAATTAATGGACAAGCGCCTTTTTCCTCTGAAGTTTTGATCTTTATATTATTGCATGAAGGGCTGTTGACTACTGTAATTATCATGGCTATCTAGGTCTCCTCTGGACTGGATGCCATGGCTTCTGCTGAGCTTTTAGGCAGAGGAACTGAAGGAACTATAGGTTTCACTCCTCTCTGCTAACCTGGAAGGAGTGCTTTGCCCACAAGACACCCATGTGGTTGCTAGTCCCCACAGAGATGCTTTCAATGGAGCAAAGACTGTTGTGACTGGTGTGACTGCAGCAGGATGTTACCAAGTTGCAGTTTGACGGCAAATGACCTCTAGAAGTATGTGTTCAGTTACTACCCGTAACTGCTGCTGCCGCCCTGCTGCACATATTGGCAGACCACCACCATGCTGGGCTGGCAGCTTGGTTTGTAAACTCCTCAATGTGCGCAGACAGAAGCAACAGGAACACTGCTGGAACAGAAGGATGCCTAGTAGCTTTGTAGTATGGGATTTTTACCTTGGCTGAAGTTGGGAACAGTTTCTGTAGCATGGCTCGCACCGTCACGTTGATGACAATACAACTCTCAGAAAAGATATTGTTTGTCCAGCCATTGGAGGTAGTCCTAGGCCAGCTTCCTATGACAAGTTTCTACATGGCAGTCTTGGGACGATCAGGTTCTGACCACAGCTGTTTCTGTCCAGTGTTCCTTTGCATATGCTTTACGCTTCTGCACCTGAGCTCCTAGGCTTCCTTTCCAAAATACCTGTGGAACTGATAAATTCACACAACAGTTATGACTCAGTGGAAGCTGACATCAATGTGCTGATGGTGAAAGCATACCTGTCTCCTTTCAGAATTTCAGCTAGCTCTCAGTTAGGAACGTATGATACATTTAATAAACTCTTCACTCTAAAAAGGGCATCTGGCATCTGTGTGTGTATGTGCACTAACAGTATTCACTAGAGAGGCAGAGCAGTGGTGTCATATACTGTCCAGCTACATGACTGCTTCTACCTCAGCTTCAGCAGAACAGCCTCATAGGAAAGCTTAGGAAGCATGGATTAGATGAGTGTTCAGCAACATACACTGTGAACTGGTTGAATGAAAGAACACAAAGGGTTGCGATCAGTGGCTTGGACAGGAGCACACTGCATTGGGTTAGGAACTGGCTGGAGGGCCGAGCCCAGAGAGTGGTGGTGAATGGTGCCACATCCAGCTGGCAGCCAGTCACTAGTGGTGTGCCCCAAGGATCAGTGCTGGGCCCCATGCTCTTTAACATCTTTATTGATGATCTGGATGAGGGCATTGAGTCCATCATCAGTAAATTTGCAGACGACACCAAGCTGGGGGCAGGAGTTGATCTGCTGGAGGGCAGAGAGGCTTTGCAGAGGGACCTCGACAGGCTGGACAGATGGGCAGAATCCAGCGGCATGAGATTGAACACATCCAAGTGCCGGGTTCTGCACATTGGCCACAGCAGCCCCAGGCAGTGCTACAGGCTGGGGTCAGAGTGGCTGGAGAGTGGCCAGGCAGAGAGAGACCTGGGGGTACTGGTGGATGGGAGGCTGAACATGAGCCTGCAGTGTGCCCAGGCAGCCAAGAGGGCCAATGGCATCCTGGCCTGCATCAGGAAGAGTGTTGCCAGCAGGAGCAGGGAGGTCATTCTGCCCCTGTACTCAGCACTGGTTAGGCCACACTTTGAGTCCTGTGTCCAGTTCTGGGCCCCTCAGTTTAGGAAGGATGTTGACTTGCTGGAACGTGTCCAGAGAAGGGCAACAAAGCTGGTGAGGGGTTTGGAACACAAGCCCTATGAGGAGAGGCTGAGGGAGCTGGGGTTGCTTAGCCTGGAGAAGAGGAGACTCAGGGGTGACCTTATTGCTCTCTACAACTACCTGAAGGGAGGCTGTGGACAGGACGAGGTTGGTCTCTTCTCCCAGGCAACCAGCACCAGAACAAGAGGACACAGTCTCAGGCTGCACCAGGGGAGGTTTAGGCTGGATGTTAGGAAGAAGTTCTATACAGAGAGAGTGATTGCCCATTGGAATGGGCTGCCTGGGGAGGTGGTGGAGTCCCCATCATTGGAGGTGTTTAGGAGGAGACTTGATAGGGTGCTTGGTTGCATGGTTTAGTTGATTAGGTAGGTTGGATAACAGGTTGGATGCAATGATGTTGAAGGTCTCTTCCAACATGGTTTATTCTATTCTATTCAGTGGCACAGGGTCTAGTTAGAGTCTAGTTAGCTAGTGGTGTTCCCCGGGGCCAGTGCTGAGCCCAGTCTTGTTCAATATCAACAACCTGGATGAAGGGACAGAGTGCACAGCAAGTCTGCTGATGATACAAAACTGTGAGGAGAGGCTAACAAACAAAAAGCATGTGCCACCATTCAGCAAGACGTGGACAGGCCAGAGAGTTGGGCAAACAGGAACCTCCTGAAGTTCAACAAGAACAACTGTAGCAGTGGGGAGGAATAATCCTATTGACCAGCACAGGGAGTGGTTGACCTGCTCGAAAGCAATTCCATGAAAAAGGACCTGGGAGTCCTGATGGACAAGCAGTTTACCACGAGCCAGCAATGTGCCTTTGTGGACAACGAGGGCAGTGGTATCCTGAGGTGCCTTGAGCATGGCCAGCAGGTCAAAGGGAGGTTCACCTCCCACTCTACCCTGTGCTGGTGAGGCCACACCTGGAGTATTGTGTCCAGTTCTAGGATTCCCAGTTCAAGAGAACCAAGGAACTATTGGAGAGAGTCCAATGGAGGGCACAAAGATGATCAGGGGTCTGAGCACCTCTCTTTTGAGTTGAGGCTGAGAGATTGGGCCAGATTAGCATGAGAAGACTGACAGGAAATTTTCTCAGGGCTTATAAATACATAAAGGGCAGGGGCCAAGAAAATGGGTCTGGGCTCTTTTCAGTGGAGGTGAGTGACACCACAAGGAGCAACAGGTACAGACTAGAACACAGAAGGTTTCATTTACATATAAGGAAGAACTTCTTTATCTTGAGGGTGAAAAAGTACCTGGACAGGCTGCCCGGACAGTCTGCAGAGTCTCCTCTTGAGACCTTTAAAACCCACTTGGACACGTTCCTGTGCAACCTGATCTAGGAGAACCTGATTTAGCACAGAGGTTAGACTAGATGATCTCCAGAGGTTCCTTCCAACTCCTGCCATTCTTTGATTCTGTGATTCCCCAGAGAGACAGGACCTCACACGATCTGGAGAAGCCAGTATCTCAGGGCACATTACACAGCATCAAACACGGGAATTATGGTGCAAGACCTTCTTCAGTTTTGACCTTACCCCCTGTCATGCTAGCTAAAGTTCTTGACAATTTAAGAAACCCTTGTCCAAAGGTTCCTTTTAGAAGGACATTTCAGCCAAAACATGTTAACTAAAAACTTTTCAAACCCCAATTAAAAATTAAAAAAAATATATAAAGACAAAACCAAGACTAACACACTGCAACTATGACTTAGGCAAGCTACACAAAGTAGCTGATGCATTTGCAGGTGAATTGGCTAGGTAGCAAAAAGTTCCATGCTGAAAAGACACAAATCCATAGTCTTACTCTGCATGCATTTTTACTTTACAAATAAGCAAATGGCTCTTTTTTGTTAGAAAAGGCTGGTGCCTTGAAACTGGTGTTTGACAATTGGGAATATAAATGTTTGAACAAAAATCAAAGGGATATCTTTCTTACTTTTTTCACACCTGCAGACACCCCATTATTTGAAATTTCTGCAAGTGTACAATGTTGATTATTACAATGTATGTCACAGACTTTTTCTTCACTTCAGAAGATGTTTCCATGACATCCATATGGTCACTTAGCCACTGGTGTAACAATTTAAGGCATATCATGAACTTTCAGAAATTTCAGCTGTAAAGACTGCAAGACATTTGATAACACAGCTTTGCAAAGCAAGCAAATACTAAAATTATGAGCAACTAATGCATAAAAATGGTAATGCATCTAGTGTGCATTTGCTGCTGTTATGCTCTGAAGAGGTAAGTCCTTTCCATGTTTTGCATTCCTGCTCAAAGTGGCATGGCTGCACACATATAAACCATCCTGGCAGATCAGTTGTGAGTGTTCATATGCAAGCTTTCCCTGCAGAAAGTACTTTAGATTTAAAATATCTTATTTTCTCCCAGGTTTTACAAAGCTTGCTTATGATCACTTACTAATGAGCTAAGCAAAGAGCACCTCTGCTGGATGTATTTACATATTTTTTGTGGAAACACTACGCTAGTTCAGTGGCAGGAGACTTGTGCGTGGGTACTTTGAAAAGACAAGTTAATCTCTCCAATTTCCCTTTTGGTACTTGGCTCTGTGGGACTTCCTTGGGCCAAAGACTGCTCCTGAGATAATCTGGGTAAGGAAACACGTATTGTTTGCTTTAAATTACATGCTGCATTTCTAAAAAAAAAAAAAATAAAAGAAAAAAAGAAAATAAAAAGAAGGAAGAAAGGCGTATCATATTCCTTCCTTTTTGCTGTTATGTAAGTTTGCAAACCACAGGTTTTATTCTAAACACATGCTTTGAGGTTTGCTGAAGCCATTGGCAATACTGGCTTTACAAGAGTTTAAGGCAGCACCTTGCATAGCTCTTGCAGTTACTCCACTACTAGAGGCAAACTGCCTGAGAAAATCAGTCTATTTGCTCCCCGTTAGGTGTGAATCAAGCCCATGTGTAAATCTTACAGTATTTCATCTGTGCTGCAACTCCTGGTGTCAGTGTTTTCCAGTATACATTACCGGATGCTATACAAATGCCACAATTCTTGTAAAATACCTGAATCTTACCAGGCTTCTTGAGCCCAGAGGGAGGAAAAATCAAGTAGTAAATTACACAGGAATAGAAAGGACTTGACTGGAAATATTGCCTATACCCATAGCCACCATGCCACTTGGACCCTACCCAGCGGTAGATGCTTCCTTGTACCTGCCGACTTCCAGTGTCAGGCAATTTGCCCTGTGTTTAACAAAACCTGCACTGTGGTGGCAATGGCAGCGGCTCTCTTGGGTGGGAGCTGGCTGAGGCAGGCAATGCCACCCCTCTGAAGGGGCACATGGTGCCTACGGCTGGCCTCCAGCAAGTCGCGAATACCCAGGGCCGGAGCCCATCCGCCCAATCGACCTGACCTCACCAAGTGCCATCGACGGGAACAGGGGGAAAGCAATAGGTCTGCAAATGCAAACACATGTCTCTTTTTTGCTCCAGCATTTGCTTTTCTTTAGTCTGCCAGTTGCCATCTTTAAGTCCTCCCCCAGGCTGAATTCCAAACCATTTAGCATGCTGCCACTCTCTGCAGCCTGTCGGTACTCGTGATATTTAGACAAATATCGCCCCACGTAACGGGTCCGGTGGTACAGGACGTGCCCCAGGAGCTCCGGCGACCGGGACAGCTCCGGCTTGAGGGCCTGGCTGTGGGGCCAACCCACCCCCAAGTAACAGCAGACAGACCCGGTGGCGGCAAGCCCCAGCGTGGCCCCTTGCCCCGCCTTCGGCCGGAGGGGCGGCCCGGCGGGGCGAGGCGCGGCGCCGCCAATCGGCGCGGCGGGGCGGGCACGGCCGTGGCGGGTATAAGAAGGGCCGTGAGTGCTGGAGGATCGTCAGGCTGGGGAGTCGGAGGAAAAGCGACGAGGTCAAGTGAGGTGAGTGGAGTGGGGGCTGCGAGGTGGAGTGGTGGCCGCGGCGGCGTCCGCGTCGTCCGCGTCCCGCTGGCATCCCGTACGCGTTTGCCCTGCTGCCGGGCGCATCCTGTTGGGAAGGGGCCGCCATTCCGGCTGCTTCCCGCGGAGGCCGCCGCCGCCCCCCCCCGCCCCCCTCCCCCGCGCTGCCTTCTGGCCTCGCCGCCCGAGCTTGTTTACAGTCACGGCCGAGGGCCCCTCTCCCCGGCAGGGGACGAACGAAGGCTGCGTCAGTACATGGGGGAATTCGGGAAGGGTTCGGCGGGTTAGGGGTCAGCGTTCCTGCGTATCTTCGTCCTCGGACCTGGTGGTGCGGCGCTTGCTTTCTCTCCTGCGATGGGCTTATGGAGGAGAGGGGCTACGGCTCGTCTCGGGTCAGGCATTCGATGCTCAGGCCTATGAAGCAAAGAGCGGCTTGTCTGCGCCTTATATTCTGTCCAACTGCTGTGCCTCCCTTCCTGCAGCTCTGCCAGCATGAATCTGTGTCTGACCACCCTCTGTCTTGGCTTGGGACTGGCCTTCGGTGCTCCGAGAGCAGACCATGATCTGGACAGCCACTGGCAGCTGTGGAAGTCGTGGCACAACAAGGACTACCATGAGGTGAGGGCCTGGGAATACCGCTGGGCTCAACAAACAGTGAACTCAGCTGGGCCCTGTCAGCTGAGTCATGTCTGTTTTGTTTTAACGCTGGCTGTGGCCTGCACTAGGGAAGGATAATAGCCATCTTCCTAGGTCTCTTTCCTGTGTTGATGCATCGACTCTGCTGTTCCGTACTCCTTTGGCGCCAGCACACAAAAACTAGGCCATTGTAAAAGAGCATCCAGGCTTTCCATTTGTCCTGAGTATGCAAACCATAAACCACATTATCATGCGAGTGATCTGTGAGCTGGCTCTCTGAAGTACGTTGTTTTCTGGCTCCTCAGAGAGAGGAAAGCTGGAGAAGAGTGGTGTGGGAGAAGAATCTGAAGATGATTGAGCTCCATAATCTGGATCACACTCTGGGGAAACACAGCTACAAGCTGGGAATGAATCAGTTCGGTGACATGGTATGTATAGAGGAATGAAACATAATTGTAAACAATGATGTGCAGTAGATGGTGACTGCATGTCTTGAATTTTCTTCAGACAAATGAGGAGTTCAGACAGCTGATGAATGGCTATGCACACAAGAAGTCAGAAAGGAAGTACAGAGGATCCCAGTTTCTTGAGCCCAACTTCCTGGAAGTGCCACGATCAGTAGACTGGAGAGAGAAGGGATATGTAACTCCAGTTAAAGACCAGGTATTATCTTATGATGGAATTTTAACCAGCTTCCTGAGCACATCCTCCATTTCCATAGAGGAAAAACACCGGACTTAGTAAACTTGCGTTCAGCTTCATTAATTAAATTAAATGTTTCAATGAGATTGTTGTACCTGTTTAGGACTTGTTAAGAGTTCCATGCTAAATGTCTAAACTGAGGCTGCAGTATCTTCACTTGCACATGCTTGAAGTGTGAAACTGAAGTTGGGCTTGTGGCTTTTGTTTTTCATGTTTAGATCAGTGGTACAGGAACTATAATTTCCTCATCTGTCTGGATTTGTAACTTGTGGGTTTTTTATATTGCTTCAGGGTCAGTGTGGCTCTTGCTGGGCTTTCAGCACAACAGGAGCTCTTGAAGGGCAGCACTACAGAAAAACTGGCAAACTTGTTTCACTGAGTGAACAGAATCTGGTGGACTGCTCTCGACCTGAAGGGAATCAGGGCTGCAGTGGTGGTCTTATGGACCAGGCTTTCCAGTACGTGCAAGATAATGGGGGCATTGATTCAGAGGAGTCCTACCCATACACAGCAAAGGTAAGCGTAATGGCTGACCTTGTATTGCAAGTATGACATCTTTTGTGTAGACAAACTGTTTGGAAACTCTTCGTGTAGAGAAGCAAAATGTCCCAACTAGTAAAACACGTGCTACTTGTGTTGAATGTTCCTTAAGAAAACTAGAATGGCTGCTAGCCTCAGTAGTAAAAGCATACTTCACTGGTCTTTGAGGTCAAAATCTTACCAGACCAGTTGGAAAAACTAGAGCAAGTATTTATTCCTCCCCCTCATTGCTGCCCTTCTGTTGGATGTCATGCCTTATCGTGGTGGACACACCAAACCAGAACCCATCCCTTATCAACAGGGCTAATTAGTTGTAGGGGTGCAATTCAGCCTTCTATAACTGAGCTGTTAGAGTTGGTACTCATAGACCAGCTAATTCTTGCAACTAGTGTGATTTGGTTTTACTAATAGTTGGCAATGCCTTAAGCTGTGTTCTGGACTAAAAGTGCATAAATGCACATAATGGGCAGACTTCTAAATGCCTCTGATCTACTAAAAGTTAGACATGGGAAAACAAATGAGCAGTGGTAAGTTGCTACTACATGAGAGCTCATGGTTTGGTCTCTTTACCACTTGGGAGTTTTGCTTACTATAGAACAAGTAAGTTGCAGTAAAGACTCTAGCTGAATGTTCAGCAGCAATACTATTTGTGAACAGCGTGGAAGCCTTTGAATTTGGGTTCCTGGTCATGTACATTCCTGTAATCTCAATGTTTCCTAACCTTGGCTCTTCCAGAAATCATTTGGTTACAGGAAGTGCCTAACCTGCTGAGTATAGACTAAGCAATGAAGGTACACTTTCTACTCCTTTAGCTGGGAGGAGGCAATTTAAGTACTAAGCTTTGCAATAAGCACATCTCTCCCTTAACTACATGTCATGTTTCACATTGCTTGACTTCCAAAGTCAGTCTCTCCTGAGGTGAATATTTTGAGCACTTCATTTAAGGCCATGTAATACAAATGAACTTCCAGATTGTTCTGTAGCTTTTTCATACTGACATAGACTGAAATTGTGGATTTTAAGTGCTTGCTCAAGGAGCATTTTCTCGATTGTTTTGTATTTAATGAATACTTGGCTCTCTTCCATGTTCCATTAATGCAGTCTGGGCTTCTTTCCTCCCTGAAAAGAGGTTTGTCCTGCTACCAAGTAAGGCAGAGTTTCAGGATGTTATGATCCTTTGCATCCCAGTGGAGCTTTCCACTTGGGCCCCACTGTCTTTCTTGTTCTTTTCATAAAAAAACAAAAGCAGGTTTGGTGGTGTTCTGCTCTTCTCTTTCCAAAGCATTACTGAAGAAGTTGGATCCTGTTCAAAGTCACAGAATGTCTGGTAGTTCCTGTGCTAATCTGTGTATTAAGTGGAGAACTATGTAATAACTGTGTCTTTCTCTATTAAGGATGATGAAGACTGTCACTACAACGCAGAGTACAATGCTGCTAATGACACTGGCTTTGTTGACATCCCTCAAGGACATGAAAGAGCTCTCATGAAAGCAGTAGCAGCTGTGGGTCCAGTGTCTGTTGCTATTGATGCAGGCCACCCTTCATTCCAGTTCTATCAGTCAGGTGGGGACTTGGTAGCTGCTTGCATGCAGAGAACTTTTATATGCTCAGTAGTAATAAGTTTAACTGATCTTGTGGCATAGGACACAATGAGGAGTACTTCTGAATTTTAGTCTTGTACTTTGTGTGTACTTGTCCCTCAATTTCTGACATAATCCGTTTAACTTAGGAGTCCTTTCTCTGACCCGGGAGAGGCATGTACTTTGGTATATAAAGCTGCTGGTGAGGGAGATGGGCTTCTTGCAGATGAACTTGCTCACATGTGAATTTACACCTCCTCAGGTATCTACTATGAACCAGACTGCAGCAGTGAAGACCTTGACCATGGTGTTCTGGTTGTAGGTTATGGTTTTGAGGGGGAAGACGTAGATGGGAAAAAATACTGGATTGTGAAGAACAGGTAAGATCACTCCCATCTTTTGTAGTCTTTTGCAGGTAGGGCAGAATATAAGGTAGCATGTCCCTTTCAGTAGTGGGTGGAGGGACAACATTAATGAAAATCTGCCTGTGGAAATTCTGGAGACTGTTCTCAGATTGCATGACAAAAGTTAAACCTGACTCATGCTACTGGCAGCTTGATTGATCCAAAGCAGCAAACTCATTCTTCTGTTTTTCAGATAATTCAAGGAACCTCCATATGAGAACAGTCTCAGAAACTAGTAGATACTAGTGAGCAGAGGGTAGCAAAAGGAAACCAGCTTGTGAGGGTGTAGTTTTGTGGGTTTGGGGGGTGTGGGTGTATGTGTGTTTTTCATTTGGAAGCAGAATACTGCTTACTTGCATGAAACACTTGAACTTCAAACATGGACTTAATTTCTGTGTTGGAGGGAAAACAAATGATTGCTGAAGGGCACATCACATGAGTTTGTCTCATGTTCTCAGCATTACTAGGGCACCAGCCTCAAATGCTGCTTGCAGTCTTATCTCCTCTTAGAGTTAGCTGGGAGCAATGTCTGAGCTTCCAGGCACCTGTAATACAGGGTCTCCAACTAGAGAGGATGGTGCCACCCTTTGAGCTGGGGGTGCCTCTCCTGCATTTAATTGCTGGGAAGCATTTTGGTTTGGTTGCATTTATCTTGATTTTTCTCCAGAAATGTGGGAGTCAGTGTTTTTTCAAATTAAACAGCAGGAGGGGGTAAATAAGTCTTGAGCAAATATGAAAATAAATCCTTTACTTCTGCTTTCAGCTGGGGTGAGAAGTGGGGTGACAAAGGATACATCTACATGGCCAAGGACAGGAAGAACCACTGTGGAATAGCAACAGCTGCTAGCTATCCACTTGTATAACTTGAAGACTGAACATTTCAGTGCAAGAGGGGATTTAAACAATGACCAAACACATGCTCACTCATGTGGTGACTTGTGTCCTTCAAAGGTTAATTTGATTTTTAAACTTTTGAAGTATGTTTTACATGTTGGTGACATGCCACTTCTTTTAAATTAATGTAAATGTTGGTATGTAAACAGCTTGTAATATTGCTGGCTTTTAACTGCTTAATCTAATAGATGACTCTTGTATTTTTTTCCTTTTTTTAAAAAAAAAACTGCAATGTGCACTAAGATTACTTTTTCAATAAACACTTAAATTCCAGTGTGTACAGATGACTTCTTGTCTTTTTTTTCACTTGAAGTCTATCAAACAGGCATTCTAAGTCATACTGCTAACTGAAGCCTCTATCTATGCCTCTCCGTGTACTAGAACAACCCTGTCTGGGAATGGCTAACAGCTGTTAACATATGGAATATAATACTTGCAACAGCTTGCCTAAAATGGAAATTGGGAAAATGTCTATCAGCTGAAAGTGACTGAAAATCTGACCCTCATTCTTTGAATCTGTTTCCCTCCCAGAATGTGCCTAAGTGAACTTTGCCTCAGTCCTGAGACCCAGAGATAATGTCTGGTTCCTTTGTACTGCATAGAGGTCTGTAGAACCTGGTCTTTGTTTGAATACTGTCAGTGTTTTCCTCTGGCAGTTCAGTAGCTGAACATTAAGTGGGCGAGTCTGGTAGTTGTAATAGCAGTTGTCATATTGAGCACTATGGGGTAGAGCAGGAACACCCAAAGCATCAGCTTTCTCTTTGAAGAGCACAGGTTTCTTGATGTATGTAGAGGAGTTAATATTATCTTCTTCCTACACCAGCTTAGGCTGGGGAAAGGAGTGCTGTTCCTATGGAGAGTGAAGGTGGGCTGCTTTCTAAAATACTAACTGAACTGTGGTTGCTTATACTATGCCCTGTACCTCCTTTTCTGAGAGGACTTTGCAGGTATCTGTGCTGCTTGAGACCTGATTACTGGCAATTACATGCAGCTTAGATTTGATTTGGGTGCCAGTAGTCTCTGCAGAGGAGGATGAATTGATAATACCAAAAACAGCTTGGAGGAGGGGAAAAGACTTGCCTTTTGGGGGGCTGACTCACCCCTTGGAGTGAAGGCCACTAGCTTAACCAGTGCCAATTAAGAGTTCATGGACCCACTGCTTCTTAGCACCATAACTGAGTCAGATTGCATGTCCACAAGGGAGCACTTGGACTACTGCATACAGAAGCTGAATTTCTGTATTGTAGAAAAAGTTAGTCTTAAGCTTCTATTTCATAGACACTTTGAGGAAAAACAAGTTTTGATTTATCCTAGCTACCTTAACTAATGTTCAGTCCAGGTGCTGCTGCTTGAAATAATTAATCAATCTCCCTACAAGTTTTCTTTTAAAGGAGGAGCCTAGCTCAGCCCAGGGGGTCACAGAGCAGAAGTCTAGTTAGAATTTAGCTATTAGGTTGACTAGCTAAGCCTGTTATGGAGGTAATTCACACTGCTTGGTGGAAGCTATGGGGGGAATTAATGTGGAGTTCACCCTGCTGGTCATCTAAGGGTTTATGTTCAGAAGTAAATGGTAGTGGTCTGTATATTCAAAATGGGTGGCAAGATCAAAATACAGCTTCTTTTCATTCTTGGTTGCCCCAGAACTGTTGGTCTACAAAGACCTGTCTCTCTGAACATGTTCTAATCCTAGAAGCTGGCATTACTGGGAGTTTAGTAGCACTTAAGATGCTAATGGTTTTCTACATTAATTAAAACAAGATGACAATATCTAGTGCGAAATGAGACCAGGACAAAGCCTCCTAGAACTTGAACTGCAGTAAGAAAATGGGCAGCAGGGAAAGGTGCTTGGGTATAAAAGCCAAGGTTCTCCATAAGCTCCCAGGAAGGCAAGGTTTTGAGAGGGTGTTTTGATTGTTTAATAGATATTTTTCATTCCAAAGCATATGCATGTGAGTAGGAATGTAGCTCACAAAAGAGGGATCAGTTTCTGACTTCTGTAGAAATAAAATAATGATACAGGTACTTGTATGCATAGACACTTGCTGACTCTTCTGGCTGAGCATCTCTCTTTGGAGTGGAAAAATTGAGAAGAGGACAGGGTAAGTCAGGCAGCACAGGTATTTCAGTATTTACACAGTTAATGCTTAAGTAGCAGTAACGCCCAGAATTGCCTTCTGTGAAACTGAAAAGTTAGAATTTTGCACAAACTGCAGTTAGGAACACTGGTAGAACTTTAACACCTATTGCAGTTCAAGAATGACATTTAATGGGGTCTTGAAATTCCACTACAGTGGCCTTATCTTCTGCAGAGCTGTTCATTATTTTTTTTTTTTCATTATTTCATAGTGGTACATCCTGTTGGGGAAAGTATCATCTCTCTTCAAAGTTGTTCCTTTCTGAAGATACTGCAAATGCACTGTGATCTAGCCTTTTTTCCAGGCTTTATTTGGTTTTATATTCCTGCTGATAGCTGAAGTTGCATTTATTGCAAGATACATTATATTTAATATTGCTAGTCCACATGTTACCAGTAAAACATCCTATTTAGACTGCCATGTTTAGGCCCTGTCTGGCTTACAGCTACTGTTAATGGAGTTGGACACTGTTACGTGCATGGAAGATGGCAGTTCTGTGCAGTGATAAAGCTCTGCAGTCACTGCTTGCTTTCCTCTTCATTGTGGAAGTAAGCTGGGTTTGTTGTTTTGTGGGGTTTTTGTTTGTTTTGTTTTGTTTTGGAAGGAAAAAAGATACTTTGTATGGTTTTCATGTGCTGGTACTTCTTAGACTGTGCTTGTCTTAAGGGTCTTATAAGAATAGCACTTTCCCCAGTCTGCCTCAAGAATGACTGTATTTATCAGTAGCTGGACTTGAGTTTCTAAAGACAAGTACTCTTGAGGCAAGGGAAACTATGAAAAGAGATTATTCCACTTAACACATGAAGTGGTTATTTAACTCCTGTGAGAAAGGTGTTTAACTGTCATGTAGGAAATGTTTTCCTTTAAAAACAGTCATTTTCTCATCCTATCTGTGACTGCTAGGTAGAATGGAATTTTGTTTTTTTTCAATGTCTGTTGTTGAGTGAAGTAAACTTATTATCCCCCTACACAATCCATGCAGTAAAGTGATTTACAAAATATTTTGAAGGACTACAGTGACAAAATATGTCACCTCACTGTTGAAACCTTACAGGGAAGCCAAAGATGTGGTGAGTTATCAGTGAAGTTTTACTATAATGAATGATTTGCTGATGATCTGCGTAAGGGCACTCTACCATCGCATCATTCTGAGACAACTGGAGGTACAGGAGAATGGGATTGTTAACTTCAGAAAACCAAGAAGACAAGAACTTCAGCTTCTGAACATCAATTGCTCAGTACTTGCTATTTAATCTTCTTGATGTGTAAAAGATCTTGCCACATGTCTCTAAAGCTTAATTCCAATGAACAAATATTCATGTTACAGATTAACTGCAGTTTCTGGCCATTAACCAAAAAATTGAATCTGCTCTGATGGCTGATAAAGTGAGATGATGCTTCTCCTTTCTAGCTCTATTTGCACTTTATTAAGATAGACGACAGACTGAGGGCCCATCTTTAATTGCAGTCTGTCCCAATACCCTTCACTCTTTATTGGGAAGTTACAACAGGAAATGCTAAGACTTAACTAACAGAGTGTTTTGAAGAAAGACTTGTTTAATAAGAAATTACTAATGGGGATGTTTTATTCTGTAATCAGGGCTTTATTAAAATGTTAGTGAAATTTTGGTAAGTGAAGGGTGCCTAAAATATTTGGAAGAAAGGGTATAATTGGATGCAAAATTTAATTCACAAAGATTCAATTCACAAAACAGATTTTAGATGACATTCAATAATGCTCATCTGAAAAGAGACAAAGAGCTCAGCTTGGAACTTCACTATTGGAAGGAAGAGGGGAGAGCTGATCCATGGATCGAGTAGTTTAGATATATTAGGAGCCTCAGGAGAAGCTACCTTCATTTGTGTTGACAGAGAACATGACTGCTTGCTTTATTCTTTCATTCTGAGTTCCATGAAGATTTATTTTCCTGTGGTCATTAAAATAGATTTCTGCAGCAGTTTTGACTCCATTATGCTGTCAGTTGAAGATCTACCACCAAACTTTCTGAGTAAATTGGCATAGAAACCATGATGAGAAGCATTTATAGAACATATACTAGGTTCTTTCAGAAATGCTTAGTCCTTGCTTTGTTCACTTAGAGTTCTCACCACCATGAAGAGATACAAAACCTGCTTCTGAATGAAGTCTAATGCCCTTTCCCTATGAAGTGATTCTGGGAAACATGTTTTAGAAGAACTAAGTGTTGTTAGGTGTGGTGCTGCAGCCAATACCTGCCACCTTACATCCTACACTCCTCTTGGTTTGGGAAGAAGTGACCAAAGATAGATCAAAGTCATCAATATGAGCTATTTTCTTTCCCAGCCTTCTTCAGAAGAAGTTCCAGGTAAGACTATCTTTGGGAAGGCCTCCAGGGAACAACTGTGGTTGGGCTGAAAGCTGAGCAAGAAAGTTGATTTTGCAGCCTGGTGAAAAGGTCCTGTATGCTTAGTGATGTCTGATCCATCGGGGACGTTCATCTGAAATGAATGTTTTCTTTCAAAGTTCCTTGTCAATATGCATTACTCAAGGGCAAGAGCAGTTTAGGTGTGCTCTCCTGGGTGCCTCCAAGGGCCCTCTGAAGCTATTACAGCTATTACTTTTTTCATCTATTATGCAAAATCACAATCTCAGGAACCACCATAGAAATATTTTAAGTTATAGTTTTAATTATTATGTTGGTTGGCTGTTCTTTTCTGAATACTGGTGAAAGCTTCCTGCACTGCACACACACAGTGGCATAAAACTGTGTAAAATAAATGCTGGAACTGGCTTAGGATATCTGGGAAGTTGGTGCTGAAATGGGATGTTGAGAACTTGAGGCTGTAGCGCATATTTTGGAGCACACTTTTGCTTAAAATCCAAAAGTAAAATGAAATAAATGTGACATCAGCTGCCCAGTCCATGAGTGTTTTCCCCACATCTATAAATCTGGAATATGTCAGTATATGAGGCTGTTAACAAATTATGGGGAAAAAAAAACCAACAAACTAGTTAAATCTGCCCAGAGATGTGCTCTCAGAAGAGTCCATTGCTGTGTCTGCAGGTCCCCAGTTTTTCTAGATACATGCATGGCCAAGCAACACTTCACAATCTTCCACCACAATGGCACCTCAATGCAAGAATTGTGCATGTAAGTTCTTCTCAGTAACTCTTAACATTGCTGCTGCTCAGCCATGTATACTGCTTTTGCAGCTTTCATTCCTCAATCAAGCATGAAGCACTGCCTAACAGCAGAGGTTTTTAGAATAGGAAACAGATACTGAAAACATCAGCTGTGGTGTGAAATTGTGTCGGCTTTTGAAGATTTATGATAATGCTCTCCTGTAGCTGAAAGAAAATTCTCTCTGTGTTTATATAGAAATTGCAATGCCTCGTGAAAGTGTTTAGAATAAATCCTGCTGCTACTTTGCTATTTGTTGCTCCTTATTCACAGGAAGAATTGGAGTGGACCTATGTTTTCCAATTCAGAGCTATTACAAGGTTTGATCGCATTACTTTCACAATGTAACACTATTTCAGATGCCCATCAGGAACTGTCATGAAGTGTTGTACTTTTCCCAGGCATTTCAACAAAATTTGTAGTCCCATTTTTTCGGCAGTCTGTAAAAACCAGAGAACCTCCCTCCCCACTGAGTTTTTAATCTAAACTGGCACACAGCTAAGGAGTGGAAGAGAAAAAAAAGGCCAAGAGCAATGAGGCTGCCTGCCAGAGGCAGTGCAGCTGATTGGCAGCTGCACATGTGCATCTGAGGGAAGGCTAACCTTCCCATTTAGTCTGCTTTTTTCCCAGTGCAGCTTCAACAGAGCTTAAAGGTAAACATCCCCATTCTTTTGCTGAATTTAAATTTCAGATCTATGTTTGCCATTTACTTATTGTCCCTGCTTTTTTTTCTTTATTTTCTTTCTCTCTTTTTTTTTTTCTTTTTTTTTTCTCCTCCGTCTACTTTTTCTCTTCCTGTGCTGGGACCACGAATTATGCTGAGCTGTTAAAAGAGGAGAAAATTGTCCATGCAGGAAAAAAACAGGAAACCAGACAACCAAAAGGACAAAACACAGAGAGTGCATCAACTCATAAATGAGCAGCAGGCATGATGATGTCTCCAAGTTGCACTTTTTGCAGGACATGATCACGAGGCCAGTGCTGCAGCAGCTGGGTGTGGGGAGAAGTTTTCTTTCTTTCCTGAGCATGTGCTGACAGTGCATTTACACATAACACTGAATGGATGAGACACCATGAATGTTTGTGCCCCAGGCTGGGATTAGTCTGGCCTTGCATATTCAGCCCAAGCCCAGCTGACTGGCTAATTGAGTGGGTATATTATCTCCCTCATGAAGGTGTCTCTTCAAAAGTGATGATCACTGGGTGATCTGCTCAGCAGCTGACAAGAATGTTTAGGCCAAGCTCCAGTGATCAACATGTGAATAGTAGCTATCCTGGCCAACACCCTCTGCCAACTTGGCTCACCAAAGTCACCAAAATCTCATCATCCATCGTGGTGACCAGAACCAAAAAGCTGCTGCAAGAAACTTGCTCAGCTCTTGATGAACAGGATCCTGCAAAACACTGATGCAAATCATTGCATCAGGTGAGAGCAAACCCTGCCCCCGGGCCAGATCTCAGCAGGAAAACCTATCCGTCAACTATGTCCACGAACTGTTGGTATCAGTTCAGTGGAATCACATCTCATGCCTGGTTTGAGGGTTGTTTGGTTTTGTTTTTGTTTTCTGTATTTGCAGAAAGCTTGGAACAAACCCTGAAAGTGTTTTCAGCAACCGCACATGAGGTTTGTGAGTGTTGTCTTTCATGACATAAAACCTGAATGAGAGGGCTTGTCTCCTTAAAAGTTCTGGGGTTCAGTACCTCTGGGTAACTGTTTATTGGCAGATCCTCTGTCTCTGTGTTCATCTTGTTCCCTGGTTTACCCACATTTGGACCTTGGATACCTCTGAAAAATACTTCTATCTGTGCAGTCTTGCAGGAGTTAATGACATTATCATCATTCCTCTTCTTCTATTCCATAGGTACCAATACTCCTTTTCTCATATTGAGCCTAACTAGGTAATATAATCTATGTAAACTAAGCTCTGTCTTGTTCTCTCTCTGTAATTACCCTGAAATACACTGCTTCTATGCTATAAATGAAGAAATTTAATGGGCTGCCCGTGGAGGTGGTGGAGTCACCATCATTGGAGGTGTTCAGGAGGAGACTTGATGGGTGCTTGGTGCCATGGTTTAGTTGTTTAGTGGGTTGGATTGGGTGATAGGTTGGATGTGATGATCTTGAAGGTCTCCTCTATTCTATTCTATTCTATTCTATTCTATTCTATTCTATTCCTCTAAAAAACATTCCTGATTTTTCCAGAAATATCAGTTGGCTTTATTAAAAATCGAGCAACACTCCCTGTGTGTACGTTTTGTGGTAAATAGAACAAAATACTGGCATTTGAAACAAATGCTCCAAGGCACATTTGATCTAACATTTCAAGCAGCATCTCCATTTCAGCTGCCTTGCTTTCTCGGGGAAGAGTGAGCTCTTGCTGCTGAGGGCTCAGTATCAGCTCCCTGCAATGCCGGGTTGGCAGGACAGAAACACAGGCAGCCTGTGCTCCATAAGGCTGATGGGAAGCCTGCTGGCCCCAGCCACAAGATTGCAGTCACAAGGCCAACTCTATGTGGCTGGCTGTTCAGACTAAGTTAATTTTTAGTCAGAGTAATTAGCAAACAACTGTTTAATTATCAGAGACTAGTGGCATGTCTGTATTTTCTTGTGTTGTTGGATACTACTCAGGCTATCAGGGAGTGATAGGACTAGGGGGAATGGAATGAAGCTGGAGGTGGGGAGATTCAGGCTGGATGTGAGGAGGAAGTTCTTCACCGTGAGGGTGGTGAGGTCCTGGAATGGGTTGTCGAGCGAGGTGGTTGAGGCCCCGTCCCTGGAGGTGTTTAAGACCAGGCTGGATGAGGCTCTGGCCAGCCTGATCTAGTGTGAGGTGTCCTTGCCCATGGCAGGGGGGTTGGAACTAGATGATCCTTGGGGTCCCTTCCAACCCTAACTGAAACGATGAAACTAAACTATGAAACTATGAAACTACCAGGTTTAGGTAGTTTGCTTTTATTTTATTTCAGAAATAGGTGCAAAGGTACCTTGATACTGGAAATAATAATTGGGTTAGGCAGCAAGTCAGTAACCTGCACTTTAAGAACAGTCGTATTTGTTATACAGCTGGTACAACACTTTCCATCTGCCTCCAAAAGCAATAGGAAATCAAGCTGGTATTAGTTAATACATACTTTTGTATCAAGAAACCATTAAGTACTTATGCACAAGGCATATGTGTGTACTAATACTTAAATGCATGTCTGTTCCTTCATGTATGTACATTCCACATATTTCCAAGTTTGTATCATGCTGATGAGCATCTGAGGACTAATACCAGGTATCAACTTCTATTAAAAGAAATCGTCAGAGCACCTTCATTGTGAGTGCTGGTGCACACCAGCTTCCAGCTCCTTCTGGCAATGTTGAGGACAGCTTATGGTGCATTGCTTTTTTATCACTTTATCCACTACATACAGTCACTGTATTCTTAAAAAAAAAAAAAGAGAGAGGAAAGGGGGAAAAGTGCTAGGTGTAGCAAAGAACACTTAAGTACTTAAGAAGACTGTCGGTGTGATAGGAAGCAACTAGTTGATCTTTCGAGATCCCTTCTAGCCCTTAACATTCTGTTATTCTGTGATATGTGTGAAAGTGGGACTCTGGCTAACAAAATCCACAGTTCACACCAAAGAATGCTGATGCTTTCTTAATCTGCAATTGAGGTTTGCATGGGCAACTTATACAGGGAAGATAGTGATCCCTTTATAGATACCAGCCTCCTGGCAGCCCAGAAACTGAACATTATAATTTAAGTATTGCAGCAGCCACTGAAACTACAGTTGCTAGGCCAAATCAGTGGCCTAGCACTAGCACCTCCACTAACAGGTACCTCTGGAGCAAACTTGGGGGAAAAAGGCCTTGGGAAGGCTAGCAGCTGGATTTACATGCAGCGCTCAATCCACTGGAGAATACCATGACCCTGTTACTGCTCTGTCGTTTTTCATCTCTCTTAATCTCTTGAAAACAGTACCAAGTTACAATTGATCTTTCATCTGATGCAGTACTGGTATTGTTAGCTTACTAGACTGGTCTTGACTTACACTTGGGTTTAGATTCCCAACATAAAAAATGCAATAGAGTTTCTCAGTAAATTGGTGGCATCATCATGTATTTGTGTCCTTGTATGAAGACTGTAAGGAGGTGAGAGAGGGAGAGAGACGCTACGTGATAAAATATACATATAAGCATCATATATATGTGCACATATACTGTGTCTGCATTCTGTCTGCAGGAAACTGACTTGCTGGCTTTTATAGTTGAAGTTCACAACGACCTTCTCCAGTACAAACCTGGCTATTAATTAAACCCTTGCAGTTTTTTCTGCTGTCTCTCCCTTCGCTAGGATTTAAGTGTCATTCATGTTTCCCTGTTAGCAGAGGTTCCGGAAGCACACAATGAGGAACAAAATAAACAAGTACACGCAGTACTTGCTGATCCTGGGCAGTTGTCACTGTTTCTGTGCCAGATAAAGACCAGCAGAAAATGCTTTGGTACCTGAAGCAGTGCTAATATCATATCCTCACTCCTGAGATGACAATACCAAAGGATAAATCCTTGTCCTGTGTAATTTTCCATTTGCCTTTATTCGGTCTACATAGACTTTATGAATAATAGAACATAGTTCTACTAGTTTTGTTGTAGTCGCTTGGTAGGAGAACTTTTAACTCCTGTCTATATCCTAATGCAGTTCACTATGTTCTTAATATTAAGTCTTGTACCAGCATGGCTGGAGTTGTGGAGCAGGAATGAAAAAGATAAGATAAGGCATGAACTGGTTATGGCAAGATAGCTGCCAAAAGAGATGTGCATATAATGAGACAGGAAGGTTACAAAAGTATCAGGATATCTAATATTTAAATTGGTCTATATCTTGGTTTTCACACCCTTATCAGGTAATATAATAGCATATTTCTTTTAGTTAGTAATTTCTGCTCTCAGTGGTCAAGGAATGCTTGCTAATTTCAGAGCTGATTCCTCAACTCCTTAGATAGTGTCAGATCTGAGACATGGTCCTAGGGCACAGGACATATCTGCTACAGGTGTCTAGGAATGGCAGTATAGTGTGTATAAAAGGTCAAACTTCCATTCAAATTGAGAGCTTTTTGATACAAAAGAAAATGGAGGTATAGCAGCTGCTTTGTGGCAAATGGTCATATTCTGTTACATGGGACAATGGATAAACATGGAATAGGCACGATTTGAGTGTGATATCTGTAGGAATGGTTTATTGAAATTCATGCCCTTGAAGGTTACCTGTCTGTATATGAGACAAGGCATTTTCCTGTTCTTATGACAATTCACAGAAACACAGAATATATCTGGTTGAAAGAGATCTTGAAGATCATCTGGTCCAACTCTCGACTCAGCACTGAAGGGTCAACACTAAACCATGTCCGTAAGGCAAGATCCACATACTACTTTAACACCTCCCAGGACTGTGGCTCCACCACTGCCCTGAGCAGACCAATGTTTGATAAACCCTTGAGTGAAAACTATTTGCTAATATCCAGATGAAACCTCCCCTGGCACAGCTTGAAACCATTTCCTCTAGTGCTGTTGCTTAACACCAAGGAGATGAGTCTGGACCCCTCCTCACTCCAGTCTCCCTTCAGGTAGTTTTAGAGAGCAATTAGGTCTCACCTCAGCCTCCTCTTCTCCAGACTGAACAACCCCAGCTCCCTCACATGCTCGTCATAGGCCATGGTCTCCAGCCCCTTCACAAGCCTTTCTCTGGACATGCTCCAGCACCTTAATGTCCTTCCTATAGTGAGAGGGCCCGGAACTGAACACAATACTTGAGGTGTAGCCTCACCAGTGCTGAGTACAAGGGGGTGATCACCTCCCTGTTCCTACTGCCCAGTGTTTCTAATAGAAGCCAGGATGCCATTTGCTTTTTTGGCTACCTGGTCACACTGCTGACTTACATTCAGTGGCTTGTTGAAATATCTTGCAACATTGTAGCCTTTTCATCTTTATTAGGTACTGAATTCATATATAATTTGGAGCATTAAAACAGTTTCAGATCGCACAAAACTTTTGGTCTTCTCAGGACTGTCAAGATAAAAAGCACCTGCAACAAAAACTTTGACAGAAAATCTATATAACAGCATTGCAAATGCTGATGTGAAAATCTTGTCTCAAACAATGCCAGGCTTGTAATGTCAGATGTTAAGGTTCAGAGCAAATGGGGCTACTGACACAATTCACTTATCCTGTTACTTTTATATAAAGTAAGTCACTTCTGTTTAATAATGGGGCCTCTGTTTCTACATTTGCGCTGCTTAAATCGGAGATAAAGGATTTTTGTATTTGTCTGCAAGGAGACAGTGAGATTTTCACTGAGAGACAGGTGCTAATTGCTAGAATCCACGATCTTGAAAGTTACAATGTCTCCTGTAGACTGAAGAGACATAAGCAAGGTCTGATGGAGAGAAGCAAGTTCTGATGTAGAGAAGCCTTTAGCTGCTCTTATGGTGCTTCTGTACACAAGCAAGGTATTCTTGTACATCATCTGGAGAACCAAGGATAAGAGGGACTCTCTGATGAATGCTCTCAGGTTTCACATCCAGCACTGCCATAGTCCCTGTAGTTGCCATTCCGCCTGCCTGCTCAATGATGAAAGCCATAGGGTTGCACTCATAGAGAAGTCGGAGCTTGAAAGAAAGAGGAAAACATGATTGACTTTGGGGGAAATGACTTATCAATTTTGTATCAAACATCAACTGACCTAAGCAGCAATGTCTATTATCCTCTCCTACTTCCCACTACTTCTTTCCCCTCCCTTAACACCTTCTCTTTTAAGGAAGAGTGTTCTTACTCTTTATCCAACAGTCCCCACCATTATTTCAAGCTTACATACTGGTAATGCGGCATCAGTAAAGCTGTATTTTGTTGAAAATGTCAAAAGCAGCTGTCAGGCCTGCAGACATCAGCAAAACAGATAAGCCATCTAACAGTTCCAGGAAAGAAAACCTCTTCTTATGTGTGTACAGCTTTGTGTGTTACCTCAGAGCTTGGGGTAATCACATTGTGCTTGCTCATGATACATTGGAGTTTGAAACTTGACGCTCCCAGCCTCAGATTTCAGGATTTGATTGCTGCTCTTGGGACATGTGAATAACCATTACTGGCCTGAACTTATCCAGGTAGCAACTCTGTTTTAGAAGTAACTGCAGTAATCATTAAAAGCAACATTTTCCTTCTGGTGTGGAGACAATTCTGATGTGGACGCTTGGGATCTGTTCACATCTGGAGCGTCTGTATTCTGGTGGAACGCTAACTCATTTGGGACATATGGCAAAAGTGTCTTTTTCTAAAAAGATGTAGGTGACAGATATTTATTTTTTAACAGACATTATTTCTGTAGGTTTAGTTGAATCTTTAATGGTCTATGAACTGCATGACAATGTCAGAACATATGTTTAAAGGGCTTTTGGACAGAATGTTTTCTGGGGAAAAGGAAGCATGACAATGCAACCTTACATAAAGGTAAAGAAGTGGGTCAGACACAGGACTTTGCTGCCCATAATATCTCACAAGCTTAAATAGTGCATATTACTTTCATTCTTATCTTTAAAGCCCACTGAAATGCTGCTTCTAGTAAAAAGACTCCATCTGGTAGGCAACATAGGACCAAGAGCCTTTGTTGTTCTCTTTTAGTGTACAGCCAGCTTTTGGAAGATCATGAGGCAGAAGACAGCTGTGGAAACACTGTGGAACCACGTGTTGAGTTTTGTATTGCTTAACTGTGACTATATGGCTTGAGGAAAGTAATTTTCCTTCAGGTGGTAGTGCAACTACACCTAGAGGTCCTCAAATGGGCTTTTTCTTTGGGTAAGTTTAATGTTTTTTTATCTAAAATCCTAAAGTTCCTATCTGATTCAAAAAAGAGAATGTATTGGCTGGTTCTCCACTGCTTATTGAGTGTTTTATCTTCTTGTACTTAAAGATGGAACTCTGTATGCTGGAACTTCCATGCATGTTATTTACTTTGCTCTAATTTTGATCAGTTCCAGTGACATTTGACTCCTCTCAGCTCTCTATCCAAGTTCACAGATTTTCAGGGTGATGATGATCCCCTGCCACAAAGGCATTCTCTCTTCATAAAGAAGAGGTTTAAGTGAAAAGAACTGTTCACTCCTGCACTTCAGATAAGAAAGAAGAAAGCTTTTATTTGTAATGGTAGTACAGTTTTGCTTCTTGCATCATTTTGTCTGTGCAAGCCAGATCAATGTAGTAGTCAATGCAGGCTAACTCTCACAGAAATACTGATTTCTAGAAAATTATGTAAGTACTTTGTACATTTGTTCTTTTGTCTCTTCGGCAATGGATTAACACAGACTTTGAAACAAAAAAAAGTTTAATTTGAAGAGGAAAGTAAACAAACCCACTTCTCTCACAGCAAACTCCCTTTTTGTCTCTTGCTCCAATGCACAAACATAGCCACACTCTCTAATGGGGAGTATTTTGTGGGGTTGTTTTTATTTTTATGGGATGATTTATCAAATATTTTAATCAAATTTACCCAAAGAAATGTGCAGATGTTTTCTGTTGTGTATTCTGAAGAGAGTTCTTTTCGTGTTCTCCTCATTGTGCAGACTACTAGAATCTGCTCACCGGGATGGAACTCTGGGGACAGAGGACTGAAAATATCAGGATGTTCTGATAGCAATGTGGGAGACGGGGCAAGCAGTTTTATTTCAGCAGATTCTTGAACACACCAATCAAGAATACAAAAGAATTTGAATAGAAAGTTTTAAATATGGTATTGACCTGTAAAGAAGCTCTTTGAGTCAGAACACCGTCACTACGCATTGATTCAATCATTTCCTAAGGATGACCTTCAGGTTACCGGTAATTCATAGATCAGCTGTATAACCAGATCTCTTTTAAAATGTTTAGCATGGGGTATTTGATGCTGAAGGAGAAAAGTTGAGGTCTATGGCCCAGCAGATTCAGGGAAAGATTCCATTGTGCTGCAGTGCATTAAGTCACACTCTTTTGTACAGCTGTCCAAATGGGAAATAATCTTTTCCTAAAACACTGATAACCACATGCATGAAACACACCTTCCACTGGCAGTTTTTCAGATCAGTTAGTATAAGCTTGTACCATTTGGAAACAGATGGTAGGCAAACTTGGTTGTCTAACACTGGATAAAACCCCATCAGGAGTTCAGTGTATCCCTCCTGGATCTAGTTTCCACTATAAAGCAGAGAGGTCTTCTTCAGACCCATGTTGCATTTTCCAGCTGTGCATATGCGTCTTGATGGATTTCTGAAATATTTCTCTTTAGAAAAATGAATAAAACCCTGGGTTGCAGTGAAAACCATTTGAGTATTTTTTAATGTAAAAGCACACAGGAAGACTTCTGGCCTAAGTAATTGCCTAGGTTTCTTGCCTACATTCAATTACTGACAATTATATCCATTACTAATTTTCTACAGAGACGGAGAATTATTATTTGTTTATATATCTAAACTATTCTATATATCCACATTGTTCCTTTACATCTCTGGGAAAACCAGAGGTATTAGGTTGACCACAAAGTAACTACAACAATTTACCTTTCCTTTAGGATTCTTCTGATTAGCAGGATACATGAAGATCCCACCATACATCAATGTACGGTGAACATCAGCTACCATGGAGCCCACATACCTGGCACCATATGGGGAACTGCCATCCTGAAAAACATAGAGTAAAGCATTATATCTGCAAGGGTAGACAGTTAGTAGCATCACAAAATACAGTTTTGTTATAAAACATGAATCAATGCTGCTTAAATCAAAACTCTTCAATCAATGGCTTCTGTTTTGTAATAGACTCAGCAGCATAAGTGTCTGTAATCAGTAGTAAAACTGCTAAGGACCTGGTATAAAACTTGGTCACTGCAAAGAAGAACACAAGGGAATTGGTGGAATTGTGAGTGTCCCACTATGAAAATCACATTACTTCTTCTGGGGAGGAGAAAGGTTAACCTGGTCTAAGGTGCTGCCAACATGAAACATTTTAAGATTTGATTTAATATACAGTAAAGGCTGGAAGCCCCCAGATGGGACTGTCTGGAGTGTGGCAGTGAATGGTGGCAAATTAGAAGTAGATTTGGAAGCAACACAAGCTAAAAATAACACAGTTAAAGCTATATGCTTGTTAGAAACCTCAATACCCCTCCCACATTAAAAATCACAAACGTAAAACAGTGCTCTCTGCCTGCTGCTGCACACTTGGGTATTGATGCTGTGGTAGCTGATGTAGAGAAAAGAGATACAGTCACTTGGGTGTTCTCTACATACAATTCATGATTTGGCCAGTGAAAAAAAAAAAACAACTAAGGGACAGTGGCAACTTACTGTCAGTTACAGATGATTAAATCCTGACACTGCTCCTCTAGAATAGCATAAACCAGGTTGGAAGAGACCTTCAAGATCATTGTGTCCAACCTATAATCTAACCCACCTAATCAACTAAACCATGCAACCAAGCACCCTATCAAGTCTCCTCCTAAACACCTCCAATGATGGTGACTCCACCACTTCCCTGGGCAGCCCATTCCAATGGGCAATCACTCCCTCTGTGTAGAATTTCTTCCTAACATCCAGCCTAACCCTCCCATGGCACAGCCTGAGACTGTGTCATCTTGTTCTGGTGCTGAATTCTGCTGAGTTCTAACTGCTGCAATGCCGTGTGTTACAGAATGATTGACACAAATACAAGTCTCCCATCCCTGAATAGCAGCCCTGGATGTGAAGGATGTGTCTCATTATTCCTCTCCAGAGGCACAGACAAAGCTCAATTTGCCGTCACCTGGGAGGCAATACAGCATTTGTTTAACAGGCTACCTCAATGATACAAACGTACTTCTGCTATTGCTCATAATGCTTTAACAAATATGTTAGCAGGAATTGCTATACTGCATCAAGTCACAGCATATCAATACATAGATGATATACTGAGAAGAGGAGAAAACCAGCAGGAGGCTGAGTGTATCACAGAATGCATCCAAGAGAAATTAAAAGCACTAGGACCGGATCCTACAGTTACTCCATGTAAATGCTAAGGGCTTGCACAGAAAGTTAAATTCCTGGGAGTCTGGTGGGCTAGGAGAGCTGCCTCCATTCCCTCAGATATACTAAAGCAGACAGAAAAAGGACAAAATCCCCTTAATGCAAAAAAAAACCAAAACAAACAACAAAAAACCAGCAGATCTTGGGAACTCTGAGCTGCTGCTGTAAGCACATTCTTGGCTTTTCAATTATCATTCATCCTTTGTACAATTTGCTCACGAAAGGGAAGTCGTGGGGTTGGACTGACCAACACACAAATGTATTGTAAATGCTGACAGAAGAACTGTAGGCTATTCCAGCAGTTGGGTCCTATGGACCCATCTGATCTTATCCATATGAAAATGGGGATTTAGTGAACACGGCTCTCACTGTACCACAGGGCAAAGGGGACCAAGAGAGCCTGAGAGGCCATTATAATTTAATTCCCACTGCTTCAGTGATACTGAGACTAGGTATTCAGACCTGGAAAAGGGGCTATTATCCCTGGTACAAGCAGGAAAATACAGAGAACAGACAAGGAAAGGACAGGATGTTACTATTGGGGGCCATTTTCACCTTTTAGAAGTAGTCCTGAAGGGGACAGTGCCACCTGCAGGTGTTGCTCAGAAACCCACCGTTAGCAAGTTGCATGCCTGTTTAGGTGTTCGTGACATACCTATCATCGAGGGCCGCATTGAAGTGTCTAAATTGCTAAAATATGTAAATAACACTTTGTTACTTCAAACTTCAATAGGTAAACAATCTCTAGTTCAGGAAGCACCACTTTGTTTTTATAAGAGAAAACAGAAACCTTGAAGGGATATGGTTCACTGATGCATCATCCTATAGACAGAACACGTGAAATTATAAAGCTGCGGCAATTAATGTACCCACAGGGAAATAGATAAGCAAAACAGGCAAGGGAAGTGGACGAGCAGGGGAACTTACTGCAGTCCTACTAGCCACACAACATGGTGCTAGCTGTATCTATACTGATTAGTATACTGTTTTCAGGGGAACCACAGAGTAGATAAGACCCTGGGCAGCAAAGGTGGAAGCAATTGATAAAACAGGAGAACATAGGGTGCTGAAAATTGATTGGGTGAAAGGACATGATCAATCACCCACTATTGCTGGGCAGTTCAATCAGCCTCATGTGATTGCAAAAAAAAATAGATGTTGCAAGTGACAACTGTGAATGGAAACACTGACTCAAATGGCTGCATGTAAAGTGAAGCCACACCAGACAAGCCGACTTGTATTGGGAGGGCATGGTCTGGGGATGGCCCATGTCAGTAAAGCTGTGTGAACAAGTGGCAACTGCTTGTTCCCAATGCTGTTTGCAACTTAACAAAGACTATCCAAATAAAGCATCTACCCTGCACATTAGGGACATGGCAACCCTCTGGCACACCTAGCACATTTACTATACAGGGTCCACTGCAACCCTTGGGGGTAAAAAATATGTGTTGGTGGGAGTGGAAGTCATCTCAGCAATCACCGTGGCTCCTGCTCTTACAGCTGCCACTGGGGAATATACAGTCCATACATACCCTGAAGGAATGGTTCAGTACACCACCCCTTCCTGAGGACATTCAGAATGATAATGGTTCACATTTCTCAGTAACATTAGTACAAGACTG
Organism: Colaptes auratus; assembly: GCA_015227895.2. NCBI lineage: Eukaryota > Metazoa > Chordata > Aves > Piciformes > Picidae > Colaptes > Colaptes auratus. The sequence continues at coordinate 58,365,574 of CM026897.1, forward strand.
GGCAAAGGAAGAAGTGATTTGGTGGGTATTCCATACTCCAAACTACCCACAGGCCAAAGATACCGTTGAACCAACTATTGGGTTAGTCAAGTGGTTTGCTAAATCCCGTGAACCTGGATGGAATCTGTGACCATCCAACACTAGCTATTGATCAAAAAAACAGATGAAATGGAGACAGTTGTCCCAAAATAAAAGCCTGTTGCCCATCAACCCTTTTGCCCTGAAAATAAATCCCAAACACAAGGAATACCCTCCTGGTTTCTATGCAGGTTAGACAGTGTTGGTTGTCTCAGACTGAGACTGGCAATGATGCTAACAACCCCAAGCCTTTAAACTTGGGAAGCAAAAGGTAGCTCAGGGAAGCTATATCATATCAATACCAGATGAATAATATTTTTTTTAAACGAAAATTAGGCCAGTTAAGAAAAAACAAAAAATTTTTCCTTTCTTTTCTTTTGCAAATGCTACAATGACTGCAAATTGCAGCATCTAAATTTTAATGCTTCCCATTTGAATAGTACAAAACATCACAACTGGAAATGCACCAAAGTATACGTGTGCAATGTCACTGGCAAGAAGATTCAGAGAATAGGTCCAGTAACACAAACTATCAGGATAGGATTTGCCTGTCATTATTATACCAAATCTTGATGATACCTGGTTTTGTTTAACCAATTACAACACCCAGTGTGATACAGTATGTTGTGAAGTTGGTACACCCTCTACAGGATGCACTGTACAGGTCAGCGGTGAAGACTCCTGGATTACTGATCTTACAATGAGAGGGACATGAGGAGGGACAGTGGGGATAGAGTGGACTACTGCTCTTCTCCTCTCTACAGTGGGACAGTGGAAGCAGGGCCTGGAGCTGATGAGCAAGCTGGGGAGGGGGTATAATGTTAATAAGTTATTCAATACCATGCTGGCATCATGCTCACCTCAAAAGGAAAGGGCTGACTGGGGGCAAAAGGGATTTATGGGACTTGGTGTTCATCCTGTAGCTTGTAAAATTTTCTGTTCCAGGCTTTTGTGGCCTTCCCCCCACTTCAGGGCTAGGAATTTTCTCACTTCCTTGGTTTGCTCGTGAGGTGTGGTAAGGAGGAAGAGAAGTACAATATAATGGATACTCCCAAAATCAGTATTATGCAAGCGTAATTTGAGTTTCTGTGCCATAGTCATAGGGTAGATGATGTGGAATAACTCCCTAGCTTACTGTGGTACAGCTATGCATGTCAATTTAGTGTGGTTCAGGAGCAAGGTCAAGATGTTTACAAGCAAGAGATGGTTGTGTTATGTCTGGAAATGAAGATCCATAAAACTGTCCTGCCAAAAAGCAGAAGCAGGGAGTCTTGTGAAGACAAGACAGCAGTGTTTCAGATCAAATTAACAAAGCAAGGCTCAGCCAACAAAAATAAGCAGCTTCCAAAGAGATTTCAAAGGCTATAGTAACTGAGCAAAGAGCTTTGCCTAATTAACTGCAATTTTGATATTAAAGCTGACACCATTCAGTGTGATAATGAGCCAGAGTACATGCTAAACATAGATGCCTATGATACTTTACTCTCCACCCATATCATGCTAAATGTCACCTAGAAGGCAGAGACAGCAGGGGTTAGAGTACAAAAATCCATGAGAAGAACATCTCTCTGAGTGGGGAAAGACTGCTGATTTAGCACAGATGAAAGCAGTCAACAGGCTGCTTTCCCCCACCCAGGACAGGGACACCTTCTTGGTAAGAGCTGTGCATTCAAACACAGTGTAATTTCTGCTGCATTCCTACTATAGCTCTGTGCTACTGCAAACACTTATGTTTCCAGTTTTGCCAGATGCTACCTGGGATTTATTAACCTGAGCTTGATCGCTTGCAACCGCTGCATTTATCACTGGCAATCCCCAAACTGTTGTGTTTGTCACTTTAATAAATTAAATTATTTCAACCTTCTGAACCTGTGTCAGTGGAAGTCCCTACTGGGCCACTGCAAAAGAGGCAAAAATTTTTTTTTGTCAGTTCCAGTAAGGGCTGGGGCTCTGAAACAGGCAGATGTTGGAATCTTTGCCACAATGCAACAGCTGCTTATGAACTCTGTAAATGCCTCAACTTGCCTGAAGCTAAGCCCTCCGTAAGACATGAGCATCTGTGGGGTTCTAAAATAAGAACTTTAAAGAGCAGCATTCACAGGATGGAACAGCGTGCCTGTAATTTGAGCACACAAATAATTTGGTATCAAAGCCCAGGTAAGAACTGAAAACTTTTTTACATTGTCAGAACAATGTGTCCTTTTGATTGCCGATTCTTCACTGGTTCCTAAGCCTGGACATGAGGAGATGCATCACTTTTCACTTCATGTCCAGATGCTCCCCAGAGGACCCTAGCTTTTTCCTTCCAGCTTATATGTGAAGTTGTGAAACTGGTCAGAGCACTCGCTCTGCAGCTTGGTTTGGGAGCTAGAAATGTATTAATAATTGTAGTTTTCCTTGCTTTTAGCTTAGAAATCAATATTGAATCAATGTTGAATAAGAGGTGAGAGCAATCAGGGAAGTATTCAAATTAGCCTTAGGTTTGCTGACCATAAAAATACTAAGGTAGGAAATATAGTGGGCAAGCAGGTTATCTTGAACAACGGGAAGTCTTGTGCTCCAAACAAACTCCACCTGAGAAAAAATTATGTGTCACCACACTTTCATGAGGGGGAGATATGCAAAGAACCATAAACTGAAGGAAAACTTTCTAAGAATTACTGTACCAACAAGCATGTTGGTCTTTTGCTATCTGTGACTCTGTCTTCAATGAAGCAGAGAGGAATTTGTAGGTCTCCAGAAAATAAGAAGAGAATAAGTCATCATGCTCTTTTAATATAAGTATTTGTGTATTGCAATGCCAGAAGTTTGAAAAGCCCTCTCAATGTTTTTTTCCAATAGTGGTGTAATAAAAGATCTAAGTACTTCCTTCAAAGTTCATCTTGGGATGATACTAGATCCAGAGAAATATATAGAGAATTTGTTCAGCAATGCTAGCTCCAAGACCTTTAGATATCATAAGCTAGTCATCCTACCCAGCAAAACGATGAGATTATCTGAGAGAAAAAAAATCAAAACACAAGTGGGAGGAAAAAAAACAGACAGAAGCATCATTCTATTTTGAAATCTCTTTTTCCAACAGTTCCATGTGACTATGAAATTTTGGTGTTTACGCTCTCTTAAAAGGGGAAGGGATTCTCATGAAGTTACACAATATAATGCAAAAACCCACAAGTGCTAAGCCACTAAATGTAAGACTTGGACATTTGATAGAGATGTTAGTAAAACTGGAACAGAGAACTGTCTTGACTTAGGTAATAGTTCTTGTTCAATGGTTCTTGTGCTGTTTTCCATGATTCTTTCTTCTTGTAAGCATTAGGACAATTGAGAATTCGGAGGAAAACAATACAAAGTATGAACGATGGATAAGACACAGCCTGGAGCTTTTATGTTTATGTTGTTTAAACCTGGTCCTATTCATTCCAGGTGTAACTGAATAATACTTTCAAGTATCCAATCCCTGATTTTTTCACAGCTTACCCTCAAAGACACATTTAGACTTCAAATGATAGCTCCTCTGTCTCACAGTTATTTGCCCTTCTGACTTTGCAACTGCAAAAACTTGAGGTGAAAAAACTCCCATCTTAGCTGGTATTAAAGAGAGGCCAAAGCAAGCATGCAGTTTAAGAAACAAAGCTTTTCAGGAAAATATGTAATTACAGTCTAAAATTATCTTTAAAAATACAATCAAATGAAGAGTTCTCTTTTGTTGTTTCAGGAGATGAGGAACCTGCATATTCAGATAAGCTAGAAAATGGGTCCCTCCTTTTGCTCATTTGAAAAACCTGATTGATTCTTTGTGTACAGCACATTTTCCTCCAGAGTGATGAACAAGCTATGAATTTACTTATCAAAGTTCAAGTTACAAAAGATACCAGAATAATCCACATCAGATACATACCCAAAATGGAACCTGATGACACAAAAGGATACAAGGAGCAGAACTCTACACAGCCTTCAAATCCATTCCCATTGCCCAGGACTGCATGGAATGCAGTACTTGCTAGCACACAGTATGTTGGATACATTGCTAGTATTTCCTTACCTCAGGGAATTTCTTCTTCTGTAAGTACTCTGTCACTGCAGGATCAAAATACTTTGCATAACCTTCATTGACACTGTATACTTTCCCTTTCTTCTTGATTTTAACATCTCTGTCAACCAAAATAAATTCACCAAGACCCTACAAAAGAGCAGGATAGAGTAGCTGTTACGAAGCAGCAGAAATTTTTGTTAACTTTTTCTAATAGTTGTCATGCTAGAGAAGGCAAAAGCACTATCAGTCTTGTGTACAAAGTCACAGCATTTCAAACAGAGTAGAAAGCACAGAGTCTGGGTTAAATTAATGAAAATTTGTCATATAGGTACTGCAAACAAAAAGCATTTTGACTGTAGTGGTTGCATATCAAAAGAACACCTGTTAGCCCTAAAAGCAGATGGACCATAGTCTCTGTCCACACACCAAAAGGTCACAGAAATTACACTGCCTTCTGACTTTTTCAAGTCTTTATGACTATCTTTGCTAAATATCTTAAAGTGAATGTGGTTAGCTACCCCCAGGGTTTTGCTTTCAGCAGCTTGAGTGCAGCTTCCTCCTTCTTTGCCTTTGTGTCTAACTAGAGTAGCTTGAGCTTCCAGTTCTTCCCACTTGGAATGAGCCTAAGTATCAATGTTAAAGGGAGTTTTGATAATTACGCATCGTTTTATAACAAAACAAAACAAAACAAAACAAAACAAAACAAAACAAAACAAAACTCCTTAGCTGGGTGCATGATTGATTGCACAGATATTGTTAGGTGTGCAGTTTAGAGGACATGGCCATGAAACTGAATTGCGATCAAGAAATTAGACATTGCTCTGCAAAAAACTGCATCAAAAAGTGATCTCTTCCCCAGGCTAAACAGAGAGTGGAATGATATTCTTCTACAAAAAAAGAAAAATAAGAAGAAAATAAAATTAAAAGAAAGGGCAAGAAAAAAGCAGGTGTCCTCTAAGTGGTGGCAAAGGCACTGTTCAGAATACATTTTCTGAAGTGTCTGCAAACCAGCACTCCGGTTTGAATGAAGAGGGTTTCCAATGTGGTTTAATGTAAACACTTTTTCACTGATTAGAAAAAAAAACAAAACAGAGGTATTGCAACCCTTATACCAATTTATTATTAAATACTTGTAAGGTGGAGATGGGATGCTCCAGGAGATGGGTGACAAAGCAGAATAGCTTAGATTGCCTAGATTACAGAGATAGGGAGTATCAAAAATTAGCAAACCAAAGCACAGAAAGCTCTAAAAGGTGATGGCACTGTAATAAACATCATGACTGTACCGGATCAAGCATGAAGCAATCCACTCCTTTCCCTGTGGAGAGGGCGACCAGTGTAGCACTGCCATATAAGGCATAGCCCGCAGCAACAATATTGCGTCCAGGCTGCAAAGCATCTTCTTCAGAAGGCTCATCATCTCTTTCCTGAGGAAAAATTACCGTTGGACTGAAGGTTAAATTCTTATGAGAAACAATAAAAACAACACTTCAATAATAATGTGGGGTAGATTACCTTTTTGTGACTATGCAGGCTTTGAAACAGCAAACTGAGATTATTCCCAGTAGTTGAGAGCAAGTTTGGTGCAAGTACATGTACATGCTGAGACAGGACGTCAAGAGTCTGTTATTTTATACGTGTCATGCAAGCACCATGATACCTGCAACAAAGCTGATACCTTAGCATTTCAGCCTAGTCTACTAATTTAAGATCATCAGAAAACTGAGACAAAACAGAGTTACCTATTTTCTGTAAATGTAAATATAAGCTATCATATTGGCACCTTTCAGAGGAATAAGTGTGAGGTAAATGCAGTGACTAGCATTACAGACCAATCTCTTCTGGTAGTGCAGTATAAAAGTATAGATGGTTCAACATGATGGAATCAGGTTTGTGCATTGTTCTCCGCTGGTGAAGAGAGCGGAATAAAAGTGATATGAATGTTCATATTATAAATAAAATAACAAATACATCTGCATATGTAATGTGTGTGTGTGCAGGTTTGCATAGGTAATGTTATATAGAATGGTCATATGGCATTTTACTTCAGACTTTTAATCAATTTTGAATACTTGTATTTTGATGTGGCATTTTGGTTATCACTATACATTTCCCCAGCAGCCTTGGAGCAAATATTTCCAGGCAGTTCTGGGGGTGTGCCTCTGCCATGGCTTACAAGAGTTTGGAGTAAGAAAGGAGAAGAGCTAAAAGAACTCGGGAAGGGTGGCTCCAGCCTTCATGTTCTGAGACCATAAAATGTGTAGGGAGTGCTTGATATTAATGCTTCTTTACAAGTCTCTGGTTGCAGTGGTCCATTTGTGGATGCTTTGATGGTGAAAAATGAGAAATTAGAACAAGAACTCCCTTATATTCTTTCTCCAGCCCCTGATTTATTATTTTATTCTTGATTCAGATGTTACTGTTGTGGTTTAACCCCAACCAGCACCTAAGCTTCACAAAGTTGCTTGCTCCCCCCCACCTCTCATCCTGCAGTGGGGTGGGAGAAAGAATCAGAAGAGTGAAAGAAAACACATGGGTGACATAAAGGCAGTTTAATAGATAAACCAAAACCATGCATGCAAGCAAAGCAAAACAGAAAAGTCATTCATCACTTTCCATCAGCAACTGGATGTTTAGAACCACCTCCAGGAAAGCAGGACTCCCAACAGTCTCTTGGGAAAAAAACCACCATCACTCCAAGCATCCCCCCATTCCTTCTTCTTTCTCCAAGCTTTATATGCTGTGCATGATGTCATATGGTATGGAATATCCCTCTGGTCATTTGGGGTCAGTTTTCCCAGCTGTGCCCCCTCCCAACTTCTTGTGCACTCCAGACTACCTGCTAGCGGAGTGGTGTAAGGAGCAGAACAGGCCTTGATGCTAAGAACTGCTTAGCAATAACTAAAATATCACTATAATAACACTGTTTTCACCACGAATATAAAATAGACTCATACAAGCTACTGTGAAGAAAGTTAACTCCTCCCCAGCCAAAATCAGCACACAAACTCAGATAATTTCTCAGTGAGGGCATGGACTTAATTAGATTGAATAGCAGATAAATGTGAATAGCAGATACAGCCAAAATTACTTGGTTAAAAAAAAAATAATCAGTATGTACTCTTTTGTGTAGGAATTATAATATTTGATGAATATTGAGTAAATAATTTAAAAATCAAGAATGCTTTCCACAGGTATTTTCTGAAGGAAAACACTTCTCCTTTAATAAACAAAGTCATCTGCCATGCCCCATGACAAGGAGTTCTCAGGGTGCCAATCAGGGTCATAGCAAAGTGGAAGGCCAAGGGTGACCTGGGGATCCCATTCACCATTGTATGCCAACATTTAGAGGAAAACTGAGATGTGGGACACCAAAACCACATCTTTCTTGGCATCAAAATATTCCACATCAACATACTTTCGTTTTCTGCTTAAAGACTTTGTTACTTTTGCTTACAGTCTTTAGCTCTCTTTTGCTCAAAACTTTTTATCATTATTATTTTGCCAAAGATTTCTTTGGGGAAAAAAAATAGATTTGGTTGCCAACCAGCTCTTCATGGGAGCTGAAATACAGCATGTATGAATACATCTCCTGTGCAGTCTCTTGGAATTACTTTTTGTCTAGCTGCTTATTCAGGGAGGTAATAGAGCACACAATGAAGGAGGACTAGTTAAACCCAGTTTATTTCAGAGCATTGAATACTACTAGTGGCTAATCCTTTACTATGCAATCTTTTACGGAACCAACAACTCTACCCTATAAAACACCTTAAAGCATCTTCTCTTGCAAAAATATAGTCCCATGGCCCATACATCTCAATATCAAATGCTATGATTTTCTGTCTAGAGTAGACATTACCTGCAACATTAATTGAAGAATTAAACTTCTATTTGCACACCTTTTTTTTTTATGTTTTCCTCATTGAAAAAATACTAATTATGTATAAATAAAGAGGTTTGTTCTATAGAACATGGTATGTATACATATTACATTGATGTAAAAAATACTTCTATGAGATAAACCTTTCAGTCCCATCTCTCATACACATTATCAATGCTTGTGTATCTGAGAAACCACATATTGGCTGACTATTCTGAAAAACAAAAGAAAACAAAACAAACAAACAAACAAAAATCCAGAGAACTTCTTGCCTCAGGAGATGGACAGTTAGTCAGAATTCACTTCTTTTTCCTTCCTTATTCACAGCTATGTTTCCAGGACCCAGCTTCCAAAAGGAAGGAAAAAAGTCCAGTCTCAACCAAACATTTTTCAGAGCTTGTCAGAATGTAAAACCAGCTAAAGATCAGTGATATTTCATTGTCAGGACTGCAGGCTTTTTTCCTGCAAAGCACCATGTACTGTGAAACAAACCAGGGAATTAAGATGCCTGGTTAGGCTCTGAGAGCTGCTGAATATTTGCAGTTCTTTCAGGCACACAGATAGATTTCTTTCCTATTATATTTTGACTATGAGATGGCAGTAATAAAATCTCTTTAGAGGTCTTGTTAGGCAGAAGGACTGCAGGGAAGCTCTGACAAGTATTGACACAATCCCTTTGGCTTGTCGTTGATGTAAAGCAGAGGTCTGCAGAGTCTGGCTATCAGGGTACCTGCAGGTGATATCTGAGTTTGAATATTTTTATATGTCTGATTTGCCTACATCACATGAAGAAGTTCTCATCAATGCTGGGAGCAGCTCTGGAAGGACTTGGTTTCCAGGTCCCTGTTTGTACCACTTTTCATGAGTATCTTGTGTGCTTGCCCTGATTCTTACATATTGTCCTTAAGAGAACACATGGAAGAAAGGACATTGTTCTCACAACAATGAAGGGGTATGTGTGGATAAAATATATCCAAGGCAGTGGGCAAAGTTACAAATTAAAACCACAATTAAGCAAACAGCAGTTTCACAGCATATATGTGCAGTCTGAATTGAAAGTTGTAGATTCAGTTCAGTGGCATGAAAAATTGTGAATAATCTAAGAAAAAATACTTACTGTTACCACATTGTGGTGGTTTAGGCTGGGTGCTGGCCCGGATGCCACTGCACAGACCACACCTGGGAGGTCCCAAGGCGTGGGCCCAGCCCAGGGGGGTGGTCACAGGAATTCCACGCTCCCCTATAAAACATCCACGCGGGGTCTTCACTTCCTCTTTCGTCCCCTGCTGCTGCCTAGGTAAAATGGCGTGAGCTGCCTCCCTTGGGCCTGCCCAGGCCCAAGGCTGGGTTGGGGGCGGGGAGAAAGAGCCCTGGGCGTGGTGGGGGTTGGGTGTACCCCCAGGCGGTGATGGGATTTCTCTCTCTTTGTCACGGTGCTTGTGGTTCTCTGTAAAACTTTCATTGTTTTTTTGTTTTGTTTTGTTTTGTTTTGTTTTGTTTTGTTTTGTTTTGTTTTTCTATTTAAACTTTCCATTACTTTTGCAATCCGTTTGTCTGAGGCGTTATTTCTGCCCGTGGTGGGAGGACTGCTCTCCCAAACCGCGACACACCTCCTGACGCTCCAGCAGCTGAGAGATCCTCAAAAGCAGTGACTGTCGTGACTCTCTCCCTTGCTCTGACGTCTGCTGATTCAGAAAGGCTCCTCCTTCATCCCAAATTTTCTGACATTTCTGGTCTTTTTAATAATACTAATGCTTCAGAAAGTAAAAGCCAGGTGGATAATTAAATAAACTTAAGACAGCATGTATTTCCCAGAGGTTTTTCTCAGAGATACTAATGCACAGCATTTCTGAAGGGAGGCAATAGTACTGGGCACCATAGTAGTGGCTGTGGATTGAGAGCAGCCAAAGAACCAGGTTTAGGTTTGACAAGCATTGGAGAAGTCTAGCCTTTATAGAGCGATGATTCAATTGAGTTTGGATGTTGTTTTTTTGTTTGGTTTGGGTTTTCTGATTTGTTTTGGGGGGGAGGGGTTGTTTGGTTGGTTTTGTTTTTCTTTGGGGTTTTTTACTTTTTTGTTGTTTGTGGTTTGTGTTCGTTTTTGTTGGGTTTTGTGTTTTTTTTTTCTCATGCAATTATCTGAGAATTGGTTGGCACCAAACATCAGATGAGTACTACAGATTATCCTTTGGAATTACAATTGCTCTGGCCTTTCCAAAATTATGTCAGTGAACCACCACAGAATCATAGAATACATCCAGTTTAAGAGACCTCAAAGATCATCCACCCCAACTCTTGACTTGAAGGGTCAATACTAAACCATGTCCCTAAGTGCCAGTTCCACACGCTGCTTAAACACCTCCACGGATGGTGACTCCACCACTGCCCTGGGCAGACCATTCCAGTGTCTGATAACCCTCTTCGTGAAGAAGTATTTGCTAATACCCAGCCTAAACCTCCCCTGGGGCATATTGAAAACATTTCTAGTCCTGTCCCTTGACACCAAGGAGGAGAGGCTGGGCCCCTCCTCACTCCACTCTCCCTTCAGGTAGTTATAGAGAGCAATGAGGTCTCACCTCAGCCTCCTCTTCTCCATAGTGAACAACCCCAGCTGCCCCAGATGATCCTCATGGGCGATGTGCTCCAGCATATTAACACAGCCACCTAGCTTATTGTCATCTGCAAACTTAAACTGGTTAAATTTTATTTTTTAATTAAGTGTTTCTCATCCATTGGGATAAACATCTCACTTCTATTCCTTTCATACTATGCTTTGATAACAACCAATAAAGCATTTACATCATTATTTCAAAGGACTTGAAGTTAATATTGCTTAAAGTTAATCGTGTTCCTATGGTCTTGTCTGAGAGGAAGGTGCATTAGTTAACATGTACTTTGGAATTAGCATTTTACTGGAAAGAATGATACAAATGAAAGACTGAACATTCAACAGTCTTTCTAACTTTTCAGGGACAGAGTTGTTTTTGTACTTTGCTGTGCTTCATCCTAGCAGCAGGTTTTCTGTTGGGATATGAAGAATTTGTACAGAGCAATACAATTTTCTTTTTGTGAAACACTGGAGGGTGCTTCACCACCTACAGGAAAACCAGTAACTCAAGAACAGCCTTTATAAAAAATATGTTAGTATATTAGAACAAAAACTCACATAGAAGGATCAGAAAATGAAAACTTGAGCATTTGGAAGCAACATGAGTTCTTTAGGAAATGTTTCTATTCTGAAGCAGAATCTTGGCTTCACACAGATTAACAGATGCTAGAGAAATCTGTATTTCAGCTGGCTAAAATATACTAATCACAGAATCACAGAATGTTAGGGGTTGGAAGTGACCTCAAAATATCATCTAGTCCAACCTCCCTGACAGGACAGGATCACCTAGAGCAGATCACACAGGAATGCATCCAAGTGGGTTGTGAATGTCTCCAGAGAAGACAACTCCACAACTTCTCTGGGCAGCCTGTTCCAGTATTCTGTCACACTCACTGTGAATTTTTTTCCCCTTATGTTCATGTGGAACTTCCTGTGGCCCACACATCACCCCTTGTCCTATCACTGGACATCACTGAGAAGAGCCTCGCTCCATCCTGCCAACATTCACTCTTTAAATTTGTAAACATGAGTGAGGTCACCCCTCAGGCTCCTTTTCCCAAGCTAAAGAGACACAGCTCCCTCAGCTTTTCCTCATAAGAGAGAAGTTCCACTCTCTTCATCATCTTTGTTGCTCTGTGCTGGACTCTTTCAAGGAGCTGTCTGAGGTCCTTCTTGAACTAGGGGACCAGAACTGGACACGATATTCCAGATGTGGCCTCACCAGGGCAGAGTAGAGGTGGAGGAGAACCTCTCTCGACCTACTAACCACACCCCTCCTAATACACCCCAGAATGGCATTGGCCTTCTTGGCCACATGAACACATTGCTTGCTCATGGTCATTCTTTACCATCCCCCAGGTCCCTTTTGCCTTCACTGCTCTTCAACAGACCAGTCCCCAACCTATACTGGCACATGGGGTTGTTCTTTCCCAGATGCAAGACTCTGCACTTGCCCATGTTGAATTTCATTCCATTTCTCCCTGCCCAGCTCTCCACCCTGCTGAATGGCAGCACAGCCCTCCGGTGTGTCATCCACTCCACTCAGTTTGGTGTCATCAGCAAACTTGCTGACAGTGCTCTCTGTGCCCTCATCCAGGTCACTGATGAATATATTGAATAGTACTGGTCCCAGTACTGACCCCTGAGGTACTCACACTGAGCACTTGCCTTTATAGTTATGCACAGTAACTTAAACTTTCTAAAGAGAAAGCTAATGTTTATTACCTGTAACATGCTGCTTTCAACCTTTGGGAAGAGTGCACAATGCAGTCATTGCCTACTGTGAATATTAGGAGGCGCTGTAATGCCTTGGGCTATGTTTAGAGAGAGAAATGAACTCAGTGGGAGCCCCTTGCTCCATAAGGACACATGGCACGTATCACATCCACATAGCTAAGTTCTTATGCCTGCAAAAACCCATGGTAGTGCATGGCACTGGAGGTAGTCTCTGGCCTGCTCTTTCCATCTCAGTATTGTCTGGCACGGGCTGTATCTGTGATGAGAGTTTGAGCTGTCTGTACTGCTATTAACTGTGGGGACAGTAATATGCCAGTAATTGGTTTGTGCCATGGTCCTATTGAGGTTGTGCCGTAACAATTTGTTTTGATGCATATTTCAGCAGTGATGATTAACACATTGCCTGCCAGAAATGTAAAAAAAATTAAGACTAACCAGTTGAAAATTAAAATATAAAAACAGACTGAAAAAATGTATCTTCATATGTTTGCAATGTAGTATCTGAGCCTGAAAAACTGCTTTGCAGCCGCCAGTAGCCTGAATGCTATTTCACAATAGTAATGGCTGAGGGTGTCCCGCAGTCATATGACTGTGAGCTCCGGCTTTAGTTAAAACAGCAATTGCTGTGAGATTAGCAATCAAATCACACGGCTTGGCACGACTCTAACTATTAATGTTAGTTAATTGGCTGCACAGTTGCTGTTCTGTGCAGCCCCATGGGAGCAGACATGCTGGCAGGGCCTCTGTGCTATAGGTGACGTCTTTCTTCAGCCTCAGGTGGCCTCCATCATTAGTATCCTTACAAGTTCCCATTTGTGATAGGCATAGCAATTCACACTGGGAGGCCACCACATTGCTAACTGTGTTAGGATCTGGGCAATGACTGTCAGCCCACTGTAGTCACTAGCCAGGAAGAAAAGTACTGTGATATGTAGGCATTGTAACACTCCTTAGCTCTCCTGCAGAGAGCAAAGCAGCATTAAATGAGCTAACAAGCCACCTCATGGTGAAAAAGCTTTATTTAAACACCTTTGTGAGGGATGTACTGCCACCTAACAATGTCATAGGTCTGGGTGTCACCTTCCTAGGAATTCAGGAATCATTTTAGCACAGGTGAATCTCAAGTGGTCCCTCCTTTTCTAAGGCTTTGTTGATCCCAAAGACACTTCAAGGACATAGGAAAGAAACTAAGCAAGCTGATATACACAGGCATTTTGCTTTCAGCAAGTAAATCATGCCATATGTGCTTTGTTCACCCTCTTACCTTTTTGTAGATAGCAAATATTGTTCCTATTGGTGCCAAACAGTCTATATTGGATGAGCCATCAAGGGGGTCAAAGCACACCACATATTTACCCTGAAACAGAAGTGACAAAGGAAGCATAAAATTATACCTAGTCTTGTGCTATTATTTCCCTTTACTTGACAAAACCCATATTATTATGACTGTGTTTAGCCTTCCAAGTGCACCTGACACAGCTTGTCAGAGAAGGCTGCACTGCTGACCCAGCTGGCCTAGCAGCACAACAGCGACTCCCCACAGGATCTGACAGAGAAATGGGAGAGGGCACATTTCTGCTGACAGCACAAAATCTCATGATGGGAAAGAGCACTCCTCTGCTGCCAAGAAATCTCTTGAATGCAAGAGTGACTCATTCTAGAAGCAAGCGTCTTCCTTAAGTTTTGTTTTGCTATGTTTTGTTCCAAACTAAACAATTTGCTTGTGATGAGAGCTTTGAGGGTAAGAAGGCAGAAAGAGAGCATCTTGCAGAAAGGTTAGGTTGCATTAGCATGAGCTGCAATAGGATCCCTTCATGAGAGAAGCCTCATGGAGCAGTCAGGTGTTTCCTCTGGGTGTGTAACATAAACCCCAGTTCTGCCAGCCTCTCATCTCATTTTGATTTGCCTAAATATTAATGTAATCAGAAACCATTACACTGGTGGTGTGGGAATGTAATAAAATGCTTACACCTGGGATGTGAGGTGTGTTAATAAACTCCAAAAGTATTATTCTTCCCCTTTCACAAAACTTTAATAAAAGTTTAACCTGCCATAGCTCCTTTAGCTGTTGAAACCATGCCATCCACCACAGTTATCAAAACAATGCAGCAATGGTGCAAATTCTCTGAATTCTCCTGGAAATGGTTGGGTTTGGGGGCCAGGCCCAGGTTTCATAGGTTGAAACAAGAGTGCCACCTGCTGCTGCCTGAGCCCAGAACCCACTGAAGACAGGAGCTGCACAGACCCTCTTGTCTTTCGGGGTGACAATGGCATCCTTGTTCTCCTCTGTTACCAGGACGCAGGTACTGTAGGAGGATTGGAGCATGTTAATCACTAGGGAGTTGGATAATACATCCAGCTTCTTCACTTCATCACCAGTCACATTCACAGTGCCAGCTATACCAAACCTACAGAAAAGTAAAAATATCAAGAAACCTGAGGGAGGCTGATGTTACAGGATTTTAGGACAAAAGCATGTTAACATGGCTTCTTCATTCCATCTTTCCACACTTCCAACCTTTGGATTAAACTGCTATGGTGCATTAGGAGACAGTTGCTGCAGCTAGAAAATAAAAGTGTGCATGAGAAAGAGAAAGGGCAACGACATAATTTTGGAGCTTTACATGGGTCCTTTTGCTTCTGCTTGGATGTTCTTCAGGCCAGGAGAGAGCCCACAGCCCAGCTGGTGGGTGCCAGGCTTCCCTAGCAACCCCCTGAAGCATCTGGCAGCAACTCTGAGGAAGAGTAATTTTCTGTTGCTGGCTGCTCAGAGCTCCATGATGGTCTTTTAACCTACATCCGATCAGTCCCAAGCCACCCCAAAATCAGAATCTTTAAATATATCCCTAGATAATTCCTGATGCAGAACTGTATCTCAACATTTGAGGACAGTTTTATCCTCAACTTAGTTAGGATCACAGAATGTTAGGGGTTGGAAGGGATCTCCAGAGATCATCAAGTCCAAACCCCTTGCCAAAGAAAGATCACCTTCTGTTCCCTTTTCTGCTTCTAGCAATATACTAATGATGTAGTACACAGCAATACAAATATTTCATAGATTTTCTGTTGAGGAAGCAAGGTTTAGACCTAATGTGTGTGCCGTGGGCATCTTAGAAGTGTAAGGAATTGCACAGGGAATAGACACAGCTTTTTTTTTTTTTACTATGTTTTTAAAAAAAAAAAAAGAGAGAGAGAGAGAGAAAGGGGCAAGTAATTAGTCACTAAGATGTTGGTTAGCAGCAAGCCTTACTGGAGGAGGGCGGGGAGCAGGTCTTTTGTCTTACTCAAAGCTTCCAGAACTTTTTAGAAGCATTGAGCATTTTGGACAATTTTCAGGGAGTGATAAGCACCCATTCTCCACTCATCATAGTTTCAGGCACATTCCTGAAAAAAGTGGAAAAAGACCTTCTTTAATTTTGAAAGGTAAATTTGTTGAAAATTCATGCTGAGCCCTTTAATGTTAAAGTAATTTCACAGTCTCTTCCTCAGAGGAGTTAGAAAAATCAGAGCTCTCTAATTTGACAAATGCATATAATGCAAGCCAGTCACTGTGTTTAAAAGTTTGCCATGGGAATTTCTGAAATCCCATTGTTAGTTGCAGTAATTTGAATGGTGCAAGTTACTCATTCATGTGTCTGGATACTTTAGATATTTCTCTTTCATCACCAGGAGCTTTTCTCTATAGAAAGATACGTTTGCTCCTTAACATAATGTATGTTTTCTTTCCAAAAGGGAAGATTCACCTAGTACAGTAGCCAGGTGTTCTGTAGACTAGATGGCTATTGCATGTCTAGTCTACCAAACAAATATTCTCCCCACTTATTAAATATTCAGAGGCTACACACTGAAAGATTAAAATCATATAAAGTCAGCGAGGTGAAAGCCCAGCTTCATCTATTAAATTCAGTGACAAAGTATAGTTTAACAGTCAGGGTACAGAAGTCTGACACTGCTCTTAACTTAGATTATGTCTCATGTCCTCTCTACATATTATGGCACATGTCTGCAAAGTGAGTGTGATACTACTAAGACACAGAATTCATTATCTGAAAAGGTTGTTGAGGACTTTGACCAAGTAGTCAACAGAAGCACAAAAAGCCCCAGAGCACCCACATATTTGGGTATTTCTGTGGGGAAAAAAACAAAGCCAACCAAACAAAACCAACTAACAAACACCACCACAAAACAAAACAAAACAAAACAACCTCTCCCAAAAAACCCCCAAGCCCCAACAAACAGAAAAGAACAAATTATAAATTGTTGTTTCTTACGCTAATATATTTTCAGTCTTTTTTGCTCATGCATGCACACGTAAGTGCAGAGAAACATATCTTTCAAAACATAACAGAACCTGTATATTTTAAATACATAACTTTATTAGTACATTTCAGCTTTCAATTACTTCAGATAGATCATCGTTAAAAGAATGGTACTGATACCTATTTCAACTGGCTGTGTAATGAACAGCTCAGTTCATTCCACGCTTTGTTAAAATAATTCTTTATTCTATTTGCTAAGATACTAGATGCCAAACTGTTATGTTTGTTCTTCATATAGGGCCTTTTAAAACTCCCTACCTGTAACCCTGATAATACTTGAGGAAGGAGGGGAGGTTATGGAAGGCTGTTGTTTTAGATTGTTACTTGTACTGCAGTCAGGCAGAACATCAGCTTCTTAGATATGACAAGCCCCTGGTTTGCACAGTTCACCACTGGGCTTGGATGTCAGCAGAAACTATCACAGTGTGATCGTCACCATTAAAAAATACCATGATGTGA
The DNA here is from genome assembly GCA_015227895.2 of Colaptes auratus. Lineage (NCBI taxonomy): Eukaryota > Metazoa > Chordata > Aves > Piciformes > Picidae > Colaptes > Colaptes auratus. The sequence continues at coordinate 58,382,691 of CM026897.1, forward strand.
TATTCTGCAGATTCACAGTAGATTTAAAAATAGATCACTGTCAAGATTTGCAAGAGACAATAAAGTTAGTGCACTGAAGTTCTGACGTATTTTTAGAGTAAAATATTATAGAACAGCAGTTAGTTTAAATGTCTACCTTGCATTCAATATTAAAGAACTCCAGAAAGAGAGATATCCTTCCCACTCACGATAATGCAAGCTCTGACTTCATGCCAACACTGACTCAGATTAGAAAAGACACTTTTAATGTATTTATGAATCCCTGCCCACTCCCCAGCCATGCTGTCCAAGCAGTTGTCTCTCTGCCTCCTCTTTCTCCCCATATTGCTAGGTAGGACTCACATGTGGGCAAGGCCTGCCTTTCTGACTGCAGAGGAAATGGCTTTTATGGCAGTCAGCATGGAGTTGAGCAGCTGTGTCAGCTCCCCTGTTGCTCCTTTAGTGCGGCGTCCCTTCTCCATAACGAATCTGGTGAGTGTTAGCATATCTGTTTCAAAGGGGGTTTTGTCAGACATTTTTGCTGGGTAGCAGAATTCCTATCTTCTCAGCTTCACAAAAGCTTTTCTTGCTCTGTTGTGATCCTTGAGAGCTGTTTTATTTTGAGGTGGAGCTTTGGGCTGCGTTGTTGGTCAGAGTTTATAACGGTGCTTATGAGACCATGTGATTGAGTGCTTAGAATAACCACTGCAGGCTGGCTGCACAGTGCCTCTGGGATGCAAGAAAAGAGCTTGAAAGGGGACTACAGCTGAGCACCCACTGCTTGGCTGCCCTCTCCACATGCTGGAATTAGTGATGTGCTGATCTAGTAACACATTCTAATTGTGCATTGGACTGCTTGCTGGCTGGAATCCACTTTCTTCTAGCTGACACTCGGCAATGGGCTCAGTAAAGCACAAAGTTTGCAGTGCACTAGAAACAAAAGCACAGGGCATCAGTTACCATGCGTGCCACAGTACCTCACAGCAGAGTACTCATTTTTCTGTGACTCCAGACAGTAAATTTCTCTTCCCATATTGCCTTTATTTCTATTTGCTCACTGTAAGTTTCTCCATAGAGAGGGCTTTTGAGGGTGCAACACAACCTAGGGGAATCAACAGGAGGTACAGGGTGCATCTAAATGTGAATTTGTTAAAGGTGGTTTATGTTGCTAATTGGTCTGCTGAGATTCCATTTTAAGGACTTTATTTCTAGTCTGGGATACTTGCAAAATTACAGGGTGTGAATGAATGAGACGTACTGGTGAGCTGTGGCTTGACTGGTTACAAAATAATCATGTCTTCAATAATTTACAAATTAAACTTCTCTGATTGAAGCATGGGTTATAACTATGTAATAACTCACACAATTAAGTTTTACATCAGCTTTGGTATTGTAGTGCACCATGTAAATATAGGCATGTACAAGTTTGCAATTTTACTGATGGCAGCTCCTTACAGACAACATACTTGGATCAAATGAGGCTAATGTGAAAATGGACAGAAATGTCAGTAAACCAGGTACATGCTGTCTGGCACACTGGAATTGCAGATTTTAATTACAGCACTGTCTTCCCACTCAGATGAGGCAGTAAAAACAAGTATATATGGTAGCCTTCATTTTACTTATTAGCAGCACTCTCTTATTTGTAAATGGAAGATCTGGACAGCCCCTAAGCAAACCAAGAAAATCTAAAGACAAGGAAGAAAAGTTACATGGGATTTCAGTGTCATTTAACCCAAATTACTTCGCTAAAATCGTGTCAGTAATACTGAAGCAAAATTCAGTAATAAAAGCTATGCCTAGCTTTGCTCCTGTTAATAGGAACTGCAGCTGTAAGCAAAGAGGTTCTTCTTTCCCTTTGCATTCCTTTTCCAGTCTTCAGCATCTCTGAATTTTCCTAAAAGCATCTCTCCACCTATGAACAACACATTAGTTGAGGAGTTGTAAAGGTGTTTGCTAAGGTTTTCTACTTTGAAGCAAGCCTCAATCAAAGGTCATTCAGACTGACAGCTATGACCACCAGCAACAAGTAGAAAGACCCAGTACAATGCTGCTTGTATCCCATGTGCTTAGCTTTGGGAATGTTTTTGAAGTCTCATTTAAGGAGGAAGAACCAGTAAGCAGATAGATTTTGCACTACATCCTCTAAGCCAATGGTGGAGGAAGAGAGCAATCTTGAAGATTTTTTTTTCTTTTTCTATCACTGACATCTAGTTAAAAGTCTACAATACCATTCACACCATGGAACAAATATTTCAAAGTAGTTTTTGCCAGGTTAGGAAGTTTTTGTTTGTTGAAGAGACTTTGTACAAAGCCAAAATATCACATATTTATGGAGCTCTTGGATAGCACATGATGCTATTAATAAAAGAAGAAGACAAGTTTCACGTTCTACATGCAAACAGATCTGCTGCCTTAAAGTACAGATATTGCATTCTACACATTATTTCACCATCATAGCAGTCATCAGACTGACTAGTACTAAAATGCTTTTCATGCAAAACCTATCTGCTGTGTAGTTAGAATGGCATCAGGATACAAAATCAATTTAGCAAATCAGGACTGGAGTGGGGGTTGGTCTGTGACTTCTAACATTTGTGAAAGCATCACATGCTGATCTTCTTCACTGTTTACTCCAAGTGATCTTTTACACTGGTCAAAAAGACAAAGTACAGATCACCTTCTAATAGAAAGTTTTGGAGTTAGTGGTTCAAAGTGTGCTCACAGACCTAATATGTCCATTATTTTCCTTTTTTGCTGTTGTTTTGTTTTGTTTTAAACTGAAAAATCTCCAAGTGCTTTTTATGGGTACAAGCTATTTCTGAGTATGCTTTGACCTGCTGCTCAACTAATGCTCCTTCAATAAGAACTTAACTTACTCTAATAGGTAAAAAAAACACAGACTCAGCAACTGAGCTTTCCAGAAATACAGCAGCCAGCAGTAGAGCAAGAAGAGAACTAAGAGAAATAAAGGCACAAGATTCAGATGCAGCAAAATTTTACCCAATTTTGATCAATCCTGTGATTCCACTGAATGACAAAGGCCTGAATTATTAAGCTATAGAAGTAATTAGCATTTAATGGGGAGGGAGAGAGGCAGTAATCAGATTGTTTCAAAATGTGTGATAATTTTTTATATGCCTCAGGACTACTTAGCAAGATAGGTTGGTACAACATAGAAAGGTTAATAAAATAGACACCTCAGGTCCATGAAAGATTTGCCCTCTAATATAGAAATTACACAGGAGTTCTCAGGGATGATTCACACTTCCATTGGCAGATAGGCTAGCTGTATGCCCTAAAGGTGACACCTTATTAACTGATTTGAAAGGTTAGTTGCTTTGATGGTGCTGGCTGAAACTGGATCCCGTGACCTTTCATGAAATGCCACAGTTCAGCCTCTGAGGGGGGCAGTGGGTAGCACTGCAGTAGGGGCTGAAGGCAGACATTGTGCTGAACATACCCTTCTACCCCACATGCAGGGCAAGCTCTAGAAAGGGGCCCATGAAAGGAGAATACTGAATAGCTCTCCCTATTGCTGGCTACATGAAGATGCTGTTCATATGTATTACAGATAGAAAGAAAAATTGACCTCACAACATGAAAAATGCGAACTACAAAATTTCAGCCTATGGGCAAAACCAGAGCACTGGAAACTGACCCTGTAAATATAGGCAGTATTCCCTTTCCTGTCATAACCTTTATCTGCTGCCAGTATGCTGCCTTAAAAATAGATATAGGCAGACCAGGCATTCATGAAGAGGTTGACGACAGATTACAGCCAAGGAATAGCTATAACATGGCAGAACACTCACAGGCTGGAGTAGTAAGTCCTCACCTTCACCAGACTGGAAGTAAGAGCACTCCACTGGGTGGATTTTAGCCTTCTCCCAGAAGGGAATTAATGAGAAATTGGACAGCACACTGCACAGTCACTGTTTGTAGGGTGCTGTATTAGGCAAAGTATGTAAGCAATGGTCTGCTTTTTTCCCAGAGCAGAGTTTGGCCTACAGAGAAGCCAGATCCTGTGCAGGGCCAAAGTTTGGCCCGCAGAGGATGAAAAGTGAGTGCCCAGCACAACTAGAGCTCAATGGAGATTTCCAGGACTATCTCAATCTTTTATGGGCTCAGGTGCCTGAAACTTCTGTCTTCACTAACAAAGCCTCATCAGAAATGGCACTTTTGGTAGAAACTAGGCCATTTGGTCTCTGCCAGAAATGCTATCACTTGGGAGAATGAAGACATTTACACACCCATCTAAGATTTGCCAGTATGCCTTCAAATGCCCCAAACACAACCTGTGTCAGAACAAAGGCCTCCAAGATGTTTTTATGTGTGAGCCCTCACCAAGCATGCCTTTACACCATGGCCTCCAGGTTCCACTCCACTCTTCTCTTCAAGAAGAACCAAGCTCAAACAGGCTGTCTGCACTGATGTATGCAAAATCCTCAGACAGTAGGTTTATATCTCATTGCACCCAGAAACAGGGGCCCTCAGGCTCTGGGTTGCATAAATGCTCAGTGACAGTCTACACAACAGTGACACACATGCATTCCTTAGTTCGAGTTTGGTGAAGGGCAATGAGAAATGCCAAAGATGTACAGATTTAGTCGGATTCAAAAAGCTTGTGAGCCACAGCCATAAACTGTACCCATAAACTGTACCTAGGTGGACAGTCCATCCAGCACTAACATTGTGTTCCCAGCGGCATGCTCAGAATCAGCATATCAAATGTCAGTATGCATAGTGGGGGTCTTATTTCTACTTGCACAGCAGAATCCTTTTCCATGGTAAAGTACACTCACAAAGTCACACAAAGAACACCAGGTGAGGGTTGCTAGTAACACATAGGTTCTTTTTTTTTTTTCATTCATCAAGCAAGCAGGCTAATTTCTGGAAAAAAACAACAAACTTATCACAGCAAAATGGTACCAAGTGGTCTACATAAGCACCTTAGTTCAAAATCCACCTACAAAATGTCATTTCCATCCTTGTGTAACTGGATCTGACAGACAGCTAATCGTCAGTATTAACAGTATGTGTCAGAAGTAACATACGCTAATGCACGTATTTCACAAGTGTTAATTCTTGGTAAGAATAAGCCCAACCTGAAGTACAGTAAGTAATTTCTGGGGCCTAGAAACAACATGTGCAGGTGCCCACATTAGCATTTATTGCCAAAGAACTGGAAACTGGTCTAGGAAAAACCACTCGCTGTGAGAGGCTGCTGAGTCATCCCTACAAGACTTTTAGAAGAGGACAGAGTCAGACATTCTGGTGATAGGCTGTAGCTTGTCTAAGAAAGCTGAGTCTTTCCCTAGTTATTGAATGCAATATAATATTTCCTCATAGCACAGTAGCTCTTGTGTAATCACATGTAAAAGCAAAAATATTATCCCCTTGCTTTTACCTTTAATGCAACTCTTTTAAAATGCCTTTGTATGCACAATATTCAATCTTTTAAAAATTGTATGAAAATATGGCTCATTTGCTCTTTTGCTACCGAGGTCACGCAGTTCAATTTTGCAGTGTTGCAGATGGCTCTTTGGTCCAGATGTAAGGCATTTCTTCCCATCCACACAGTAACTTCAGCAGGCATTCTTTACTTAGCTGAATGCTTCTTGACTATCTCAAGGTACTCGTTCACATCATCAGGAGATCCCAAGATAACAGGCACTCTTTGGTGGATGTCTTCAGGCACTATATCTAGTATTGCTTGGTGTCCAGTTGTTGCTATTCCCCCAGCCTTCTCAATAACAAAAGCCATAGGATTGCATTCATAGAGCAGTCTCAGCTAGAAGACAAAAATCAAAATGGCAACAGTCAGGCAAGGCAATGCTGAGAAACATGAAATGTAAATATATTTGTAGTTTGATTTGAAACCAAGTATCTGAAACTCTGAGCACTCCATATTTCATGTAAACTTTGACTCAAGAACGAAATAGTGCGGGTTTTTATTTTAAGAAAAACACATAGAACATTAGCTTGACCCAATTTATGTGTATTCTCCATAGCTCATGTTTGTATTGTGCTCTTTACACAGAGACAAGACACAACATTTAACACGGCAGCAGATCATGTAGGTCTTAGTGAAAAGAAAGAAAAAGCACTGGCAGTGAGTGTGCCATTCATTTTCTCTAATGAATAACTGCATCTTATCTGCAACATGAAGCAATAATTGACAGACAATTACAAAACAGATGAAAGGTCATTGCTGAATAAACATTCCCCTCGTCAGCCTCAGCCTGTGTGTGATCATCCCTGACTGACTTGTCCTGGCAGAGGCAGTCAGGCACAGTTCCTCCCAGTGAGGCAGTTTTACAAAGCACCAGATACAATACAATACACCAGGATGGAAGAGACTTTCAAGATCATCGCGTCCAACCCATCAACCAATCCAACCCACCTAAATACAATACAGTACAATACAGTACAATACAGTACAATACAACCCACCTAAACAACTAAAAAAACTAAACCGTGGCACCAAGCACCCCATCAAGCCTCTTCTTGAACACCTCCAATGAAGGTGACTCCACCACTTCCACAGGCAGCTGATTCCAGTGGGCAATCACTCTCTCGGTATAGAACTTCTTCCTAAGATCCAGTCTAAACCTGCCCTGGCGCAGCCTGAGACTGTGTCCTCTTGTTCTGGTACTGACTGCCTGGGAGAAGAGACCAACCTCTGCCTGGCTACAACTTCCCTTCAGGTAGTTGTAGAGAGCAATAAGGTCACCCCTCAGTCTCCTCTTCTCCAGGCTAAGCAACCCCAGCTCCCTCAGCCTCTCCTCATAGGGCTTGTCTTCCAAAACCCCTCACCAACTTTGTTGCCCTTCTCTGGACATGTTCCAGCAAGTCAACATCCTTCCTAAACTGAGGGGCCCAGAACTGGACACAGGACTCAAGGTGCGGCCTAACCAGTGCTGAGTACAGGGGCAGAATGACCTCCCTGCTCCTGCTGGCCACACTGTTTCTGATGCAAGCCAGGATGCCATTGGCCTTCTTGGCTGCCTGGGCACACTGCAGGCTCATGTTCAGCCTACAATCAACCAGGACCCCCAGGTCCCTCTCTGCCTGGCCGCTCTCCAACCACTCTGACCCCAGCCTGTAGCACTGCATGGGCAGATGCATACTACACTGGGGCTTATTACACACTAGCTTGGAACTGGAATCCCAGGCTAATGTGGTTGCTTGCTTTGCCTTGCAACATTTCACTCGATCTGGGCCAGCTGAAATGGTTGGGGCTGAGATGATACAGTACATCCCTTGTACATTCTATAATCTTAATATATTTAGGGATGAAGAGAAGTCAGTGCAGTTGAAACAGACTAGCAGAAAGCCTAAAATACATGTCTGACAACATGTTGCTGTCAGTTGTGCTAGGAATGGCCATACCCACACACGAGAGGTACAAATTATGGATTAATAAAACACACATTCTGCAATCAAAACCCTGATCTGTGAAAGCAAAATATCTAGATAATGTAACATTTCCTATAATCAGGTTCATTCAGGTTTACCTTCCCTTTGGGACTTTTGGAGTTAGCAGGATACAGAAAGATTCCTCCATACACCAGTGTGCGATGCACATCAGCCACCATAGATCCAATGTACCTCCCACCATATGGTGAACTGCCATCCTGCAGAAAGACGTTTAAATAAATGTAGCTTTCAAGCACACCAGTTAATTTCCACCCCACCCCCATTTTGGAGATCCTAACATCTAACTCCTCCACGTTGTGATTCATTGACAATATTCAAAGTAGTTTTGGAGAAAAGGTCAGCTTCCTCATCTTCCAACTGGAAAAATCCAAGGCAAAGGAATGACAGAAGATTTTGGGATAGATGAGAGGTAGTGTCAGCAACAGGAAATACATCCCAGCCCTCCATCAGCTCTGAACCTTGGAAAACACTGCACTTCTGGCAGCAAAACCATCAAGAGCTAGGAACTGATACTGGGGATTTTCCTTTTGTAGCAGAAACAATATCAAGGGGCAGCAGAAGTGATCTTTCCTACTTCTTCTACCTATTTTTGCCAGCTTCTACAGTGTTTTGGTAACAAAAAGTTAATAGTTGACTACTGATATTATTTCCTTATTATATTCCAGAGTGTATGTTGTAATATCTAAATAAACAACACATTAAGCCTGGCAAAATGCCAGATGAAAACACCAGTTGTTGCTCAAAGCAAAGTCAGGAGGTCAAGAAAGCATGCAAACACTTAACAGTAGTAAACATTGAATAGTAAATGACACATCATTGTTAGCATAACTCCTGTGATGACAGGTGTAAGGCATGAGCACAGACGTGTTTTATAGGCACACCATAGAGCTTCAGGCCACCTGATGGCAGGAAGCTGTATGACTACAAAGTCGTCCCTGAAATTAACTAGCTTTTTTCCTGAGAGGCCCCCTCAGGACCTAGATGCTGTTACCACTGAGCAATAATCCACTGCCATCCCCACTTGCACATTGCAATGAGGAAGCAGCAATCCAGCACATATTTTGATTAAATTTCTTCATCACCAGATGAGACTTCCTCTTACTTAAATAACGAATGCCCAGTGTTACTCAGGCACTCTGCCAGGAAGACAAAAAGAAATAAAAAAGAAACAACAAAAAGGTGCAGTGCAGTGCAGTGCACTGAAGGGTGGTGAAATATCTGGTCACAGCAGCTGCTGCTCTACTTATCAGTCCTACACGAAGATCCACTTTAAATAGACAGGGAAGGATGCTCTGAAGACTGCAGGAGACAGTGATCGATCATAAAGTTGGAAATGGCAAGTGTTGCTTATCATCAGAAACATTCGCTAACCCAGGATCTTTTACCTCAGGGAATTTCTTCTTTTTGAGATATTCTGTGACTGCAGGATCAAAGTATTTAGCATAGCCTTCATTGAGACTGTAGATATTCCCCTTCCTTTTGATTTTCACATCCCTGTCCACCAAAATGAATTCTCCAATAGCCTAACAAAACAAGAAAGAAAAAACATTTTGTGGGTGTTGATTGCTCATTGTACAAAGCAAGGCAAACACAATCATAAACACAGCTTAGGAAAAAAACCACCACTGCTGCCAGTTCAGTAACTGTGAAAAACTGGTATGTGCAGAAGTGTTTAGTTTCCATAAAACACACACAGAGCATGAACCCTGAGATCATGTAAGCTTCTTCACATGACCTATTCCCAGCTCTCTATAATTTCTCTACATCAAAAAATGCTGCTGCCTGACAATTTATTTCTTTTTCCACTCTGTTGCTAGACTTAAAAGTACAGCTCTGAGGAGCTTGCAAACTGAGAGTACCAGTTCAAGGAATGCATAAACATTTCAGATAGCTATATATGCTAATAAATTCTAGTTTGCCTTAGCTTGGACTAACTGGAAGCCTGAAGTCAAGAAGGATAATCACTGTAACTAAGGGCTGGTCTGATGGGTTTTCTCTAAAGTAAGTTTCCAATCAAGCACTAAAAATAAAATAACATGCATGCATGCTCAAAGTTAATTCTCCCATCTGAATATAGACAAAACCACATGCATCTACCTAACAGCAAGTACCAAATTATATTTCCTGCTGCTTGACCATGACAGGTTCTGAAAATTTAATACTGGCAGGTGATGTAGCCTGACTTACTGATTACAAAAAATGGGTCACAAAAAGCAAACTGCTTTATGCTATGATCACTATGACTTTTATTTTTTAAATCATACTGTTAATGCATGCTAGAAAGTCAAATAAACCCACACACCCCACTTACTGTTTTACACATCGTGGTGGGATCTGAAAACACAGAAGAAGGTTAAATATTTCTATTTCCCATGTTTACTAAGGACCTAGCATGAAGGAAAAAAACAAATTCTTAAGGGGCATCTAAACAAGTCTTCAGTCTTGAAGGGAATTCTGCATTGAAGAAAACAGCTCATTTAAAATACCACATAACTTGGCACATGCAGTGTATTTGTTTCAGTGACTCAGCTGTCTTCCTGTTGTTGAATAACATGTAGCACTGCTGCAGCAGGCAGGTAGAACGCAACTCTCTTGACATTATTGCTGAGGGGTTATTAAATGTACTTCATTTCCCCTTGTTTGAAAATTGCTCCTTTGGTTTTTGGTTTGGTTGGTTTGGGGTCTTGTTGTTTTGGTGGTGAGGAACAAATAGTTCTTACATTATCACTAATAAAGAAACAGAAAGACACAGATCATATTCTTACTGGATCCAGCATAAAACAATTGACACCTCCAGCAGAAGTGGCCAGTACCAGCATTGTGGCACTCCCATAGAGAGCATAACCAGCTGCCACAAGATTACGCCCAGGCTGTAAAGCATCTTTCCCAGAAGGTTCATCAGGGGACACCTAGAATAAGAAGAACATAGTCAGCTTTACTTCATTTCTATAGTTCATACATAACTAGACTCCATATCCATGCATGAGGTGGAACAAATGCTTCCATGATACACAGCCAAGCTTCTTACCAGATGCACTAACACAAATTATATGGGGGAGACAAATACATTGATCTAGACATGTTCCTGTATAAGCCTAATTGGAATGCAGGAAGCAGGAAAGGATTAAGGAGATAATATAAATGTGCAGCTCCTTGCAGGTGATGATGAACACAACTGGGAGGCAAACTCCAAAGCACGGTTGAAAAGCAAGAAGTAAAACATGACTCATGGAGTTCAGAACTAACAAAAAACATTTGGGGATTTTTTTACTTTCTTTTGTTTCATACAAAAATGAAATGGAAAATAGTGACTTTGGGATGTGTGACAACATACAAAAGATAATAAAAATGGACAGTTGGGTGTGTTTTAACTGACTGACATTTTTCCCTACATTGTGACTTGTCAGTCTGGTATTTCAAGCTCCTTCAGACAACATTTCTGCCTTTCACAGTGAATTAGACACTTCAAATGTACATACCATGCTTCAGCTCTTGTTTGTGTTTGAAGCCTATCCTTAGGCTAACAGCACTCTTAATACAGGGAACAAGAAAACCTGAAAGCACATTCCCGAAGTAGATGACAACTTTGTGGTGTTTTGTCTCAATAGAAATATTCATAAAATCCAAGACATTATTTTTTTGAAAGGGGCAATTCATAGATGGCTTATTAAATATCAGCCAGGCTTCCATCTACATATAGGTACTGCTATAAGACTAATGCAAATCCCTCACAAGTGTTTTATGCAAGTGTCTGAAATAGCAGATTTAACATAAAGCTGGTCCTGAAGGTGTCTTTTACAAACAAGTTTAGTAAGATTTTATTGTCTTCCTATGCAATTACATGTCATCAAAAGGTGCACAATAATAGTTTTATCTGCTACTTGAAAGCATTTTACCTTTCTATAGATGGCAAAAATGGTCCCGATGGAAACAAGACAGTCAATGTTTGAAGAGCCATCTAGAGGGTCTATGCAGATTATGTATTTACCCTAGAAAATGTGAAAGAGGTAACAAATAGGTTAGTGACATTGTTTACCCATTTTCCCTACATAAAAATACTTCAGTAGCTAAACTTCGGAGGCAATATAAATGAAAAGGCTTCTACAGATTATGAAGAAGCTGAATTCAAATGTGAGGAATCTTTGGCCCAGATGTAATTCTTGATTACAACTGTGTGATTTGTGCCACGGCAGAAGCAGGGAAATCTTTAACGTAAGTAACTGGTGATGGCACAGGACAGGTGAATTTTTCCTGCATGATTTTTAATATGCATAAAGGGAATATTTTTTTAATTCTTAATTTAGCTTCGCCTATTTAATCACTGCTGATCCGTTTTGATAGACATCCTGTAACAGCTATCATTTAGGCTACAGTTTCTCATCTTATATAACAAAACAGCTTTTGAATTACAAGGAAAAAGACAAATGAAGAAGATCAGCCTTTTTCATGTAGAGCTAAAATCAGAGCCATTAAAAAGACCTTTAACACCTGGTATTCTGAAACTATACATTTCATTTTATCTGTACTCTGAGTGGACAGATGGTCGGAAATTACTGTAGTCTATCTGCGATCTTTTCCTAATTTTGGGGAGATTCCCACCCCCTTATTTTATCCACAGGAATTTTAATAATAATAATGTATATTAACAGTAGGTGTTTATTCACTTTTTGTTCAATTTTGCCCCACATGTTAGAAACTTATTTACATTCAGCAATGCTCTGCAGGTAGGAATTCTGATTAAAACAGGAAAAAAAAAAAAAGTTTAGAAAAGCAATAACACCGAACCTTCTTCAGTGATCTTGGAAGATCTAAAATCCTGTTAATCCAAGCAATATTCATGAATCTCATGACTATAAATCAATTTCAAATATTTCTCAGGAGGGAGAGAAAGAGAAAACTGCTTTGACAAAGCAAACATTGTCATATTTTCTAAATCGCATTTTACTGTTTGTTTTCACTAATTTTTTTACGCAGATTTTTTTGCATGATCATACCAAAATACTAGCTAGGAAAAAAAGAATTACACGTAACAAGCGTATGTAGACTTGTAAACAGAAATAACAAAAAATCAGTAGAAGGTATTTTTGCTTCATCCTTGACAAGTCTTGCTTGAGTTTCAAGGAGAACTTTCTTGAATGCAAGACCTTGAGATTTGACTGCACAGACCAACCCCTCAGTGTCCTACGGCTAAAGCTGCGTCACAAAGGGCTTGACTGAATCACAGCATAGCTCCAGAGATTAGATAAAATAAACAAGAAATAAGTTTCTTTCACAATTCAGAAAAGGTGGTGGGAAAAAGAAGCTGGGGAGGGAAAACAGAGTAAAAAAAAGCAAACCCAACAAATGTCAGTCTTGAGAGCAGAAACAACAGAAAGGACAAATGTTGACTGGCACTCTTTCCACCTGCCCCTTCCTCTTTTACCTACCAATACAGAAAAGTTTTTGGAAATGTTTAGCTCAATTTCAGTTTCCCAGATCTGAAATATTGCCTCTGATAAGTCTGATTTTAATTCAAGTAGAGAGAACTTTTAAAGCTACTAACCCTTTTATCAGTTTCCACTATCACAGCATCTTTGTTTTCTTCTGACACGATAACACATGCACTGAAGGATGACTTGAGCATGTTAATCACCAGGTCATTGGAAAGGATATCCAGCTTCTTTACTTGATCTCCCGTCACGTTGGTAGACCCTGCAATTCCATAGCTAGAGCAATGGAAAGGAGAGAGCATTTTGTGAGAACAGGGTACTACATATTCTAAAGCATCCTGTTCCTAGCAACCTTATGCTTGTAATAAAACAGACTTTGGATGAGATCTTGGTTTCTCTAAGCTTGATTTTTATTTAACATCCAGTGGATTCTTGATGAGACTTGCTAACGTCTGCCACAGTGGAAGAAGACATCAAAGTAAGAAACACAAAACAAAGAATCACCTGAATTCTAGACTTCAATATTATATTTGCATAACCAAAAAGCTAGAAATTAATTAGAAAATGTAAAAAGTAACGATTAACTTGATGACACCAGTTATGTCTCCATGTGTAATTTGCTCCTGTTTAGAAGTATGATGTACAAATTACAGAGGAGTACTTTGCTCACAGATAAGTCATCATTTTTATGGTTCAATGTTTTCAGCTTTGATTAGAAGTACTAAACATTTTCTTGGGAATAAAATAAAAAACTACATATACAAGATACAAATAAAACCCTGCAATCCAGGCAGAATCAAGCAAATCTGTATCAGGAAGTGCTAGGAGACCTTGCGATAGGAGATTTCAAAAGCATGCAAAACAGAGAGAGGGGAAGTTCAGCTCTCAAAAGAGAAAAGAAACAGCCAGCACTGCACACAGTCAGATCACTCTTATGTCTTTCAGCTACGATTTATTGATTAGGCTGAATACTGGTATTTCAGACATTTTGCAATTATGTTAAACACACTACTTCAACAATGTACTGCATTTCTTCAGACAAAGATCTGGGATAATTCTCTTCCTGCTAGAGAAGCTTGAATATTTTTCTGCAAATGGCAAACTGTTTTAGAAGAAAACGTACTTTGACCACCATGCTTGTGAGCAGATGTACAAGTCCTGATCCTCAGAGTAAAAGCTCCATATGGCCAGCAGCTACAGCTCGCATACCTTGTCTGCTGGGAATTCCTGGGAGCGGACATCAGGGTACCCTGTGCAAGGTCTGCAGCTGTTCCACACTTCAGCTGCTGGACATCTGCACATGAGGCTGATCCAAAGAAATGGGCACCAGCAATCCCTACATGTCCACAGTCCCTTGCAGCCAAGCAAAAGCCCACCACTGGTTACAAAATGCAGTCCTACAGTGGGAGATGTACATCCCAAGGAGGCTTAGAAGTCCAAAGCTGGCTACACCACCACTGGCAGAGAGACAAATCCACTGTAGGGCATCATAAGTCAAAGTATGGAACCTGCAGGCAGCTGCCAACAGACACACATGCAGGACATACAAGGAATGGGACTGACAAAAAACAGATCACAGAGAAGAAACTCTGGTCTTTACTAATAAACATAGGAGGAATATGAAAGAGATAGCACACAGAGATTGAAAAGCTAACACATAAATTTTGAAGTGAAAACAGAAAAATACATGAAAGATTATTTTCTCTCTTGCAGTTGCTTCAATTCTGTTAACTTCAGTCACCAAAATATTCAACTCTGATATGTTTTGTAATAAATGTTACTCTGTAGTGCCAAAGACCTTTCGCTTATTTTAATTTCTACTACACAGCTTGTTGGGCAAATTCATATCTGCTATATATAAAGCTCCTATCAACACACAATCTGGTTTATCAACAATACATAAAATATGTAGAGGGATTAGTTACCTACAACCAATTCCAGCTACTCAACATTTCAGGAGTGCTAGTTTTCTTCCAATGCATCTCCAGAACAACTCCCTTCCAACTGTCTGACTACAGACTCAGTAACTGTTTCTAACTAGTGCTTCTTTTAAAAACTTCCCCACCACCCAGAATTTGATTACATGCCCCATAGCATAAACTTGTGCTCTGATATTAAGCTACTACAGTGAGTAATAATCCAGCCATAGTTTCAAAGGTTTTGTCTTTGATTCAGTTCTTTTATTCTTCTGGTTCAAAGTATGCAAACCTGATGAAGATTTGTGCGAACGTCTATCATCATCAGACATCTATCAAAGACTGCATGCCTTATGCAATTAAAAAGTCATAGGACCCACTTCACTTAATAAAATCAAGAGCCCGTGATACTGGAAGAGTTACTTCGAACTCTGTGCAAAGGGGGCGGGCAGATGTGGGTGGATGCAACCCCACTCACATGTTTTTCTGGTGATAACCCTCATCCCCATCCCCACCACCCCGTAGGCTACAGGATCCCCTTGACCCACGGGGATGGCGGGAGATGGGGAGTGCTGCCACCGCTCCCGGGACTCACAGGTTGGCGATGCCCGCTTTACGGACGGCGGTAGAGATAGCTTTGATGGCTGTGCAGAGGGAGTTGAGGAGCTGCGTGAACTCCCCAGTGCCTTTCGCCCGCCTGCCCTCTTCCATTACGAAGCGGGTCATGGTGATGACATTGGTGTCGAAGGCGGAACGGTCCGTCATGGTGGCGGCTCCAGACGAGTGGAGCTGCCGCCGCTGCTGCCACCACCACTAAGTTCTGTGGGGCGTGGCCGGGGCGGGCCCGGGGCGGGCCGGGGGCGCGCCCGGGACGGTGAGGAGCCGGGGCTACTTCTCGCCTCAGGTTCCTGCCACCTCCACCCGTCCCACCACCCCTTCAACCCCCAGGGCTGGAGGAAGGCGCGGATGGGAGTGTGGATGAGGAGAAGGGTCCCTCACCATCTTCTCCTTGACGCCCTAAAATAACGGCGGTGGGGAAGCCCTGCAGGCATTCTTTTTTCTTCTTTTTCCACGAAAGCATGTCTTGTTCCCATGCATTGAGGAAACTACACTTGAGGCATCAGTGTGTGAATGGCATGGAAAGTGAACTGAGATATGGGTGGCAGTGGCCCCTTGTGTCTGCATAATTCGCACTTCAACAGTCATGCTCCTGAAGGTGCCCCCAAAAGTATGGAAGTCCACTTTGTTCCACTGCTTATTTGCAGAACTCAAAGTGTGGCATGTGGGTTATGGTGAACTGCACACAACGCAGAGAGCAAGGTTGGCACCCCCTGCCTCACAGGAACGCTTGTACCTTGACCCAGCAGTACAAGGAAAACATTTAGAAACCCATTCCATCAAGTATTAACTGCCTCTGGTTAGATAGATAATGCTAACCCTGCGTGCAACAATGTATCCAACAACTTAAAAAGCCACAAGGAAACAGCCACTGGCAGCAGAGCCCAAGATTGTCGTAACAAGCTCTCCAAACCCGTTCAATAGAAAGATGTGGGTCAAGTTCCGCTCCAAAGGCCAGAAATCATTTCGCTTCATAACAAAGCTGCTGCAAAACACACCTGGGAGGACAAACCCTTCTGAATCTGCTTTTGATTGCAGCCTTTCTGATTGTGTATCAAAATCAAACAGTATGTTTTGCAGCTAATATTTTTTTTTACACCAGAAAAATCCAGGCACTAGTGAGTGAAACCAGACCCTATATATGTCTTTTCAAACAATAATTTGACAAATACAAATGTGGATATGAACAATGCACTCTATACAGTATAGATCTGTTGTACTGCCTGTGGTGTTATGTGTGCTTTGTCTAAGTAGACAAATCCAAGAAATTCTAATTACTTTTCCATAGAATGCATGCATGAGTTAGAGAAACAGTCACAAATCCTAAAACTGAAATGGCAGACTGAAGTAATTCCAGGTGAGCAGGGGAACATGCATTTTAAGTATGCATTAATTTGCATATACATGTCCTTTATTCACGCAGAGTATATTGTGTATCCACTGGAAGCTGGCCAACATGGTACCCATTCACAAGAAGGGCTGGTTGGACGAGCCAGGGAATTCTAGGCCTGTCAGCCTGACCTCAGTGCCAGGCAAGATTCTGGAACAGGTCATCTTGAGTGCGATCACACAGCACTTACAGGATGCCCAAGGGATCAGGCCCAGCCAGCATGGATTTAGGAAGGGCAGGTCCTGCCTGACCAACCTGATCTCCTTCTATGATCAGGTGACCCGCCTGGTTGATGTGGGGAGGCCTGTGGATGTGGTCTACCTGGACCTCAGCAAGGCCTTTGACACCGTCCCCACAGCAAACTCCTGGCCAAGCTGGCAGCCCATGGCTTGGACAGGACCACACTGCATTGGGTTAGGAACTGGCTGGAGGGCCAAGCCCAGAGAGTGCTGGTGAATGGTGTCACATCCAGCTGGCAGCCTTTCACTAGTGGTGTGCCCCAGGGATCAGTGCTGGGCCCCATGCTCTTCAACATCTTTATTGATGATCTGGATGAGGGCATTGAGTCCATCATCAGTAAATTAGCAGATGACACCAAGCTGGGGGCAGGAGTTGATCTGCTGGAGGGCAGAGAGGCTTTGCAGAGGGACCTCGACAGGCTGGACAGATGGGCAGAATCCAACGGCATGAGATTGAACACATCCAAGTGCCGGGTTCTGCACATTGGCCACAGCAGCCCCATGCAGTGCTACAGGCTGGGGTCAGAGTGGCTGGAGAGTGGCCAGGCAGAGAGGGACCTGGGGGTACTGGCTGATTGTAGGCTGAACATGAGCCTGCAGTGTGCCCAGGCAGCCAAGAAGGCCAATGGCATCCTGGCCTGCCTCAGGAACAGTGTGGCCAGCAGGAGCAGGGAGGTCATTCTGCCCCTGGACACTGCACTGGTTAGGCCACACCTTGAGTCCTGTGTCCAGTTCTGGGCCCCTCTGTTTAGGAAGGATGTTGACTTGCTGGAACATGTCCAGAGAAGGGCAATGAAGTTGGTGAGGGGTTTGGAACACAAGCCCTATGAGGAGAGGCTGAGGGAGCTGGGGTTGCTTAGCCTGGAGAAGAGGAGAATGAGGAGTGACCTTCTTGCTCTCTACAACTCCCTGAAGGGAGGTTGTAGGCAGGCAGAGGTTGGTCTCTTCTCCCAGGCAGCCAGTACCAGAACAAGAGGACACAGTCTCAGGCTGTGCCAGGGGAGGTTTAGGCTGGATGTTAGGAAGAAGTTCTATATAGAGAGAGTGATTGCCCATTGGAATCGGCTACCCGTGGAGGTGGTGGAGTCACCCTCATTGGAGGTGTTCAGGAGTAGACTTGATGGGGTGCTTGGTGCCATGGTTTAGTTGTTTAGGTGGGTTGGATTGGTTGATGGGTTGGACGCGGTGATCTGAAAGGTCTCTTCCAACCTGGTGCATTGTATTGCATTGTATTATATTTTGGATGACTGAACTTAAATTGTGTAGAAGCAATTCCCAGATAGAACAGCTTGGGAATCCATGAGTTATGATAATAAATCCTGGAGGCACTAATGTGGGACAGATTAACTTAGTTCTGAAGACCATAACAAATATATCAGGAACCATAGCAAATAACCTGCAGGAAGATATTTATTTAATGCAAAATAGCCAAGATCTGTTCAAACTGGTCACAACCGAAGATCTTGGTATCCCTTTCTGGGAATAACTAACCTTTTCCACCTTACCCACAGGGCTATGCACACTCTCCTTTAGTTCTGAGATTAAATGGATGCCCTTTTGGAGTTGGTAATGTGAGTGAGAATACAGTTTTACTCCTCCATTCCTACTGTGGAAGCCAGGTAGAAAAAAACAAGCTGTGAACTGAAATAGCAATAATTTGAAAGAATGGTGGGTTTGCACTGGTGCCTCCAGACATGGATTTTCCACTATGAGGAAATAGTATAATTATTTTTAGTGGATAGAGCATATTCATAATATTCTGTAGTCAAGGCAACTCAATATATTTTACATTAACACATTTTCATACCCCTGGCATATGAATATGAGCATCTATTAGTCATTAATGGGATTTCACTACAGTGCAGGAAGTTGATTTGACATTCAATTAAGATCTAATGGTCAAGAGTAGACAAATTCTGTGAATGTAAAGCATAATGCCCATAAATTGCTTGATCCTTATTCAACTTTCAGGGCAGAATCTGCAACACACATTGAGCACCCTGTTGTGACAACTGGCTATTTACCCAAGCTATCTAGTTTGGGTTGTATTTTCATACTAGGCAGAGAATGCAGTTTAGGTATAGCCTGAGATTGTTCTGGTTGGCTCTCAAACATGCATTTGTTAAAAGTCACCAGAATACCCAGTGTTATACTACGGTGTAACTTTTTTTTCTCTCTTAATCTTTTCACATATCTTAGAATGATAAAGAAAGATGTCAGAAGCAAAAAGAAGACAACACAAGTGGCAAAATACATTTGGGATACAGATGGAAATTTTTAACTTCCTAAAACACATGTACAGTTCTACAGCAACCATGCTGTGTGGTAACCATAAACTAGGATAAGATTAAAAGAAGGTTCTACTTGTGAACCTTTCCCTTTAGAAATCTGTAGTTAAATATTTATTGAAAACTAATTTGTGGCATTTGAGAAGAAAGGTCAGTGCTAGCTGATTAAACATTGCTGAAACAGCTCACTTCTACACAGGGAAAACATGGACTTGTTTGTGAACAGATGACATTCAATCTGACACAGTTCTAGATGTTTTAGAGCCGCAAGCATCAAAGCCCACTTAGCTTCTTTGAAACAAACTTTTTCATGCAGCAGATAAAATCACACATTTGTGATTATTTTGGGGGAAAAGGCACATGCTGATGAAAAATCTCCAGATATTGTAGTATGTGGGTTGCTTCTTGTAGGTTCAAATGACAGAGAAAAAGACAATGGGAACAAAATCCCTTCATAAAGGCTTTTAATTTATTTCCTTTTTTCTTCCTCTCCTCTCCTCTCCTCTCCTCTCCTCTCCTCTCCTCTCCTCTCCTCTCCTCTCCTCTCCTCTCCTCTCCTCTCCTCTCCTCTCCTCTCCTCTCCTCTCCTCTCCTCTCCTCTCCTCTCCTCTCCTCTCCTCTCCTCTCCTCTCCTCTCCTCTCCTCTCCTCTCCTCTCCTCTCCTCTCCTCTCCTCTCCTCTCCTCTCCTCTCCTCCTCCTCTCCTCTCCTCTCCTCTCCTCTCCCCTCTCCTCTCCTCTCCTCTCCTCTCTCCTCTCCTCTCCTCTCCTCTCCTCTCCTCCCCTCTCCTCTCCTCCCCTCTCCTCCCCTCCCCTCCCCCCCCTCCCCTCCCCTCCCCTCCCCTCCCCTCCCCTCCCCTCCCCTCCCCTCCCCTCTCCTCTTCTCCCCTCTCCTCTCCCTCTCCTCTCCCTCTCCTCCTCTCCCTCTCCTCCCTCCCTCTCCCCTCCCTCTCCCCTCCCTCTCCCCTCCGTCTCTCCTCCCTCTCCTCTCCCTCTCTCCTCCCTCTCCTCTCCTCTCCTCTCCCTCTCTCTCCTCCCTCTCCTCTCCCTCTCCTCCCCCTCTCCTCTCCCTCTCCTCTCTCTCTCCTCTCTTTTGCTGCAGAAGATAGAACAGGAGGACCAGCAATTTGTGCAAAGTTTCAGTCAGGGAAGAGTACCACATGGGAAACTACTAAGCTAACTTCTAGATAGACAATTTTTTTTTCTTTGCATCAGAAAGTGCTTCTTTCCACCTACATGAATTTCCTTAGCTGGAACAGATTCGCAGAATGTTTATTTGTGATTGTGACAGCAAAGCCCTTAATACCTTAGGACAGAGGTGAAAGATACCAGAAGGCATAAACTGTTTAAATGTGTAATTATGAGCATATTTTATGATCATGACAGAACGTCTTCCAGACAGCTGGCCTGCAGAGCTGGCAGAAGGAGCCAGGGAGCTGCATGGTTTCCCGCTGCTCCAGGAGGTAGTTAGAGATCTTCTGAGCCGCTTGGACCCCCACAAGGCCATGGGACCAGATGGGATCCATCCTAGGGTGCTGAGAGAACTGGCAGATGAGCTGGCCAAGCCACTCTCCATCATTTTTCAAGAGTCCTGGCTCACTGGAGAGGTCCCAGAAGACTGGAAGCTGGCCAACGTGGTGCCCATCCATAAGAAGGGCTGGTTGGATGAGCCAGAGAATCCTAGGCCTGTCAGCCTGACCTCAGTGCCAGGCAAGATTATGGAACAGGTCATCTTGAGTGCAATCATACAGCACTTCCAGGATGGCCGAGGGCTCAGACCTAGCCAGCATGGCTTTAGGAAGGGCAGGTCCTGCCTGACCAACCTGATCTCCTTCTATGATCAGGTGACCTGCCTGGTGGATGTGGGGAGGCCTGTGGATGTGGTCTACCTGGACCTCAGCAAGGCCTTTGACACCGTCCCCCACAGCAAACTCCTGGCCAAGCTGGCAGCCCATGGCTTGGCCAGGAGCACACTGCGTTGGGTTAGGAACTGGCTGGAGGGCCGAGCCCAGAGAGTGGTGGTGAATGGTGCCACATCCAGCTGGCAGCCAGTCACTAGTGGTGTGCCCCAGGGATCAGTGCTGGGCCCCATGCTCTTCAACATCTTTATTGATGATCTGGATGAGGGCATTGAGTCCATCATCAGTAAATTTGCGGACGACACCAAGCTGGGGGCAGGAGTTGATCTGCTGGAGGGCAGAGAGGCTTTGCAGAGGGACCTCGACAGGCTGGACAGATGGGCAGAATCCAACGGCATGAGATTGAACACATCCAAGTGCCGGGTTCTGCACATTGGCCACAGCAACCCCATGCAGTGCTACAGGCTGGGGTCAGAGTGGCTGGAGAGTGGCCAGGCAGAGAGGGACCTGGGGGTACTGGTTGATTGTAGGCTGAACATAAGCCTGCAGTGTGCCCAGGCAGCCAAGAGGGCCAATGGCATCCTGGCCTGCATCAGGAAGAGTGTGGCCAGCAGGAGCAGGGAGGTCATTCTGCCCCTGGACACTGCACTGGTTAGGCCACACTTTGAGTCCTGTGTCCAGCTCTGGGCCCCTCAGTTTAGGAAGGATGTTGACTTGCTGGAACGTGTCCAGAGAAGGGCAACAAAGCTGGTGAGGGGTTTGGAAGACAAGCCCTATGAGGAAAGGCTGAGGGAGCTGGGGTTGCTTAGCCTGGAGAAGAGGAGAGTGAGGAGTGACCTTCTTGCTCTCTACAACTCCCTGAATGGAGGTTGTAGCCAGGCAGATGTTGGTCTCTTCTCCCAGGCAACCAGCACCAGAACAAGAGGACACAGTCTCAGGCTGCACCAGGGCAGGTTTAGGCTGGATCTTAGGAAGAAGTTCTCTACAGAGAGAGTGATTGCCCATTGGAATCGGCTGCCCGTGGAGGTGGTGGAGTCACCACCATTGGAGGTGTTCAGGAGGAGACTTGATGGAGTGCTTGGCTGCATGGTTTAGTTGTTTGGGTGGGTTGGATTGGTTGATGGGTTGGACGCGATGATCTGGAAGGTCTCTTCCAACCTGGTGCATTGTATTGCATTGTATATAATGGCCAAAAAAAAAAAAAAGATTTCTCAGTTTAGTAACTGTAAAAGGGGATGAATTTGATACTGTGCATTAAGCTACTCTGGCAAATCATACAAGTTACCCAATGATTAACGAGGAGAACTGAGCTAGAAGGCTGATATTTAAAACCTGTCATGACGGGATTTTCCTGTGCCATGCTTGCCCACTGCCCTCTTGTGGGAGTGCAAACATCGTCAGCAGTTTAGTGTGAGACTGGTTCTCGTCAGAGCACCTTCGCTCTCTCCTGTAGGATGACAAAGTACTTGACATGCAGACAGTGGGTCCTGGAAAGGAAGCCCACATGCTGCTGAAATACAAATGCTGAGCTAGAATTTTAAAATCTCTGTATTTGTTACCTATCCACAAGATTCTACCAAGCAAGTAGAGAAAAGAATATGCCACCTGGATATTACATTTACTATTACTCTTCATCTTGTAACATATATAAACTAGAAGTCTTTAAAGCAATAATTCCAAGTCTGTGCTACAAAATTAAAGTTCCTGATAAAAATATGTAGAGATTTCAGTGCACTCAGTACTATGCTAAGACAATAATAAAAATGTAGCTTACTTTGCAGAAATAGGTATTTTTTTGTCCACACTGAAAGACATATTTTCATGATTACATGACACAACTTGTCATGTAAAAACTAAATGGGGAAAAATATTGCTTTTTTACATTTAAACTGAAAACCTGGAAGATTCCAGACTGACAAAGGTAGAACACTTGGTATAAAAGGTCAAACACTGCTCTCAGACTCTGATCCTAGGTTAGATCACCAGGACAGACCATCCACTAACAGTCTTGAGGATTAGTTGTTGACTCAAATGCCCAGTTATAGTGTGTATTTCAAAGTACAAAGTTTTCAAGATCCTGCTGTTTGGGGTTGGTTGCATGAAGAGTGTCCCAGAGGTTCAGCTGTGAAAGTCTAGCCTAAGGACTTCATTCAGTTTGGCAATTTTAAGTTTACCTGATTCAGTCAAGAATTTCTAGGAAATCTCAAAAGTATTTTCTTTCATAATGATACAGAAGAAAGAATGTTGGGCTTTTCCAGCTTCACTGGCACTGTGAGGAAGGTCTGAGCTGAAACACCTGTTAGTGAGGTATGTACTATAAAGCATGAAGCATGATGTAGAAATGTGGCATAAAGATGTGATTTGTATAAGCCTCTGAAAAGTATGTCCAACTGTCCTGAATGGACAAAAAAGCCTCAAAATTGTTCTGAACCAGACAATGAGGCAGAAGCTAGTAGATCTGGTTCTTTAGGCTTGCCTGGACATGTTTCAGAGCCAGAATGAGCCAGGTGGGTGTGCTTTTGGCCACCTTTGGAAAGAAGGCTTTCTATAGGTTGCAATACCAGGGTTTTATCCCTAGATCTGTGCTGCTACTGGCCATTATTGTCTCAGGAAATCTATAAGTACTGGCCCAAAGAGCCAGAGAATGGTCTTGTAATTGTCCACACTCTGGAAGGAACCATAAGCTTCACTTGGATGCCAAACTGTGTTTCAGATTACCCAGACAAGACAGCAAAGACCCCTCGCTATTCTCAGCGTTGTAAAGCCCAGAGGACAGATACGTGTCTTGCTGGGCCGAGAGGCAAAACCCCAGAGGAGCTGAGTCCCCGGGACAGTTTTGTTTGACTGGAGCAAGGAGCAAGCGCTACTGCAAAAGGATTACAGCCGAGGAACCTCCTCTCTACAAAGCTTTAAGCTACAAATCCTTGGGGAGCAAATCCTGCCTCAGCAATAGGCTGCAGACACCAACAGAAAGTGAGACTGCTCCTGCAGCTTCCACGTGCTCAACACCATTTTGGTTTGTCTAGATCTTAACGTGTGCCAGGAGGTATCAGGATCAGTGAGCAATTACAATACCTGATTTTTATAAGCATCTATTGAAGGTCTGTTGCCCTGGGGAATTCTGGAGTTCCCCCACCCCGTTGTGGGCAACCGCTGGCTTCATTGCCGAGGTTCCTTTTCTTTACAGTGCTGTTTGTTTTCTGGATTTTTGTACCCATTGTTTAAATTGTTACTTGTTCCTGCTGGTGAGGTATCTGTTCCACGACCAAACATCCCCAACCTGTAAATAGGTTTTATTTAATATTTTTCACGGGTTTTAAAATTAATAATAACATTATTGATTTTTATTAATTGCTCTGCTTATTGAATATTAAAATATCCTCTTTATTAACTATAACACCAACAAACGAGTTTTGGTGACTGTTTTTCTGGTTATTCTTTGTAGGTCTTGACAATATAGCTGACAAAAAGTACAGTCTGCACATTGGCCACAACAACCCCATGCAGTGCTACAGGCTGGGGTCAGAGTGGCTGGAGAGTGGCCAGGCAGAGAGGGACCTGGGGGTACTGGTTGATTGTAGGCTGAACATAAGCCTGCAGTGTGCCCAGGCAGCCAAGAGGGCCAATGGCATCCTGGCCTGCATCAGGAAGAGTGAGGCCAGCAGGAGCAGGGAGGTGATTCTGCCCCTGTACACTGCACTGGTTAGGCCGCACCTTGAGTCCTGTGTCCAGTTCTGGGCCCCTCAGTTTAGGAAGGATGTTGACTTGCTGGAGCGTGTCCAGAGAAGGGCAACAAAGTTGGTGAGGGGTTTGGAACACAAGCCCTATGGGGAAAGGCTGAGGGAGCTGGGGTTGCTTAGCCTGGAGAAGAGGAGAGTGAGGAGTGACCTTATTGCTCTCTACAACTCCCTGAATGGAGGTTGTAGCCAGGCAGAGGTTGGTCTCTTCTCCCAGGCAGCCAGCACCAGAACAACAGTCTCAGGCTGCACCAGGGCAGGTTTAGGCTGGATGTTAGGAAGAAGTTCTCTACAGAGAGAGTGATTGCCCATTGGAATCGGCTACCCGTGGAGGTGGTGGAGTCACCACCATTGGAGGTGTTCAGGAGACTTGATGGGGTGCTTGGCTGCATGGTTTAGTTGTTTAGGTGGGTTGGATTGGTTGATGGGTTGGACGCGATGATCTTGAAGGTCTCTTTCAACCTGGTGTATTGTATTGTATTGTATTCAATGAAGACTGAACTAAGGTCTAGGACACATCAAAGTGCCCCAATTCATGAGCCATTGTTCCTTCTTTTTTTCAGAATAACACTAGCTGGGAAAACTCACAGCAGAGTGCAGTTGGGTGACCACTACCTGGGCATGTTAAAACTGGCAAGCATGTAACTCTCAGACACCTGTATCATTCAAGACTATGCTTCACTCACAGACGTTTTACTAAAGACAGAAAAAGTAATGGCAATTAAAATAATTCAGTATGGTCGAAAGAGATATTTATTTTGTTTCTCTTTCTTAAGGTTTATGAGCTGTGAAGGGCAGTTTCCCTGCCTGAAATCTGTGCTGGAATGGAGCAAACCCACAAAATAAAGTTAATTGCATTCTCAATGGAGTTTTTTTCTCCAGCATTGTTCGGAGAGTGTAACTACAGATCAGTAGGGGTAAAAATTTTAAGCTCAAGGTCCTAGTGCTTATGGAGACAAAGAAACATATTAAATTGAAATTAAAACATTTATTTGAAATTTCATTAATTTTAAAGGCAGAGTTCTTTGCTATTAATTAAGCCTAACAATTTATTAGTGAGATTACTTATAAGTTCAGTGGACTGATTCTCTGTTCTGGACCCATCTTCACATCGTATGCTGTGCGTGGTCTCTGTTAAGAGGAAGGCTGAGTTTGCAGCATGTTGTAACAGGTACTCTGTGGAGTAACAGTGGAGGAAAACTTTGGCCATTTAAGTGCAGACCATAATGAAGATGCCTTCTCCCCTCCCCTCCCCCCCCCCCAAAAAAAAAGCTGGAGTAGATGCACTGAAACACAGCATTCAACACTCTGTCTGGCCAGCAGGTGCTCAGACTTGTTTTCCCTGTCTTGTTTTTTGCCTATGACAATGTTTGCTGTCTGGTTTCCATGAAACAGAAGGAACTTAACAAAACCTGGGGGAGAAGTCATGCATTTCACTAATTACATGAGATAAATAGTGAGGGTGGTGAAACACTGGAACAGGTTGCCCAGAGAATTGTGGATATCTCCTCTCTGAAAGTGTTTAAGGCCAGTCTAGATGAGGCTTTGAGCAAAAGTCTAGTAGGAGATACCCCTGCCCATGGCAGGGGGCTGGAACTAAACAATCATTAAGATCCCTTCTAGCTCAACACATTTTATGATTAATAAATGTGGTGGTTTTAGGCTATGCCTTTAAAATCTAGTTACAGATTTCAGGCAGAAAAGTAGAAAAATATAAATAAATCACTACTGGGTGTAAAAAGGAAAACAAAAGATTATTCTAAACAAATTCATTGGGTAAATATCTGGAACAAGAGGAGCTGTACCGTAACAATTCTTTGCCTTTTTCTCATCTCTTGTAATCTCTGGCTGTTTTTTGCTTCACTTGGGAGAGATAACATGCTTCTGGCTGGCCTTGGCTAAGTCTAACCCACTGCTTTCTCTCTCCACTCCTCTCTCTCTTGGGACAGGAGGTTGGGGGGACAGTGGAAAGGCTTTCCTGGTCTTTTTGACCAGGGTTTTTTTTGTTTGCTAATTGTAAATATCTGTATAATATTGTAAATACTGTATATTGTGTATATATTCATTGCATTCCATTGTAGAGTGCAGTTTTTTGCTTGTAAGTACAGTTTCATTTGCTTCTAACCGAGTTGGTCTGGCAAAAAGTTAATGCTGGGGGGGAACTTCAACCCACCATAATAACTTACAAAATCAAGCAAGAGAAGAGCCATAATCTAATAGAGCTGTTGTGCTTTACAGAAAATACTCAGCTACAGTATCCAGGAGCAGA
Organism: Colaptes auratus; assembly: GCA_015227895.2. Taxonomy (NCBI): domain Eukaryota; kingdom Metazoa; phylum Chordata; class Aves; order Piciformes; family Picidae; genus Colaptes; species Colaptes auratus. Next base: position 58,409,856 of record CM026897.1, read on the forward strand.
CTGGAGCAGGCTGAGGCAAAAGGGTTGTAAAACAGATTTGGGTCTTATCTCCACTTAAGTTGAGCATTTGTACGTATGAATGATGTTATAGATGACTCCAGGTAAAAGTTTTTGGAACAGTTTTATTGGCACTAAAAGATCTTAAAAAGGTAATAGAAGGCAATAAAAGCAATAAAAGGCAAGCAAAGCAGCGTGCTGGGCTTGAGAGGGGACAAAACTCCACCTCTGCAGCAGCTTTACAATAGCTTTCTTCATCTTATATAGTTACATCATCTACATAAACAAACTTATGCTAAATAGAAGGCAGGCATATGATAATGAGTCTTAGAATAAGTGATCAGATCCCTTCTCCCTACATTCTGTGTAGTGAGGGTCAAAGTATCCACTTGCATGCATGCTCAGTTGTCCAGGCTTCTTATCTAAAGAAAACAAATTCTCAGTTCTTCTCCTCAGCCTTGGTGTCTCCAATTAGCCAAACACACTGTCTCTGTTTAAGTCTGTGAAATATGCAGCTCCCCCTTTGTCCTTAAAAGAGGCTGCTGAAAGCTCCTGACCCACAGGCCTAGTGCACTCTGAATTCTCTACCTTTAACACAAATCACAGAACCACCAGGATATTCATAACAATCCCCCATTTTCTTTTTTCTCACCATTGATTTATGTTAAAATTTCAGATATTTCAGAACCTCCTTAATTGGATCATAATTAAGTTCCTCTATTTTGATCACCTTCAGATCATAACCATCTGCTTGTAATTTATTGGCATAAACAATTTTACCTGAAGGTCTTATCATTTTAAAACAACAATTACAAAGAATTACACGGATCGGTATTGCAATTATTCCAACAGGTATTACAAACAAATGTTTAAACCAACTTATATTCGATAACCAAGAAGTTAACTTACCCCAGATTTCTTTAAATTCACAAGAAGTATCATCCAAAGAAATCTGATGTAATATTCAATTGTGATCTACAATCACTTGACATAACTTAACAGCTTACATTTATGACTACACATACAACATGTAAGAAATCCAAAGCTAACCTATTTTGAGCAGATATTTTCAAGAGACTACTGACTTCAAGCTGTTGAGTTTTTATTGCATCTATGCTTGCATTCAGCATAATTTCAGCTGTAGCAGAAAAAATTAGCATTGCTTTTTCAAGTTCATTAACCCCAAGCCAAGGTGGAAACCTCCTAGCAAAACTGTGAAACTTGCTATGCCTGGTTGGTAGTGGATTTGCTCCCCTCTTGGTTCTTCTTGCAAAGCTCCTGAGTAATTCCTGTTCTGATTTACTATAAAGATATGAGGATAGACCGATCCTATAGCCCATCTTCCTTGCCATTCTAAGGGTAATATCTTGTAAGTATTTTTACCACATATCCAATACCATCCTGACCCAATAGGTATCAGCCATCCTTTAGGTATGTGACCTTTCTTTTTCGTCTGATCAAGGTTCCCCATATTTGCTTCTTCCTAACTAATAAATTGTGAACACTTTGAATACTGCCCTATAAAAATTACATTCCCACATCCAGGGTCAGTCCTATTTCCCCTTTATTCCTGCCTATAGCTGTCTCCCAACATCACTGGATGCAAGGTACTGGCATATTTGCAGATGAGGGAGTGGATGTTGATCAGTTAGAGGGCAGAAGGGCTCTGCAGGGGGACCTCGACCGACTGGACAGATGGGCAGAGTGCCACAGAATGGCATTCAACAAGTCCAAGTGCAGAGTACTGCACTTAGGCCACAGCAACCCCATGCAGAGCTACAGGCTGGGGTCAGAGTGGCTGGAGAGCTGCCAAACAGAGAGAGACCTGGGGGTTCTGATTGACAGCTGCCTAAACATGAGCCAGCAGGGTGCCCAGGTGGCCAAGAAGGCCAACGGCATCCTGGCCTGCATGAGGAACAGTGTGGCCAGCAGGAGCAGGGAAGCCACCATGCCCCTGTACCCTGTGCCACTGGCCAGGTCACACCCCAAGCACCACGTCCAGCTCTGGGCCCCTCAGTTTAGGAAGGACATTGAGACACTTGAACACGTCCAGAGAAGGGCAACAAGGCTGGGGAGAGGCCTTGAGCACAAGCCCCATGAGGAGAGGCCGAGAGAGCTGGGGTTGCTTAGCCTGGAGAAGAGGAGACCCAGGGGAGACCTCATTGCCAAGAAGGGGTTGGTCTCCTCTCTCCAGCAACCAGCACCAGAACAAGAGGACACAGTCTCAAGCTGCACCAAGGGAAGTCCAGGCTCGAGGTGAGGAGAAAGTTCTTCACTGAGAGAGTCACCCGCCGTTGGAATGTGCTGCCCAGAGAGGTGGTGGAGTCACCATCCCTGGAGGCGTTCAAGAGGGGACTGGGCGTGGCACCCAGTGCCATGGTCTAGTCTTGAGGTCTGCGGTGACAGATGATGGTGGCAATGATCCTCGAGGTCCCCTCCAACCCTGGCGACACTGTGATATTGTGATATTTGCATCCAAGTGTTCTTCAAATTGTAACTTCCACCTTAAGCAGATTGTGGAATCTCCATACAATCGCCAAGTTTTGGAATGATTTTTGTATTTCTGTTACATCAGGAAAGGCTTTCCCTATCAACGGGAACCTGTGTGCTGAATTCTCAGGTAGCTGGGAACAAATCCGACACTGCTGCCTGTCCACTGCAGGCCTGAACCCATGACCCTGAGATTAAGGGTCTCATGCTCCGCTGACTGAGCTGACTGTGCTCCCTTTCAACAGCTGCAGACAAGTGTTCTGCTCTCATGCCTTTACTTCAGATGGCATTATAGTCTTAGCTCCATAATGGCCTTTCAACCTATCATTACTAATATTGGAAGAGAATTTATCCACACATAGGAACATGGTCTTGGATTTTGATTGGACTCCTTATACAAAAATAGGGTTAGGATCAAGATTAGGCTCCACCAGTATATGTTAACTCTGCCTCCTTAGCCTACTGGGTGCAACCAGCAGCCAGGTGTGATGTCTTCTTGGCAGCAGTTACATTCTTCAGGAGCCCTACAGATCCAGATTCCTTAACCCACTTTAAGATTTCATTCAGAGTCTCTTCTCTACTTCCTCAGTTAGCTGGTTTACCATTTCCCATTGTGCTTTTATTATTTCAATTCCTCTTCCCTCAAAGTCCTCTAAAATAATTTTTCTTATGTCTCTCTTGCTGTTTCCTTCTACTAACCCTTTCAATTGTTCTTGGTATCCCCAACTAAAATTTCTCTAGCCTTTATTTCCCACTTATGCCAATCCCTTTCAAGAATTTTCTAAGGGGATTTAAATCCTTTTTCTTCACCACAAAATAAAGTCTCTATCAATCCAGGCTGCCTAGTTTCAGGCCTAGTTTTACAGTTACATCATTCAGGACAAAATACTTCTCGATTATAAGAGATACAAGACCATTTCTTACAACATTTAAAACATTTACAAGTTACCCATCCCCCCTGAGTTCTAGGATGTTTTGTACACAGAAGGAAATGGGGCTATTCCTCAATGTTCTCTTGCAACGCAGATTCAATATCACACACTATTGCATGTATTTCAGGAGGTGGGTCAGCCTTGTAAGCTCCGGAGCTTTCACACTGAGGTGTTACAGTGTTACATTTATTCAAGTACTCATCTGTCAGCACTAACTGCAGTCATGAAGGTGCTTCAAATCTGTATAAGTGGAGTGGAATTCATGCTGATGCCAGTTTTGCTTTCCTTGTAGAGTCACTCTAATCTCTCCAGGCTCAGAGGTTACTGTCCTTTTACTCATGACAGAGGTGGCCATCCTTTTCTGCAGTCTGGACAGCTGTAATCTGTTGTTGATAAAACAAAAAAAAAGCTCTCCCAAGAGAGAATTATTTACCAGGTCTTTGCTGTTGCTTTCAGATAAATGAAATCTGGATGTTAGGAAGAAATTCTTCATAGAGAGAGTGATTGCCCATTGGAATGGGCTGCCCAGGGAGGTGGTGGAGTCGTCATCATTAGAGGTGTTTAGGAGGAGACTTGATGGGGTGCTTGGTGCCATGGTTTAATTGATTAGATGGTGTTGGATGATGAGTTGGATGCAATGATCTTGAAGGTCTCTTCCAACCTGGTCTATTCTATTCTATTCTATTCTATTCTATTCTATTCTATTCTAAATGTATCAGATTTACCTTACTCTTAGGATAGGCTATGAAGAGAATCAGGCAGTAAAGCACTTAGTAATCATAGCACAATATATGATGTAGAATTGCAATCCACTTAATGTCCTCTTATGGAAATAAATTAGTAGTAATCAATATTTTTTCCTTTTTCAGGTCTCAAATTTCAATCCTTCTCTGTCTAGCAGTAGCATCAAGATCACCAGTATGTCTTCACTGATGATGATTGACCTGTATGCAGGAGCAGAGTTCTGAATGGGATGATGAGCTGGTTGAGAGTGTATGGGTTAAAATCAAAGTCAAGACAGGGGAAGGAGATATTACTGTGGGGGTCTCCTACAGGCCACCTGACCAGCAGAACCAAGCAGATGAGGCCCTCCTGTTGTGAAGAGATTATTACATTTATTAATATGAAATATGAATTATGAAAATATTATTTTTATTAATTATAAAATTATTATTAACCAATTAATCAACAACTTATAAACATATTCTAGTGCACGTTCGTGAAATACATTCCATAAGTGGCTTAGTGTTATGATTAGAACTCAATTAAACTATCTACAGACTATTTCCAGATTTTATATAATGAGGGGCGCAGTTCCGCCGCTTGGCCACTAGATGGCGACTCGGCGGAGCGCGGGCGGCTTCTGGCTATATACAGCAATATTACAATCCTCCTGTGCGTCAGAGATTACTCTGCTACACGCGGATACTTTGAACTGAGTGCTAGTGGGTGGAAAGCACGTGGAAGATACTCTGTAGCTGTTGTTTGTGGCAAGGTGGGGGTCCGGCCGACTTCTGCCGCGGGACCAGTTCCCAGTCGAGTTGGACGGTGGTGTTGCGTACTGTCTCCTCTCTCCGCAGCAGTGGAGAGGGAATGCTGGAACCTGGGACTAGCTCGGAAGCAGGTTCCCTTCAGGACTCAGTCGGTTCCCTCCAGACAATAGGGATAGGTCCTGGTCGGGTTCGGCCCGTGGGGTCAGCCCTGGAAGTCGGCTCGCACGGCAGGGCGGGGCGACGGTTGCCGGTAGGGGGGCTCAGAGGTTCCCAGTCGGACAACAATAGCTATGGGGTCGGCCCGTGGCGACGGATCTCGGGGCTGAGGTAAACAGCCTCGGAGAGAGAATGCGGCTGCGCTGAGCTGCGGCTTCTCTGTTCCTGGGCTTAAAGGAGCAGTAGGACGCTCTTGGTAGTCCCAGGTTTGGTGCAGTATAGGCACGAACAATACTTTAGTCTTCCCTGCAGTTACAGGGCTTGGAGCGGCACACGTGGCGGCTCTTCTCCCGCTATGGCGGGGCTAGGTATATGCGGACTTAGTCTCTATCAAGTCCCTTCTCCCCCAACAGCTGGGCAGATCTTACCCTCGGGGGCTGGTCCAGTCCTCCGGTAGCACGGTGGGCTCTCCCAGTCGGTACGACTGGCTGTGGTGACGCTGGCTTCTCAGGCTCAGTGAGGGTCCTCCCTCTGGGGTAATCCTCACGATCAAAGTGCTTCTCACGATGCAGAGGCTTCAGTATGCGTGCACGTATGATAGAAGCTAACAACAACAAGCTCAATGGCAGAGGCTGTGGCTCGAGAGCTGCTCTCTCGAGCAAGTACAGAGACAAAGTGAAAGAGGGGGCAACTTGTTTACCAACAGGGGTGATACTTATACATTCCTTGAGGCTGAGTTTGACCAATGGGCACTCTCATAGACAACTGGCTTCAGCCTATAGAAAGCGTGAAGCTGGAATTGCGCCATACTTGGTGTTTGCACAAGCACTGCATGCGCTGGGTGCGTACTGGCCTGGCTAATGCCTTGGCTTTTGTCTCCCTCCTGAAAGGAGGGGAAACCTGTCCACATGCTGGGACCAGATCTAGTATCTGGGCAGAATGTGCCTTCACCACACCTCCACAGGCAAATAGAAGCGGCTTCCAGGTCACAAGCCCTGGTCCTCATGGGTGCTTTCAACCACCCTGACACCTGCTGGAGGGACAACACAGCAAGGCACCAGTGTGGTGGTTTGGGCTGGGTGCCCTCTGCTACGTGGTGTGCTTCCTGTGTCCAGAAGTCCAGCCCAGTGGATGGACACAGGAAACTAGGTATCTCCTACCATAATCCTCTGCACCGCTATAAAATCCAGTGCGGGGTCTGGCACTTCCTCTTTCTTCCCCTCGCCGGCACCTGGCAACTGGGGGAGACATCTCCTGGCCTTGGGCCTGGCTAGGCCCAAAGCCAGGGGGATGGGCAGTCTCAGGCCTGGCCAGCCAAGACTAGCCTACCAGTGGGGTGGGTTGGGGAGGAAGAATGAGCCCTGGGGGTCTTGGGCCCACCCTCAGGTGGGGATGGGATGTTTCTGGGTCTGCTTTGGGGTTTCTTTTGTCACTGCTTCTGGTTCTCTGTACACATTCACTCCTTTTTATTTAAACTTACCATCACTTTTGCAATCCATTTGTCAGAGTCGTTATTTCTGCCCATGGTGGGGAGGGGTCTGCCTCAACCCACGACAACCAGCAATCCAGGATGTTCCTGGACTGCATAGAAGACAACTTCCTCCTCCAAATGGTAGAGGAACCAACAAGAAAAGGTGCTATGCTGGACCTTGTTCTCACCAACAGGGAAGGGCTGGTAACCAATGTGAGGCTCAGAGACAGCCTTGGCTGCAGTGACCATGAAGCAGTTGAATTTAATATCCTCAGGGCTATTAGGAGGACCTATTCTAAGCTTATGACCCTAGACTTTAGGTGTGCAGACTTCGATCGCTTCAGGAATCTGCTAGCTACAGTGTCATGGGACAAAGCCCTGGAGGGAAGAGGGACCCAGGACAGCTGGGCAGTATTCAAGGACCACCTCCTCTGTGTCCAGGAGCTATGTATACCAACAAAGAGAAAAACAGGGAAGAATGCTAGGAGGCCTGCCTGGATGAACAAGGAGCTACTGGACACACTATTACTTAAAAAGAAACTCTACAGGCAGTGGAGGGAAGGACAGATAGAACAGGGGGTATATAAGGAAGCTGCCCGACCAGCAACAGACCTGGTTAGGAAAGCCAAAGCAGAGTTCGAATTGAATCTAGCCAGGGAGGTTAAAGGGAACACTAGGAATCTCTACAGGTATATTAAGGGCAAGAAGAAGAGTAGGGAAGGTGTGGGCCCCCTCAGAAAGGAAAGTGGTGAAATGGTCACAAGCGATGTGGAAAAGGCTGAGCTACTCAATAACTTCTTTACTTCAGTCTTCACTGCAAGGGCCTCCAGCCACACTCCTGGTGTCACAGAAGACAATGCCAGGGACGGGGAGGAAGAACTGCCCATCGTAAGTGAAGCTCAGGTTGGTGATCACCTGAAGAACCTGAAAGTGTTCAAGTCCATGGGACCCGACGGGATACACCCACGGGTGCTGAGAGAACTGGCAGATGAGGTTGCTAAGCCCCTCTCTATTATATTCCAAAAGTCATGGCAGACTGGGGAAGTCCCCACAGATTGGAAAAGGGCAAACATTGCTCCCATTTTCAAAAAGGGTAAGAAGGAGGAACCAGGGAACTACAGGCCAGTCAGTCTCACCTCTGTGCCCAGAAAGATCATGGAACAGATCCTCCTGGAGGCACTAATGGCACAGAAGAATAGTGAAGGAGGTGATTGGGAGCAGTCAGCATGGCTTTGCCAAGGGCAAATCCTGCCTGACAAACCTGGTGGCCTTCTATGAACAGGTAACAACATTAATAGATGAGGGGCGAGCAACTGATGTCATTTACCTGAACCTGAGCAAATTGTTTGACACTGTCCCACACCACATCCTGGTCTCCAAGCTGGTGACACATGGGTTTGATGGGTGGACCACTAGATGGATAAAGAACTGGCTTGATGGCCGCACCCAAAGAGTGGCTGTCAACGGGTCCATGTCCCAGTGGAGGCCAGGGACAAGCAGAGTCCCTCAGGGATCAGTCCTGGGACCAGTCTTGTTCAACATCTTTGTGGGTGCCATGGACAGTGGCATTGAGTGCACCCGCAGCAAGTTTGCTGATGACACCAAGCTGTGTGGTGCAGCAGACACGCTGGAGGGAAGGGATGCCATCCAGAGGGACCTTGACAGGCTGGAGAGGTGGGCACCAGCCAACCTCATGAGCTTCAACAAGACCAAGTGCAGGGTCCTGCATCTGGGTCGAGGCAATCCCAGGCACAAATCCAGGCTGGGCAGTGACTGGCTGGGGAGCAGCCCAGAGGAGAGAGACTTGGGGGTGCTGGTGGACGAGAAGCTCAACATGAGCTCTCAATGTGCACTTGCAGCCTGGAAAGACAATCAGATCCTGGGCTGCATCAAGAGAAGTGTGGCCAGCAGGTCAAGGGAGGTGATTCTCCCCCTCTACTCAGCTCTGGTGAGACCCCACCTGGAGTACTGCATCCAGTTCTGGAGCCCCTATTACAAAAGGGATCTGGATGTGCTGAAACGTGTCCAGAGAAGGGCCATGAGGATGACCAGAGGGCTGGAGCACCTCTCCTATGAGGACAGACTGAAAGAGTTGGGGCTGTTCAGTCTGGAGAAGGCTCCAAGGTGACCTAATTGTGGCCTTCCAGTATCTGAAGGGGTCCTAGAAGAAGGCTGGGGAGGGTCTTCTTTAGATGATCCTTGTTGTCCCTTCCAACCCTGACTGATACTATGATATCAGGTGATGATAGGAATAGGGGGAATGGAATGAAGCTGGAGGTGGGGAGATTCAGGCTGGATGTGAGGAGGAAGTTCTTCACCATGAGAGTGGTGAAGCTCTGGAATGGGTTGTCCAGGGAGGTGGTTGAAGCCCCATCCCTGAAGGTGTTTAAGACCAGGCTGGATGAGGCTCCGGCCAGCCTGATGTAGTGTGAGGTGTCCCTGCCCATGGCAGGGGGATTGGAACTAGATGATCCTTGTGGTCCCTTCCAACCCTGACTGAATCCTATTCTATTCTAGTCTATTCTATTCTATTTAAAAGCAGGTAGGCTCTTACAGAAAAAAAGAAAATTAAAACCTTGGACCAATGAGTAGTTACTGGTTTCACATTTTCCTTTTTAAAGGAACTTGTAGTTTTGTTTTCAGTTGGTTAGTTGCAGTCTGCACCACAAAATAAAACCAGGAGACTTCTGTAAACACTGATTGCTTTAAAGAGACAGTGAAGTTACAGTCAAAAGTGTTTTACTGAACAAGCAAAGTAAGGGCTATCTGGTGGCTACAATCAACATATGAACTAAGGTAAGTGGTGGTACATTTTAAGTTCTACCACCCTATAGGAATTTAAGGATATGTATGAAACAAGGTTTTTTATAAAGTCACAGGCCTTGGAATCAGATATTGTAATGCTTAATAAATCTGGGACTCATAGTTACCATGAATAGCACTGGTACAAGAACCAGGATATTGGAATTAATTAATGCCCAAATGTTATACTATTTCTCTATATTCAGAGAAAGTCAGACCAGTAAATTATCAGCAGAAAGCTCCATACTCTACAGTAACTAAAAAGCCAAAGGCCACCAATGGATTGACTGCTAGGAATATTCCCTGTCTGGTCAGATTCACATTTAATCTTTCAGTGGAATTAAGAATGAAGAATTATGGAAGTACCACTTAGGCAAAACAGGACATTCTGCTACATTATTACAATTTCTCTTAATTCTTACACAATTATAACAGCCAAAAGGTCAGTCTATGAAATGCCAAGAATATCCCCATGTCTTACCTGTCAATGCTGAGAATGGACTGCATGGGCAGTGATAAAATTTTGAAGAGCTGTGGTAAATCTCTCTGCAAATACTACATTCATTTTTACAGTAAAACAGTTAAGCGAAATAGAAACAGGTCACTCATCTCCAGTGAGGAACTCAAACAGACCATAATATTACACATTATTAATAATGCCTCTCTCCCAATCCCTTTTGCCTTCCCAATGGTACTTCTGAAAGCAGAAAACACGTAGGTTAAGAACTGATATTGCCAACCATCAATAAAGTTTCATTCACATCAGCTTTGCCCATTTCAGGAGTAATTTAATTGTTTTCTTGTTGAAACACTTATCTGCAGTTTTCTAGCACAGCTGCTTAACATGTCAGTTTGACACTGATCAGAAGTTTCTTCCTAAAACTCATCTCTGTCTGTGGATCAAAACCAATACTTATGTACTAAGAAAAAAGGGTAGTTCCTGTATGACATGAAACAGAAAAAAAACCCCAAGGAGAAATAGTTCCATCATTTTCTGCCTGAATTATAACCAGCAGAGATCACACATACAAACTAACAGTTACATTTACATGAACAGGCAAAAGACTGTGATGTTTCTCCATTTTTTAAGATCCAGTTTCTTTCCAGTTAAACTTTCAAGAATAAATCTTTATGAATGAAATCCCACAAAATTGCTGCTGGTTTTGGTTTGGTTTGGTTTTGGGTTTTTTTGTGGTTTTTTGGTTGGCTGGGTTTTTTCTATTAGAAAAATACAAAAGCAAAACAGTAAGGTTTATTCTTAGCCTTTCACTGACTTCTTGGGTTATTTGGAAGCTACAGCTGCTTCCTCAGGATTAGCAGACAGAACTGAGACAAGGTGGTTACCTTTTCCTTAGCATTTACAGTCTGTGCCATTTTTTCTGCAGACAGATCCATAGGAACTGACTTTTACACAGAAGTGCAATTAAAATCCTGTCAGCATGGCTGCAAACTGGCTGTGAACTGATCTAAAATGAACAAACACTTTTCTAGCAGATTATGGGTCCCGGCTGTAAATGAAAAATCAAAGTTAAGAAGTTCCCCAGCTAGAATTTAATACAGAAATGACTCTAAGTGACCCAATTCAGTTTCCTCATAGCTACACATCACAGATGCTAGTTATCAACTACAGAAACATCTACAAATACCTGCTCTGACACCAGCCTACACTTTTCAACAGAAAGATGATGCTGGCAACTGACACAAACGCCATGCTAGCTGCATGCAACAGCAGAGCTTTGAGTAAGCAAAAACACTAACCTAGCTTTGCAATTCAGATTATACCCTGTGCTGCCAAGGGGGACATGGCAGCTCATCTCACACCCATAGAGAGATGTGGAAGCAGAGACAGTAGTAGATGAGAGAAAGATTAAAAACATCAACAATATTAAAAATATGTGACACGACCAAACAAGGAAAATTTGTGAGCAAAAAAATAACCGAGGTGACAGTCTCACTAATTTCTTCCTGTATCAAAGAATGTATCTCATGAAGCACACCAGGCAGGGGAAAAACAGAGAGGCAGGAACTGGTGTGAGATTCTGAAGTTGTGCATGCATCCTATTTACTTTAGCATTCATAGTTTCATAATTTCAGTCAGGGTTGGAAGGGACCACAAGGATCATGTAGTTCCAACCCCCCTGCCATGGGCAGGGACACTCTACACTAGATCAGGCTGGCCAGAGCCTCATCCAGCCTGGGCTTAAACAATTCCAGGGATGGGGCCTCAACCACCTCCCTCGACAACCCATTCCAGGGCTTCACCACCCTCATGGTGAAGAACTTCCTCCTCACATCTAGCCTGAATCTTCCCACCTCCAGCTTAATTCAATTCCCCCTAGTCCTATCACTACCTGAGAGCCTGAGAAGTCCCTCCCCAGCCTTCTTGTAGGCCCCCTTCAGATACTGGAAGGCCACAATGAGGTCACCTCGGAGCCTTCTCTTCTCCAGACTGAACAGCCCCAACTTCTTCAGTCTGTCCTCACAGGAGAGGTGCTCCAGCCCTCTGATCATCCTCGTGGCTCTTCTCTGGACACCTTCCAGCACCTCCAGATCCCTTTTGTAATAGGGGTTCCAGAACTGGATGCAGTACTCCAGGTGGGGTCTCACCAGAGCTGAGTAGAGGGGGAGAATCACCTCCCTTGACCTGCTGGCCACACTTCTCCTGATGCAGCCCAGGATCTGATTGGCTTTCCGGGCTGCAAGTGCACATTGAGAGCTCCTGTTGAGCTTCTCGTCCACCAGCACCCCCAAGTCTCTCTCCTCTGGGCTGCTCTCCAGCCAGTCACTGCCCAGCCTGGATTTGTGCCTGGGATTGCCTCGACCCAGATGCAGGACCCTGCACTTGGTCTTGTTGAAGCTCATGAGGTTGGCTGGTGCCCACCTCTCCAGCCTGTCCAGGTCCCTCTGGGTGGCATCCCTTCCCTCCAGCGTGTCTGCTGCACCACACATTCATAGTGACTCACTACTGACAACAGCGATCACTCAGAGGGTTGAAAGAGAGAGAATGGCCTGTCAGACTTCAGACATGAGGAACTATATGGGCTTCATGCACATCGTGCCCTGTAGGTTTATCTACTTACCATCAGCACAGAGAGGCCAGTAGAGGGCAGACCCATACCCGCCTCCTTCTCCAGTATGGCTTCACTCTGGAATGAAGACAGTGTTACGCAGGCCCACTTTGGGCATATGACAGGGGTATAGCAAGATCATTTAGAGATTGAGTTGTTTACTCCCTGAGGAAACATCACAATGACTGCCCATTTTGAAGCAAGCATTCAGTTCCTTAATCTTAGTGAAATAAATAAGACTTCAGCTTGTAATTCATAACAGAAATTTTTACTCTGAAGAACATGAACATAAGAAAGAGCTCAGTAACTCCAAATAATTATCCTGTTTAGCGTTAGCTTATTCTGTTGGATGGCCCATTAGTCCACAGGTGAGACAAGAAGTGTGGACTATCCTTTTTCTCAGTCCTGGCCTAAAATCCACAGTCCCTAACCTGGAGCAGAAAATTTGGCTTACCACCTTCTATCCCTTTAGAGTAGCTTCCCAGCCAAAAACTTTTCTTACCAACATTGTTCTTGTGCTGCTTGGAAAATACCAGCTCCATTCTTTACCTTCATTCAAGAGGAAAACACATCAGGAAAGGTCTTTATATCTTTTCTGGCGTCCTTTTCTTCTTGCCATAGAGGATGAAAGGCCAGAACTCCTAAAACCTGCTTCTGAACTCAAAGTGTTGTCCATTTCTAGAGCAGACATACCTTTTTTTGTATTAGAGTAACAAAGGGGTGCTCATCAGAGAGATATGAACTCAAAACCAGAAGAAAATTCATGAAACGCTATGAGGAACTTTGTAAAACTCAGTTTTGATTTTTTTCTGCAGGGAGCAAGCTCTGAATTTTTTGTAGGATAAAGTTCTCTATTCAATTCACATTCATTAATTAATGAATCACCCCACATGCATCTGTGGTGCTTATTATATACATACAAATAAAAACCAATGTACAGAAAAGATAATGAGAAGGGTAAATAAAGAGATTATCAGAGTGTCTATGAAAAGGGAGCTGGTAAAAAAGTGAATATATATTACAGCAGGAAAGCACTAGAAAACAATTCAGTTTAGAATTATGACAGGCATTTATTTTGTGGATATTTCTGTGTTAGGATAGACATGGGTGACACAGTATTGTCTGTAGCTGTGTGCAGGTCACTATTCAAGCTAGCACTGAACTAAAACATTACAGATTAAGGCAGTTTGCTCTCTCATTGATAGTCTTTTTAGGTTTGGGCTTGAGGTGAGGAGAAAGTTCTTCACAGAGAGAGTTATTAGCCATTGGAATGGGCTGCCCAGGGAGGTGGTGGAGTCACCATCCCTGGAATTGTTCAAAGAGGGACTGGACGTGGCACTTGAAGCCATGGTTTAGTAGTCATGACGTCTTGGGTGTCAGGTTGGACTTGATGATCTTTGAGGTCTTTTCCAACCTTATTGATTCTATGATTCTTTTAGAATACATTATTTAGCTCATGATTAGTTAGCATGACCTTTACTGTACAGTTCTGATATCTTAAAGCAATGCTGTAAACCAGTGTGAGTTATTTTAGGATCTGCAAATCTTAAGTTTTACTTGATTAAATCTATTATAAATATATGTGCTATATATATTTAAGAGGCATGAATTGTGTGTAATATAAACATGTTTTCTATAGGTAGGAGATTAACTTTATAATAAGAATGGAAAATTATTTTAGCAGATATTATAACAATGAGAGAATTTATTAGTATGTGAAACTTAAGCCATGAGTGTCCTACACAGTGGTCATCAGTAAATTAAATTATCAGCATTGCTTTGCTTCATTGTGTACTTTATTTATACTGAAAAAAAATAGATCTTACCTTCTGCCTTTTATTAGATTTTTTTCCCTTACATCCTGGGGTAGCTGGGGTAGCTCAATTTAATAAAATGAAAACTACTTGATTACTCTGCCAGTTTCAAGCCAAAATGCTAGTCCTTATCTTAACATCAGGGTAGATTTGTCTCATGTTAACATTCATTATGGATAACTACAGAAGGAAAAAGCATTATAAACTTTGAGGTTGTGCAAGTGCACAAACCATTGTAACACTATAAGCTGTTGCTTTGAAGGTTGTGCACTTGTATCTTTAGTCCTGTATTTTATCTGGTGACTGTTTAATATAAAATACAAAACCAGTTCTGAATGGAGGAGAGGGAACCAAGAACTCCCTCTTAGAAAGCAAATACTCTGCTTGTAAGTTGGCATGCATGTTGAGACCTTTCAAATAAGGCTGCAAGGGGCCTTTGGAGCTTAAGCAGCACCTCCACTCTTTTGAATTTGCATACTGGAACTCTGCCTGACTTCTCTTTTCAGTACGCTGAGTCTGAATCACATTGTGCAAAGTTCCTCAGCCTAGTAATACGTGATCTGAGGTCTCTATCTTACCATACATTTTTGAGTATATGGCAAATTCAGCATCTAACCTTGTGCAGTGCATTGTTCTGTAAACACATAGCCTAAAATGTTTGTTGACATTTGCTTGCGTTTCCCAAACAGCAAAACCTAAAGGACTTATCAAGATTCATATTCTCAAAGGTTTAACATTCCCGCAGATAATATATATGCAAAACCAGTCCCTGTTTTTCCCACTGAAGGTTTTTCACAAGATGCTATGGATCATGACTGCAAACCTGAACATACTCAACTGCATATTTGTCTGTGACCTAGAAAGATTGTCTGTGATGTCATTTCTTAGTGCTAAACCTTAGAGTCATCCCATCACTGCCATATAGGGAAATAAGACAAATCTTCCCCCTCCCTCCGGCAGGATTCAACAACACAAAATGGCAGTAACAAACCACTAGTCAGAGAAGATGAGTTTCTCTTCCCAACAGTTCCCAATTTAAGTAATTCCCACAAGCAGCAAGTTCTCATATGGGCTTTGACAAGTGAAACACTGTTAAGTGTCTATGAATATTGAATTCTCAGCAATCATTTT